>OZ020185.1:31794028-32410616 GCA_963971135.1 Stenus bimaculatus
AATGACAATTATTAAAATAAGAGATTGAACAAATTACTTGAAAAAATCTGACATAAAAATATTTTTTGCAATTAAATGAGACGAATAAATTGTAAATAAATTAATGTGTTTTAAAAGTCAACATTTTTCTTTAAATGAGTTTTCTCACGTCTTCTTTACAAGGTGTCATGACTTTCAAATGTATAAAAAAGTAGCGCCTGTGGCTGGATTATTTGAAGTGTCACATTAGTGTCTCAAAAAGCTCAAGAAGCCAACCACAAATTACTTTAATTAAAATGTAAAAACGACAAATTTTATTATATCATATTAATATAAGGAATGTATGTAGGAAAATTAAGTACAAAAAGAACCCTGAATCATGAACTTTTTAATTATTGAAAAAACTTGTTTGAAAATTTGGCGTTTTTTTCATTACCAACATTGGCTTCTGAACCTTGTCCTGTCTATATTAGTCGGATTATTTATCTTCGAGATATTTCACAATCAATACTTCTGGAAAAGCGTAGAAAAATTCTACAAAAAGGCACGTATATTGTCGCCGACCTTACGTACCATGTTAGGAAACATGTCTGTTTATTCACAAAGCGCGTTTACGCTGCTATCTTTGGTGGGCGCTCGCAACTTGCGATTTCTCGTTGTGCGTCATCATATTTTTACATAATTTATATGAAAATATATTTAAATTTTTAATGGAAACATTATAACCTAAGTAAACATAATAAAAATACGAAAAACAAGGTCTATTTCAACATATTTCTAGGAAATTAGTTCACTAATTCCGTATTCTAAAAACATGAGAAGAAATTTTTCAGTCAAAAGTTGTAAATGAAATTTTGAGTTTCCCATGTCACTATTATCATAGTTCACTTATAAAAAAAGCCTTTAAATTTAAACAATTTAACCAGAATCTGGGTATAAATCTACCTATTTTTCGTGAAAATCTTGAGAAAATCCTTTGTTTTCGTACTATACATAATTATCAAGTTTTATCTGATCTAAAGACTATAATGGGAATGGATAAAATTGGAATTTTCTTATAAAACCCCATATTTAAATAAAATAGGTTAATTTGTGAAGTAAGAAATTGAAGAATTTTGATATTTACTTTCTTAAAAATACAACCAACCACCACAATTCACGCTCCACTTTTCACAACTAAATAAATCACATAAATAACGGATCGACACTTTTTATTAAATCCGATGGAAGTTTCCTTGCTTCAGGTTATATGCTCGATTAAATCAAATTTTATGTCAAATATCAATAATTTTGTAATTTTTAATAAACACGAATATTCAAGTAGGTGAAATATTGGATCTAAATAATCTTAAAAGTGTATCATTAAAAAAATTAAACGCCTACTGGAGATTATAATTTTGTTACTTCCTCAAATGTAACTTATAATTATATATTATTATTGGCTCAGCTTTGATTTAAACCTAGTGACGCATTTGGCACTTACTGTACACTATAATTCCAGGTATTGTTAACTAATTTCTAATAAGAATAAATAATAATTTAAGTTGTTTTTTTATTAACTACCATTTTTGTAGATTTTAAATCGAAATATTTGCTTACTCGGCTAATCTTACTTAATATAAGAATCGTAACGACAATCATTATGGTACTAGTATGCTAAACACGATATATACAACTTTATATGCTTGAAAAAGTAATGAAGAAATTCAAATAAATTTACAGTTTTACTGACATCGTCCGAGGATCAAAATGAACTCATTACAACCCATATAACAAGTTTATATTTAAAGGTTTTTATACTTAAAAGATAGCCTCATAATTTGGGTATTAAAGAGTAAAAATAATATTTAAAAAATTTCATTTGATAAGAGTAGTTAAAAGATTTAATAGTTTTGTTTTTTGGATGTGTAAAATATTAAAAAAAAATGTTTGCTCAAGGTATTTAATGTTTTCGTTATTAGTCACGGCAATTAAACCTCTAATAATCCTTTAAAATATTATTTATAAGCGCTACTTTTATTGCTAAAAAATGTTTATCATAAAACAAGTAATAATCTAAATTAATTTATTACCCAATTGAGGTAAAATGAGGTTCTCTATCCTATTAATAAAATTCAATGGAAAATCGATGAATTTCTTGTTGGATTTTTGACGAGTCTATTTAGATTATCATTTTACCTTATTTTCCCATAAAGGATCCTCCCATCCAATGGAGCTTCCTGAACTACCTCTTCTCCCTGTATCCCAGGAATTTCTCCTGCCATCAAGCGAGTCATTAGAAAAGCGCCTATTGGTTTTTCTGTTATTATTGTGTAATGTCGATTCTTTTTTATGAGAAATTATAGAACTAATCGAATCTCTGCGACTGTTCCAGGGCGCATTTAAAGATCCAGTGGACGAAGCCATTGTGTCTTTTCGAAGCATGGAAGGAAAATTGCTTGGGTGTTCCATTTCTCTCTTTGGTGGTGTATTTGGTAAGCCTAGAGATCCTCGTCTTCTATCATTGACGAAACATAAATATATTATTTTAACAACCACTGTAATTGGTTATTATAATGCCACCCACTTTGCTTTTAATCGAAAAATTTCATGATTTCATTTCGTAATAAAAAACATTTACCATGATAAATATTAGTGAAAAAGATGAAATATAAAATGTAGTAACTCCTTGGAAAGATAAAATTGTTTTTTAAGTTCCAATTTTTTGTGACCATTTTGAGAAACATATACCTCCTGCCTAAATATTTCAATGGGCACTTTTCAACATACACGGACCTTAAAATATCTACTTCTAATAATTATTTAAAAAATCTGTTATTTGGAAGAAAATATATTACCTCCTCGAAATATCCCAGACTTGTTAATAAAAGAATTCAACCGAGAATTCGACTAAAACTACAAATAACACTTGAATTATGAATATTGAAAAAAATAATATTGGGGTAGTTCCACTTTATTACTTTAGCAAAAATATAATAACAATGATTAAATTTTAATAAATTCGTCAAGTAGAAAGCTCCAACTCAAAATCGATGTTTTTATCTTTCATGATTTTTTTTTTAAGTATTTCAAATTGGAAACTAAAAAAATAATTAAATACCGAACTTAAGTAATAATTGTACTTTTATATGCAATTTTTATTTTCCATTTATCTAGATTTATATGAGCGTAGTTTTGCAAAAATAAAAATATAAAAGTTTTTCTTGCAAAATTACACAAATGTAATTGTAGATATATAAATAACAAAAATTATAAATGAAAGTAAAATTCTTGCTTTAGTTTGGTATTTTTAAAAAAATTAAAAAAAAAACCAATGGAAAGTTAAAAGAAAATATTAATTTAAAATTAATAAAATTAAGACTTATTACGTTTTTTTAATTAACCAATATGATATTATTTTAATTATACATGTTACATAAACGGCTTAAATTTCTTTTTTTTTTTTCATTTTTAGCTATTAAAATAGTTCTAACTCTGTATAATGACTTTAATAATAACTTTAAGTAGCTTTCACAGACATGTGTTCATGAAATTAAGATAAAACTTAAAGTAAATTAATTAAATTACTATTGGCGACGTAATCCTGCTTGAGCTGAATGTAAAATACTTTTAATTAGATTTTTTGCTATAATTAAACATAATTTCGATTTAGATATCGCTACATTAATTACATAATATGGTAATTTTTAATTTATATGGCGCCCAAAATATTTATTTTTTGTTTTAGATATGTGAAGTGAATGTTTTGGTTTAATCCTTTAAGGAGATGTCAATACATTAAGCTATAATATTAAAATATTTTGATGATTTAATATATTTTTTTTAATATAAGGGGGTAGTATTTTTTTTTACTTTCACTATTTTCGTGGTTTTTTAAATGATAAATTAGTGGATTTTATAAAATAAAAATAAATCGGTGCAAAATTTAAAATAAAATTAAAATAGGATAAATTAATTTTTAGTGATAATTAGTATTTTTTTAAATAAACTTTTGACTAAGTATTGATCATAAATTGTGTTTGCAAAATACAAGTACTCATTAAACTCGTAGGAAGTGTTAACAAAGCCTGTTTAAATATGTACGCCCTAGTAATTTTTGCGTACATAAGAATATTGTAAAATTTATTCCTGACAACCTGGATATACAATGATTTGCGTGAAAAATAAGACATCACGTAGAAAAATTAAATATTTTACGAAAAATTTGGTTTTATTAAATTAAAATTTAAGATTTTTCTGATGCTTATTTATTACGTGAAATTAACTATATTTCCTTGTCATGTCATATGCCACTCTCTAGTATTTTTTAGTTAAATTAGCGTATAGCTAAAAATTCCCCATCCATCCCGAACTTCGAAAAAATTTTATTCAAGGTCAAAAGTCTAAAAAATGGGTTTTTCGCTTTTTTCAGCAAAACGGTAAGTTTTATCATAAAATTAGGTCAGACAAAAATTGTGGACCATATAATTATCTATAAAAAATGACTTAATCCTTTTGCTCCTAAGAGCCACCGTTTCTGAGATATAACGATTATAAAAGTTGAAGAAGTTGTAATCTTCATAATATGCATAAGTGCGCCACGTATACACAACACTGAAGCTGTAATACAAGTAAAAGTATTTTTCTATCGGTCAATGTGAGCCATAAATCCTTCTAATCGGCCAAGTGGTTCGGTCAAAATTTATTATTTTCCGATTAATCAAAAATGTCATAGCAATTTCTTCGTCCTAAAGTGAAATTTTCAATTTTCAACGCTTATTCAGTCATAACTTCTAAACGAATAAAGATACATATCAAAACGAATCTTTTTTTGTGTGAAAGCCTATGCAAAAACCTTTAAGATAAGCCATCATTCGTTAAAATCCATGAAGGGGCAGGGGGGTAAAAAAATTGTCAAAATCGCATTTTTTACAAAGTTTTTTGCGTGATTAAAATTTTGAGTTTTTTTCGAAATTGAAAAAAGTCAACGCGTCGCGTAGTAATACTTGAACATCTCATTCCAACGTATATTTTAGTTAGACGATAGGATGTGTCTACTTTATAGCGATAATTTTTGTAGCTGGGGGTTGAAAAAACACAATTTTGACTTTAATAGGTCGGTGTGAGGTGAAATGAAAAGCTAGATTTCAAAACTTCAAACCGACTTCGTTCGATCAATTCCTCTGCAAGTCACGTGTAGCGATTTTTCATTTTTTGGTCCGTTTTGGCCACATTTCCTCTAGTAATTTTATCGAAGCGCCGTTGTTTATCGATATTTTTCTACGCTTCTGGAAAAAAAATCCCGACGCCGCTGGACGCCCCGATTATTTTTCTGGGTATTAACTGTACTTTTAGCCACAATATAAGTCGCGTTTCGTTAAAATCGGTCCAGTCGTTTGGTAGGTACGATTTTTTTAAATTTCGTTAAAAAATGTCCAAAATTGTACTCCGATTTTCAAACGTCAGAATATGAGACACAAACAAAAATTTCGAAAAAATGCTCCGCTGTGGGTACGTAAGCCCATTCCTCTTTACGAAAATGCCATTTCGCGATTTTTTCCTTCCGGCTACAGTCAAAAGCTAAGCAATATTACCTTTTGTTTTTTCGCTAAAAATCGCGACATTTTGACGTTTTCAAAGAAAAATTCGTCCTCGCCAAAGGATTAACCTAGGAGCGTCGAAAATTTTGGATATAGTAAACGAGGATATGGGAAAAACGGGGGCCTGATTTGGTTTTTTCGATTCCGAACCCGGCGGATCCACGATTTTTCAAAGTAAGCGCCGAGGACGCTCGAAAAAAATGACTTTTTCGGGAGCGCTTTGGAAAGCTTTCCAGTGGCTTAAAAAAATCCGTTCCGATAGGATTATAAAACAAACATTCTCCTTTAATTCGAGACCGGGTTTTTGAAATTTGGTTAAAAAATGTACCCGTTATCGTGAATATTAGACGATTACGAATCTGACGAATAATGTGCATATTATGAAGATTACAACTTTTATAATCGTTATATCTAAGAAAAGGTGGCTCTTAGGAAAGAAAGTATGAAGACATTTTTTTATTGATAATGATATGATCTACAATGTTTGTCTGACCTAATTTTTGCGCCCTTGCATGTCTAAATTGACCGGACAACTAATATTTTTTCAAATATTTTTGTTTTTTTAATTTTTATGGATCATATTGAATTCCCATAATTAAAATAAATTAAACCAGGATGACAAAAATGTTGATCGTAGATTCTGAACAAATAATAAAAAAAAAGAAATTACTTTTGTTGTTTTCATCGAGTATTTAGGGTTTAATACAATTTTTTCTTTCATATGTTGCAAAAAAATTTTAGGTTGTTTTTTTTTAATTTTTGAAATGATATAAAAAATAATTAATTTTCTGGTTTTGATCTCTGACTTATTGGCATAAATAAAAATAATGTTTCGCTTTTTGTTCTTTAATATTTTTTAATCAAAAAATTGTAGGGATAAATAGCTAATTCTCGTTATCTAAAAAAACGATAGAATGTGTGGTCCCACGGGGCTCTATACTGGGACCACTCTTATTTCTAATTAACGCAAACGATAATTCTAATTGTCGATCGTTTACCTATTTGCCGATGATACCACGATAAACACAAAAAAATATGTTATTGGTAGAAATGGAGAAAGTACAGTCGGAAGTTTTGGAGTGGTTCAGCTCTAATCTACTCAAGCTTAACTAGGAAAAAACGAAAACTATTATCCACCAAAAAAGATTTAGAATCAATACAAGAAAACTCAAAAAGTTTCTAGGTGTACAAATAAATAGGTTCTAAAGGATTTATAAGATATGGTTAAAACTAAGTACTATGTATGTACAGTGTATAGCCTAACATAGTATAATTAAGACGATCTTTGGCAAATTTGAGCGCTTTTTGAATTTTGCTTGATTTTTGCGGTTTTGGTCATAATTTCTTTTCCAGTGTAGCTTTTTTAAAATTTCATTTTTTGGTGTAAAGAGTCTTGTGGTTAGCAATTTCTTCTTAAGTAGTTATTCTACTTCTAAATGGTGTTTTAGGTTAACGGGCCTACATTTGTAGAATGCAAAATATTAAAAAAAAAAAAAAAAATTTGGCCAATCTGCAGTACATGGTATCCTAAGGTTTGTGTGAATTTTCATTACGAGTGATCAATTCATTAATGTGCCACATGTGTTGATGTTTTGCAATGATTATAATGAGCACGAGAGAGAAAGATGCGACTGGAGAGATCGGTCTTAAATAAAAAAAAAATGGTAAATCTTTAAAATACGAAACGAGTAATCATTTCATGTTCAAAAATAATCGAAGTAAGATTTAAGAATATTGAAATCTTTACCGCTTTTATTTGAGAATAAAAAAAGTTCCTTCATTTATCCATAAACTTTTTAAAAAGATTTTGAAACGTAATTTAATCATATTTTCAGTATTTTTACAGTAGCGTACACAGAAGATTTTTTAAAACGATTAAAATTTTAATCTTTTTTAAAATTCTTGGAATTCATCATAGAAAATATTAAAAGATCGTGTAAAAAAAGATAATTCTACGTTACTTATGTTAATGTTCTGTTTACTTTTGATGCTAAAATCGTGATAGAAAAAAATCATAATAAAAGATGTTAATTATAATTAAACTAACAAAATGTTTTCTCGTAAACGAGTTTCTAAGTAATTTCCTATTAGAGTGCGTCATGTAAAGTGGGTGGCATAATTCCCATAATTTAACAATGAAGAAATTCTCACACTTGGATCAACAAATATTTCATTTTCACGTCCAATTATTTTGGCGTGAGGTGTTACAAATTAACGTACCTATTGTAATTGTTTTGAATATTTAATGCGGGCATGGACTCCCTCCTTGGCCCCACATTGTTACTACTTCCTATGAAATAATTGAGCTGGTGATGCGGCTTGAGGGTTTGGGAATGCCCATATAAATCTTTCTTTCCATTAAATCCAAATGAATCCCTCCTTGCAGTTGCGTGCAGGATATTCCCCAAAGAACCCCTGCGCGTGCCATTTTTACCATGAACATCACATTTCGCACTAATTTTCGATTCAATTTCCACCACTTCGTGAATTGGATGCTTCTCCAATTTAGCATCACTGAATAATGCCTCCAAACGCTTCATTGCAGCGGCATGATTAATTGCAGTTCCCATTTTTCTTGTAACTAGAGGATGATTCATCCAAAACAGCACTGAATTTTAAAGCATGTACACACTAATTTTTAACGCTTTTTAACGCACTTTAACGCCAGATTCTTATGAAAGAATGGTGAGTTATTAACAAAAAAGTGGATGTTCGGCGTACGTCTGATGGTATGATCTAGAAGAGTATGTCAGCAGGTTCCCATGACTCTGGGCGCATTCTTCTTGTACGTTTACCGAGGACTATCTCATCGGAGGCCGTGCTTATACGTTTAAACTGATTTGCGCTTTCCCACACCTGAAGCGCCCACTTATCTTACTAAAATGTATCGCGAAATCTGCGATATTGGCTATAAGGATTATTAGCGGTTTAGGCTTAGAAAGTGATTCCTAATAACTCTTGTCATAATAAAGCAATAAAATAATGTTAGAAATAATAACATTACGTCCCACAAGGACAAATTAGCATCGCAATTAAAGTTTTATAAAAGGTAGCGCTAGCGTCAGATACAATAAAATTAATTATTTAACGAACTTATAATTAATTTTCACCCACAGAAAAATGCACGCAAATTACGATTAAAACGTGCATGAATGCATAGTGATTACTGTTATGATTCATAATAATAACATTGTTTTTATTTAAATATTCTAATTTTGTTGGAACTTGGAACCAAGTCACATTTTTTTATTGGGCATTTGCAACAAAGTATGGTACCTTATCGTTTATTAAAATCGGCAAACATGTTTGGCTGGGTATTAAAGACATAAAAGGTAAGGCAAAATCAAGGATACGTCGACATTGTTTTTCTTTGTAAACAATTTTATCTTGGTTGACCATAAAAAATAAAAAACTCGATTTCATAGTGCTACTGCGTGACGAATTAATTATGCAACTACTGTAGAAAAAAACTGATTTGGATCATCTGTTATGAACATGATATTAAAATATTAACTATAATATCATAAATATTTCCATACCGAATGTTTATTACATTAAATATTGTTAAAACACAATAAAAATTGATTTTATTTTCATTGCATTTAATGAGCACCATATTTGTGTTAATGTACTAATGTTAATCTGTTCTTTTATTATTATGATAAAATTTATTTTATCACATAGAATATCAAATTTTTTTGATTATTATTGAAGTAAACTTATAAATAATGAAATTATAAATCTAAAATTGATGACCAAAATTCGCCATTTTAATATTTTTTGTTGAAAATTAAGAATCAGCAATAAGAAAAGTCTTCAAGGTTCTATGGAAACTATAAAATGGAAATTATTAGATTAGAAATTGATAATGTGCGAAAAAACTTGATGATTTAGTTCTTTTAGAAATTTCTGGTATTAAAAAAAATAAAAATTCATACTATAATTATTATACTATAATTCATATATACTATAATCATTGTGAGAAAAATGTATAAAGGCCAATAAGAAAATGTAGAAGTTTATAAACTAGAAAGGGGTATTAAAAAATTATTCAAAAACTGTCTTTTTGATTTTAAGATTTTTGATACAAAAGACAATCAAAATTCACAGTGGTCATAAATAAAACAGCTAATTTCAATAATTTTTTAAAGAACTAAAATAAAAAAGCGTTGGCTTTTTCGATTTTTTTTTGTCAAAAGTTAAAAATTTATGAAGTTCAATAATAAAATAAACAAGTTAAACAAAAATTGGGTTTCTGATTTTGATTTCATCAAGGCTTTTGCTAAAAAAAAAATAGCTAATCTCAATCATTTTTTAAGAGCTGAAATAATAGTTAGTTAAAAAAAGCGTTAAAACCGATTTTTTTTTCTTTTATAAAAAAAGAGAAAAATTTAAAAAAAAAATCAACCTCTTTAATTTTTAGCCTTAAAATTTTAAAAAGATTAAATTTTTGATATTTCTTAGATTAAAATTTGTAAAAACAACGAAAAATTTACTTCTATTTTTTATTGTCTTTTTTTTGGTTAAAATAATAAAATATACAATTTTATGAATTAAAAAATTATAGGGGGAACTAAGGTTCGAATTTAAAAAAAATATCCAAAAATTGGCTTCATGATTTTGATTTCTTTAAGAGTTTTGCTACAAAAATCAAAATTTACAGTGGACATAAAAAATAGCTAATCTAAATTATTTTTTAAGAACTGAAATTAAAATTAGTTAGAAAAGCGTTAAAATCGTTTTTTACGAATTTATTTTTTGTAATTAAATTTTTGATACTTTTTAGAATGAAATTTGTAAAAACAAAGAAAAATTTATTTGTATTTTGTATTATTTTTTTTGTCAAAAAGTTAAAAATTTATTAAGTCCAATAATAAAATACACAATTTTATGAATTAAAAAATTATAGGCGGTCCTAAGGTTTAAATTAAAAAAAAAATATCCAAAAATTTGCTTTCTGATTTTAATTTCATCAAGATTTTTTTAGTACAAAAAAAATCAAAATTTATAATTGACATAAAAAATAGCTAATCTCGATAATTTTTTAAGAACTGAAATAAAAATTAATTAAAAAACCGTTAAAATCCGTTGTTTCGATTTTTTTTGGATTTTTATAAAAAAAGAAGAAAATTGAAAAAAATCAATATTTTTAATTTACTTCTATTTTTTATTGTTTTTTTTTTGTAATAAGTTAAAAATTTATAAAGTCCAATAATAAAATACACATTTTTATGAATTAAAAAACTATAGGCGGTCCTAAGGTTGGAATTTAAAAAAAAATATCCAAAAATTGGGTTTTTGTTACAAAAAAAATCAAAATTTACAATGGACATATAAAATAGCTAATCTCAATATTTTTTTAAGAACTGAAATAAAAATTAGTTAAAAAAAGCGTTAAAATTGGCTTTTTCGAATTGGAAAAAAATCAACATTTTTAATTTTTAACATTAATATTTAAAAAAAGGTCACCAATTAAATTCTTGATATTTTTTTGGATCGAAACTTGTAAAACCAACGAAAAAATTGTTTCTATTTTTTATTGTTTTTTGTTAAAGTTATAAATTTATAAAGTCCAATAATAAAATACACAATTTTATGAATTAAAAAATTACAGGTAGTCCCAAGGTTGAAATTAAAAAAAACATCCAAAAAAATTGGCTTTCTGATTTTCATTTCATCAGATTTTTGTTACAAAAAAATCAAAATTTACAATAAACATAAAAAAATAACTAATCTCAATAATTTGTTAATATTGAAATCAAAATTAGTTAAAAAAAAAGGGTTAAAATCGGTTTTTATTTGTTAATGTTCTAAAAAAATTTCAATAAATGAAAATTATTTATTGAACAATTTTGGTGATAATGCTTCCTTATTAAATAAATAAGATACTTATTTGCAACCGGTATCGTTTATTAATATAATAATAATAAATAAAAACAACAAGTGTTTTCCAAAATTAAGTGCGTAAAAACTAATAAATGCACGTAGTAGATAATTTTTTTAAATACTAACGGAATTTGCCTGATGATGAACATCAAAAGTATTCAATCGAATACCTTATTCTCCAATTGATCGATCCAAAATTAATAGAAAATTGAAATTATTAAAAAAAGCAAGAAAATTGAAAAAATCAACATTCTTACTTTCTGATTTTAAAAATGCTAAAAATAAAGGCCAATAATAAAATTTCTATAATTTAAAATTCGAAAAAGTAAAAAATACTGAAAAATTGAAAAATACATTTATATTTTACGATTAAGTTTTTTTGCTAAAAACCTAAAAAAAATAAAGTTCAATAAGAAAATGCACAATTTTATGAATTTTAAAATAATAACACTTCTAAAATTGGAATTAAAAATTGGTTTTTTGATTTTGATTTAAAGTCTTTCGGTACTAAAAAAAAATCAAAATTTACGATGGACATAAAGAAAATAACTGTTTGTGTTGATTTCTTAAGAACCGCAATGAAAATCAGTAAACAAACATCAAAATCAGTTTTTTGATTTTTTTTTTCTAAAAAATGTAATGTTCAATGAATGATACGTTATTAGTTGAAAAATTGGTAAAAAAAGTAGGAAAATTAAAAAAATACATTTTTGTTTTAATTTACTGCTTTCAAAATGTTAATAAAAGCAATCGAAAAAATACTTATATTTTGTGAGTTCGGAAGTAAAAAAAACTGTCTTCTATATTTTGATTTCTACATTTCTCACAAAAAAGATCAAAATTTACAATGGACATAAAGAAAATAACAGTTTTCAATGATTTTTCAAGAACAGAAACAAAAATTACAAAAAAAGCACCAAAATTGGCTTCTTCGAAAGCTATTTTTTGATAATTTTAGAGTTATAAATAATGTAATGTTCAATGAATGAAAAGTAATTGCTAAAAAAAGTAAGAACGTTAAAAAAATTACTTCAAAATGTTAAAAATAGAGACTATCAATAAAACACACATATTTTATTAATTGAGAAGTCCTGAGGCTGAAATTTAAAAAAAATATTCAAAAATTGCCTTTTTGATATCTATTTCAAGATGTTTGAAAATAAAAAAAAGAATAATTTTTTTTTGGGGGTTCTGATGCTAAATAAATGAAACTGAAAAACATCATTATTTTATAAAGAATGAAATCCATAAAAAATATTTTACAGTTTTCTGGAACTATAAAAAAATTGAAATCGTGAAAAAACGAATTTTAGGGATCTGAAGTAAAAGTAAGTAAAAGAGTAAAAAATCGACTTATTTATTTTATTTCTGCAAATTTAATAAATTCCGAGTTTAGAATAGATAAATTTAGTGGAAAAATTATATTTTTGATTTTCTAATTTTCTAATTTTATTTTAATTATAGATAAAATTAATATGTACTCACATAAAGTTTGAAGTTCTGAGGTTAAAACTGATCAATAATTTTCAAATTTTAATTTGCGCAATTAATTCAATTAGCTTAGAAATTTATTCACGACATATTGTTACTTTAGTAATTACCACCTTTTTATTTTTAATATTATTAAATGCACTCTAGCTTTCCAAATCAATTAAAAATATGATTAGGAAATTTTAAAAGTAATTAAAACCAATTCGGAAGCTTCAGATTACCACAATTATCATGTCTTTTTCTTGTATAATTATGTTCTTTTGAAAATTATGATAAATTGGTAATATTACTATAAACTTAATTGAATTTTTATAACATTTTTTCTTATCTCTTACATTTATTATACAGGGTGTTTCTAAATATATGCGAAGAAATTCTACAGGTGATTCCTTGACCAATTTTAAGACAAAAGTAAAGAATAAAAATTTTCTCAAAAGTGCTCTATTTTTTAGTTATGGGGTGTCAAACTTTCTATATTTTTTTCATTTTTTGAGTATAACTTCTTTATTTTTTAAGATAATTTGATCAAATTTGAAACACACTCTAGTTATTATAGTCGTAACAAGATAAAAATATAAAATATCGAAATAAAATACAGGGGGATGTATTTTGGGGGTATAGACCCCATTTTTTATGCCATAACCTTTTTGTGCTACCCCACTTAACATTTTAAATGAGATATTCTAATTCCTTGCTCTTTTCTGAAAATTTTTGATCTCTTTAATTTTTTCACAGCTGGTACGGTTTAGAAGTTATTTAAAAACATGTATGAAGTTGTATGCCAATTTTGCATTAAACAGGGGTGGCTTTTTTTTAAAAATAAATACCAGAGACTTCCTAGAAGACTATTTGATCAATTTTAAGACGAAAACAGAGAATAAATATTTTCTCTAAAATGCTTCGTTTTTAATTTAAATTAAAATAAAATTAACAAAATAAAAAAAACTTGGGTAAATTAAAATGTTTAATGCAAAATTGGCATACAACTTCGTACATATAAACACCCTGTATATTTCCTGAGCAACCTTCTGTAATGATTTTAATTTATGTGTTTTTACAAAAATACAACTAATATTTTGTATTAAAATTTTACTGTTGTGAAAATGAACACATTTTAAATTAAAAAAAAGTAAAAAAATAAAAAGTATTTTATTTATTTACAATTTTTTACATAAGTCATTTTTATATGAATTTTTTAAAATATTTTTCAAGCCTGATGATGATCTAAGGATCGAAAATGCATTAGCTATTTTTAATAAAAAAATTGTATTTCAAATAAAGGCTATAATTGAAAAGAAATTGATTTGATTTATAAAAAAAGTAATATTTTTCTAAAGTCAAAAAATTTTACAAATGTGTTTAAAGTTTAAATAAAAATTCAATCTCTCGAGGGCAAAAATTCTTTGAAGTATCGTTAGTATTTTATTAAATAAACTGAAAATTTTTAGTCACTCAGAATTCCACAAAAAACTAACTACATAAGAAGAATTTTTATTTGAACATTAAAAAAACAGTAAAAGAAAACAACACATAAAAAATTACAACATACATTGCTCTCAGATTTTATTTTTTACCATGTGTACTAGAATTTACGTGATATTTATGAATTGCTTTTGCTTTATATACGATTTTTATCAGTGATCCTAAAATGGCATTAATTAATAATAAATTGTTTTCTCTTTCATTAAATTACTACATCGTAATGACTTACATTTATTTATAAAATGCAAACAGTTTCACTGAAGTAAAGTAATGCAAATTTAAATAATGTAATTCAGAAGCTTGGAAAAAGCTTCTATCTGGAATGATCCTAAAGTTTCTCGCGTCATTTGCATAAAAGATTAATGTTATTTTTGCAAAAAAAATGCGCTCGATTTCCTCGACCTTGTTTTAAATATGACACCTACATTAATAATTAAATCCTTCTATATTTTTAAATCGATTTAAAGTATATTTGCATAAATATATATTATTATAAATTATGCACGCAAATTAGTAAAGTATTGCAAATATTATAATTACGTAAAATTTTGCAATATCCTACCTTAACTGAATCATAAAGATTTTCCTGCAATCCTCTCGGGTCAGAATCCTGCCGTGAAGAACTTCTGTAATAATTATTTTTATCAATATTGTAGCTGCAATCAATAATAAAACTAGGAATGGTAAGAAGCACGATTTAACGGTTAAAAAATAAAATACTGTTATTACATTTGTTTGTACGTATTTCAAGTATTTTATAAATCAATCTTACTTATATTTTTGCTCAATCAATTATAATTAAATAGTTACCTAAAGTTTTCGGCGTTTCCATTAAGATTAGGCGATGCTGATAAATTTCTGTTTGGCAAATTAGTTCCATTTACGGTTTTATTCGTGTTTGCTTTTCTGAAACAAAGAGTTTTTATTAATTTTATTCAGTGATCTAATTTTGCTTAATAAATTAAGGCAATTAAAATAATTTGTTAGTAAATGTAACGAACCAATTTTTAAATTTACTTAACTATAAACTTATTTGGACATAAAAGGTATTTTGTAGTAAAATTTTTGTAGGAGCAATTAAAAATTTTAAAGAGAAATCATGTCAAGCACATAAAACTATTAATGCATGTAATAAAATGGTAATTGAGTATTGTACGCGGTATTAATTGAACATGTATTCTTACATAATAAATACAAACTAACTGTTTGCATTGAGCACGTCGATTTATGGATAACATTTTTGTTTTTTTGTTTTAAAAGCAATACATTTATCAATCGTTTAAATAACCGTTTTATTCACTTTTTACTTCGTTGGGGATTTTAGAAATTATTAATGTTAATTATAACGATCGCTTTTAATGATTAAAGCACGAATTTTACAACCAACCTGTTGGGAATCAATTATAAACATCGCTTTTAATTTAAATTATAATAAAATTTTATACACACATTACAATTTAACAATACATAATCTAAATAGTTTGTAAGAAAGTTGTAATAAATTAATGATTTCTTACAGAATAATCTTTAAAATGATTTAATTTTAATTTAAATATGCACAAACTTTAAGTATGACAAATAAATGTTTTTGAGAAACTAAAAGAGTTTTGTGAAAAAAGTTTCAAATGAAAGTTTTTGGTATAATGTGAAAAAAAGCATGGTCTTAGTTATTTTTTTTGTTTAGAATCATCCATAATTTAAATGGTAACCAAGTTTTTTTTTAACGAAAACCTATAAATTACAGTGGTGTGCCTAAACCCCCATCGTTATATTTATGAATATTATTTGCTCACAAGTCACTAAAAGCGAGTTTTATAAAAAAAATATTTCCACGAAAGTTGGATCCTATTTCTCTCTTAAAACGAACACCCTGTATATTAAAAATATGTTTTTCTTATATCCTGTAAATATTTGTTTGAAATTTTTTTTGTAATACTATCTAAAATGGCTAAAAAAAGTGAGACGCCCTGTATAACGTTGTTAAAGAATATTTTCAACATTTTATGTTATAAATTTATCATAATTATTTTCATAATATTAAATATTATAGATTAAATATAAAATACTATTAATTTGATGGTTTTATATTACTTATCTAACAGGGAATATTATTATTAGCTTTTCAATAATAAATTATTTTTAATATTGTTTTAAAGAGATGGTTTGATATTTTAAGAAAAGCTCACATGTTTATTTAACATTGTTTGGCGACTAAAATTTTATTTCTTTTGTTTTACGTGCAAAAATTTAATACGTGTTTACTCATGGTCAATATTAAACCTTCAAAATCCAAATAAAAAATACAGGTAAACGTCGTTTTACGCCGGGCTTCCGATACGAAAGACGCCGACGTAAAATGAACACACATTTTTCGTGCTTTTTTCACCCAATGTTTGGGTTCTGAATCACTATTGTCGCCCATAATGAATTTTTCTTAAAAAAAAAACGAAAATCCCACGCCGGCACCAACCGGCGTAAATGTGAATCGGCGTAAATCGAACGGACGCAAAATGACGTTTACTTGTACTTATTATCTGTATCCGTACCTTTTCTTGGCTAGGCGTTTTCGCTCTGAAATTACCTAAAAATTAATCCTTTATATCAATTGCTCTCAGGGATATTTTTGCAAATTTTTTTGATTTTTTAACTTATACCAAACTTAATTAATTTATTTTTTAGATTTTTCAATATTTGGCAAAAATTTGAAGTATAGTATCCCGTAGTTTTTAACAAAATATTGACTATTACTTTAAATTAATTGAATCTGCTTGCATACTATAATGTCACCTTTAAAGGTAATTTATAACGTGTTACATAAAACCTAAGGATAAGCCTAACCGCAATTTTTAATATTATTTGACATTGTTTAACATTTAAATGAATGAAAATGTGTTCAGATAGAACCTATCTTCCGGTATTCCAGTTTCATTACTAACTTTATTATTGATAAATACCGGGGCGCACCGAAAATATTGGCCGGGCCTGGGGCCGTGTTCAATGAAAAAACGGAGAAAAAAGTTTTTTAGACCGGAAATGTCATTCTGATCAAAAAATTCCTATGAACTAATATTGTTTTTTCGACTTGAAGTTATAGCAGTTTTAAAATTGCATAATTTTAATGATTTTTTGGGGCACTCTGTATAATTTCCTTTCTTACTATATTTTTTTATTTAAATCAATTGTGCTTTGGATTTTGTGTTTGTCCAGAAACTTTTTAAACTTATGATAGTCTGTATTTAAACTAAGACGAGCGTTTAAAATTTTCCAAATAAAAAATTATTGATTACAAATGATTTAAGACAGAGTGCCTCATAAAAATGATTTCTGTAATTTTTTAGGGATTTAAAAAAATATAAGTTCATAGGAAATTTGTGGATGAGAATAGCATTTACTAGCTGAAAAAAATGCCCAATTGGCCCCCAAGTTCTCCGATATACGTTGTTGGGGGCCTTTAATTTAGTACTGGAAATTTAAAAAAAAAATTATCGCTCGGCAGCCATCTTGAATTTTTTTAAATGGCAACATATTTATGTTTTGCAATACATCGTTGGAAAGCTAATTTATAGTACTTTACGACAGTCTATAAAATTATTATTTAAATCATAAAAATAAACGTTGATTGGAGGTGGATGATCAACAAGTTTCTATAAGTTGAATCTCGCCATGTGATTGTCAAAAATTATAATAAAATATCATTTGGTATATGTATGCATTGTATCTTAATTGATTTTTGAAATAAAGACATTTATTATTATTATTATTAAATTTTGTTTTCCAACTTGAACTATTTTGGACTGTAACAAATTACAAAAAATAGCCTTTTTATTATTTTCGTTTCAAAATAAAAATATTTTGCCTTCAAAAAATGGCTAGAACATTTTTTTTACTGCTAAAATATTTGATTGTTTCATTTAAATTAAATATTATTCATTTTATTTAAATACCTTTTTTGAAGCTAAGATAAAATATTTTTATTTTGAAAGGAAAATAATAAAAAGCCTATTTTTTCTAATTTCCTATAGTCCAAAGTTGGATATCAAAATGTTATCAATGTTTATTTTTTATAATTTAAATTTAATTTTATAGGTACCAAAAATGATGTATTGCATGGCATATGTTGCCATTTAAAAAAATTCAAGATGGCTGCCGTGTCAAAAATCTTAAAATATTTGTTCCAAGGTCCCATTTGATCCCACAAAATTTCAATTTATTTTATCCAGCCATATGGAAATGGCGGTTTTGGTTCCATACATAAAATCCACCCTGTATATTATTGCTGATGTTAACCAATTTTCATGTTAAATAAATAATTTATTTTTATTTTTGAATGCTTTTCGATTTTCTTTTGAAATTGTTGGAGTTTTCTAAATAATTTTTTTTTCACTTTTGGCAGCTTTTTACTTTAATTATACTATTTACAAGATTAATTTCAAAGTAAGTGAGTTTTTCGGTTGAAATAATTAAGCTATCGTTAGGTTTTTGTAAGGTTATAAATCAGCTTTTACGTGTGTCAATTTGAATCACATAATGAAGTCATTATGGTGCTTCGCCTCGATTATAGGTCTCAAAACAAAGATAACTGCCAAATCATTTATAAACCTTTAATTAAAAGATTCGAAGTGAAAAATTAAAAAATATGTTTGCCGTTTTTTTGAAAAATTATAGAGAATCTAAAAATTAGCTAATATGTTCTTTGATTATATTCCCAATTTTTATTATTTTTAGAATAAGAAACCTATCTACTTCAATTAACTATTTTAGATTTTTTTTTATAAATACGTGACGTATAATTTACGTGACGTATTTTTTGGAAAATTCGAAGCTAAAAATGTCAATACTAAAATGTTGAATTCCTCTTCATTTGGCAACAAAGTCACCAATGTTGAAAATATTTGGTAATAAAAATGCAATTTATTCAAAGGCTATTTCATTCAATGCTTTTTTTTTATTATTGAGAAGAGAAAGGCAAAATTCTACCTATTCTTGAAATAATTTTGGTTGTCAAAATTTTTCAAACTAAATAAAAATTACCACATTTTAAATACAGATAAATTCAAAATTTTCCTATTAACATTTTGAGCTTATATTCAAAGAAGTAAACTTTTAAATTATATTAAGTGAAGTGGCGTATTACAAAAAAAATGTCTGGGTAAACAGGGTGATTACGCCCCAAAAACTTTGCCTTCAAATTTGTCTTTTGTCAACCGTCAAAGTAATTGAAAAATTTGAGCAAATTATCATTAAAAATGTGGATGTCATCTTAAGTAAAACAATTAAAAAATATAAATGTAAACATGAATTTTTAACTTTAACCTTTACATCCTCTACATACAAGAGCGTTATTTTATTATTTTTTCAAAAATACGCTCTTATAAGTAAAAATATTTGAAAAACCAAAAATGTATGTGAAAAATGAAATCAATGTTAAAGCCAAAACGGATTTTTTTGTTAACATTTCTTTCACTTTTATCCAAGAATAACTTTTTTACTAGCGAAAACTAACTCTTTACCAACTTTTTTCTATAAAATTCTTAATAAGATTTATGAATTTCAGGCCATCAAGATTGTTTCGTTCGTTCGTAACTTTTTGATTAAAAATGGCAAATAATTTGTAGTAATAAGTAAATCTTCCTGATTTCCAAATTTTGTAACCTGTTTGATTTAAATTAGATTTAACATTCAAAAAGTTATAGGACTTTTTACAAAAAAATAACATATTTTTAGAAATTCGATAAAAACCCTTTAGATTTTACTCGCCATATTTATTACCAAAAATAAGTTTTTTTTTTGAAAATATTGAAAATATTACAATTTCTTGAAGTATTACAACCACTAAGTGGGTTTTTATAATAAATTGATTTTATTTTAAAACTGTAATCTTTAATTACATCCATTAAAGAAGAAATAAATATAAAAATAATACCACAGTTAAAAAAACATAAAAGTGCAATCATCATTATTTCCATGAGATATTTCAGGAAAAAATATTTCGTCATCAAATTCAAGATAAAAAAGTATTAATCCCTATAAATAACGTTAATTAAATCATCAAAAAATTCAAAGTAACGCACGGTTACACTTACACTTGAAATTGAAGCTAGACTTAAATTCAAAAATAATATACAATTGAAATTCTGTCATTTAAAAATTTAAGGAAAAGTAGAGCAACATTTTTTTAATTGAACAATACACTGCACTACCTGATAATTCCTGAGCCATGAACACGACAATCTGATTTATCCATATAAGTAACAACCCTCTTATGTCCACTTTCTCTGAGTCTCGCCTGAACCGGCGGATGCAAAAAATTATTGTAATACATATTTTAACCACTTTTAGGCACCGGTTTCACATTAGAAATGAGAATTAAAAAGCTCACTCCCGAATATAAACACAAATTAAACTGTTTGATTTATGATCCACAATGTTACAATTAACGTTTTATAAGCCTCTCCTATAAAATGATTAAACCAATTACTAAAAACCGATAAAAAAATTAGTCACTCAATGGTCGTTTATATAAATCCATTGTTTATTGTTAAAAAGAAACACGAGAATTCCATTGATTTAACTAACGATTGCTTGTAACTTACAACTTACAAGATATTTATTTTAACTGCGTTTGAAGCTTAGTTATTCTGTAGTAATGTTATTTTTTTTTACAATAAATGCGGAAAAGTTATGGTGAAAGATCTAACGAGATAAAAACGTGATGACTCCTGCGGTAAGTTGAGATTTACTTTAACAACGTATGTGACTGAATAATGTCGTTTTGATTTAAATAAAGCATGGAAAACACTGAAAAATAACTACGTGAAAAACTGTTTATGTTAGGACACCTACACGAGGAGAAGATGCACTAGCCACCTACCGATTTACGCGTTAACTATTTGTGTGCAATTCGAACTGGAAATTTTTCGTCCGCGAGGACTTGTTATCATAAACATGTTAATCATAGGTAATCACTGTTGCGTTAAAAGGTAAGGACGAAGCATGAAGCGAAACGAGTTGGAATGGGATGTAAGACTTGGGTGTCTTTATTTATAATTATAGCGTGCAATAACATTACAATATGAGAAAATATGCGAAAAATTAATAAGTGCACGGCAATTAATTCCGCCGAGGATTGTAATGGGACGTGAAGGTTTTATCTCACGAGGAAATAGAATAAAGTAAAGCATTACGGGATTTTACATAAAATACGTGAGGTTAGTTTTGTAAACGAACCAGTTTGGACATTAAATTATTATTGATAAACGTTTTGGTTGAACACAAATTGGTAAAGTTTGTAATTTTATGGAAACTCGTAAAAGCTTTGATAAAGAAGAAAACTTTATATATTTTATAAGCGCTGGTAAAAACGTCAATACAAAAACATTCACTGATATTTTCGACAAAGTTCTCTCGAAAAAAATTAGACTTCCTTTATATAACTTTTGTAGGATTAAAATTAATAATTATCTCTGCACATGATAATTTTAAGTACGAAACCTGAGAAACCAACATAAATTAAATAATAGATGTGCATCTTAACTTTTTGGCGTATGAAAGTAAGTACATCTAAAAAAAATTATATTATGCAACGAGTTTCATAAGTCAAGTTTTTAGGCCAGGCAACATACGGTTTATAGGCTAATTAATTACCGGAAATCTGAAAACGGTTTTAATCTCTTCATTTTTATGTAGAAAGAGTTTATTGAAGTTTGCACCATTTTTCTAGAGGTGTCCCAAAAATCTACACATTTTTGGGTTATTCACTAATAACTCCTAAACGATGCATCCTAGCTTTCATTGACAGTAGTAAAAAAAGAAAGTATAGGAAACATATTTTATTGAACTTCAGTAACTGTTCAGGAAAAATTAAAAAATGGGGAAAAATCTAAGACAACCATCCCGTCATGATGTTGCACTAGCTGAGTAGTCTACTGGGAATAATGCCGGTTTTCCACTAAACGGACAAGTGTAAAAATGGCCTTGGAACAAATATTTTAAGATGCAAAAAAAAATTTTTATCGCTCGGATTTTTGACACGGCAGCCATCTTGAAATTTTTTAAATGGCAACATATGTCATACAATAGATCAAAAAATAAACATTCATAACCCCTGACCCTTTTCATATATTTACCCCGAATTCGGACGTTTTTTGCGAGGACCGGCCGAATGGGTGGTTTTTTCATCCGATTTTAAGAATTCCGGTTCCGATGTAAAGAGGGATGTTGACTCCAAGTGTGGTTCGAATTTTAAATTCTTTGGACCTCCCAGACACTTTGAAAAAAATTCCCGAAAATGGTCGATTTTTCTCGCCTTTTTTCGGGTTTTCGGCGGCGATAACTTCTAAATAACTAAAAATCGCAACTCCGTCGGATTCTAAAGGGAGGCGACGAAGTTTGGCCCCTTTAATTCTAACATTCTGGGGATTACCGTGAAGGTGTGACGTCACGGCCCCGAGATGCAAACTGTACAATTCTACCGTTTTTTCGGACGGAAAAAGTACCAAAACTTTTTGGCTTCGATTAGAAGTTCGGCAGGAGGAAAAAAATCGCGGTTGTTTTATTCCTCATCTAAATTCCACGTTTTACCTTAAAACGGGAGTTTATTTTGATGTGTTTACTCTCTACGTCGTTTTGGTGCCCCCAAAGTGACGCTTTATTTTTCGCGCCATTTTGACGCGGACTTTGAAAATTCGTAACTTTTCATCGGAACAACCTGTAATACTCGAATATTTTTTATTTTACTTATTTGGTATTTACTTACGAGAGAAAAAATCGGTACCTTAAAATTTTTACCATGGACCTTGGAAAAAAATCGAATGTAAAATGTTCAAAAAATCGGGTAAAACGCGGTCCAACCTGGGGCCATTTGGCTCTCGCAATTTTCAAAATTTTTGCAATTTTCTTTTACAACTTTAAAAAGAAATATTTTTTACATTGTATAGGCTACTCAGATTTTTTATATTTGGTAGGGTTGAGAAATTACGTACAAATAAACTCCAAATTTTGATTTTAGGGGTGAGTGGCTCCCGCCGAATCACTTTTCAACGGATTTTCAATTTTAAAAATACTTTAGAATCTACTCTTTGAACAGAAAGCTCCCACGCATAGAATATTTAAAATTTAGAAAAAATAATAAAAATTTTTTTCTATATCATTTTTAAAAGTCATATTTATGGGTCAAATTCACGCTTCAAATTACATTTCAACCCTACTATATTCACCCTCCGTAAAAACTCTTTAGGTCTACTTTACGTCAAAAAAAGAATCATTTCGCTATCTCTTTCCGTTTTCGAGTTATCACCGAAAATGTAGCTCAAATAAGCAAAATCTCCGTTTGTAGCCAAAATTTCCTTCTGAAATTATTCACTTTTCACAAAATAATTAATATCTTCGAAACTATTAGCACCACCGAGGCGTTTAATAGCTTAAAATTCGCACAGTAACCTCCTCCACCAAATTTCGTGCAAGTTTTAATTTTCGGTTTAAAATTGCACCGTCCAGAACCGTATTTGTACCAAAATTTTGCCAAAACTTTCCGAATTTTTTCCAAAAAAACTATTTAACCGATTTTAACCAAATATTTTTTAAAATGCGTCTATCCACGGTGTTTACTATTAGTAAAAATTTGAAACCGGTAACTTTTATAGTTTCCAGAAAAAAAAAATAAAAACCGATTTCCATTAAAAATTTACAGCCCGTAGCCTTAAAAATATTTTTATTTGTTTTAAGTCTCCAAATAAATCTAAATAATCAACTTTTCGAAACGAATTATACTTTCAGCCTGCTTGCACATTCTCTTATATTTCTCTGAAAAAAGTAAAAAAGTCCAATAAAAATAATTACTATTCAAAATTCAAATCAAAAGGATGTCTAGACCTTGCAATTTTTAATTAATAAAATTTCCATGCAGATGAATTAGAAACTGAAGTGGAAACAATTTGAAAATACTTTACATAATTCCGAATGGTTTTGCGGTTTTACCTTGCATTCATGATATTTTATCATTGAAATACCGAAGCGCAATTCTGGATGAAAACAAAATCCATACTTCCTAAAAAACGTTTTTCTAAATAATATTTAAAAATAATAATAGATATTCCTTGTTTGAAAATTGTAAAATGATATACAGGGTGGTTCATTTAACTTGAGACAAGCGAATATCTCGAAAGCAACTAAATAAATAAAAAAAAACGCTGAAACACCCATCAAATATTTTCGAGGGGGGACTAATTGGCGTTCGATTAAAAATTGTGAAAAATCTGTTAAAACATAAGGTTTAAAGCTTAAATCAACTAAATCTAATAAAATTTTTATTTTTTAGATGTTACATAATAAGTAACCTTATAAACGTAAAGAAATTGTCATCCTGAATATTACATAAAGAAAAATAAAGGCAATTTTATTATTAAATCAATGGTAATAACTCAAGTGCATCAAAAATTTGCATAAATAAATACCATTTGTTGTATAACTTGACACAATGAAAAACTATTGACATGTCTTTGCCACGGGGCATAAAATTAACACGTATTTAAATTAATGTATTCAATTGCCATTGAAAATCGAATAAGGCAATTGTAAAAAAGTAAATGATTAAGGTTGGGCAAAATATAAATGCGTAATTTCATCTTAAGAATGTAATAAAGCATAAAATTTAAATTTTAAAGTACGAAGGAATCAATACAATACATTCCGATATTTATAAATAAATTTCAAAAGTGTAAGGATTATTCAGTTTTTGTGACAAATAAAATATGGATTTATGAAGAGCTAAAGTGACACTTTTCGGACGAGCCATAAAAATGCACTTTTGATGCGAATGCGAATATAACAAGCTGATTTCTTCAAACGATCAAAATATGGTCAAAGTAAATATGAATGTTGTGGTTTCATTACAAGACTTATTGAACTATTTCTAAATTTTTATTTCTGAAAAATCGTTGTTTTTAACCTAATAAATATTAAAATTTAGAATTTATTCCTATTCATGTATTTACCTATTAATATTGTGGACTATGAAGGGAATAAAATTTGAAAAAAATATGAGATTTATTAGCACAATCATGTTTGTGTATTTTAATTCTTTTCCCATATTTTCCTCAGTTTTATAGTCTTTTTAAACTGACCACCTTTTAAATTATGTATATCATATAGTGGCCTGAATTATTTGGGTACTGACTCACTGACTCGTCTTTCAAATTGCAAAAATGTGATCGAAAAATATTAAAATACAAGCTGCAAACCATTGAAGTGCTTTTATAATAAGTATAGTAAAAGTAAGTAGGCAACCAAGTACTCGCATTAATGAATAGTCTAACACAATAGGTACGTTTTGTTTCCTATTTTTATCTGCTACAATAAGATAATTTTGAACGTAAAACTTTAATTATTATTCAATCAAATGTAGTGGATCGCAGTGGTTGTAAGTAGTAAAATCAAATACAGAAATCAAATTTTGATACCTAGTTGTAATTTTTTTTCCAGTATCTACTTATAGTGATAAAAAAGCAACTTACATGTCATTTTCATTAATTTGTCTAAGAAGTTCTTCCCGTTCCCTCTCCCTAATCGCAAGAGCGTCTTGAATTTTTTGCTTTTGTTTTTGGAACTCTTTCAAAAGATCTCCACTAAAACTAGTTTCCAGCCCAGAATTATTTTCGAGTGGTATATGAGGTTGTGGTGGTGATAACACTAAATTTGGTGGATTTACAGGTCTTTCATTTAGAGAATCTCTTCTTGAAGATCTTGAGGTACCAACGGACGCGGGTGATTCTCGTCCCTTGTGTTCCGATGTGGATAAAGCTTTTTCGGGGCTTTTGGAACGATTTCGAATTTGATTAGGTTTTGGGTTTGGCGTGCTCGTTTGTTCTTGAATAGATGGAAGTTGTTGGAATTCAGCGTACGAGTTGCTTAAAAACACCTCTCCATCATTTTCAAAAAGGCGATCCACTGAGGTATTCATTAATTTAGCATTTTTCATGCCTGTCAGGTGGAAGCTTGCGAAGCTAGATCGCGTCATTGGAGAATTCGTGTTTATATCTCCTGTACTCAAAGCCATAACTCTTGGATTCCCGTTGAAACCGGCATTTCCGTGCGCCAGACCATACGGCAACCCATCTAACGCTGGCATGAGTGATCGAGACATTACGTCAGCAGCAGAGCGAGGTCTTGTGAATGGCATTGCAGAGTGAGGGAAGGTCTTTGGTTTAATTGGAGTTACTAGCATGTGTTCCGTCCAAGACGTTTCCAGAGACGGTCGTTCAAGACGCTCCACGTCCACATTCAACGTTCGTTGTTCGAAAGGTACCGAAAACGTTTCTGGCGGTATGCTTTGCAACCACGAAAGAAGACTCAGATCCGAATCACTAAAACCAACACTACCATCTAGTAACCTGAAAGAATAAACAGGATAAGACTAAATTTTTAAATTAATTTTTTGGGTTTCCAATATCACTACATACTACAAAATTTCAATACCACTTCTTTTTTGGACTGTGCAGCAATTTCATTATTTTTGTACCTAAAATTTGAATTTCTTCTTCGCTAAATACATTTAGCAACGCTGCCAGAAGTAGAACAATAACCTAAAATTAGGTGCTTTTAGAGGAAAGATAGTTACGAAAGTAGGAAAATCGCAGAATTGCGACCAGGGGAGATAAAAAATAAGGGCTAGGAAGGTCACACAAAAATACTGGTTTGATGACTATAAATAAATACTAGGATAAAAAAATGGAGTTAATTGGGATAGGCTTTTGGATCCTACTAGTAAATGATTAAAGAAAAAACATTTACCTGAATATTTGCAAATCTATCTAAAGCATCTTCTAAAATCTTCAAAAATTGACGAAATCATCGTAAGTTATGTATTTTTCTTATAAATTTAACTGTGCGAGCAGTTTGATTCTACATGAAAACTAAATGACTTTTGAGTTATTAGCAATACTAAGAACACTACTTCAAAATAGCTTTTTTGAAATTATAAAAAGAATACTTATTCCAGGATTTTTTGTGTTTACCACGATTCTCTAAATAGCGTTACAATATAAATTACTTATAAGTATAGGACTATAGATCAAAGCTTCCGAGTAGTGGTTACTTAAACCCATAATTACTCTCAAAAATGGTCATCTACTAAATTAAGTACCAGATCGCCTTTTAATGTTAAAACGTAACTTATATGAAAATATGAATTCTTAAAAAAATGTGTACACAGAAAGAATGCGTAACTTGCAATTAATTTTCCATAGATAAATTGGCACTTATATTAGCGCAAAATTGACAAAATGCTTATGACTTAAAAACCATTTAAGCGACGATAGTTTTTTTAAATAAAAAAATATTTGAACAATTCCATAAGATTTGTACGATTAAAGACTTAGATCACGTTTTAATGAATTTCTTTCCCATAATTTGCCGAATTGGGTTTGCCACAATAGGACTTACTGCAAAGCAGGTGTTGGATACGACATTGGCGACCAGGAAAAATAAAACGTAACAAACACAAATAAGGATGATTGGTAAAATTATGGAGATGGAGAAAAACACTTAAACAGGCAACACGTTTTTTAAACCAGGCAATATTCGCTTTTAAACTGTTTTCTTAAAGCTTTGGATAAATAGAAAAGAAATTATCGGAACGTAGTAAATAATTTATGGGGCAAAGTACCCCTATACCGCGCAACATTAAACTAAATGATTGTGAAATTGTTTAGATATCTACAGCCTTGGCCAAAATGGTCCAAACCATCTTGATTTTTAAAACCTTGAGTCAGTATTTTGGCCTCACATTTTTCTTCAGAAAAAGCCGAAAAAATGAACCATTTTGAATACTAAAGTCTAAAAATTCAGCTTTAAGAAGATCTTGGAAAATCTTAAGTAAAGATTTATAACCTGCGAAATGCATAAAATGTGGACATGCTTCCACACAAAAGACGCATACCAACAGGACGTGAAGATCGAAAGTTGATACTTCTATTAAAAATCGGAAGAAACCTTCTTTTGAGCTTGCTACTGGTTTATCAGAAGATATTAGAAGGTTGACCAGGGCTCGAACGACATAACAAATTGTTCTAGAAAAGTACATGAAGGGGTATACCACAAGAAAAACATGGTTATCAGATCTCAACAAAAAATCTCGTCTAAAGTGGCCCCAAAATGTAAAGTCCTAAGATTGATCAATCGTGGGTTAGTCAGTCGGGTCTAACAGAAGTAGCTGTGGCCTAGTTTTCAGTGGTAGAGTATTCTTACCCACGCGAGCCAAATTTATAGCAAAGGGGATCTCTATCATTTTTTAGGGCCAATAAAATGGCCTTAACTTCCAAATTACTGGCCGTATTTCTGCGTAATCAGCAGGCTAAAATCTATAATCAAATATTTTTGAAAAAAAAATATAATTTTTTGAAATTTTCGTAAATATCAAAACGCTGTATTTTAAATAGTACGCGCTAATATTGGTTAATTCGTTATCAGCGAACCCAAATCTATCAGAAAACGCTAAAAAAGGGCGAAAAAAAAAATTGAAATTTTTCGATTTTATAGCAAAGGGTACCCTTCTCTATCATTTTTTTTAGGGCCACTTAAATGGCTGTAACTTCCAAATTACTGGTCGTAGCCCAAATATTTTTATTTCTCTGTAATCAGCAGGATGAAATCTATAATCGTAGCCTATTCTTTGTATGAAATTCGAATATTTTTGAAAAAGGGGGATGGTTTTTTGAAATTTTCAAAAATTGGTACCACTTCATCAACAGTTTTTTCATCCACAGATACAGATGTTTCATCGACAACCATTTCATCGACAAAGACGTTTCATCGACACAGATGTTTCTTCGACATTAACTAGATCGAAGAAAAGATTCGTCGATAAAAAGGTAGTATGCTCTTTTAAAGAAAAGTTTTGTTGTACTGGATTGGCTTGCACAGGCACCAGATTTCAATAAGATTCTTGAGTACAGTATAACTTCAAAAGCAGCTCTAAGAAAGCTTTACAAATGTGGAAAATAGCAAGTACCAAAGATTGCAAAAGGTTACTAGATGCAATGCTTCAAAGATTACAGGCTAAATTAAAATCAAAGAGGAGGACCGACAAAATATTAACTCTATTTTTACAAATATTTACATTTTTATTAATCTAAGAAGTTGAATTTTCCGTTCAAAATACATGTTTGGAACATCTCATTCAAATTTTCCAGAGGACAGTTCTTTTTTGGTTATTAGTTCCATTCTTATCCAACTAAGGAATAATTCAAATGGGTCCTCAAAAGACAAATGTCGAGGTTACAGCTTACAAGTAGATATCCAATGCCTGGTTAACTACTGAGCAATCAGAATAGCGATGCAACAGATGTAACCCTAACCTAACTTTTTGGAAAAATTCTCCAAATGATCTTTAAGGAACACATCTATGTATGTTGTTATCAAGTTAACGCATAACTCTCCTTCACGACCCAAACTGAAACTGAAGTAGTACCTAAGCAAAATTATTTCAACTACATTAAATAAAAGGTAATCTATATAAATATCACCTACTGGTAATGTCCACAGATCTAATTTTCTATTAGCAAAATTACAATGTGTGGTAATGAAATGGGGTAGTTTCTCGGTTATAAATACTATAGCCTTTCCTTGTATTTAAGAAAACATCATTCAGAACAACAATCAATAACTCGTTAAAGGTTACATTTAGGACATATGTTTATATGAACTTTTCAACTCTAAATAAGTTCTAGAATTCATCCTCGAAATATTGCTGGTACGTTTTGGGGCACCCTGTATACCAACGTGCCATAGTAGCTCAGATGGTAGAAGGTACCTCGTTTTTTTTCTTCCGCCACCTCCAGAACCCCTGTAACTGTTTTACCAGTTATACCACCTATACCTCTACCTCCAGAGCCACTGGAATTATAAGTTATAACCATCTCCACCACCTACCGATCGATCGGTTTATGCAACGTGCCTCAACGTTCTAAATTATGAATATGAATATGAAATATAAGGATCTACCTGGATGACATTGCATCTTTGTTGAGACATGCCAGGCGCATCCACTAAAACTGCGAAGAACCCTACAGAGTCTACGGGATGTCGGCCTTACCCTTCGTCCTAGTAAGCGAAATTTCGCCGAAAAAGAGATCAGTTTTTTGGGCTATAGAGTGTCAACAGAGGGAATAAACACGGATCCGCCAGTTTAAAAATTTCCTACTCCCAAAACGCTGAAAAACGTCTAGAGTATCGCGTAACTATTATCGGAGATTCATTCAAAAATTTTCAAAAAAGTGTCAAAATAAATAAACTTGTGAAAGTTTAATTTATTTAATTTCATTTCCGCCGCCCCCATGACAATACCTTTGGAACGACTGGAGATAAGTCATGAAATTTTGCAGAAATCGGACTTTTTCCGAACAGGAAATTTTTTCAATCCTGAACTTTTTGGGAACTTGAACATTTTTCGACTTCTGCTTAATGTTTGAACCGAGGTTTGAACGGTTCGAACTATTTTGAATTCCGAACTTTTGAATGGAAATTTCGAACTTACAAATACTTGGAGTTCGTACAGCACTAATTGTTACTTTCTGAAATTGATTTAATTTACCTGAAATACAATTCATACTTTCTGAAATAAAATTGGAAAAGGTGTAGTTTGTAAATGTAAAGAAGAATAGGATACTTAAAACTAGGTTATGAGCAATAAACGAGGCAATAAACAATGATTTAAGTCGGATGTACCTACCTTGAAAAGCTCATATCTTGCATCTGAACATCCTTAGTTCCGGTAGCCTTGGCTTGACAGTAATTAACACAAGACTCGTACAGGATACCTTTTATAACCAGCTGAATTAACCTATCGTTCTTTGCAGAAGCATTAGCATTCGAGTCGACTGATTTCCGGTCTCCAGGAAGGAATTCGGCAACTAAAGGGTATACTTCCCGAAAACACTGAACACGCGCGTTGCTCGGATTCCAGTCTTTGTAATTCATGTGATCGGTCAATCGCGGTAAAGTCAACAACAAACACATATTCGAGTGTTCCTCTTTCGATGGTGCACATTTTTCTAATTCACTTAAAACTTTGACTACTTCCTCGACGGCATTGTCAACTCCTCCACCGCTTAAATTCGCTTCCGATTTTATACATAATAATTCTATATATTTGTGCTTAAGTATTGTAAAACTAAATTTTCGCATATCGAATGAATTTAAAGCTTCTAAAGGTTGTATGAACTCCAGAACATCGTCCCATTGTCCGTCCAGGATAAGCTGTCTCAAAAATAAGACGTCGTCCGAGTAGCCTCCATTTATTACACCAGTTTCCCTTTCTAAACTTAATTGCGTTATGTGGAGCTCCCGATTGTGAAGAAACTCTAGGGCCAGTCGCACGACGTCCTCCTCGCGGAGGGTCAGCCGAGCCGACGGCATCACGTACTGGATCTTCAATCTGGAAATTAAAATACTCCGGTTAAACATCTGTCAGCGTAACGGTTTTTACTACTGAGCATCTTCTTAGACAAGAATAAACTACAAGGCCGTTTTATCAAGTACCGTCAGGCCAATTTAAGATCTTTTATCCTAAAAAGCGTGACATAAAAATACTTATTGCTTATTCATTAGACTTCATAAACAGACAGGGGACTTTACAAAAGCAATCATTACTCTAAAATAAAAGACGCATAGAAAGTGCAAATTGCTTCCTTTTATAAACGCACAAGTGAGAATAACGAGAAAGTACTCACTGCAGAAACTTAAATATGAAAATTAATGTCTTCCTTAAAGACCCAACTTCAATTCCTATTAATTTTACCATACGAACGTTTCCAAGAAATTTTATTTATTCTAGCAAACTAAGGTTATTAAATATTAAAATTAATGGTGTTGGTTTACTATACGCATACCTTATACAAAGACCACGAAATTAATCAATAACTTTTTTACGAATTCACGCACGAATATGTTTACATTTACACAAACCGAAAGAAAAACATAAAATAAGCATGTGTTGGAATTGTTTTTGCTTTAAATTTGTAGAAAACTGGTTTTTGAAATGACTACAAATACCGGATTTCAAAATCAAATTTCTCTGCCTTTTAATTTGGCCATAAATTACTTAATGAATGCACTTTTATGGGATTCCATTAAAATATAAATTTCTTGTAAAATAGTTTCATTGAAACGTGCTTTTTCCACCAAGTAGCGAAAAGGTATCACGAGGATTCACTCGCGGAAGTTACAGTCACGTTATTTTTAATCCTGAAAACTTTAAATAACTTTGCACGTTGCACTGAGCTGTATTTTCAGAAATAGGATTATATTGGAATTATGTATGTGTAATGTATTTGTTGGTAAACGTAGTCAACGGTTTAAAATATAAATGAAAAGAAACTCTTTTTTAAGTTGTATTAAAATTAGAAATTTCATGAAAGTAATATTCAGGGGCAAATATTACATTGGATTTAAATTAAAATGTCTGATATTCTATTCAATTAATAATTAAAGTACACAAGAACAAACCATAATTCTCCAAAAATTATACTTCAGTTTAAGTTTTTCTCAAGTGGAAAACTCCAAGGATTAGGTTTAGGCGAAAAAGTATAAAGGTAATGTATTCGAATGTACCTTCAGCCTGGTTAAAAACTAGTAGTAACTAACAACTAACTTTATGAACATTCTGATATTCATATGTTAAGAGTCAGGGCTTGTTGAAATAATCCTTATAAAATTAAGGCATTAAAGCCTTAAGGAAAAATAAAAATAAACAGCTGTTTCAAAATCTTGCACAACCAATGATTTCATTACAAATTACTGTCATTGCCATACTTTCCAATATTTGGGAAGAAAATTCATATTAATTTTGTTCATCTGTTCATCATCTCCTTAGGCAAGTGGATCTTGGTGTTTGCCTTTTAATTAAAGACCTATAAATAAATAAGCACTACTATAATGCATCTATTAATATTTTAACACCTAATCATACATGCAAATAAACTGAAATAATTGCTTAATTTAACTTAATTTTGTGTGGCGTCCAAACTAGTGTAAGAGAATATGTTTAACCAGGAAAATCATCTTTTAGCATAATCCTGGTAATTAAGGAAGTTTTATTGCATACTTTCTTTAGTGAACAAATTACAGTTTTAGCTTCAATGAGAAGTCCTTCATAGGGTATTGTATTGACCTCGGTATTGACTCATAGTAAATTGCATTATCTCTTTGGATTGATATGAGTTTTAGCAGGAATTTAAGACCTCAGTAGACATAAAGGACAATCGTATCTAAAGACATCAAGAATTTTATTGAAAGTATTTAGAATTTTAACGAATATAAATTATATTTATTGAAGTTATACTTTAAAAATGTTAAAGGTGCGTTTTGCTAGAGACGAAAATTCCGTCTCCGTGAAAACGCCGAGCGGAATACTTTGCTTAGCAACTGAGCAACTTAGGGCGCGTTCCAGTAATGAACACTAAAGCCCACGACCACGACCACAAAATTTTCCCGTTCCACTAGCTCAAAAGGTCACCATTCAACAAACAACCACATAAATCCACGAATAAATACGGTCCTTGTGAGCTTCTTGCGGTCGTCGTGGGCTTTAGTGTTCATTACTGGAACGCGCCCTTAGTTGACACGTTTACCGTTTCCGTAATCCGCAACGGAAAATTTCTGTCGCTAGCAAAAACGCACCTTTACTATTCGTAATCTAACGTCAATTACTGTAGTAAACGAGGTTCGTCACTACTGTAACTAGATCAAAAGTGACCTTCTGCCTCAGTGGAGTAATTTAATGATGTGGAATATTGGCCTTTCTATACTTTATTTTTTAACCAGGAAGAGTGATTTAAATTTCCCGCGCTAAAATGCCAAAAATTAACGTCCCTAATTGGTTAAAAGTAAGCAAGATTTACACCGGGTAATTATTTTCGATGATTTTTTGACATATAACCTCAAAATATTAATCATAAAATTTGAATTACTAATGTATTTACATGTATAAATTTGTATTCAGTGCAAAGAAATGAGAAATTTAATTATGTTTCTTTACATATTTTATCATTAAAAAGCCAAAATAACCTAAAGTTCCTGTCAAAATCTGTGTGGTTATTTTTCTAGTAACTTTTATAGTGTAAGTTGTCCTTTCCTGTCACTCCTCCTAGTTAAAAAATAAAGTATAGTAAACGATATCCCTCTAGCGGCCGAATGCTGATCTAATGCGATTGCGTCAGAAATAGGTTAGTTACCATCACGTCGTTGTGGTTGGCACATAACTTTCAGTTGTCACCGAGGTCACGCCGCTTTCCACTGACCTACTTCTGACGTCATTTTTTGTGGGAAAAATTAATTTGAATTGCCAATAGGGCATCAGTTGCTTAAATAACGACAAAACAACACTACATGTTCGACGTACGATCAAATGTATCGATCAATCCGGAGAAACGTTCACTAAGGCATTATCCTTACCCAATAAAAAGGAAATATATGCCTTCACAAAAATTAATTAAATACTTTAATAAAATAAAATTCTTAGAAATGTTCTTTTTGGTTATTTTTTAATTTAACCTAAAACTTAAACCCTAAAGACTAGAAATGAAAATCGTAATTTTATTAAAATTTCGCTTGATAATACTGTCATATATTGATAATAAATATATAAGAACAAGTTCCTTTGTGTTAAAGTTAATGCCTTTGCAAATACTTCCGGTAATTGATTTATCGGCGATTACTTTTTATATTTTGATAGTTATACCTTGAGTAATATTAAAATGTATGTACAATTTTGTGTTGGCTTATATGGTAACCAAAGATGAGGAGTTCCCACGTTGTCCTAGTGAATGTGAAAAAAGAAATCGTACCATAAATCGGAAACTGAATCCCTCAGACATTCACTCTTTCCTCAAAAATAGAATTTATTTTCAGTCCAGAGTTTTCCTAGTTTCCTCCCCAGTACTCCAACACACACTAAACTAGAATAGGATTCAATGTAGTTTAACATGTCTTTAGACGCAGCTTTATCAAACTCTTAAGTCGAGCTTGGATGGCACTATAGCTTTATTAAGGTCGTATTGGCTAGGCTCCGGATAGATTTGGCAACACTGACGCGTAGCAGATACTACGCTCTCAGCCATCTTTTAATTGGATGTTCAAGTAGTTGCTAGGTCTAACATAACCATACATTCGTTTTATAAAACAGTAGTAGTATAAAGAGTGTCTTAGAATTCGCGCATAAGCTCTCGCTACATTATTGAGATACCTTCAGGGATAACTGGAATAATGGTTAAAAAATCTTCTTGGGCAATTAACCGAAATATGAAAAGACAAAGTTGGGAATTTGGTTACTTTATTACCATGAATTTGGAAAAATCGCTTATTGGCTTCTTTTTATTTGTTTAGTAATAAATAAAATTTAAGTAGACCAGACTTCCGCCTCAGGGACCTCCAAATCGTATGTTTGGTGTGATAACCATTACACATCCCAAAGTCAATCAATTAAGCGCCAAAAATAGTAGTAAGGGTGCAAAAATTAGCGTAGAGCTAAAAAATTGATAGAAATGTTCGGAACACCATTTATAATGAATTCTGAAAAGTCCCCATCGATCCCGGACCTGGAAAAAATTTTATTTAAGGTCAAAGGTCTTAAAAATGGGGTTTTCGCGTTTTTCAGCAAAACGGTAAGTTTTATCATAAAATTAGGCCAGACAAAAATTGTAGATCATATAATTATCTTAAATTGGGAGTATTGATAACGATTACTTCCATCATAAATTGTCCTTGGCCAGGATCCATGCAAGGTTCGAATACTAGCCAAGGACAAAAGGACCGAGTATCTCAGGGAAAAAAAATAAAGATTATTATCGGAACAAATAAGGATTTTTGAGTAAGTACCGAGTATCCTCCATGGTAGTTAAAATTTTCAATATTCATCCTATTTTTTGGAATAAGTCTGATTATAAAAGCTTTAATTGATTTTCCCCGTTAAATCACTTAATTATACATATAGTACTCGGTTTAAGTAGATTAAATCTGTGAAATTTCGAGTTAAGCTGCTCAAAAGACAGTAATTATCGGTAACCTAAGATATGTATCAATATAGTGTACTTAAATACCCATAAGATGTGAGCTTGTGTATTTATCCACACCTAGCGTACACAATTAGGAATTTTAGTGCTTCTAGCAACTCATTTTACATAAAAGGAGTACCAACTTTAAATAAATATTAACCATATGCGTTTATTGGTATTTTAGTCTCTTTTTCATGACCAATAAATTTATCAGCAATGCCTTCTATGTATAATTTTCATAATATTAATTCGCCATTAATAAAACTAGGAAACTCTATTGCTATAATCATTATAATCTAAACAAGCGCACGCCGCATTGATTCCTAAAATTGGTATCTTACACCAATATAATTCACTTTACTTGGAATCTATTGATTTGATACAATTTTGTTAAAGTTCATCAAACCTTGCTACAATAAAGCGTGAGCGTTTTTAATTTATTAATCGAATTATGAATAATAATTAATTTAATAGTCCTCGAAAAATCTTTAAAAAATTCAAGTGGCTCTTTATCATATTTTCGAGATTTAATGCATATACCAGTCATCATTTTGTAGAATTAATTTCGAGTGTATTATTTAAATAGTCTCATTAACTTTTTGAATTTTAAGTGTGATTATTTACTGCTATTAAAATGTTAAATATGATTTTCGTGTATTAATTTTAACACGCACAGCAAAATCATTAGTAATTATATTATTTGCAAGTAACTGTATTTATATACGCATATAAATCATAAGAATAAGTATTTTTATATTTACATTAAAACTGCATCGGTAAATATTAAACATACTGCAAAATGCAGATAGGGATTTTATAGCCCTGATTTTATGATGTTGAAAACCCATAAATTAATCGAACAAGGTTGTTTTGTAACAAAAAACTGCTTTAATCGACAACTAAAATGAGATCTTATATTATAACTGTAAAAGGTGGTAATAATTAATACATTAATCAATTATGTTTTAAAAACTAATTGGTGATTTTTATTCTATTTACATAATCAAAGTTCAAGTACTAATAACTTTAATTAAAAAAGCTACAAAAATAATAATTATACTTTCGCGATTAATTGTATGATGCAAATATATTTGAGCAGATTTTTATTTCATTAACACAAACTACAATTAATTTAAAAATCATAAACCATGTGTAACTTACGTGAATGCAGCTACGCTCTAAAGAGTAAATTTTACGCTAAATAATTTTCGACAAAGGAAAAGTACTCCTCCCATCAAATAACCATTAGCTTAGGTCATGTTATAATTAAATATTACTTAAGGTTACGAAAAAGTTTAGAAATTGAATGTTACAAATGCACTAAACTGAAAGTCAAAAAATTCATACAAGTTAGTTCACATTTCAATATGGTATTTGCAATTTTACATAAATAGTGCTATAAAGACAATATTTGGAGAACGATTTTTAGAAAGTTAATTTTTTTGAAGAAGAAATGTATTAATTTATTCAGTTTTATGAATGAACAATAAACCACATGACATACTTTATTATAAAAGTGGAAAAACGATTGAAAATATTACGATATTTAACTGTACATAATAAATTTGCAGTTAACCATAAATTCTTGAAAATTACAATCAGTGAAATTAGCTAACTGGCAGAATGTGAATTTATCGATGAGTACTGTTTGCATTTTAAGATCATAAATTTATGAAACAATATTATTCATTTTGAGCATTCACATTTTGTGTCATTCTTTAAAATAGTATTAGTCCTTTTAAAATGGGTATTTATAGCATAGTTTGACGCCTACAGTAAACTGCAGCACGTGAACCTTTTCTTTCTATTTACTTTATGTAATGATCTAGACACTCCTGTATATAATTAACTACCTTAATGCTCACATATTTACTTTTATCTCAGGCAATTAGCATAATCACTTTTGATGGCGATTTTTATTTAGTACTTCATTATATTTTATTAAAAAACCTATTTTAATACCACAAAAATTTTTCTTCAGACGTAAATAAAGTACAGTGTTCTGTGACGCTTCAAAGGTTGTAACAAGTCATGTCTCTGTAAGTTGAGTCAATGGTTATGTTAGTACCACTTGGTTCATTTTCGAGACACGAAAACTTTACTACATCTTTTCAAATTGTACATCATAAACCATCAATTGTATTTCAGAACCATCGATTATATTTCACAAAACATCAATTGTCTTTCAGATAAATCGGTTTAATTTCAGAAAGCATCAATTGTGTTTCAGAATCATCAATTGTATTTTAGAAAAACCAATTTAATTTCTGAAAGGACCAATTGCATAAATTGAGGAATCTAAGAGTTTTTGGTTGTGATTGTGCACGTGAACCACAGAATTTCTTAAGTTATGGCTCCCGATATCATGGAGCAAATGTTGGTTTACTTAAAAACAATGATTGATGACTAAAATCGGTCGGTTATGCAGCTGAATCAATGGAAGAAATGGCTGTTAGTGGCTAAAATATTAGGTAAAAACCAAAATTTATGCGGTAAAATTTACTATGAGAGGAACACAATGATTCTCTTTGAAATAAAATTGATTACCTCTAACATACAAATCATACTTTCTAAAATTAAATTAACGAAATCTGATTTTCAAATAATGTTTTTTGAAATCCAATTGATGATTCTAAAATACAATTTATATTTTCTAAAATTAAATTGGTTTTTCTAAAATACAATGAATACTTTCTGAAATACAATTAACGTTTCTGAATTATAATTGATGATTTCTGAAATTGAATTTATCTTTTCTAAATTACAACTGTAAAAGTTAAATAAATTTGGAAATTATTTAAAATTAAAAATCTTTCCACATAATTTGGCTAAAGATGTAATTTATTTTTGTAGCGAAAATACTGTTTAAACATAAATTTTTAGGAAGCAATAAACTTATTTATTTTATTTGTTTCATGTTTTTTTATAGTAAAAGCAATGGCTAGGCACATCAAAGTAAAAAAAAATAAAGCTTTTGAACACCGTTATAAAAGATTATATTCGGTATTATTTGAAATGGGTACATAATGCAGCATACAGCTGTTCCTAATCGCCGAAGGGAACTTCTTCATAAAAAGCTTTTCTTGGTTTGCCTTGTCATCTACAATAAATAAAAAGTCACCTGGTGCATATTCCTTTTCGAATATTTACTTAATGTAATTACTTTCTCCTTTTAATTTCAGTTAGTTTTATTAATTTCATCATGCTTTGACACTAATTTGTAGATTGAAATTAAATCTCGAATACCTGCATCGAAAGATGTTTAAAGAAAGTACGTTCGTCGGAAATTCAGTTTCAATGGAGGAGTTTAATATACAGGGTGACCGGAAAATGAGATCTTCAGTATTTTCATGGGGATCCTCAGAAAAACAGCAAAAATATTCCCTTGTCCAAAATTCTTTATTTTGAATTTTCAAAAACCAAGAAAATTTGACGTCTTTTTGATCATTTAGAAAGAAATTAAAATTAAATCATGCTTTATTGACTTTACAACTAATTTTTAAAAATTGAAAATTACTCCTAAAATGAACATGACAACATCTTCAATCTTTTAGTATACCAATGTTTCATGAGCCTTTAGAGAAGCGTTGTAGTGTAGATTCTATCTCTACTGAAGCTTAACTTTTGGCCAGGTTAACATAAACATTAAAACGCTTTTAAATAAGTTATATAGTTTTGGGTTTAATATTTTTATTATTTATTGGTTATCAAGCTTTTAACAGGTCGGAAAGAACGAGTAAGAATTGAGGAACATTTATCAAAAGAAATCATTGTTCATTCAGGGGTACCACAGGGGTCTCATATAGGTTCTCTTTTATTTCTATTGTTCATCAACGATACTAAATTTTCTATAAGACATTGCATGCTATAAGCCCACGATCTAAACATTTTTAAAATTTTCACAATCAATTTTCACAATTGATCACTTTTTTTACTATTATCTACTAATATTAATTTTAACTATTAGATTAATTGTATTGAGTTAGAGAGAATTGACGAGATACGGGATCTAGGTGTAATCTTTAACATTCCATTCAATACACTCATTATGCATACAGTTAATAAAGCTAAGAAATTGTTAGAATTTATTACAAGAATTGTGTACGAATTAAATTCATTTACATTAAAAACACTTCATTGTTCATTTGTGAGATCAATTATAGAGAATGCAAGCTGAATATGGTCACCACATGAAATCTTATTAGTTAACTTAATTAAAAAGCTAAGCAACATTATTTATAAGAATAATTACAATTTATTTTGATATTTTTGTACCAGTAAATAAAGCTAATTTATCTTTAGTAAATATTTTATTTAAAAATTTTTAGTGGCATATCACCAAAAAGTTATATTTATTCTGTGAAACTAAAACCGTAAGAAACGGGGAAGGAGATTTTTTCGTAGAGTTGAAATTTTGTAGGTGGAAAGAGGAGACAATTTTAAGAAAAAAGTTTAAATGTCCCTTTTCGATCGGACCACCCCGAAAAAAGTTATTCCACTCCGAACGAAAAATTGATCTTTATGTCGTTTTGGTGCCCCCAAAGTGACGCTTCGTTTTTCGCGCTATTTTGATGCGGACATTTTTGGACATTGCAGATAATTTACTGCATGGTTAAAATTCCTTTTAGAATATTTTCTGCAATATTTGGAAAACCAGCGATGAAACAGCGATATTTTACGAGGAAGAATTCTTAGGACTTTGATCTTTCTTATCTTTCTATTTCAGGTAGACCTAGCAATGCTCACCTGTCAATAGTTTTTAGTCAATGATACTGGTCAAAAGAAAAAGCAAACAGGTTGATTTTTCATCAAGACTCAAATCGGTTTGATTTTGCTATAATGTAATCACATAGGAAGAAGAGCAAAGATCGTCAGTTTTAACGAGATCAATGAGTCAAAATTAATAAGTGGGGATCAATGTCAATTGAGCATGGCTGTACATTCGCACCTAATCTGTGATATTTCTAGTCTTCAATGGCAGATACTACTTCTTCTCAGGAAAAACGGGTCTGTGATTCACTTTCCAAGAGAATGGTCTTTTTTCATTCACAGAACTTTGCATAAAATTTATGGTTCCTTGCTACGGGATCCCCATGACGATTTTGAAGTGTGGCCTAATTTATTGTAGCGAAGTCTTTTATAATTCGGGTTCTAGATAGGTCATATGAAGGATAAATATGGAAACTAGAAATAATGTAAAGTAAAAATTATGAAGTCGTTTCGTAAATGGAAGATGAATGAACAGGGCTCGTGGGATAGAGGTAAAAAACATTTTCTCTTTATTATGAAGAAACCCAAACTGTGCATTCACGTCCTTTCGAGGACGGCAGAAATACAAATTTGCAAGCAAGATTACCATTCATGCGCCGTTGGTCTTTAGTTTTATTTTAAATCTAAACTTTATCAGAGCATATAAGCTTAAAGTAAATAAAAGGCCAACGAAAAAAAATCAGACCATCAAAAAGAAATTGATTTAAAATTGCACTATAATTTCACACATTTTATAAAACATCACAATTGATAAAAATATATATAATTAATATAATAATTAAAAATCTTAATCGCTGTGTAATTAATTAAACATAAAAACCTACACAAGTAGTTCAGAAAAACATACAGATTCATGAAGCGTAAACGTACAAAACCGTATTATTATACTTTGCTTAAAGTGCGTATGAAAAGTAACGGCCAATTTGCAATTGCACTAACAGTACGGAAATAATTAATTTTTTTAAATAAATTTTAACATTATTGATTACTTAAGTAGCCTTAGAAATTATATACAGGGTGTTCCTGAAAGTTCTGTACAAAACAATACCTCATACTCATGAGACCAAAATAAGACGATTTAACCAAACTTATCTCTATCCAAAAGTTCTTCGTTAAGGCGCTACACACCATTAAAGTCCTTAAAACTATTTTGTTTTTTTTTAAATTACTAAAAATTGGTTCATACGATCTTAACAAAATTTTGTATGTGGCTATGTAATGAAAAAAGGTATTTTTAGACAATTTGTTTTTACTTTTTCATGTTATGTAAGTGGTCAAAAATAGGTTTTCTTGTAACTTTTTAATAGCTGAATAAAAATTCATAAAACTTTATTTGTAGCTAAACAGTGTAATTATAAACTTTTTTTGTCTCTTATACAATTTTCCTAACTCCTTTAGTTTAGGCAGAAAAAAATATTTCCATGTGGTGCATAACCTAACTTTAGAAAAATATTTAAATTTTTCGCCAAAAGGTCTGTACAAAGTAACACCACATATCTTGAGACCAAAATAAAATGATTTAACCAAACTTATTTTAATCGAAAAGTGCTTCGTTAAGTGTCTAGCGACCTTCAAAAATCTTAATTTTTTAAATAACTGTCATGGTCAATAGAGGCTCAAGGAAGCACTTTTGGATAAAGATAAAATTGGCTAAATCGTTCCATTTTGTTCTCAGGAATATACTGTGTTAATTTGTACAGACCTTTTAACGAAAAATTTAAATATTTTTTTCAAAGTTAGGTTAAGTACCACATGGAAATAATTTTTTCTGCTTAAAATAAAGGAGATAGAAAACTTTCGTAAGAGACAAAAAAAGTTTATAATTACACTGTTTAGCTACAAGTAAACTTTTATGAATTTTTATTCGGCCATTAAAAAGTTATAAGAAATTTTGCATGTCGATGACCTATTTTTGACCACTTACATAAAGCGAAAAAGTAAAAACGAATTGTCTAGAAATACTTTTTTCCATTAGATACCCACATACCAAATTATGTTATGATCGTATAAGCCAATTTTTAGTAATTTAAAAAATAGTTTTAAAAACTTTAAGGGTCTGCAGCAACTTAACGAAGCACTTTTGGATAGTGATAAGTTTGGTTAAATCGTTATATTTTGGTCTCAGGATTTTGTAGTATTGTATTGTACATACCTTTTAGGGACACCCTGTAGAAAGAAAAATTTTCATGATACGCGCAAATTTATGCATTACGATGAATTTTACACTTATAACTATTTCTCACAGATTTTATAATAGCTATGAAGAATTATATCAGCCGTGATGAATATTCATTTGCTGCAATTATTCTTGATATAAGTAACCATGAACGTGTTTTCAGTCAAGATAAGTCAATTATTTTTTCACACTAATTATACATTATCATGATAATTGAAAGATTCCATTTATATTAATTTTATGGCTTTTATAATGTCTATTAAATACTTAACAGATAAATTATTGTACGGTTGCAAAAATTAGAGCCCAAAACTGCAAGACAGGTAAAATAAGTTGGTTTGGTTAAAAAATTGAATACCTAAATAGTGTAGGAAATATTTAGTTGACTTTCAACATTATTGTTATCATTAGTAAAATCCGAATACCTATTTGATGTTAAATAATTTGAGTAGGTATAATTTAAATGATAGAGGATATATATGCCATCAATCTTAATTTTAATAGTTTTAATCTTCATAAAAATAATTTTGGACTTATCAAAAAATATTAACTAGACTTGCTTTCATGCGTAAATATAGGAAATTATAGATCGTAAGTAGAAAATAGGTGTAATCTCGTTGAAATGTACAAATGCTGATCGTGAGGTTGACCACCAAGAAATATCGGCGCGTTCGTTATTGATTATAGTCATCAGTGTCCGTTAAAAATTTAACTGGTTGTCATTAAATCGTCGTAATTTTTTAGTCATATTTAATGTGGTGTTGAATAATAGCAAGAGAATTCCGACAAATTAAAAGGAAAAAAATACAAGTAAAAACTTCATTATTTGTCATGTAAAATGTCTTGATAAAATCTTAGTAAAATGGTGTTGCGTTAAAATACTTTAGCAAATTCGTCAAGCTAGACTAGAAGGGAATTTTATTTCTTAATTAAGATTAAGAACTAAGAAAATAATTTAAGCAAACCAAAAGAGGAATATTTTAATGGCATAAGCATAATTAAAATGTCCGGATAATTTAAAAATAATTTAATTTTTTCACTGTTTTCAGAAAAAATTAATCAACAAAAAAATATGTTAACTCAAATAAAATGTATTTAATTTAAATTAAATTTTCAAAAAAAATATTGTGGTTATTGGATAATTAAGGAGTTTAAAACAGATGCAGGAAAAATTACTGAAGCGGATAATGTGAAGTGACAGAAACAAAATAGTAACAAGGCAAATGATTAATGAAATATTAAACGTTTCAGGTTTGTAAGTTGGTCATTAAATTGATTAATATCTCTTACATTTTATCTGATATATCTCTATCTTACTCTAAAATTTAAAGCCAAAAGCCAAAATAAATACATTAAAAATTTATATTTAATTATAAGGTGGGTGTTTAAAAGAATTAAAACTATACGAAGAAGACTATTAATTTGGATGTCCTTGGAATTTTCTTGAGAAAAAATCTTGTTGACACAAAATTTATTATATACTTACGTGGTTTTCCTCTTCATTTTAACATTAATTAGACTCGCGGCATTTTCGGACTTTAATCATAAACAAATAAATATGGGCATGTTTTCATTACACATAAACTAAGTAGGAACGTATAAAAAAATAGTTGCGGTAAATCTAAAGGGCCCCATACACTATCAACACCTTGTTGCACAAAGAAAATTTTAACGCGACCATGCACAACAACCTCCGTTGCGCAAATTGTTTGATAGTGTACGGGGCTCTTTAGCGGTTAAGTATGAAATTCGGTTAATATTTGTATTTTTAAGCATATGTCTTTGTACCAAAATTATTTTTTAAATTTCTTTCTTTTTATACTAAAAACTCGTGTGACTATGGTTTACTGCAATTTTTGTGTTTTTGGGAGCATCAAAATTATGAAGAAAAAAAAGAAAATAAAAAGAATTTTATTTTACACTTATTACTAAATAAAAGTATAAAAATTAAATGTTAAAGTAATGATGTTAAAAAATTAAAATTTGAAAAAAAAATTAAATAAGTTTTCTAAAAATATTAATAATGAATGTTTGTTTATAATAAGATTTAAAAAATATGCTCTCGTTTTCAAATTGTTGATTTAAAAAATAAAATCGAAAAAAAATCTAATTTTTTTAGTTTTTAAGTCAAGGTTTGATTTTGAAAATAAAGGTATCTTTTTATAAATTAGGTACTATATTTATTATTATCTGGAAATCTAAAATTTGCCTATAATATTAAAGTAGAAACAATTTTTAAATTAATGCAAGGTTAAACTCATTTAAATGTAACTTTGTGCTGGTTTATGCTTTAGAATTTATTATAATTGTAAAATTTACTTTAGTTGAAGCTAATTTCTTCAATATTTAGGTATTCTAGATAACGTGTATCCTATTCGTATCAATATTTTTTGAAAAAAAAAATGAATAAATTATTAATCTACCAAAGACTCTTTTAAAATTTCTTTTTGGGGTACATTCTTTTCCAAATTTTGTTTTTGTGGAGTAAAAATTGCGCGAATTTTAATATTTTCTTTAAAAACTAAAAATTATGTTTATGATAAAAAAATGCGTTTCTATCATTGTTCTAAAAGTACGCCCCTATCATAGACTCTACATGAAAAACAAAAATTCTATATGAAAACTAAATTCAATTTGAAAGGCACTAGGCATCGTTTTTGTTAAATTTTTGATTACAAATGCCCAAAAATCAAATTTTACTAGCGAAAAGTACGCTTTTCAAACATTTCGCCGACTATCTTCTTAAATGTCTTGAAAATATAAGTAAAAACCGATTTTGGTTTTCTTGAAGGCCCAGGTAGAATTATGAATTCCAAAAACATCCATATATCCTGTAGAATTAAACATACACAGAAATAACTTCCGTAAAAAACTAACAAAAAAGTAATGATAAAGTGATGAAATCAGCCGAAAAGTGGTTCAAAGCCGTATGGAAAATTGTAGATTCTTATAGACCTAGTAATTTAAAAAAAATATATTTTTTTAGAAATGTTATGAAGCATTTGACCAAAGAACTACCAAATAATTTGTTAAGAACTATCCAATTTGAAGAATAACTTATTTTGAGTTTTCAGAAATACTTTAAATTGCAGTTCAAAATGCCATTTGCAGAACAAGAGATATGTATTTATGAAATATCCCTTGATCTTATAAAATCCATTCAAGATCTGTTAAGGGGTATGATATGGCAGAGAGGCCTTTAACATATTTAAGGAAGTTCTGGGAAGTCTAAGGTAGTTCTTTGATTTTTGAGGAAGTACCAAGCAAATTTCAGAAGACTATGATTTTCGAACTTTTACAATAAAAGCACGTGCAAAAATAATCCGTAAAACCCTGGAAGTCACGGGAAATCTCAAGGAAGTCCTGGGAACTTCGAGAAAGTTCGAGGAAAACTTAAGCAAATTTTGGAAGACGATGATTTTCGAACATTTTAGTATATTTAAAATAATTCGGAAGTCCCGGGAAGTCCATTTTCAAAGCTCTATCAAATGGTCCGAGGTGTACACGTTTAAGAAACTCCGAGTCCTGGGAAGTCCGACGAAGAATTTCGAATGATTTCCGAACTTTTACGTGCATCAAAAATAATGCGTAAGAAGTCTTTTAAAATTCGAGAAAGTCTTAATAAAATTTCGGATGATTTTAGAACTTTTATGAAACATACACGTGCATTAAACATAATGCGGAAGTCCAGGAAAGTCTAAGGAAGTCAGCAGAAATCCCGGGAAGTTCTGGGAAATACATTATAAAAGGAAGGCTTTGTACAAAAATTTTTACCGTATCGTACCCTTCAAGATCTATTAATTCCCGAATTAACTTACATTTACAAGCTGTACATTAAAATGTTTTTCCAAAAATAATGAAAAGGAAAAAGTAACCACTATTATCGTTCGATTTCGCTGCTTCCTGTAATAGAGAAATTTTTTTGAGAAAACATTACAGATGCAATCCTAATTTGAAATCTATAAGTAACTCTACAGGAAACAACATAGATTTAGGGAAAATCCATCCTAAGGGCATTGTTAGGTCTTCTTAAAATCTGTTTGAAAATCTAACGAAGGAAACTTGAGTTATGACTGCAGAACTAATCCTCGATTTCATGATTTTTCACAACTTTTCCTCCCAAACTAGCGCGCCCTCTAGGGATTCGCATTAATTATCAGTTGGGATGGATTTTCTATTCCTTGTTATTATCTCCAACCGAAAATTTATCGCGGGTGTCTAGGAAGATGCTCTTATGCATACGATTATGTCCATTCCATTCTACTACGAAAACTATACCGCGTGTCCCAATTTGAGTTGCATTACATTGGTATCTTTTGTTATAAAAAAAGTTACACTTTAATTGTAAGTTAAAAGACAAATATGCAGTTTTTAAATCTCATTTAGGTGCCATCTAAAATAATCAAAAATTCTGAATAATTATGAAGAAAAACGAAAAAAATCCGTTTTTGAAAAAGACGACTATTTGTTAACTAGAAAAGTTACAAAAAATGTTTAGGATAAAAGTAATTAGTTTCATTAAGACAAATTTAAAAATGTTTAAAAATCGGTCTTACTTTAAATTGGAGCCATATTGGATTTTTCAATAATACATTTTAATTTTTTCTGCTTTATTTTGACGATTCGAGATATTTATATAGCATCTAAATGAGTATAAAAAACTGCCTCTTTAACATTGTAAATAACAAAGATCCACACGCAATGCAACTCAAATTGGGACACCGTGTATACATATAATGTCCTTCGGAATTCAAGCAAATAATTATCATATCTTTTGATTTAGTTATGCCGCAGGGTTCCATTCTTGAGCCTCTTCCATCCTTTCCATCTATTTTTGGAAAAACTGAATCCACATTATTTGAATATGATAAAAGAAAATTGGTAGAAATCAAAATTTAGAAATGTGCCTTGAAAAGGACATGATTTATTATCGGTGTTAAGTTCATGGTTTAATTATAATAAATTAAAGGTTAATGAAAATAAAACTGTTAAAATCTTTAGGGCCAATAAAAATTCTTTGAATTCTGTAATTTTTTTTTGGAGTCACACTAGATTCGAAATAAAGTGGCAACACCACTAAGAAAAAATTTTGAAAAAGAAGATAAACTGCTCGATTTTTGTCTCTAATTTCCTTGGAAGCTTTAAAAATAACATACCATGCAGTTTTTGAAACTCAACTTTTATGTATGGTTTTTAGCGTGGAGGCATTATTCAATAAAACAAAAACATCTCTTCAAAGAAGAGCAATTTCAGTAATACTTGGCTTAGGTTATGGAGAAGATTGTAGGAAGTTCTATGAAGAAATGCAAATTCTCACTTTTCCCTGTCTGTATATTTTACAATGTCTTCTTTTTGTCATAGTTAATATATACAACATACTCTACTATGGTATAAGAAGGAAAGAGAATCTTATTCCACTTAACTTAAGACTAAGTAAGAGCTACAACGGTGTAAGATACTATGGAATTAAATTCTTTAAAATTTGCTGATTCTCAGCTTTATATTTCAGCATTGAATCAAATTATGGAAAAAAAAACATATTGCAAATTTAGTTAAACTTTACTCCTCTGAGGATTTCTTCAATACTCATTGCTCCTATGATCATAAAAAATATGAAAACGTAAAACTAATTAAAAGCAATAAAATACTTTTTGTTCCATTTTTTACTGTAAAAATAAAATATAACTGACACAATTGTTACACTTATAAGATTGAAGGTATCTTTGTATTTATACAATAGGGGAACAAATGCAATTGTTTAGATGAATAAAAGTAATTATGTGCGAACTTAAACTTACATCTCTTTAATTAGTGTAATAATTAATCAACGTTCTAAATTTATAAGAGGATATTTGAAATTTTATGGGGAAAATAAAATGATGACAATCATTTTATCGTATTTAAACTACCTCTGAAAACACCAACAATGATAAAAATTACCATTTTCTTAAATTTTATACTTTTCGTAACTGTTTTTTACATCCAATTAACCTAGCTCGGTTTTTGGAGTTACAATTTATGTACATTTATTGGAGAATTATAATTATTATTAGCGCACTCTCGCTAATTAAACATTCAGTGCATGATACGATGTTTATTAATGTACAATTAAATTAATTATTAGTTTAATTAATAAAGCACGCGCGATTATTAATCGGTTAAACCAACCTTCCCCTAAGAGAACTCTGTCGATATGAAACTGGAATGCAAATGTCGGTGGACGTCACAACAACCATTCTTCACAAAAAAATAACATGTTTCACGCAAGCACTTAATTAGTAACCAATTTTGAAGCACGATGAACACGGCACCCACAAGGCGCGTGCTGAGACGCGCGCGTTCGAAGCTTCTTCGAAGGAAGAGTTTTGCGCACTACATGAAAAGTGCGAGCCCGGTTCGATGCTGCTCAAATACCGTAACTTCACCGGAGTCGCATTATGGTATATTAGGAGGATGATTTCTACGAACAGCAATCCCGATGCATCTTGTTTTACTACTTTTCTTCTACAATTGAGCGACGCAATGCGTTTTCCACATTGCGATAATTTATTGAAACTACCTTAGATCACTCAACTGCGAAAAAGTACGGTTGAAGTATAATTTTCCGCATTTTCCAGATTTCATTCGGTAACAAATACCAAAGCTGTAACCCACTAATCCTTTTAAGGTATTGAACAATTGCAGTTGACGGTTTTCATTACATAAATCTCAAAAATAGAAAAAAAATTATTAACAAAAATACATAATAGATTTGTTCCCACAGCCCGAAAAACAGTACATTGACGATCACGATCATGCGCAATATACAAAACGCGATCCACCAGAAACGTGACTATACGCAGGACAGTTCAACTTTATGTTCCAACTAAGATTGGGAAATTCATGGGACAGTGTTTGGTATCGTCATTTCGGTACACGACAAGAAGTAGTTTCAACAATCTTGTATTGTTCCAGTTTCATGATGGTCAGAAAACTAATTCTTGAAACAAAGCTTACATTAGTTGTTAGCCAGGAGTATGTTCATACCAAAGACTTCTATGTTTTCTATTGTTATACATAGACCGGACACAACCTGTCATTTTTTTGAGTATCACTGGCGGCCATTTTAAAGTTGACCTGTGTTTTTCTTTATTTTACAAATTACCAGATACAACATACAAGTAATGCGATGGATTATGATACTATCGGTTATTACTTAATTGAATGGTAAAAGTTATATGTCCAAAGTTAGCTCATTATCAGATAAAATTTTCAAATAAAATGACGTATTTTAAGGTTATGTCAAGCGTGTCCGGTCTATGTATAACAATAGAAAACATAGAAGTCTTTGGTTCATACCCAAATAAAAATGGTCACCACTCATCACTTATTATTCATTGACTTATAATAAAATTACTTGGATACGTGTCGATTCCAGTATGATTTTCATTATTTTATACATAGCAAGTTTTAATATTAAAAGAATATAAAATACAACGTATAAGTTGATGAAAGTTTAAAGTCCTTTAGTCCGGTCAATTTAGCCCCAAAAATAGTAGTAAAGGTGCAAAAATTAGCGTAGAGCTAAAAATTGGTATGAATGTTCGGAACATCATTATAAATGAATTCTGAAAAGTCCCCATCGATCCCGTACCTGGAAAAAATTTTATTCAAAGTCAAAGGTCTTAAAAATGGGTTTTTCGCGTTTTTAAGCAAAACGGTTAGTTTTATCATAATATTAGGTCAGACAAAAATTGTAGTTCATACAATTATCTATAAAAAATGACTTAATATTTTTTCTCCTAAGAGCCACCGTTTCTGAGATAAAAAGACTATAAAAGTTGTAATCTTCATAATATGCACAAGTACGCCACGTATACACATCATTGAAGTACAAGTAAAAATATTTTTCCATCGGTCAATGTAATCCATAAATCGTTCTAATCGGCCAACTGGTTCGGTCAAAATTAATCATTTTCCGATTGAACAAAAATTTCATTGCAATTTTTTCGTCCAAAAGTGAAATTTTCAAATTTTCAACGGTTATTCGGTCATAACTTCTAAACGAATAAAGATATCAAAACGAATCTTTTTTTGTGCGAAAGCCTACGCAAAAACCTTTAAGATAAGCCATCATTCGTTAAAATCGATAAAGGGACAGGGGGGTAAAAAAATTGTCAAAATCGCATTTTTTTACAAAGTTTTTTTCGCGATTAAAATTTTGAGTTTTTTTCGAAATTGAAAAGTCAACGCCTCGCATAGTAGTACTTGAAAATCTCATTCCAACGCATATTTTAGTTAGATGATAGGATGTGTCGTTACCTTGCAGCGATTATTTTGGTCGTTGGGGGTTGAAAAAACACAATTTTGACTTTAATAGGTAGGTGTGAGGTGAAATAAAAAGATAGAGATTTCAAAACTTCAAACCGAACTCGTTCGATCAATCCTCTTGCAGGTCACGTGTAGCGATTTTTCATTTTTTGTCCCGTTTGGGCCCCATTTCCTCTACCAATTTTCTCTACGCGCCGTTTCTTATCAATATTTTTCTAGGCTTTTGGAAAAAAACCTCGATGCCGCTGGACGCGCCGGATAAAACCGATTATTTTTATGGGTATTACCGGTACTTTTAGCCACAATATAAGCCGCGTTTCGTTAAAATCGGTCCAGTCGTTTGGTAGATACGATTTTTTAAATTTCGTTAAAAAATGTCCAAAATTGTACCCCGATTTTCAAACGTCAGAATATGAGATACAATCAAAAATTTCGAAAAAGTGCTCCGCTGTGGGTACGTAAGTCTATTCCTCTTTACGAAAATGCCATTTCGCGATTTTTTCCTTCCGGCTACAGTCAAAACCTAAGCAATATTACCTTTTTGTTTTTTCGCTAAAAAACGTTACATTTTGACGTTTTCAAAGAAAAATTCGCCCTCGCCACAGGATTAACCTAGGAGGGTCGAAAATTTTGGATATAGTAAATGAGGATGTGGGAAAAGAGGGGGCCCGATTTGGTCGTTTCGATTCCGAACCCGTCGGAGCTCCGATTTTTCAAAGTCGGACGCTCGAAAAAAACTGCGAAAAAATTGACTTTTTCCGGAGCGCTTTGGAAAGCTTTCTGTCGCTTAAAAAAATCCATTCCGATAGGATTATAAAACAAACATTCCCCTTTACTTCGACACCGGGTTTTTGAAATTTGGTTAAAAAATGGTACCCGTTATCGTGAATAATAGACGATTATGAATCTGACGAATAATGTGCATATTATGAAGATTACCACTTTTATAATCGTTATATCTCAGCAACGGTGGCTCTTAGGAAAAAAAGTATTTAGACATTTTTTATAGATAATTATATGATCTACAATTTTTGTCTGACCTAATTTTATGATAAAACTTACCGTTTTGCTGAAAAACGCGAAAAACCCATAGACTGTTGTCAAAAACAAAATTGACTACCAATCTCTGAATTTTGTATACAGAGAGGAGTTAAGAATGAAATGCCATTAATAAGACCTCCGCGAACTCAAACAGATTTGATTTTTGATGGAGGTTCAAGGGGCGTCGAGTAACTTGCGAACAGCACGCTGCTTCAGTATGAATGTGGCCACTCTCATTTAAATCAATGTGCTTGATTTATTATTAGATGTTGTGTCTACTCTTATTCTTGTAATGGTACCATTTTTATAGATTTACAAAAATACGTGACAAATCATGATAAATAAATGTTCAAGAAAATTAAAATTGGAAGATTTTGAAGTTTCTTTCATATTTTTTTGTACTTAATATCAATTATAAGTATGTACAATCGCGCAATATTTAGAATTGATTTTAAATAATTTGTAAAAAATTTTAGTGATGGACGTAATCTACTTTGGAAATGTCGGCATAAATTTTATTAAAAATACGAATATTTAGAATTAAGTACAATAAATCAATGGAAGTTAAAACAAAACGATACTAGAGTTTTACTGAAATCTTTCACTTCATTCCAGTCCAAATACAGGTGCTATTAATCCATATACGTCACAAAAATCTCACTTTATTTACCTGCAGGATAATAAAAGACTAATTAGTAGAAAACATTTCCAATTCCCAATCAAGCATTAATTTAGATTAATAGCAAGGTTTCCTCTAACAAACTAAGATTTCAACAATTTTCGTTGGAACTTTATGTGGTATTCTCTAAGCTTTAGGCGTCTTATAAAAAATAAATGGAGGAAAAAATATGGGCGAAGAATACAATTATGGACTTATTATTCATATGACGTCAATAAAACAGCTGATTATGGGTAAGTATATGGTCAACGATGTGAACGACCGCCAACGTTCATTTTCATTTCGATCGCAATTAGCGTTTCGTTCCGTTTATTTTCACGTTTGAAAACAAGTTGTTGAAAATTGATTTTATTAAAGGAGGTTAGGGTATTTAATGTATATTGATACTAAAGTTCTACCGGTTTAACGTTTGACCACTACAATACAATAAATAGCACACCAGCATATGGGTTTCATATAAAATAGAAACTCCACTTCAACTTTATTTTAAATTCATGTTAATATCCTAGGGAGATTATAGAGGAGACTAGAGTGAGGAAAATTAACATACTAATCTAAATTAGATTATTGGTTCTTTATATTTTAAAACTAGAATATTGTTTAAATGTTAAAATTATACAAAATTCTAAATTATATTTAAGAATAGTTAGAATTTTATTTTAAGTATTTTTTAATTATTAAGAGCATCTTCCTAGACACCCGCAATAAATTTTCCATTGGAGATAATAAAAAGGAATAGAAAATCCATCCCATTTTTCTGGAGCTTCTTTGCAAATTATTACCAAATAACTGATAATTAATGCGAATCCCTAGAGGACGTGAAAAATCATGAAATCGAGCATTAGTTCTGCAGTCATAACTCAAGTTTCCTTTGTTAGATTTTCAATTTTTTTTTCGGATTTATAATCTATATTGATTAGGCTACATCCTGCTAGAGAGTTACCTTCTGCAACGTAGCACAAAATTAATTAGAGGGGTCCAAAGTTAAGGTACATTTAGATCATTATATTTTTTTGTGTATTTTCCAATTTTTTTTCCTTCTGGAAAAAATTAAAGAAATGATTTCTAAATCATCTACAATAAAAATTATACAAAAATGTTGTTCGTACTTTTATGACTGCATAACTAAACCACTATATTTTCCGTTTAGGAAATTGCTCTTAAGTACAATACCTATGTACCGTACAAATTTTGAAATAATTAAGTACAATACTGATTTTTTTCAAAAATATCAGTTCTTGCCAAACTTTTCGAATCATAATCGATAATCTGAGGTGGTATGTTATTTCTGTGGCGGATTCTAAAACTCACCAGAACTTCATCGTTTTCATCATTATTTACATTATTTTCTTCATCCAAATGATGACGTTTTAGAATCTGCTGTGGAAACAAAATCTCACCTCAGGATCCTTCCTATTTGACAATGACCACGTATACATGAAACTTTGAATCGGGTTTAAATACTTTATGAGTTTCAATATTGATGTGTTTACATGATAAGGATTTAAATAGTCCTGAAATTAATTTCAATACCACCGTTAGGTTAGTTTATAAACAAGAGTGTTTGTTAATTTATATTTGAAGTACCTACCTACGAATTGAACACTCATTAAATTCTTAAGGCGGCTGCACAATTGATGGAACGGATATGTTACGATTATGAAAAAGAGAAATAAAACATCCAAGCTCTTTGTGAGTGAGCATGCAATTTGCTATTTTCATGCTCACTCACAGGGAACTCAGATGTTTTATTTCTATTTTTTATAATTGTACCGCGAGTCGTAACGTATCCGTTCCTTAAATTGTGCAGCGCCCTTTAATCAATAGTTAGGCTCAGGTTAAGGTATAGGTTTAGAATTGTCAAGGCAGCTCTTATAGTTCTGCTGGAAATCATAACGAACTTGCACTTTTTGTAATCCTCTTGAGTTGGAAATACATTTATAGCAACCTGAAAAAAAAATGGTGGGGGAATTTGTTACTTATTTGTTGCTATTTTGTTACAACAAAAAAAAATTTGTACCTAAAAAATTTTTTGAGTTATCTCCAAACAGCTGACTTAAATTTAAAGTTAGCAGTCGTCGCGATAACTTGGTGACAATCATTAGGGCATCCAAATTTGTTACTTTTAAAGTACTTCAAGATGCACTGGTTTGTTTTTGAAAAAAAAAAATTTTCGTCAAAAACAAAAAAAGTAAAATGTAATAGGTTCATAAAGAAAAAAGCAATTTTATCGCTAAATTAAACTTGTACTGAGTATATCCCACCTAAATTTAATTTGTTACGTTGATAAAAATCATTTTTAAAGGATAATGATAGATAGTATGGGGTCATTTTTCCTAGAACGTGATTTACGCCTCTCTCTACCTAACACAAGTTTTGATGTTTAGGGAAACAGATATACAAAAAAAAATTAGTAACAAAATACAAACTGACTTAAGAATGATCAGTAATGCAAGTTAAAAGCAAGTTAAAAAAATAAAAAATGTTGCTGGCAGCTAAAGTAACAAAATAAAAACAAAGTAAGTCAAAGTTATTTTCTGTTATTTTATAATTTCGTTGTATATTTTGATGTTTAAGGGATACATCTCGGGATACATATACAGAAAAAAATTGTTTCAAATTACGAACTGAATTGAGAATGATCAGTAATGCCAAATCAGGTTAAAAAAATAAAAAATGTTGCTGGCAGCTAAAGTTACCAATTAAAATAAAGTACCTCAGATCAACCGATCCCGAACAAATTCAGGAGATGATGGATTTGATAGGTCACAATATTGCATATTGTTACTGAAGATGCAATGGGACTTGGAGTCAATTTGATCTGAGATACTTTATTTTAATTTGTAACTTTAGCTGCCAGCAACATTTTTTATTTTTTTTACCTGATTTGGGATTGCTGATCATTCTCAAGTCAGCTCGTAATTTGTTACTATTTTATATAGTTTATATATCACATAATTAGCAAAAGATACGACAATATTAAAAAACATCAGAAAATAACGTTGACTTACTTTGTTTTTATTTTGTTACTTTAGCTGCCAGCAGTTTTTTTGGACAAATTGTACTTTCTGGACATTCTTAAAGTGATGTACAATTTGTTACAAAATTATTTTTAAATTTATTTAATCAAACATCAAAACAAATAACACGCTCTTAAAATTTTATAAAAATTCAAATTATATGTTTCGTTTTTATTTTGTTACTTTAGCTGCCAGCACTTTTTTGGACTAATTTTACTTTTAAATGCTGTTCTGGACATTCCTGAAGTGATGTACAATTTGGTACAAAATTATTTTTAAATTTATTCAACCAAACATCAAAAAAGTAGCGCGCTCCGAAAATTTTATAAAAATTCAAATGACATGTTTCGTTTTTATTTTGTTACTTTAGCTGCCAGCACTTTTTTGGACAAATTGTACTTTCTAATGCTTTTCTGGACATTTCTGAAATAATATACAATTTATTACAAAATTATTTTTAGAATTTATTCATCCAAACATCAAAAAATTTTATAAAAATTCAAGTGAATATATTTTGTATGTATTTTGTTACTTTTCTGCCAGCACTTTTTTGGACAAATTGTACTTTTTACTGCTTTTCTGGACATATCTGAAGTGATATACAATTTGTTACAAAATTATTTTTAAATTTATAGATCCAAACATCAAAAAACAAGTCACACGCTCAAGAAACTGCGGTAAATAGTTTGTTCTTTTTTTTATTGTTACGTCAGAAGCTCACAATTTTTAAGATTTTTTAAAGGCTTTTTAGTTTTTACAGAGATTGTGTAATTAAAAATAATTTATTATACAATTTATCCAGAGAGACGCATTAGACAGTAAGCCGACAGAGGGAGTTCTTCTAAAATATGCTATTTTTAGGGATTTTTTTCTCAATAGAGATAACGTAACAAATTGTTTTTAGTTATTATAATTTTGGTAGAATTGGAATATAGCAATTAAATTTATTTTATGATGTCGTATGTGTATATTCGAAATATATTTTTATAAAAAAAAATTTCGATAAATTTTTTTATTTAAAAAAAAAAACGACAAGTGCATCTGAAAGTACTTTTTAAGTAACAAATTTAGGTACTCTATGGACAGTCCTTGTGTGAATACCCTCGAAGTTATCGCGATGACTGCTAACTTCAGATTCAAGTTGGCTGTTTGGAGATTTTTCAAAAACGGTCCGAGGTACAATTTTTTTTTTATTGTAACAAATTAGCAACAAATTAGTAACAAAATCTCCCACCTTTTTTTTGCAAGTTGCTATTAATGTATTTCCAACTTTATATACGTACTTTTTGTTGCCATAGCAATCAACTTTGGTTCGGGAAATCTTAATGCGTTTCTAGACATGAAAAGTAAGTGTACAAATTGATTTTTATATTATAGTTAATCTATGCAAATACAATTAGGTATTGTTTATATAAATACGTGTATATAATAAGTATATAACATGCTTATGTAATAAGTACATAGTAATGTTACATCGTTTCTACATTAAAAAATAATATACATTTTACATTACTTCAAAATTCTAGTTAGCTGACATTACATCAATTTTACATAAAAGTTGATGTACCCGCTATATAGAATTTATATAACTGTGATTGGTGCGTAATGGTTCTGTTAAATTATATTATTCAACAGCATCGTTAAAAATAATTCATGGTGCAAAACTGTGGCAAGGAAACAATTTGAGTGTGCACCAAAAAAAAACTATAGAAATACATAATATTTTGCATTTCTGCAGTATTAAAAAATCTCGGACAAATATCAAAATTCCTCCTGCGTGTTTAGCTAACGCATGAAAATATTGGACATGTTCCAGGTTCTTCCGGATGGATGTAACCCCAACTTATACATATCAATAGCATCTTCAGATTATATTTAGATAATTTATCAATAATTTGTTATCAAAAAAAATTAGTTTAGTTGCAAAAACCAATAATTTATGATTAACTCTCCAGTACTCTACATTTATAAATAAATTTTAGAAAATGTACACTGACATCTCTTCCATATTCGCAATTAAAAAACTTCGTCTCAATACGTTATTCTAAAATATTAATAATATTCTCTAACTGATAAAATTGAATCAAGTTTTAAAAATAAATTAACAGTATTAAATACCACCTTTATAGAATGAAATTAATTATATAAACCCACACAAAATTATACAACTGTTCAAAGCAAAGCATGAAAAAAAATTTAAAAAAATCACTCACCTTTATTTTTAAATTGAAGAAGCACCTCCCTTGCACCTCAATGATTAAAACGTTTTATTTCCTATTTAAATCACATGTGATTATCATCTTTCTCCATTAGCATTTAGTTTTTGGTAAAGAATGAAGAGTACACGCCGTTCTCCCGAAAATTCCTTCTTTTAGTGAGCAAATTCGGGTGCTTCTAATGCGTACGCGTCGTGAATTTGAACGTCAGCACCGGTATTCCTAATTAAACATACAAGAAGTTGAAGAAAACGAAAATCAGTCAAGGAAAATATTTTAATTGTCAAGATTTAGGTTATGATGCTCAAGCGGAGTGAAGTTTAATCCGAGTCAACTCGATCGATAGAGGGGCAAGAAACCGCCAAATTTGAATTTTGGTAAGTTCCATTTTTGTAACATTTAAAATTTTAATTATTTAATTTATAAACAGTTTTATTTTGTAAAAGTATTATAAAATTTGTTATAATTGTCATTTATTAGCTAATAATAATTACTAAATTACAAAATAAAAAAAATACATACAGTAGTTTGTTTTAATAATTTGTTTATTTAAATTATTAATTTTGTATTACCAAGATAAGACAAATTTAAATATTCTAATATTTACATAGGGCAGTATCAGAATATATGCAACTTATTACGCACATAATTGTAGGGTGGGTAGTTTTTTGAGTTAGTTAAGTTGCCTGCTATTTTCGAACAAATTGTATGTTATTAAAACGTTTCTTCTAATTTATTTTTTATTTCACCAAAATGCAATTAATTTTTCAATATTTAATGAATATACAGGGTGTCCCAAAACCCAATTTAATTTCTTGTAAGTTCCCAATTTTCCTGACAAAAATTTTGTTCATTAAATTTTGTGGATTTTAGTTAATTTCTAGCAAATGTTTTTATCTCGGTTTTTATATTCAAAAATGCTATTATTTCTTTAAAATTTAGTGAATTTTCAGTACATTTTAAAGTGGAAATACTGAAACCGCAAATATGCAACCAAACATACTCTGTAGTGATTTTAGACTTGCTAAGTTGGTGCACCTGTTAATTTTCAATCAAATTTAAATCTGATCTGTCACTTTAACCAAAGCGTCTCTCAACAGTTTTTCTTCGGGTATTTTTTCAAGTCATTTCTCAGTTTATTGCAAACTTTATAAAAAACAATGCTTTTCAAAATTAAAATTAGTGCAGTTAAAATATTCGCGATGGTTTTTTCACCGGAGCACAGCGCATTCATTTCATGGTAGCCAACTGTGGAAAACTTAGGTTTCCTACCTTGCAATGTCAATGGTTTCAATCTTAATTGAATTCACTGTAGAAATTTTGTTAATTAAACGCATAATTTTTGATGAATTTGTAGTGAATTTCAAGCAGAATACATATGTGGACTTGATTTTAAATAAATTCATCAACTTTTTTTACAAAAAAAAACATTTCAATAATTTTTATGTGATTTTTGTCAGTGTTGGAGAATTCAAAGTTGTTATTTCAAGTAACGTCTATGAAATTTTTATTTATTTGCCCTTTTAGGTGATTTTCTTTGATTAATATATTTTAAGAAATTGCATGTTTGTATTTAATTGAAGGTAATTTTTTGTTTCCAAGTTTTGATTAAAATTTTATTTATTCTTATTTTAAATAAAATTTATCAAATTTTACCGGGCTGAAGTTACATTTAAATGCATTCATTTTTAGATTCATATTTTTTTATTAGAAAAAAAAAGTAAGAGCTCAATTTTTTTTATAGTTTGTTACACATACAGTCCTTAGTAAAACTGCATAAAAAGTCAAGAAATTATAAAAAATAGTCACTTTTTCAGATTTTATTTTTTTTATCGAAAACAAAAAAATTTAAAGGTTCAATATTTTTATATTTTGTTATAGATACAGTCTTTAGTAATACTACATAAAAAGTTTATTCAAAATCAGACCAGGAGTCAAAAAATTTAAAAAATAATGAAAATAATCAGTCACTTTTTCACATTTAATTTTTTTAATCGAAAACAATATACTGTAAGGGCTCAATTTTTTATATTTTGTTACAAATACAATCCTTAGTAAAATTGCATAAAATGTTTTTTTCAAATCAGACCAGGAGTCAAGAAATTAAAAGAAAAATTAAAAAAATAGTCACTTTTTCAAATTTTTTTTTATCGAAAACAAAAAAGTGTAAGGAGTCAATTTTTTTTATATTTTATTACAGATACCGTTCTTAGTAAAACTGCATAAGAAGTTTTTTCAAAATCAGACCAGGAGTCAGAAATTTAAAAAAAAATTAAAATAATTAGTCACTTTTTCACATTTAATTTTTTTAATCGAAAACAAAAAAATTCAAGGGCTCAATTTTTTTATATTTTGTTACGGCTACAGTCCTTACTAAAACCGCATAAAAAGATTTATTCAAATGAGACCAGGAGTCAAGAAATTAAAAAAAAAATAAAAAAGTAGTCACTTTTTCAGACTATATTTTTTTTTATTGAAAACAAAAAAATGTAAGGGCTCAATTTTTTTATATTTTGTTACACATACAGTCCTTAGTAAGACTACATAAAAAGTTTTTTTCAAATCAGACCAGGAGTCAAGGAATTAAAAAAAAATTAAAAGAAATAGTCAGTTTTTCAGATTTTATTTTTTTAATCCAAAAAAAAAGTAAGGACTCAATTTTTTTATATTTTGTTACAGATACAATCCTTAGTAAGACTGCATAAAAAGTTTTTTTTCAAATCTAATTTATATTTTTTTGTTTTCAATAAAATAAATATAGTCTGAAAAAGTGACTACTTTTTTAATATTTTTTTTAATTTCTTGACTCCTGGTCTGATTTGAAAAAAACTTTTTATGCAGTTTTACTAAGTACTATATGTGTAACAAAATATTAAAAAATTGAGCCCTTACATTTTTTTGTTTTCTATAAAAGAAATAAATTCTGAAAAAGTGACTATTTTTTTAAATTTAGTTTGAAAGTAAGCATTCTTCAGAAAAATGTTTTAAATAATAGTTGAATTTTTGCAAGAGTTTGCTATAAACTACATACTTAGTAGATTTTTGTCCAAGTTGAATTTTGACTGATTATTTAGTGAATTTCGACTTCTTTTTGGATAAAATTGCAAGTGTATCTAGTTATTTTAAGTAACATTTTGGTTGTTTTGAATATTTTTGGAAAATTTCGCATTTTAGTAGATTTTTTTAACTTTGTGTAAGTGATTTTTTTATCAATTTTGGATAATTGTCAAATATTGAAATTGATTTTGAATGATCTTTTTAGCGTATTTCGACGTTTTATGGATTAAAATCCTAGTTTTTGGGGATTTTTTTTAAATATCGTATGAATTGAAAGGGAAGTTTCAAAAATGTTCTTGCAATTTCCACGTTTTTTGTGCTTTAAGCTAATTTTAGGGTTTTTTTGTATACAATTTTAAAATTTAAGTGGAAATCTCGCAAATTTTGAAGCATTTCCACGTATTACCCAAATTTTATTCAAATTTCCACGTTTTTCGTATGAAAATGCCGGAATTTCGTTCTACTTTTCGTAAATTTGCTTTAATTTTAAGAAAAGTAAACCTCATAATTTTTTAGCAACCTTTTTTTATGTAGTTTCATATACATAGATTCATAAAAAATATTCCAAATGATTATCAATGGCGATTTTAATTTTGTATATTTTGTAGGACATTTTGTAATAAAAAGCAACCAATTATGGTTTTAAATATTAATATTGGAGTACTTGGTCACGTAGATTCAGGAAAAACGAGCCTTGCTAAATGCCTTAGTGAAATTGCGAGTACTGCTGCGTTTGATAAAAATCCCCAATCGAAGGAAAGAGGAATCACATTAGATCTTGGATTTAGCAGTTTTTCAACACCAACTCCAGAACATTTAAAAAGTTTTACTACAGATCACCTCATGCAATACACACTTGTTGATTGTCCAGGACATGCTACCCTAATTAAAACAATAATAGGCGGAGCGCAAATAATAGACTTCATGTTACTGGTAATTGATGTTACCAAGGGTATTCAAACCCAAACTGCAGAATGTATTGTAATTGGGGAAATTACAAACAGGAAGATGATTATTGTATTAAACAAAATTGATTTATTAGACGAAAAGGATAAAACCGAAAAAATTAAAAAGGTATCATTAATGTTTATCAACATTTCCTAGATACATGAAGCTGATATTTGAATTATATTTTTTTATAATTTGAAATTTTAAATTGCGTTATTCTGACTTTTCCGAGCGTTTTATGGTGTTCTTTCATTTTAGTTAACAAAAAACATTACAAAAACATTGTCAAGTACTTCGTATGGAACTATTGATATACCTTTCGTAAGTGTATCATCCCTAAGTGATAATCCTATTGGAATTACTGAATTAATCGAAGAAATAAAAAATGCTACAATTCTTCCACAAAGAAGTCCAGAAGGAAATTTCATTTTTGCAATTGATCACTGTTTTCCAATTAAAGGACAAGGAACAGTTTTAACTGGAACTATTTTACAAGGTTCAATAGAAATTAATGATGTAGGTATTAATTTTTATAAAAATTCAGTTTAAACGTGTTATTACTTTTTTAGAGCATCTACCTTCCGAATTTGAACATCTCTAAAAAAGTAAAATCTATGCAGATGTTTCGAAGGCCTGTAACTCATGCGATGCAAGGAGATCGTTTAGGAATTTGTGTCACACAGCTCGACGCAAAGTCATTAGAAAGAGGAATTGCTTGCATTGAAAAATGCGGAAAATCCTTAAAATTTGCTGTAATCAAAGCAAACGTTGTAAAATATTTTAAAAATCCCATCGAAAGCAAGAGTAAATTTCATATAACAATTGGTTACGACACAGTTCTTGCCAAACTTACAGCTTTCCATTCCACAAATTCATCTCCTGAAAAATTGGATTACGAAAAACATTACGAGTATATGCACACTTTAGAAAAAGAAAGCGAACACAATTATTTATTACTAGAATTCGATAAACCAGTTTTTGCTGTAGAAAATTCAATCCTCATTGGATCAAAATTGGATATGCCAATCAACAAAAACTCATGCAGATTAGCCTTTTGGGGTAAGTTATTAGACTCTGCTAAAGAATCCAGCGAATTTGAATCAAAATTAAAAATATTTAAAACCAAAACGAAGATTGGAACAATCGATAGAGTTGCAAATGAAAATACAGTAATAATAAAAAACTTGTTTAAAAAGGAGACGGATTTGTCGAAATTTATAAATTTTCGAGTTAAATTTTCTAGTGGTGAAGAAGGCAAAATTGAGAGTAGCTTTGGCCAAGGTGGAAAGGTGAAAATTTTTGTTGGTGATGGTTTTAAAGGTAATTATAAAGAGGAGAAAATTGATTGTATTTTGGAATTTAAAAAATGTGTATTTAGTTCTGATAAAAAATTATACCAATAAATATTTCAAAAAAAAAATGTATTTTATTTTAAAATCTTTAGATTGCTTCAGGTTCTTCATTGCTATTTAAAATTTTCCAGAATGTTCAATAATTAAAGTTATGTTAGCAAAAAACATTTTCATAGCAATAGATAGTATTTGTTGATTATAACAACCCACCCCCTATATGGTGAAAATTTTGTCAAAAATTTAGTTAATTACTAAAAAATAAACAGAAAAATGGGTTCTGAAAAAATCGAATAAACAAGGGCAGTTTTCTGTTTTTCAAAGTTTCTAAAAAATATACAGGTTGTCCTACAAGGTCTGTACAAAATGATACCAAATAGTCCTGAGATCAAAATAAGGCTGGATAGTTGGAGAGTTTTTCCGCAATTTTCCGGAAACCCTGTGAACAAATATTAAAAATAATAAAACTGAATAAAAATACGAATATCGGTGTGCTCCAACTTCAATGGAAATAAATTTCATTAACAACAGTGTTTCATCGAAAATCGAAAGAACCTTGTTGCATCCACACATACGTTACCTTTTCATCATCAAATTTTCTCTGGCCAGAATGTATCATCGACATTTCTATTTTTTTAAATTTTTTATCGACAATATCATTTATTTAAAGTGTCAATTTATCGACTCTACGTTGTTTAACACCTTTTTAACAACGTCGATTCCTCGAAGGTTCCGTTTAAATGACACTACAATTTCTTCGAAAATTTTGATTTTACAGTATTTTCATAGGCAATGCTTTATTTTACAGACATGAATATATCAATGAATCGTCTGAATCGATGAAAAAGTAGTGTCAATTAAAATTTTTTGTTAGGTGTTTATTTCGATGAAAAGGCAATAATGTCAATAAAACCTATTTGTGGATAAAACGGTCTTTTTGATAAAAAAAGTAGTCTCTAAAACGTGTGTGCTGATGTATAAATATAAATAAAAAGGTATTGTCAAATAAAGGCAGAATCGACGAAATACGTCTTTGTCGATGAAAATACTGTCAAATCTCTACTTTCGAAGAAATTGTCAATAAAATCGAAGTAACGATGAATTGTAATTTTTGAGGAAATTGATCCAAAAGTAGTGTCGATGAAAGGAAAATTTCGTTGACAAAGATCTTTTATAGGATTTGTCGATAAAAAGGAAGTATCGATGAAGCGATTGTGTCAATGGAAAGTAATTTTCGAAAAAAAGGTCTGTCGATAAAAAAGTATTTTCAATGAAATGGTTATTGATAAAAAGATAATGTCAATGAATTGTTCGTGTGGATAAAACGAATTTTTGATTAAACTGCATTGGATGAAAAGGTTTCTTGTTGAAAGTATATCGAAATGCAACCCACTATACTACTATCTTGGTTGCAGACCTTATTTTTCTACAACAATTAAATAATTAGCATTTTAGAATTTTATGAGTAAACAAAAAAGCTTTATGTCTATTTCCTCACTTTTTGTTTTTGTAACGAGCATTTTACATAAATGTTTCCTTAGAGAATTTATACAGAGGGGTGCACAAAAAAACGGCCGACGATGTAGCTTCGTTATTTCTTATCCGATTTTAATAAGTGATATGTCGAATTAAATAGTTTGAAGAATACTACTATCAGATAATAAAAGATTAATTTTATTTTTGAAAACATCAGAGGAGGAGGGGGCAACTTTTCTTTTTCAAATGGCAACATATTTTTTTCGATTGAAAAAATCATTAACAAAAATAATATAAACCAATTATACCAATAATTTTTTTTAAATTAATTTCTAAAAATTTTTTTTCTTATTTTTTTTTAAATTTTTTTATTATTATAAATTTGTTTTAATTAAATTCAATTGTTTTTTTTTGAGTTTTTTAAGGTTTGCTTTTTAATTTATTATTAATGATTTTTAATTTAAACAATTGAATTAAATTAAAAAAAATTAAAAAAGAAATTAATTAAAAAAAAATTATTGCTATAATTGACTTAGATTATTTTTGTTAATGATTCAATCGAAAAAAATATGTTGCCATTTGAAAAAGAAAAGTTGTCTCCTCCTCCTCTGATGTTTTCAAAAATAAAATTAATCTTTTATTATCTGATAGTAGTATAAGCAAAGTATAATTTTAAATAAAATTAGCTAAAATTGTCATAAATTTTTGTAAAAATATAAGTAATTTAATTTTTTTAGATACAGACTTCAGAGTCTAGTACAGCTTGGAAAAACAGAACACAATCAGTTATATTAAAAGGTAAAGGATTTAAAATAAAGCAGATATATTTTGGAAATTTTTATTCACTTGATATGTTAATCACAATTATTTGCAAAAATCAATCACAATTAAAATTTATTGCATTTTTTACATAAATACGTAGGTGCCTCTAATATTAAAATGGAATGCTGACTTTAACAAGAATGGATTGGCACTTTTAAAAGTAAAAAAATCTAAAATTAACAAAGTTCTAACTTACGTTAATAAAAATTGAGTTGTAACATAAAATAAATGGAAAACTATAGTCATGCACGTATCGCGGTAACTGTTATAAAAGTTCAAAGAATTGGAGCATCTTTTACAATAGATTATTTTTATTAAATATAATATTTAGAATATGATAGCTCCTTCGTGTGATTTTATCAGAAAATACTTTAGATAGGCGAATTGACTAGTAAATATTAAATATAATATATATAACACTGATATTTTTATTATTTCCTACACATTGTCATGTATTATTGTGCATTAGTGATTTATTAACAAATGTTTTAAAGCAATTTTTTCATAAGCCTTTTCGTGTAAATATTTTTAAAATTGCAATTTCGTTTATAAAAAAGGCGCAAATAAATATTACAATAGTATTTACAAAAAGCTTATATTATCTTAATAAATTTGTTAATAATTAAGATTAAATTAATCTTATAAATAGTATATCACCCTGTGTTCTATTTACATCAGATTTCTAAAGTTTTTGTTCCCTCTAATAGACTTAAACCAGTCTTTCTAAAGCTATGCAGGAGCGTACCCTAAATTCTTTCTTTGTAAGAATAAATGTATTTCTCTAAAAGAAGGCCTTTCATTATCTTTCCTCCTCCAACATTCCAACATAAGGTCGTAAATATCCTTATTAGATACAGGCCGAGGTAGGTAACTGTACTGGCCATCATCACAGTGTAGATGTGCTAAATTTTCCATTACTAAAGGATCATTTAGTTCGTGATAAGGTTGTCTTCTACATAAAGTTAAAATTTCCCATAAAGTCACTGCAAATGCCCACACATCACTTTTCGTCGTATACCTTCCCTGATACACAGTTTCCCATGCCATCCATCGTATAGGAAGAGGAGTATTCCCATCAACCTTATAATAATCATGACAATAAACTTCGTTGTAAGTTCCAAAATCGCATATTTTTATTTGATAAGCTTTCCCCACCAAACAATTTCTCGTTGCTAAATCACGATGCACGAAGTTGAGGGATTCTAAATAACGCATCCCAGAGGCTATTTGAGCACCCATGTATAAAAGACAATTAAATGATAATGATTTCACCCCGTACGGTAAATTACTATTGTTTTCTGCAGCTACGTGAGTTTTTAGAAATTGACATAAGTCACCATGGTCCAAATACTCCATAACTACACACAATGGGTCTTCTTCACTACAAACACCAAGTACACGAGCTACATTCGGATCTTCTAGTGCTGATAAAATTCTTACGTCGCGATAAAAATCACTCCTATAACAAAAAACACATGCTATTTTTCAACCAATTTTTTTAGAGTAATTTGATACATTTTTGATAAATTTATTTATGATTTGGTTATCATAAAATGCACTTAGCACAATTTTCAAGTCACCATAATTGTATAAGAGATGCTTACCTTTCTTTTTCCGAAGAATTTTCCCCCAAAAACTTAATAGCTACTAGTCTAGTTCCTAGAGACATGTCTGAAGAATATTCTGGAATGCCATCCGCTTGAGCTATGTATACCTAAAAAATTTTGAAAAAGAATTTTCAAAATAATTTAGTAATTCTAGTTTATGAACACTCACAGTTCCGAATGCTCCTTCGCTCAGTTTAGAGAGCATTCTAAGTCGATGTCGTGGAAACTCTGGCAGTATGGTTTCTTCCAATCGCCTTTTTAGTGCAGATAATGCTTCTTGTTGCGAAGGCGACTAAAAGAAAAAATAAATAAGTAAGTATAGACTTGTAAATTTAGTTATATTTCGTCAATTAGATTTTAGATGTTGAAAATTCATAGGAATAACATATTTTTTTAAGTTTGAAATGAGTTACTTCATACATTTTGAAGTTTTTTTGGCAAACAAGATTCACATTTTACAGTTTTAGGTCTTATTTGTGCAACACGAGGATGATTATATGATATTTGAATTACATTCCATGAATATTCATCGAAGGACTATCAAATGTACTTCGAGAAAATGCAATTAGTGAACATTAATCGCTTGAATGTACAGGATAAGGCATTTAACCAGTCAATCCTTTAATAACTAAAGGAAATCTGGTGAGAATCGGGTGAACGTGCAGGCCAATGTATTGGAAACTGGAATAACTCTTTCTAATATGAATCCTAAAAAAATGTTTGCCATCAAAAAACGAAATTAACTAACACATGATATTGAAAACAATATCGAAACAAAAATGGATAACGCATTGTATTCTCTAAACTTTTTTCGGCAGCGAACTTGTACGTTCACAGGTTTTTCTAACGAAGTTCCTGGATTCCGTGCTTAATAATGAAAAAGAGACGGAAAAAAGTGCCATATATGTACTGAAATGTATGAATAAGCTTTAAAAATCCCACCTAAAAGCACTTTTGTAAACAAATTTCATCCATCAAAATAATCAAACAATATTTGTAGGTCCTGGATTATTTTAATGGAAAAAGTAAAATTATTATATTAATCATAAATTCATTATGAATTTTATAAATATTATATTTCAATGAATTTAAAAATTATTGTGGATGAGTCCAATTAATCCACTTTACAATATGAAATATCAACGTTGTGAGTTCTTGGCTACAAATTAAAATCATCATTAATCAACGTCATTTTCTTCTCGTCTTTTTGTTTAATTAGTCTGCCAAAATGAAACACAAAAAGAAGATGCAATTATTATTACATTTGATTTCGTGAAAACATGAAGAGTAAACATGGAATGACTAGAAATTTATTGTTTCTTTGCTGGCTTTACAGGAGCTAATTACCTTGAGGATTGCAAAAGAAAAAAATTGATTTTATTAATTGAAATCAAATTATTCGTTATTCATAGTAACGGGATAAATCAAATTAACTCACGTTAATTGATTGAAACAAGCAAAAGTTTGTGTATTTTATTTATTATTAGTGGTATTTTTAATTTTTTAGTATATTTAGAGCAATTTGTGGAAGTTTACGGGAATCCTCATAGATATTTTATTTATTTTGGAATAATTATTTTTGCAATTAAAAGGGCGATCGTTATTAATTTTCAATAGACTAAAATATTCATTTTTCAAGCGAATGTCAAAATCAAGTCGTGGAATTAAAATTCGTGATCTCATTCAATAAATAAATGATTAGATTAACCCATTTTAGCGATTTGTCCTTTAAAAAGGAAGCCATAATTAGTCAATTACAGTATTATTAACGTACTAGTAAATAGTAAATAGTAAAAAAATCCTTGAAAAAAAAATATAGCTTAGTTGCTTTTAAAAATAAGTATATAATCTCAATTTACCTTAAAACTTAATATTTCATAAATTTGGTTTTTTCCATAATATTCCATACAAGCTTGGTTGATTTTGATAATTTCAAAGTAAAGGTGCACAAATTAGAGTAGAGCTAAAAATTGGTATGAATGTTCGGAACACCATTATAAATGAATGCTGAAAAGTCCCCATCGATCCCGTACCCGGAAAAAATTTTATTCAAAGTCAAAGGTCTTAAAAATTGGTTTTTCGCGTTTCTCAGCAAAACGATAAGTTTTATCATAAAATTGGGCCAAACAAAAATTGTAGATAATATAATTATCTATAAAAAATTATTTAATACTTTTTCTCCTAAGAGCCATCGTTTCTGAGATATAACGATTTTAAAAGTTGAAAAAGTTGTAATCTTGTAATATGCATAAGTATGCCACGTATACACATCACTGAAGCTGAAATACAAGTAAACATATTTTTCTATCGGTCAACGTAAGCCATAAATCGTTCTAATCGGCCAACTGGTTCGGTCAAAATTAATTATTTTCCGATTAATCAAAAATTTCATAGCAATTTCCTAGTCCAAAAGTGAAATTTTCAAATTTTCAACGGTTATTCGGTCATAACTTCTAAACGAGTAAAGATATCAAAACAAATCTTTTTTTGTGTGAAAGCCTACGCAAAAACCTTTAAGATAAGCCATAATTAGTTGAAATCGATGAAGGGGCAGGGGGGGTAAAAAAATGGTAAAAATCGCATTTTTTTACAAAATTTTTTGCTCGATTAAAATTTTGAGTTTTCTCTTCGAAATTGAAAAAAGTCAACGCGTAGCGTAGTAGTACTAGAAAATCTCATTCCAACGCATATTTTAGTTAGACGATAAGATGTGTCGTTACCTTACAGCGATTATTTTGGTCGCTGGGGGTTGAAAAAACATAATTTTGACTTTAATAGGTCGGTGTGAGGTGAAATGAAAAGATTAAGATTTTAAAACTTCAAATCGACCTCGTTTGACCAATCCTCTTGCAGGTCACGTGTAACGATTTTTCATGTTTTGTCACGTTTTGGCCCCATTTCCTCTACCAATTTTCTCTACGCGCCGTTTTTTATCGATATTTTTCTACGCTTTTGAAAAAAAAATTCCGACGCCGCTGGACGCGCCAGATAAAACCCATTATTTTTCTGGGTATTAACGGTACTTTAAGCCACAATATAAGCTGTGTTTCGTTAAAATCGGTTCAGTTGTTTGGTAGGTACGATTTTTTAAATTTCGTTAAAAAATTTCCAAAATTGTACCCCGATTTTCAAACGTCAGAATATGAGATACAAACAAAAATTTCGAAAAAGTGCTCCACTATGGGTATGTAAGTCTATTTCCTTTTTACGAAAATGCCATTCGCGATTTTTTCCTTCTGGCTACAGACAAAAGCTAAGCAATATTACCTTTTTGTGTTTTTCAGTAAAAAACGAGACATTTTGACGTTTTCAAAGAAAAATTCACACTCGCCACAGGATTAACCTAGGAGAGTCGGAATTTTTTGATATAGTAAATGAGAATGTGGGAAAAAAGTTTCGATTCCGAACCCGGCAGAGCTACCTACGATTTTTAAAAGTCGGCGCCGGAGGACGCTCGAGAAAAACCGCAAAAAATTGACATTTTCGGGAGCGCTTTTGAAAGCTTTCCAGTCAATTAAAAAATCCATTCCGATAGGATTATAAAACAAATATTCCCCTTTAGTTCCAGACCGGGTTTTTGAAAATTGGTTAAAAAATGTACCCGTTATCGTGAATATTAGACGATTATGAATCTGACAAATAATGTACATATTAGGAAGATTACAACTTTTATAATCATTATATCTCAGAAACGGTGGCTCTTAGGAAAAAAAGTATTAAGACATTTTTTATACATGATTATATGATCTACAATTTTTTTGGCCCATTTTAAGACCTTGTATAAAATTTTTTCCAGGTACGGGATCGATGGAGACTTTTCAGCATTCATTTATAATGGTGTTCCGAACATTCATAGCAATTTTTGGCTTTATGCTAATTTGTGCACCCTTGCATGTCTAAATTCACCGGACTAATAATTTATGGATCTATCTTCAATCGTTTTCGTGTTAGTTACATATTGGTATGAAAATAAAATAAAATTTGACATAATAACTTTAAAAATTATTATTATTTTTTGATATGGAATCGAATAGTTTTTAATATACTGGGTGTTTCATTTAAAGTAAACGTAACTTTTGTACGCCATTTTGTAATCGACACCAAAGACTTCTATGTATTCTATTGTTAACATTGAACTGACTCGTGTCATTTTTTTGTATAACAACAGAAAACATAGAAGTCTTTGAGTTACCCAATATATTATAATATTGTTAGGGTGTGTGCGCCTAAAAGTATTTGTATATTCTGTCGAAAACCACATACGATACCTTTTTCATTTTAGAGTAGTGTTACTTTCTCTAAGCGGTGGGATATCCTGTATCCTTCGAAATTATAATGGTAATTTGATTTGAATGTAAAACAATTGAAAATATCTATGAAGCCGAAAAATGAAACACTCTATATAAACATTGACCAAAGTTAACCAAATTGATTAAAATATAAGCATTGCCAAATAATGATAATTTGATTATTATCAAAGAAGACGAATTAACAGAAAATTTGAGTTGGTGTTACCATTGTATATAAAGGTTATGTTAGTTTACAATGGTGTTACTGCTACACGAAAGGTAAACAATTTGGAATAGTCTGTTCATTATAATTATTTTAATAGTTAGGTTGAAATAAAAACCTGCATCCATGAGGCAAAAAAATACTGAAGAATGGCAATGGAAAAAAGTAAAACTAGGAAAATTCATCAAAGCTATTAAGACTATTGCACTATCAAAAGTGAGAGATGTGATGTGAGGAAGATTACCGACAAAGTAACAACGCATAGAAGATAATTTACGTACGTAATAGACAATAGAGTATATCAATTATTGAGTTATATCTAAATTCTTCGTCGTTGCTCGTAAAAGTTACCCTTGTTCACGTTGCGATAATAATATAAAATGTTATTTTACAAATCAATGAAAATTGTGTATGAATTGAAATATTTAGAATATAAAGAAACTTACTTCATTCTGACTACATCTAGATGATAATCTAAGGTTTTTTGAAGATATACTGCTTCCTCGAGTTCTGCAAGGCGTCAAAGGATTGTCACCACCCAAAAGAGGAAGCGTTCCACCTTCTGGTATTGCATAATCATAAGCATCTAAAATAATGAAATAATAATATTTAATTGGTTTATATTAAAATTTTCTTACCAGTGATATGAGCCTCGTAATTCTTCTTATTGCTTAAACTATTCCGCATCTCCATAACGACTGAGCTGTAACTGTAGTATGGGGCGAATTTAGCTTGGTAAGGCTCTTGATATTCATTGGTTTCGCACATTTGTTCAATGACAGGGTGTGGCAGAGGAAGTGTAGATCTTAAACTTGATTTTAAAGTTCCGTGACTTCGTCGACAGTCATCTATTTCGGTGACTCCATACGCTTCAATGGTGCTTCCTTTTTCGCTCATTCCAAATACTGATTCGGGCTGTAGATGTGGGAGGGTGTTTGATGGGAATCCGATGTTGGAAGAGTTTGGGCTGCGGAAGAATTTCCGGGTTCGGAAGCGATTGATAATTATTAATATAGCACCGACCAATAATACGATGAGACCTATTAAGCCGACTACAATAATCGTTAAATATGTGGGATCGTTAAGTTTGTTATTAGGGACAGGAATTTCTATTTTGTGTTCCTTGTGATTCTTATTGAGAGCTTTTACCGGAGACGCAGTCGTTGGCTCAGGTTCAATTGAAAAGTTTCCGTGTGCGACTACAGAGTCGAACGTGATTTCACTTATTAACATCCACTTAGCTGCGAAGTGCAGTTGCAGCTTAACGAATTTCCCAACACGATGGTGCAGCTTTATGGTGACGTTTCTTGAATTTTCAAAAATTCGATCTTCTATGTACTCGTAGCTTATTGGTTCGCCTTTATTAAATCTCTTACCTCCCACACTAAAAAGCACTTTTGCGATTGAAAATACTTGCACGTCCTTCGTAAACAAGTTATTGCAGTAGATATGCACAGCCGAGAACTCTCGCACCTTATCAAATTCGAATTTAATTTCAATTGGCCTATTTGAACGCGTGTCGTTCTTCCAACCCACCCACGCTTGTCCGTCTTCATAAAAATCCAACTTAAAATCATCATGCCCAAACTTTCCATCGATCAATTGCCCTAAACCGTGTTTTAACTCGTGTCCGTCCCAAACACCATCGTAACCAAAATCGTAAAACTCCCAGTTTGATCCTCTCTTATCGCCTTGCGGCATCGTGTAACTCACAATGCCATCCGTCCATCTGCACCCGTATAATTCAACTCTCATGCAAACTGTTCTTTTGTGGTAACTGTAAGGATAGAACCGCACTTTATTCGCCCAAATCGGAGGATCAAGCTCGTTTTTCGCTTCCAGATAAGTGTTTATGTTCGCTTTTATTACCTGCAACAATACATCATATTAGTATTTTTATAATAGTTTGATGATATAAAAATTATTTTTGTATTTTCATGTTGAAATAAATAAATGCTTTTTACTGGTCGTGAAATAAAAATAAAAAACCTTTTTAAGTTCTTTCTTTGTGTCCTAAAAAAGCTTGGAAAACACGTTTTCGTGGCATTTTTATATTTGATCTACAGGAGGTACGCGTTTTCGTTGTTGTTATCAGTTTCATACGGTGGTAATAATCAAACTCATGCAAGAATTTTAATTTCTCGGAGTCACGCAACTGCTCGCTCGCCTGTTCGGCGCCCTTTCTCACCTTTTTCACTCCCACACGTTTAAGGGGCGACGATTCAAGCAGCCTGTCGTCCCTTCGCAGCTATTTGTCCACGTCTTTGGTCACGCACATGTCTTAGGTAAATATATTTTTGAGAGTTATTAAAATATTGCCCCTGCCCGAGTTAAATTATATTTTACTCCCTTCACAAGAAATTCATTACAAAAATTAATTGAAAAAAAAATTCATATAAATAATAAAAAAATTTCATAAATACTATGAGTACAATATTTCATCGACACACATATTCGTCATATAGACATAAAGTATCATCAACTTAATCTTATCATCAATTACGTATTCATCGACCTTTTATCAATATAACGACAGAACTTTTTCTTCCACAGTCCACAGGGATGTTTCATTGACAGGACCTTTCTTTCATAATGTAGTTTTATCGACACTTGACTTTAATGGATACTATATTTTTATTGATCGATTCTATTTTTCTCATCGACCACAAATACTGAACAAATTTTTATGTTTTGAATTAATCATCTTTTGGACATTTAAGTCTCATCAACACTAGCCACATTTTTCCGAAATTTTCTACACTTTAATTTTAGAAAAAGTCTGAAATTGCTTAAAGTTCAATGGCAAGAATTTTTGATGATTCGATGCTTTTAGACCACTGTTTTACGATGATATGTTCTTGCCAATTAGTTTAGTAGAGCCAACAGTTGATAGTTCTGTTGAAATGTTCGAAATATCCCCTGTAGAAATCAAAATTGTGTTTAGCTTGTGGTAATGTTGTGGCAATATTGTTATGTTGTGGTATCGTTTTTCAATATATTCACAATATTGCGAAACAATGGAAGCACAATATTGTGAGAACAACATTCCAGCGACATTTAGACAATATAGTTCTTATCATATAGTGTAAACATAGTTTAAAGATGTATAATCATATAAATGATACTGACGTCGTCTTATTTTTGAATACAATTTATTTAAAATACAAAGCGACTGCACTTTCGGCCGTTAGGCCATCTTCAGGCTTCTAACATCATTTTGAAAAATTAAATGACTGGTGCATGCAGGTAAAAAATATTTAAAAAATAGTGTAAACATCTTTTCACAATACTGTGTAAATATTAAATTTATACATATGCGGAATATTTTAGTGAAGTTGTAAATACAATGGTCCAACTTAAATACACGTCCCTCTTCCAGTTTATTTGATGACGACCCTAGACTGTCCAAATCGCTCAAGTACGCCATTTTTATTCACAATAAGTGTGATTTAAGTACGAAGTTTAAAGTGCAATTTTGAACAATTTTTTACTTCATCACGGTAATTTTCGTTGTAACACAAAAATAAAATTATGCATTACTAAATCTGCTTTAATTAGTTTTTAATTCAATGTAATTAATAATATGTGTTAAATAATATACTTTTAGAAAATGGAAACTTCAATAGGTAATAATTACAATGTCAAGACAGTATTGCCAGTCAGAACACACTACAGAAAATCCCATGGGATCTTGGATATGCTCAATAAATATATTTTAAATTATTAAAAACGTTTATTTTTCTCCCGAATTATCTATTAAATATTACCACAATATTTGCACCATAACGTTATCACAATTTACGCACAATGTTTCCACAATATTGTCACTATATTAAAAAGATATACTCACAATATTGTCACAACATTATTTGGGTCAACATTTTAACATCAGCAAATATTGTGACACAATGTTTACACAATATTATAATATTGTGTACGATATTATCACAACATCGTTTTTCTACTCGGAATATGATTCTATGAATCGATCAAGAATTGGTAGAGCAAAGACTCCAAAACTCAAGAAAAAAACAAAGTGGGTCAGTGGGTGGTACTTTTATCTTTCATTGAATATTCTTAAAGTCTTATAGAAAACGTTGCTCATGAATGTGGGAAAACTTCTGAACAAGAAAAATTGAAAACAAAAATCCCCATTTTTCAATTAAGCAATAGTTAAATCAAGAATTTTTAGATGAATTCGATAAAAAGTTGGAGACTTTTCATTATTTTAGATTTTTTTTCACCCACTCAAAAATTTTACCACCATCTCGTGGGTTTTGAAGTACTCCCTACAGACTGTCCCCTTTCTGGTAGATACAATTTCAGAGTTGAAAAAAAATCAAAAATTAACAATTCTAGATCACCTATTGTTACCACACACTAGTACATTGGTAATAATAATTTAACTAACGTGTTTAGAAAATTAAATTTGAAAATGTATCACTAGAAGGCAAAAACCACCTCCTTTCAATTTGTAATAACAAAAGAACAAAAATCGTTGATGCAATGTTAAAAAAATCATAAAGAAAAATAATTTTTGACTTTCACTTTTCTGATAACTGTCAAATAAACCCAATTAAGCGGGTGTTTTTTCTGGTATTCAAAAACTACATTATTACGTCTACAAATCATATAATTTTTGGGTTTTCAAATATTTTCCTTAACTTCGAAATCATGTTCAAATTTTCTTCTTCAAAAATTTAAGTTAAAACAAAAGGAGTTTGTTTCAGTTTACTTTTGATTTATAGAAAATTAAAAAAGAGGAAATTTAACCATTAAGTATATTAAAAGGTCTATAATCTCAATAACTAACATTGGAAACTCTTCGTCCTAGGGGGTTAAAATTTTTTAGCGCGCTGAGGATGAAAATATAAGGTAAAAGTGGCCGAAACAATTTATTTCTACGATCGTGCAAAATTAAGCCTTTCTTGCACGAGTGCACAAAAGCGTTGGTGCAAAAAAACATAACTTAAGTAATGTTTTCTGTACTAATGCAAAAAAGCATGACTTTATGCACTGACAACTGATAAATGACAACTTTATAACCGTCAATATATGTCATTAATTTCTTGTTTTTATGGAATTTTATTATTTTCAATGGTTGATGATCATGGATCGTAGAACGAATAGTGTATGCAACTATTGTTCAACTTTATCTACGGTCTCGTTGGACGATTTTTACGTCGTGTCCACTTTTTGCACTTGTTGCATAAATAATTATATTATAGCGTGCAATCTACAAAAGTTAATCACTCCCGAAATTTTATTTTCGACTTAACCTGATAGCGACAAAATTTTAGTAAGTCGGCATCGCGCAGGTCCAAAAATTGCTCGCATCGACTTACACCTTTTTTCGTTTTTTCTAAATGAATTTTAAACAGGAATATTATTTTTATAACTGTTATAACTATTTTTTATCCAACATGGTTATTTACGAGATCAAAAAGTTTCTTCGAAAACGTCAAAATGGCGCGTTTTTTTAGTGAAATTAGGGAAAAACATATGAACTTATGGTATTTTCGTAAATGAGAATCAAGCAAATTTCGGTTCGGTGGATTTTTATCTCAAAAATTTTGTTTTTACCCTTCTTGCGAGGTATTTGAATTTGGAGTACCGTTTTTAGACATTTTTTGAAGAAATTTGAAATAATCCCCCCACCAAAAGTCTGGAATGATCATAATCGAATCTGATTCATATTATGGCGCAAGTTGCCTTTAATATACAGAAAAATACTTAGTTCCTTGCGGCCAAACCGGTGGCTTCAGAATTTTTTTCCCCAAATTAGTAAAAAGTTGCGCATCGAACAGTTTCGTTTGAGAAATGGCCAAAAATTCTGTAGAAATAAAAAATTGCTACACATGACATTTTCACAAATGATAGCTTATTTTAAAAACTTTCGCGTATGCTTTAATTCAAAAAAATATTAATTTCTTCCTTCCTTCCAAAGTTACAATTCAAAAACCACTGAAAAATTTGAAAATATCAGTTTTTGACAAAAAAAAATTGCTGGAAAATTTTTAATTAATCGAAGAATAATTAATTTTGGCAGAACCCCAAAGTCAATTAAGAAGCTCAAATTTTTCGGGATCTTTTTTTTCTACACAAAAACAAGGAAGCGGTTGATTTATACTTTAAATTTTTTTTCGATTTTTTTTTTAGAAAAACATGACTCAAATCTCAAACTACTCCTATTTAGGTTACTTATTTTACCTAAAAATGTTGAACTTGCTTTTGCCAATACTTTTTAAGAGATAAACGAAATTCTGAAAATAAATCAAGAAAATTTTTTATTTTTTTTATTTTTACCAAAATGAACTCTTAAACAAAAATAATTATAAACCTATAAAAATTTAGAACTAATTTCTTTTCCAGGTCCATTATTTTTACCAGCACTCAAAAATTCTCCATCCTTAAACCTAAATTTTAGGTAAAAATTTGAACTTGCTGTCATTAATACTTTTTGAGAAATTTAATAAAATCGAATTTCCGGAAAAAAAATGAAACCGATGATTTTCAAGTATTTTTATTTTCGAATTTTAGTAAAAATTACATCTCAAATGAACGATAAATAAAAACTGATTTAAACTAACTTTTTACTATTTTTCGTCGAAGATTTTATCAACACCCCCAAAAATGTTATTTTTTATTTACCCCTTCTACCCAAATTTTGGACCAAAAAAATTTCAACAAAACTACAGGGCCGATCGAAACGACAAAGGACTAAAATATTTTTATAAAAAACGTATATTGCCGATACGTAAACATTATGATAATTAAGTGGTACATCGCACATTTACGATAATGGCCGTCAGATAAGTGTCGTAATAAGGTGTTTGAAGCCAAAAATTAATTTATTTGTACTTACAAGGACTTTTTTAAAAAGCAGTTTTAATAAAAAAAGTGAAAACAATTTTCAAATTGAGTTTGTACTTTTTTCAAGACAATAAAAAGTTATTTTAACTTAATCCTATTGAAATATCATCTAAAATTAATAGAAAAAATTCAAAAAATTTAGAAACATGTACATACTTACAAGTAAAAGAGTAGATTTGACAATGAAGTGAAAGAAAGTAACTAGGAACTCAAAACTTTCATGATTCGTAGGGATAATAGTGTAGTTTTAGAAGTTAAGAAAAAAAAACCCCTTTAATTGGTGTTATTTTTAGAAATTCCTAGAAAATTTAAAAAATAATTAAATTTTTTTATTAATGACCTATTACAAATTATCAACGATAACTGTTGTTTTGTAATTACTAATTAAAATAGATTGGTTTTAGTTTTCTAGTGATAATTTTTTTAATCTCTACACATCTTGGTTAAATTGTTATAATTAGTGTACTGATGTGTGGCAAAAATCGGTAACTTTAAAACTAAAAATGATTGACCACTAGATTTTTAGTTATTAGACGATGAAATTTGTTCCACTTTCCAATCCTGAAATTTCATCCACCACGAACGGGACGCACTGTATAATAGAGCACCTTACAAATTATTTTTATATTTATCAATACACCCCAGTATTAATATTTAATATTGAATTAAAATTTAAACCAATTCGTGCATAAAATAATTTTCACCTATTAAATAATTCAATTTTGTATTTATTATTGACTCTTAACAATATAAATTATTAAAATCATTTTAAATAAAAACAACGAATAATTCTCGAAATAATTTAATTAAAATTACTTAATAATGAATGTGCGTTAACTGAAAATCAATAAATAACAAAAACAATTTTAAGTGCGTTCATAAACTGCATGATGTAAAAAAATTTAAATTTTCAAAATAAATTATTAAATTTACCTCACACTTTTCTACAAAATAATCCAATAATGAAAGCCCATACAGGGGTAGGAATCTTTTTACCCTCGTTTCAATAGACATTGTCTGTATTTTTGATTGACGCAGAGATATTTCCCCCGACTTGAAAACTTGATCGTAAGTGGTTGGAGCAGAAATAATTTTGTCGCAGCAAAATAACGAACGAAATTCACAAGGATGTCTGCTTTAGAAAAGTCAATGATATGTAAATTTTTAATTTAATAGTAATAATAGTTAATTTAAAATCTAGAAAATGTCATATAAAAAAGCTTTATTTATTTAAAAAGTATAAAAAACACAAAGTGGAATATAAAAACAATTGTTTTTAAATTGTAGTATATCCCTAGTCTTATAAAACAAGCGTATAATAATTTATTAAGAAATTCTTAATACGATTTTGTACATAATATTTATCATTTAAATATATGTAATAAGGCCAGGTTGCCCAGTTTTGGTTAAACTAAAACCCAAAAATGAAGTGAATTTTAAAATGCAAAATTTATGGATTTCCTACAACATTAAAAATGATTTCAAACGAATAAATTTTATGATAAAAATAAAAAATAAGCATGTGTTTGTTAAAATTTGATAAAATTGGTACAAAATTCACCGGCAAAATTTAAAAAGTTAAATTCTAAATCTTATTGTGAAACAGAAACTAATAATCATTAAATTCAAAAAATTGTTTAGAGTAAACCTTTGCAACTGGTTCTTTTTTTGTAATTAGTAAGGTCCACTTAGCCCAGGTGGTCCATAACTGAATGATGGTTTACTTGGATATTGGAAAGATCCTCCAAATCCACCACCACTTAAAGTTTGTTCTCTGACTTGACTTCCTTTATTTACTCCCCCAACATTAGTGATTCTATCGCTGGATCCAGGTTTATTTCTATTTCTTCTAAATTCGTCTTTTGGAGCAGTAACTACTCCATTTAGAAGTAGAGATTGGTTTATTTTATCGCCTTGTCCTCCAAAAGATGCTCCAACACTTGCCTGTCCACCAAAAGCTGCTCCAACACTTGCCTGTCCACCAAACCCGGCTCCACCAGATATCTCTTGTCTTGCCTTATACCTTATGAAATAAACTTCAGGTTTACTAGGTTGAGTTGGTGCAGCTGTCGGTATTGTTATATCAGCGTAATCTTCTGGTTTTTTAACTAAGACGTATACCAGAGTTTTTTCTTCATTCTGGGCTTGCTGAGCTATTACAGGAGCAGATATAGTTTGAGGTGATGGTGCTTTAATAAAAATAATTTTATAATGCTTCGTCGGTTGAATTGTGGAAATTACGGGTGATGATTTGTATTCTTCAAATTCTGGTGGAGGAACATGCACGTAGATATGCTTTTGAACATTAGTACTGCGAATATCACCAACGAAATTTTGTACATCACCACCAATAGAACCTAAGGGAACTCCATAACTACCGCCGGGAGATGGAGGATTGTAATTGTATTGAGGTCGTGCAGAAATAGTAGTTATTACTGTTGATATTACCTTTAATCAAATGATTAATGTACCATTAATTTCGCATTAGTGTGATTTATACCATCACCACCTTTTGAATAGTTTCAAACCAACACCTTATGTTTATTACCTAGGTTTTTACCATAAACCAAAAATAATTTTACTTAATTTTCTTTTAATCTTACGAGGACCAGGTGGGGTCACTATATGACTCCAGTGCTTATTTTTTTAACGTATTCTTTATACATTTGGAACTATTTTTTAGCCGAGTTTTTCATCTTCCTACGAATTATTTATTTGCATTTATTTTTAAAATCAATATACATTCGTAAAAAATTTTTTTGTGTTTGTGGTGATCGATTAACAGAACATCTACCCAAACACATAAAACACAATTAGAATAATTTTAGAATCGAATGATCCGTGGATCAAAAAGAAACAAGTGAAAAAGTTGAAACTGGTGCGAAACGCTAAACAATGAATAAATGCGATCAATGTAAACGATTTATTTGCAAAAACCATGTAACTGTAGTGAAATCAAAAATATTATATTATAATATGCACTAAAAATGGTTTTTGATCATCTAATAAGTTTTATTTGAAATAAGCAGTTGTAAACTAATGGGGTCATAAAGTGACCCCACCTGGATCTTTGTGGTTTAATTTTCGCCTGGTTATCGGAAGGTTAAATTGGGAAGTCATTACTTTAAAAAACAAAAACCAAAACGGTTTTCACCAAAATGAGTTAAAATTAAATAAAAAAATCGAAAATTAGGGGCAATACTTTGAAAACAAGATGTATAATATAACCATGAAAAAACTATGAAATCCTCGAATTTTGTCGAAATTTACCCGCTTATTAAATTTTTGTAATTTGCAAATTAAAATTATGAATAAAATTTTTTTACACACTCTGAAGGCTTTAAAAATATTTTCTTTCAAAATTATGTTTAAAAGTTATTCAAAAGCAAATCAAATAAGAGGACTTACCAGAAGAAACGCTATCATTTTAAAGTGAACTAATGAAAATACAAGAAATCATCATGTATTTATATTAAGGATTGTGAAAATTTCCCCGTCCCTCCTTTAAATAATTTCCACAGTAAGTAGTTATTTACGTGAGATTTGGGTCGTAACCTCTTGCAAGATGAGTGCATTAAAGATGCGTCTGGCAATCCTTATGCAATTACTATACTGCTTCTCGACAATAACTAGTTAATTTTTGTTATTATCAGGTATCATGATATTTCATTTATAGAGAAAAGGTTGGGAAGTTATGCAAGCTAATTTGCATTATTTGTTAACTATCCAAAAATAATGTTCAAAAATTCCCAGTGAAAGTTAAAATGACGAAAAACACAATGCATAATTTAATATCAAATTTGTTATAAATTAGGATCAATTGAAATAATATTAGTGTTAGGTACACAAAATAGAAGGTGTGATAAGGTGAATTTACACATACGACAGCGTTTTTAATCCCTCGTTTACACATATTAAGAGAAATTTTTGACTAAGGGTGCGTTCCAGTAATGAACACTAAAGCCCACGACGACCGCAAAATCGTTCTAGATAAGACCGCGATTTTTTCTTTCGTCCATCGATGGCGACCGCAAGAAGCTCACAACGACCGTATTTATTCGTGGGTTTCCGTGGTTGTTTGTTGAATGGTGACCTTTTGAGCTACTGGAACTGGAAAATGTTGCGGTCGTGGTCGTGGGCTTTAGTGTTCATTACTGGAACGCGCCCTAAATAGGGTGCTACGGGCTGAACGATAACTGAAATAGTACTTTATATTTTGGTATTAAATTTTGGTATATAATATTCACGCAGATAAGAAGTTGAAGATGATTTGCGATAGTGATTATGCTTTAATGGAAAATGCAACAATTCAAAATCCCAACTGTATATAATCTTTTATTTACTCAATGTGCTATTAGTTTCGCCTTCATTAAGGCATCAACAGGCACAATTAATTAATTAACAGAAGAACATTAACATTTAGTAAAAATGCCTTATTTCCATTTTTCACCCAGTTGAGTAATAAGTGTAAACGGAGTATTTAAAACGCCGTCTCGTGTGTAAATGCACCTTTATAATTCAAATATTATTTTTAAGAAGGTATTTTTTATCACTTATTTATTTAAAGCAACAAAATTATGCAATTTTAATTTACAATAGTGAAATAACTATTATCTAAAAAAACTAGAACTTCTTTAAATCTCTGATAATTTAGATCGACATATTTTTGCACTCTAGCTTATTTAGAAATTAAACTTTTTTAGAACCAAACTAATATCGAATTTGAACTTCTTTCATTTCCAAAATAGCTTTAATGTTGAACTTGAACCACTTTAATGAGAACCCAGAAAAATTAATTTTATACTATAAAATAAAATACACCCACACTACACATTTTAATAATTATCGCTGTGACCACTAATAGGATTATCAAAAAACTCATACAAAGTAACTAGTAGTAATTCGAAATTATAAGATAAAAAATATTTGAACCAAAAAGTTTTTATTACAAAAGTACAAGAAAAATGTGAAGAACAATATTTTGTTAAATTGTGGTATAAAATCAGTCGTATAAAAACAAAATCCTAAGCATGATTTCTATACATTTATATTTTGATTATATTCACTATAGTATTAATTAAAATTGGTAGTTAATTAATAATAGTAGGGACCACTTATTTCAGGTGCTCCATAGCTGGATGAAGGTGGTTTACCAGGAAATCCTCCTTTTGTACTCTGTCCACCACCTTCTAAAGATATTTGTACGGCTGTTTCTGGTTTTGTTGGTTTGTCAAACTCATTCAATCCAGATTTAGTTCCAGGGCCTTCTCCAAATCCTCCTCCAACTGCTCCACCTACCAAATTTGCCTGTGGATAAAACCCGGCTCCACCAGATATCTCTTGTCTTGCCTTATACCTTATGAAATAAACTTCAGGTTTGCTAGGTTGAGTTGTTGCAACAGTCGGTATTGTTATATCAGCATAATCTTCTGGTTTTTTAACCAAAACATATACGATCGTTTTTTCTTCATTCTGTGCTTGCTGAGCTATTACGGACGCAGATGTGGTTTGGGGTGTTGGTGCTTTAATAAAAATAATTTTATAATGCTTCGTTGGTTGAGTTGTTGAAATTGCTGATGATGATTTGTATTCTTCAAATTCTGGAGGAGCAACATGAACGTAGATGTGCTTTTGGATGTTAGAACTACGAATATCACCACCAAAATTTACTGATGTACTTAATGGAACTCCATAACCACCACTTGGAATTGGAGGAATGTAATTGTACTGAGGTTTCGCAGAGATGATAGTTAATAATGCTGATATTACCTTTAATTGAATGATGATTGTACTATTTAATATAAAAGTGCTTTATACCATCACCACCTTTAAAATAACTCAAAAAAACCACATTGTTTTATAAATTACAAAAAGTATGATAAAGAATAATTGTTTTACAAAATAAATTTTCCATTGTAACAACCAATAAAAAATACTAATACATATTTATCTTGAAGAAACCCAAGGAATTTTTATTATTTTATACTTCTCAAAAAATGTACAAAAAGTTGTTAATACAAATGTATTACAGTCTTTCTTATGAGACTTTTTAAAAGGGTTAAATACGAGAAAGAGCAACCTAAATATTAGACTATTGATTAAAGCATGATTACAAAATAATAAGAAGACTTACCACAAGAAAGGCCTTCATTCTAAAGATAACTAATGAAAATATGAGAAAACATCATGCATTTATATTAGGCATTCTTAAAAAAGTTTAGTCCCTCCTTTGATAATACCCATAAGGCACTCTTAGCATTTATTTGCGTGACTTTTGGGTCATAACCTCTTACAAGATATGTGCATTTAGGAAGCGTATTGGCAATTATTCTTAAGCAATTCCTAAACTACTCCTCGACAATAATAAAGTTTTTTTATAACTATCATCATATGTTATTTCAAATGAATAGGTTGAGATGTTATATAACTAAAATAATCCAAAAATTTCTAAGGAAAAATAACAGAAATTTGCGTTAGTGTTTTATTGCTTAAATAAAGGTCTACAAGAATATATTATATAGGGTGTCCCTCTAAAAGTGTTTCGTATACTTATCTCGAAAACTAAGCCTCTTAGAGTTTTTTCTTAATAAAATGTCTGGTTTGAAGGAGGTAACCTAATACAAATTTTATTTATTATTTTAATTATGTTTTGAAGGTCATTTCAAGGTCTACTTTGTTTTTTTTTAATACAAACCTATATTGTTTAATAAATAATCTTAGTATATGCCGAAAAATAAACACGTTTTGGTGAAAACGTTTTTTTTATTGTCCTTCAAGTTTTTAAGAAATTTAATAAAAAATAATAGTATATTGTTTTATTCGGAGTAAAAGGAGAAGAAGAAGAAATTGGAGGTTTGCTTTTAATAACTAATATCTAAAACGATTTACAGAACAAAATTAAAATTTCGAGAAAAAAATTATTTGGGCCACAAAGAGTTAAACCAAATAACTTTTATTAAAAAAAAACAAGAGGCATAGTTTTTGAGATAAAAGTTCGTAACAATTTAAGTGGGACACCCTGTATATATAAAAAAATACTCTATTGTAGCGCTAGAAACGTAACCTATTTTATTTTTTTGAGGATTTTTTTAAACCTGATTTAAATAGTAGAAAGATTTTTAATACTTTAGAAAGGTGTTCCTCAAGGATCTATTCTTAAATATTGCATTATATTAAAGCATCATACTGTATAATTAAATTCTTTTCAAAACTCGAAATGAGCCACAAAAATTAAAATTTGTCATTTTTGTTTTTTTCGATAAACAAAGCAATATTAGTATATTTTTCTGATTAAAACACAATACAAACATTTTTATATAGTAATAAACCTTTTAAGTATTAAAATTTAGCATAATATTTTCACAGTGGGGATTAAAGGGTAATTGAACGATAACAATTTTAAATGCAAGCATCAATCATTTAATAAATCTGAATAAAACATATCTTAGATATGAGTTACCTTATGCGATTCATATAGGCCAAGAATAATCTTTTATCAAGAATTTTAATGTAGCATGTATACTTATGGGGCATGAAAAGTATTCTTAAGATATTTTAATTTTTGTAATGCTTTTGCGTGCATAAATGTCACATTTTTATAAAAGTATTGGAATATTTTATATTCACATGCAACTTTTATCTCACTTGCTGTTTTTATCGTATAATTGTCATGTATTATAATTTTTTTATAAACGATTTAACTTTATAACATTTATTTCTTAATTTAAATCATTTTAAAATGTTTATATTAGAAGAGGTTAACATAACATACGCGTTTTCTGTTTTAATTACAAGTAATTTAAGCAAAACCTAAATTAAAAGCGTTGTATTCCTGTGCCAAGTTTCTTACTAACAGAAGGTTTATTCACTTGAGTTATCATTCCACATAATCTAAATTTTCCAACTAAGCACTCAAGTAGATTTTCATTCGAAAAAAGAAACAAATATTTACTTATCCGCCTTTGAGTGCACATAAGCCCAACATAAACATGCCATAAGCAGCCTGATAAGTTTGTTAAGTGACGTGTTTATTATATGCAACTAATTTCAAACCCACATCATTATCGACAAAATTGGAAGTTAATTATTTATAATTTATGTATAACGTGCCATAAAAAATATTTCAGCACCAATAAAACACATATAAATAATTGCTTATAACAGGAAATGGAAATCAATTTGAAATCTGCAAATTTAGAATAATTCAGTTTAATGAATACTGTAAACCTTCATGTAAGACGTGTAATTGCTGATAAGTCAGGGTGGATTAATGGCAATTTAGTTTCAGCAATTGCACGTAATTATACCCAATGTACGCACTATTAACATTTTACTCTAATCGCATAGGCGCCGCTTACCAACCAGGAAAAAGACAATTGAAGATAAATGGATGCAATTGTTCTGTCACCTCGAAGATTCTTGCAATTCAAATAAAAGCCCGTTTCTCTTATTTACCGATTCAACGAATCTAGGGCCTTTAAAAAAGTTTTATTAACTTAATATATATTTTTGCCTCTCCAGTTTTATAGCGCTCTTAAGATAAGGGTGAAAAATAATGTCATGTGTTTTATAAATGTAAACTTAGCTCTTGAACGCTTGACCTGTCCACTTAGGGTACTTAACTTTATTTAGTTATAATAAATTTCGAGCTTTTATTAATAAAAGTTTTCTGATAACAAATGTTATTTACCCCCTCATTCTTCTATAAAATGAAAACAAAAATACTTACAAATAAATAATACGTTTGGTTTATCCATTATTTTTAAGAGTGTTATTGAGATTTATGGTGGTTTATTTAATTTATTGTGTTTTACAATTCTGGAAAGTTGAAAAAATTTGATATAAATATGTATATTATGATCTATGATTACAAATAATATTCGTCAAGATTAAAATCTGATTCATAAAATACCTGAATTTCAAAAATAAAATAATTCTTAATAGGGACTACACACGATCCGATGCGCTCAGATTCGATGACTAAATCGGATGCCGCATCCACACGGTCCGATCAGCTCATCCGACCGATCTTCCCACTCCTTGCACTAAAATATCTGTTACCTATATAACAATTTTGGTAGTAAGTTCTTTCTTCGGAACAATTGGAGTGATTTTGAACAAAACCGTATGCAAACTTCCAATCTAATCTGATGTTTCTATCAGATCAGAAACACCACTCATAATTTCCTTTCCAAAAAGCTTTTAAATTTAGGCATAGGTAGAAGGTTTTGACCGATATTCAGGAAAAACAAGAAATAGAACTTATCGTCATCGCATGAAGCACCTAGAAGTCTCCAGTAAAGCTAGGTGTATCGATATTGCACAAAAAGAGACCAAAAAACGGTGAATTTAACATTTTTTATAGAGACACAGTATTACTGTTAGGTTCGATAGATGAGGTGTCAGACACGATGGATAATGAAGAACAATATTTAAAATAAGGAGATTGCATCTTAGCTCAGTTTCCAAAAAATATGTCTGGCTTTCGTAGGAAGATTTTGACTTTTTTTACAGTAAACTTTTTGATATTTCAAAAGCGCCCAAAAGAAACTCCAACGCGTGAGATGCAGATTTAAGAATTTGAAATTTTTTTCTAAAAAATCGACCAACTGGTTCGGTCAAAATTAATTACTTTCCGATTAATCAAAAACTTCATAGCAATTTCTTCGTCCAAAAGTGAAATTTTCAAGTTTTCAACGGTTATTCGGTCATAACTTCTAAACGAATAAAGGTATCAAAACGAATTTTTTTTGTGTAAAAGCCTACGCAAAAATATTTAAGAGAAGCCATCATTCGTTAAAATCGATGAAGGGGCAGGGGGTAAAAAAAATGTCAAAATCGCATTCTTTTACAAAGTTCTTTGCGCGATTAAAGTTTTTTTTGAAATTGAAAAAAGTCAACGCGTCACGTAGTAGTACTTGAAAATGTCATTCCAACGCATATTTAAGTTAGACGATAGGATGTGTCGTTACCTTACAGCGTTTATTTTGGTCGCTGGGGGTTGAAAAAATGAAAAAACACAATTTTAACTTTAATAGGCCGGTGTTAGGTGAAATGAAAAGATAGAGATTTCAAAACTACAAACTGACCTCGTTCAATCAAACCTCTTTCAGGTAACGTGTAGCGATTTTTCATTTTTTGTCTCGTTTTTCCCCATTTTCTCTACCAATTTTCTCTACGCTCCCTTTTCCCTTTTTTATCGATATTTTTCTACGCTTTTGGAAAAAAAATCCCGACGCCGCTGGACACGCCGGATTAAACCCATTATTTTTCTGGGTATTAACGGTACTTCTAGCCACGGTATAAGCTAAGTTTCATTAAAATCGGCCCAGTCGTTTGGTAGGAACGATTTTTTAAATTTCGTTAAAAAATGTCCAAAATTGTACCCCGATTTTCAAACAAAAATTTCGAAAAAATGCTCCTCTTTACGAAAATGCCACTCGCGATTTTACAAAATTTTGTACAATCGTATATGGTACTATCACCTATCAGTGCTACAATTTTCGTCGATTTCTTGAATTATTTTGTATTTTAATCACGTTTTTGGGGTTTTAGTTGAAAAAAACTTATTTCCCTTTTTATTTTTATAAATATTTTTATAAAACTTTGTACAATCGTGTATTGTACTATCTTTTATTAGTGTTACAATTTTCGAAGGAAAATTCCAAGAAAAACTTGAGAAAATCGTAGATTTCTTGAATTATTTTGTATTTTAATCACGTTTTTGGGAGATTTAGTTGATAAAAACTTAATTCCTTTTTTATTTTTATAAATATTTTTACAAAACTTTGTGCAATCGTGTACAGTATTATTAGTCGTACATTTTTCGCGGGTAAATTCCAATGAAAACCTTAGAAAATCAATGATTTTTTGAATTATTTTATGATTTTCGAGAATTTCACCCACGAATAAACTTTTTATTTTTATAAAAAAATTTGCACAATCTTGTACAACCATATATGTTAAAATGACGAAAGAATAAAGCTAAACAAAGTCGATCTCAATTAATAAAGAGTGTCTGGTTTTAAAGGACAAATAATAAACATAGTTATTTAATTTATTCTAGGTTATTTTATAAATTAAATTTTAGGTTTTTTTATATCCAGATTTTGTCATTTTTGTCCTTTTCGGCATTTTATCATAGTGTCTTTTGTCGAATTCGGCCATTTTTCAGTCGGCTTTTTGTTCTATTCGGCTATTTAACGTTCGGCCTATTGACCGTGTCGGCCTATTATTGTTCGTTTTTTTCTTTCGACTATTTTCCCACATTGGCCTTTTACCGTTTGGCTTTTTTTATTTCGGTCATTTTAGGCTTATTTTGTTTCGTCCTTTTCAAAGATCCAGAACGTAGAAAGGCAACTTAAAATAGTAAAATATAAAAAAAATTATTCAATGTATGACATTTTCATGGAAGTTTTGCTCTTTTATGGCACAAATTTTCTTATTTTTTTAAGAACTAAATACTCAATTTAAATAAATAATAACAACAATATACACAGTTTTACATAATAATTGAAAACTATTGTACATATTATTTATGTTTATGAGTTTTTTTTTGTTACTGCGTTTAAATTGGGGAACTTTTGTTCAAAAACAACGTTTCGTACCTCACGAATAACTAATTAAAGAAATTTTTCTGTGGCATGTTTATGGTACCAATCGATTCATATTTTATGCCTTACCTATGTATCACGAGCTTAACTTCATACTTTGATTGGTTTTTGAGTAAATTAACTGTAAAGTAGGAGCACTTTAAGGGTCTTAAAAAAATACACTTACTGTTAAAATTTTTAATTTCTTTTGTGATACATTGGTCATTATAAATATTTTTTAATGCTACCAAAATTTGGTACAAAAATATTAAGTAATTTATGAGTAATTTATGAGGGCGTGGTACTCTATTTAGCATACTCAAAAAATGGCTCTTAACCTTGCTTATAGGTGGTCTTTGAGTTAGTATCAGAACATTAACTACTAACTAGTATCTAGTAGATCAAACTATCTGTTTCCAAGATTTGGGCCAAAGTTACACCAGTTGATGGAACCATTTTTCAAATTGTAGTCTGTTATTATTTTGTACAGATGTCATTAATGGTCTTATTGTTAACTATACAAAGCTGTAATATAATTTATGTTGCATTATAAAGAACTTCTTGTTATTGATTTTTTTCAAATTACTGCAGTCATAAGCTAGTGTAGTTCTGAACAATGTGAAAATCCGACGTAGAGACTTGAAGTCTAATTCATTTGTTTTGGGCATTATTTAATTTAATGAAAGACCTCTACACGTTTTTATCGTAAGGTTAAAATGGAATGAAATGCTTTGTTTCTAACCGCGTTATATTCATGGTTAGTTTCCATGATTAAGCCGAACATTTCAGGTTCATTTATTATTAGGTTTGTCACGCGACCGACTAATGCATCGATTTTCTTTACTTCCACTCCTTACCATTTACCATTTTGTATAATAACTAGTTTTATAAACAGACACAAGTCTTCTCTTATTTTTCTGCAATATAATTACAGAATAGGAGCAATTTGTTTTCCCTATTCCCTATGCGATAAGCCGTAAAATTGAATTTAGATAATGAATGCCTTTTTGCGTGGAAAGCCTTCCTCGTACTGAATGAATATTCCATGATTTACAGCCACGTATAAAAGTGAAAATTAGACATTTATTAATACCAGGCTATATTTCAGGAGGTATATGTGGCACGAACTTTGGGATCCAACGTGACAAATTAGATAAAAATAAAGCGTGTTTATTTAAATAAAGGAAACGTAAACATTGGGATTTAAAGTGGCAGTATTCATATCCGGTGTTAGGTATCTTAACTAAATTTATTTAGAAGAGCCTGCAATAACTAATAATAAAACGTGGCCATGTGGTCTAGAAAATAAATATTCGTTTAGCCAGCATATGATCGCAGTTTTGATAATTACTTTAGTGAATGCTTAACGTTCATTTAATTTTAGGTACAAGCTCTTTTGATGTGATATATTCGAAATTTATGTGCGGCGTAAATTATTTTAACCCCAATTTAAATTATGCATTTATTAAGTACATAACTTGAGTTTATAATTTATTTTTATTGGCCAAAATTAAATGAAAGCTTTTATATTATTGCTTTTAAACTCCAGCAGAGCGATTTTCAAATTATATATTAAAATTTACAATTATTTTCATGAAAATTCCGAGTGTAACAAATTACATGGTTAAATGATTACAGCTTAATTGATTACATTGCGCTACTCCTAATTTTAGCGAAATAAATTTCCTCTACAATATTTCACAACACACCTACTTCACTATATTTGTACAACTTCATTTCAAAAAACGTTTATTAAATTACAAATTTATTCAATATTCCGCTGGAAATTTTAATAAAGCTTTACTAAATTAAAACGCAAAAACGGTAAGTACATCATTGTAGATTATCCCAAAGGATCTCTTTAAACGCGACTTTTCCAGATAGTTGCATTCAAAATTACCCACGCATAAACATATGTCCCTAAGAATCCATTTTGGCGTTTAACAGCTAACACTAATTGGATGTGTAAAGTAAAACGTGCTCGCTTTAAGTTTATAAAGTTGAGCACTTTTCTAGGCCCAAATTGAACATAAAAAATAACGGCCCTGAGACCAACATCGCGTTACCGCCGTTATTGCAGATGAATTTGAAGTTCTCGGTCGTAAATTTAGTCCCAGACTTGAAAGTGCAAACTTTTCGTCCAACCAACCCACACGTCGGCAAAAATATTTTTCTTAAATTTCCTCATTTACTTTAGAGATAGTTTTACGGATAAGCTTAAGTAAGTAAATGCGTGCGGTGAATTTAAATTAGACTATTTTTAAACTGATGTTATGTTTCATGGACGAGAGGAACGGTTCTTGCTCTTTTTAATAATGTTTATTTAAGAATTGAATTATTAACTACTCTTTACGCTTTTACATAAAACCTCGGGATTTTCACAATATCATTTCCCCACATTTATGTTATTAGAAAATAGAAAATAGAAAATGAAGATATGATTTAAAATATAAAAATAACGTGATTTCTTTAGTCATGAAGTTTTGTACTAAATTTTTTAAATCCTTATTTTCATATAAAATCTATTAAAATAAATTGAGTCCTGGAAATTTCAATTTCGTATATTAACCATAAAACTGAAATACTACTATTAAAATATATTATTAAAAAGTAAACCGCACATAACAATAATATTTTCGTGAATTCTAGTATATTTTTGTAAAAGCATCAACGCCTTTGCAAACTCAAATGTGTTTATTTATGACTTGTTTTGGCTGATACCACTTACGACAACACTGATGCACCCAAGACAGCCGTCACTCAATTTGAACTTGAATAATTGCAAATTACAATTGTTGAAAATACTGACAGGAAGGCGCCAACTTATTTCCGTTTATATTAAGATATGGTGCCAAGTGTTTCCTAAAAATCCTACAGTATTTATATTTTTTATCTAAAAAGTCAACTGATTCAACAAAAATTCGACGATAGTACTTTTGAAATACTAAATACAATTTTAGAACTATACTCTTAAAAATCGGTTACGCTAATTCAATGAAATTTTACTTGTTTAGATTTTATAATGGTATATACAGGGTGTCCCTGAATAACTATGACCAATTTTTTATTGTGATATAGGAAGCATTTTTGAATCATAAAGTATTGTCCGGAAATGCTTCCTTAAAAAGTTATACCACTTCCAAAATTTAAAAAAAAAATAATTTTTTGTAAATAAAATAAATATTATAAGAGATGTTAATTTGAAATTTGGGTCACAGTTTTTTCACATAAGGATACACATTTTCAGCCAATAAAAGTTTAAAAAATATTTTCAGGGGCGTTTCATGTGGGGGTCATCAACTTTTTTTTGATAATATCTTTTCTTTCTTTATATTTTTGATAATTTACTAAAATAATCCTTGATTAATGTTCTACAGAAAAGGTACTTTTATTATATGTCGCTCTGGTGCTTTTAACTTCGAATCTTTTCAAATAAGTCAGATCCAAAAGTTGAACATCAAAAATCGAGATACTCCTCAAAGAGGCCTGTAATATAGTCTCCAAAAACAGCTTGGAGAGAATTGGAAAATTGAAAAAAAAACTCAAAAAATAATTTTTAGAAAAATTCAAACTAAGTGATGAGTTATTGTCATTCGCGAACAACATATACAACAAAGCTCAGCATATTTCTAATTTTTAGTTTTTTAACTATTCTACACTTTGATGTAAAAAAATTGCAAAGTACCTTCTTTTGAGTTATGACGGTATTGTGAAGTCACTAAAGAAATTGATAATTTTAGTGTCAGTGGATGAAAGATAACTCAGTTCATTGAAGATTGAAATTATTTACCGTGACAGATTCAGATAAAACAACGAAATTTTTGTTTATTTTGGAAGATAACCATGAGTGTCCACAAAAATGATTCTAGTCAGCTTTTTTAAATCGTCTTATTTTATACAAGTGAAATCAAGTTTTTCTATAAATGTCTTTTGAAAATATACTTTATTTGACTCTTAAAGAAGTCGCGGAAATTTTGAAATTTCAAAAATATTTTGATTTTTACATCAAAAAGTTGGATCCTCTATACAGGGAAATTGAAACCACCCGTCGCACCCATTTATCTCGAGAACGCGTTATCGTACATGACTGAAATAAAAAAAATATAACCAAAGTAAACCAAAATCCATTGGTGAAGTTATTATTTTCCGGAATAACTCGGAACTATCCGGAATCGGAAGTAACTTTGAATTTTTAAAGGTTCGGAACCAAATTTATAACCAACGTATTTATTTTTTTTTTGAGAAATTCACCAATGGATTCTTATAGTCTACTTTGGTAATATTTATTTTATTTCAGTCATGTACGATAACGCGTTCTCGAGAAAAATTGGGTGGGACGAGCGGTCTAAATCACCCTGTATATTCAAATCAATTATTCCTGCTTAAAAGGTTGGGAAACACTTTTACGATAATTTCAGTATTCGGTCAGTTCCAAAACGGTATAATATCTTTAAAAACTGACAGTCATACAGGAACGAACCCACTTATGACGTCACGCCACTACTTTTGCTCTCGGCCGCAAGAGGGACTTTTTTGTCGGTTAGTTTTTGTTCCAATAAATCCGCTGCATCAATTTTGTTTTTTTGGTCATAAAATCCAACATTTTTCGGTACTACATCATGTACAAGTGACTATTCTGGAGGTAAAAATATCACAAATTTGTGACAGGAAGTTTGAGTTAACTCCTTAATTTTTTACAAACATTTAATAGTATCACCAATGAAAGGATTACCATTATCTCAATGTTCTTCTTTGCAGGTAAAACTTACTTTTTAAATCCATCGTCATACATATATTCTTTCCGAACAACTGATTTTTTATTAATCAAGGGTAACATCTCTAATAGTATACAGGGTGTCCCATTTGACGTTGAACTGTATGGGTATCTTTGTTATTATTGGAGATAGAAAGTCGGATAAATGGACAAAGTAGTAGAGATTTTTTCGAATATTAATAATTCATTTACAAAATATTTGAATATCGCATCGTTCCAACGCTATCTTGAAAAAACAAGAAAAAGCGGTTTTCAAAATATGGCTATAACTTCGTTATTTTCGGTGGTAGAAAAAATTTTTTTGAACTTAATACAGACAATTTTTTGTGTACAATGCAGTAAAATAAATGAATATTTTTTTTCGCCCACGGATTGACCGGAAATGCACCGAGCTTATTTTTTTCTTATGGCAGCCATATTGGATTTACACATATTCGAAATTAGTGTATTTTTCTGAGTAATATTTTAAGAAAAATAGAAATAATATTATTTTACTAACCAAAAATGGCCTTGAATAGATGTAAACTGTCAATACATATGTGTTAAGATTTATTTTACATTTAATATTTTAAATAGTTACATTTATGTCATTGACAATTTACATCTCTTAAAGTCCAATGTTAGTTTGTAAAATCAAATTATTTTATTTTTTTTTTAAATATGACATATGGTATACCAAATTACTCAGAAAAAAATACTGATTCCGAATATGTGTAAATCTAATATGGCTGCCATAAGAAAAAAATAAGTTTGGTTCATTTCCGGTCAATACGTTAGCGAAAAAAAATATTCATTTGTTTTACTGCATTGTACACAAAAGATTGTCTGTATTATATCAAAAAACTTTTTTGGTACCACCGAAAATAACGAAGTTATAGCCATATTTTGAAAATCGCATTTTCTTGTTTTTTCAAGATAGCGTTGGAACGATGCGATATTCAAATTTTTTGTAAATGAATTATTAATATTCGAAAAAATCTCTACTACTTTGTCCATTTAACCGACTTTCTATCTCCAATAATAACAAAGATACCCATACAGTCCAATGTCAAATGGGACACCCTATATAGTATAATTAATATTGCTTATAGATAATTGTTCAGTAGTTCTGTTCATCTGAGAAGTTTTTTGTTCTATTTCTTTTTCACATTTTAAGCTATGAGTAGTATTTAAGTTATTAATATTAAATTTTACCAGAATAAAAAGTGGTTTTACGATATTAATGAATTGAAGTAATATCATTGCCAACTTTAAAAAAATACAGTTTAAAAAAGTTCCTACTAAAAAGGTAAATTTTTACCATTATTATCTACATATCTAAATGTATTCTGAAAAAAAGTGGCAAATAATCAACGCATTTGTTTTTTCATTCGATCATTGAGAATCGTCTCCACGAGTAATGAGTGATGAGCGGTGAGCATTGCTAATTTGTCATAGCCATACCCTAATCGGTAACAATTCGGTATGTAAAAAAGGAGAAGAAAAAAACTGAAACAGTTCATAACACATTTTGAGAAAATTGTAAAAGGAAAGAAGAAACGAAAAATTGATACTTTTAAATTTATATGGGCACAACTTTACCAGGGTGGTGAGCACAGGTGTATACGATATAAAATTTTGTTTGATACTAAAATAAAACTAAAATAATAAAAGGAACAAAATTCTATCACATATATTTCCAAGTACTTTTTTAACATTCAGAAATTTTTATTAATCCGCACGAAGCGTGTAGTTTAAGGAAACTTAAAAATTAATAAAAATTCTCAAGTGAAATATAGCAAATAGCAATTTAAAAGTTCAGTGAGAGTTTTCCGCATCAACCTTTATCCTATTTTATGAGAACAATATTATTTCATAACTCACCTCTTCGCCTTTAGAATTGTGATACCGTATCCACTTGTTCAATTTGGGCCTCCAATATTCAACCATATAAGCTTCAGCGAACTCAACGCCCTGTCCATTTCCAAACCTTCCCTGAGTACCAGCAGCCGTTATCATGTGAATCGTTTTAAATTCGACTTGTAGCCATTCTTCCGGTTCAGTCGTGGCCTGCTTCAGCGGACACCACGCGCCCCCATTTTTCTCCGTACGAACGCTGAAAACGACAGGAACAAATGTTTAAATTTTCTAAAATATGAACACGAAAACAAAGAACCGATTTATAACGAAATAAATGTAATGGAAACGTTTCTGTTAAAGAATGGCCCTCCAATTTGATAAAATATTTCACCCACATGCTAATTTTATTCAACCAGATTATTTAATTAGTCATAAATTGTTCTGCATTTATATTATAATAGGGAACCCTGCTGCTATGAAACACTCACGCCTTTTCATTTTATACCAATAGTTTTGTTTCTGACATATCGATTAGAGAATCGTTTAAAATTCAATGTTTCACGGCGAGCTTCACTTGCACATGTAATTATTTTCTACTAAAACATCAAAGACTTTTTCTCTTTATTAAGGACATTTTTTGTTTTATCAAATTTAATTTATTGATCCGCCAATTTAAATATTCACAAATAAACTTGGGGAAATTTGTTATGTATTTATTTTATTTGAAAACTCAAACCATAACTTAATGACGTTATCGTTAACCAATTTATTTAAACGAGCTTTGAACAAAATAAAAGCATTTCCAATTTTGGTCAAAGGTAAATCACGAGAACTGCCCTTTTAAATTTCTTATTTAATAAGTTTGATACAGTGAATTTAATTTAAAGTTCAGCATATTTTATATAAAATTTACAAAAAAAAGCTTTACGTGTCAAAGAAATATACTTGGTAGTAAGTCAAGTATGGCGATACGAAATATAAAAATGTTGGATTTAATAAATGTCACCAAAAAAATTGTCGATTTATTTATGAAGTAGCATTTCATCATTTATAACAGCTTTGTTAAATACAAGTGGAACAACCTAAATTCGTATGTGCTGCAATTGAAGTGGAAACTGTGGTTTTTTGAACATGAAAAACCACAACAAATTATTCCAAAAAATAAACAGCAACTTATAAATGCTTGCACATCATCAAAGATTTTCGCTGCTCGCTTATGAAACAAACCTATTAATTTGTATTGGTGCCAGAGGCGTAACTAGTAATTTTTGGCCCTAAAGTAAGTTTATAAAATTGGCCCCCCAAATTGATTGAATTCGAATAGAAAAAAATCTCCTTAATAAACTATGATTTTCAAGACCAAATGGTAAACAAAAATAACAATGCAAAGGTCTACCCCAAAACCAAAAGACCGACATCGATAAAAGAAACGAGGGCGTGCGATAAATGGACGAATTGGAGAAAGAGAGGAAAGACAAAAGAGCAAATTGGACGAAAATCCAACACATTCAAAAGGCCGAAAGAAAATAAGCGATTCACAAAACTCAATTTAGTATTTTAGTCACCTTTTTTGGGGTTTAAGTTTGAAAAAAAAAACTTAATTACTTTTTATTTTTATAAATACAAAATTTTGTGCAATCGTGTGTTGACTATCAATTATCAGTATTACAATTTTCGGCGGAAAACTCCAAGAAAAACTTGAGAAAATCGTCAATATCTTGAATTATTTTGAATTTTATTCACCTTTTTAGGGACTTTAGTTGGAAAAAACTTGATAACTTTTTTACTTTTATAAAAATTTTTACAAAATTTTGTACAATCGTATATGGTACTATCACTTATCAGTGCTACAATTTTCGACGGAAAATTCCAAGAAAAACTTAAGAAAATCGTCGGTTTCTTGAATTATTTTGTGGTTTAATTACGTTTTTTGGGGCTTTAGCTGAAAAAAACTTAATTCTTTTTTTATTTTTATAAACATTTTTACAATCGTGTACAGTATCATTAGTCGTACATTTTTCGCGGGTAAATTCCAAGAAAAACCTTAGAAAATCGATGATTTCTTGAATTATTTTATGATTTTTATTTTTATAAAAAAATTTAAATAATTTTGTACAAGCATATATGGTAAAATGACGAAAGAATAAAGCTAAACAAACTCTATATCAATTAATAAAAAGTGTGTCTGAACATAATTATTTAATTTATTCTAGGTTTTTTTATAAAATAAATTTTCGGTTTTTTTATATCCAGATTTTGTAATTTTTGTGTTTTTCGGCATTTTATCAGTGTCTTTTATCGAATTCGGCCATTTTTCAGCCGGCTTTTTGTTCTAATCGGCTATTTAACGTTCGGCCTATTGACCGTTTCGGCCATTTGTTCAAGTCGGCCTTTTATAGCTCGTTTTTTTTTCGACTATTTTCCCACATCGGCCTTTTACCGTTTGGCCTTTTGGCTTTTTTTATTTCGGTCATTTTTGGCCTATTTTGTTTCGTCCTTTTTAAAGATCCAAAACGTAAAAAGGCAACTTAAAATAGTAAAATATAAAAATAAAAAAAAAATATTTAATGTATGATATTTTCATGGAAGTTTTGTTTTTTATGGCACAATTTTTTTTATATTTTATTTCGCGATATTGGGCCTCTTGGTTTCATCGGCCCTTAAACATTGCTTAACCTTGCTTATAGGTAGTTACACCACTGATTCATGCATTCATGCTGCAGCCCGGCTGCTCGCCAGGATTCGCGCTACAATCCGCGTCACATCGGTCATCGTTAAACGTCTTCAAATCAGCGCTGTAATTGGTTGATGGAAGTTCGTTTCATTCCTTGTGTTATACTGTACCGTACTGTTTCATTCAAGAAGCAAACGTTATATATAGCATCGAGGCTGCAGCATAAATGTACGTGGCGAGCAACTTGGCGACGGGCGAGCAGTGAGGCTGCAGGTTAAATGCGCTCTAATTAATCAACTTCGATGAAGATCGAGTAGTTAGCATCTCAGTAATAGGACAAGAAGTTTGTTATACAAAATTGAATGATTTAATGTGGTTTGTAACGGTATACGATTGACAAGGTGTAGATAAAAACCAAATAATAAATGAACATTCACCACTTTTGGAGGAAAAAGATGGAAATAAAAGATTTTAAAGATTTATGCATTAAAGTAAATTCAGTGAGTGCATTAATTTCATTTAAAATTAGGGGAGTATTGAAAATTTATTAAAGAATTAGCATACTTTAACAATAGCATTGAATCAGAGTATAATAAATTGTTCGTGCAAGTCGCAATTGGTATAATATCTCGAAACTGTTGCTGCTGACAGTTTATTAAAAAAATCCATCTCGTCTGTTTTACGACTCAATTTTCTGTTTACTTATTAAAACATGATTTACTTTTTGCGCTGGTTTTATTGCGGCTGGTAGCATTTCGTAGCGTCATTATTTCTGCCGCTAGCGCGATCTCCAGCCTCCAAACTTATTCACACAATTTTATTGTTAAGATTTCTATAGGAGCTTTTTCTCTTATCTCGGGTAATCCACCGAAGACGAATCTCGCGGAGGCAAACAGACTGAATATGAAAATTTGAAAGCACCCTCCAGGTCTGTTACGCCACTCAATCTTCTCCGTAGCGTATCCTGTCAGGTTTATGAGAATTTAAAACCCTTCCCGTGTGTCTTCCCGGATCAATAAAGCGGCTCTATGTGCTTTACCTAGTTTGTAGTTGTGACCTCAGAACCGTTTTATAACCTATCCAGGTGGCTAGAGGCACACTTCAATGCCTCCAATAATGATGTATTATCTTTTACGACGTTTGCTTAATTAATCTATTAACGCCCTCACTGTTAGTGCCAGTGAAACTGAAACTACAAAATCAAGCACTGCTTCATTCAATTAACAGAACAGGCTTTACTACCAACGTAAATGTTAAATCAAATTAAATTTTTCAATTACTTTTATTTGTATTTAATACTACAATCGAAAAATACCACATAAAATTTTGATGACTTGTCGCTATTTAGGAATCTTTAACTGCACTCTCATCACTAATTTCAATATTAGTGAATGTCAAATATGCTTACTATAGTCCATTTCATTAATAGATCACCTTTTCAGCAGGAATTTAATTTCAAATATAGACAGTTCATTCAATATTAGTGTCTTCATCTAAAAACACTAAAAGGATTGTTAAGCGAAGACGCAATTGCAAGAACTATCTACATTTGAGTCGGAATTCCTCCTGGAAAAGTGATCTATTAATGAAATGGCTTATAGGCCAGTTGCTGGATGAAATGAATCATATGAATCGGAAATAATTTATAGTAATGGTTTCATGGATTCCACTACTTTAATTATGTCCCAACATGTCCATCCTAGATATTCCCCCTCCATAAAGGTAAACTTCGACGGATAAGTGGGTAAAAGTTACCCAAAATGGGGTGTTTTGGGAGTTTTTCCAGATTAACTCGAAAATAAGGCTTCAAATCAAATAAGTAGTAATAGAGGTTGAAATTTTGCAAAAAAAAGATATTATGTATTTTGGTGTAGTGGAACCATTACTAGCTTACACCTGCTCATTGGATGTTAAGAATGAAAAACTAGTGGATGTAAATCAAGTTTTGATGGAGAGGATATTAGATGCTGGGCAAAAGTTGTTGCTAGCACTGTGTTTAGATGAGAGTGTTGATACCTTGAATAGGTTAAGATTTCAGCTGTTTACAAAATATATAGTGAAAACCAATTTTAAATTACCTCCAACGATGGAAGCAGCACACCAATACTGATAAGGGTATTCCTGCAAATTCAAACGTGGATAGGGAAGCAGAAGAATGAGCTAGGTTGGGAAATTACCAAATATGACCAGTTACCACAATCAAAGAACCTGCTCCGCAGACGCTTTTAATTACTATTTTCACCAAAGGTAGGTGCTTCTAGTTGCAGAAAAGCCAGAATATATTGCTCATCGATTTGTTAAAATAGCAACTCTTTAACGAAAGCTGATATAGAGTCTAGTACAGGAGTTGATGCTTAATGAACTGATGTTCCAGTTAAGTTAAGAAGATGACCCAGGTGAAGCTGAAGAAATGGAAAGTAAACTAAAACCATTAATAAAACATGAGTGATTTATACATATAATTAAGTACAGTTGGGATTATTAATTCATAATATAATTTTAAAACTTGCTTAATAAAACCTTTTATATATCACAACTTGGTATGGTACTAAGGAAGCAAAATATATTATCCTAGTACTAAATTTATGAACCTTTTTAAACATTTATTTACACCACTATTTTTGAATGTGGAGAAGTGTTTTTTGTAAAATAACGAATTTTTTCAAAAGTGTTAACTTTGAAGAAAGCTAGTAATTAGTGTTCTGCTACACGGAAATATGTATTATATACTTGATTTGAAGTCTTATTTTTGAGTAATTCTGGAAAAACTGTCAATAAACCTAATTTTGGGTAACTTTTTTTCACTTAACCGCCGAAGCTCAACTTGGTGGAGGGGGAAAACATATTGGGGTAAGACTGAAGTAGTTGAAAGAATAAAACCTATACCATGGATTATTTCCGATTTTAACTACCTAAAAATTTTTGGATATTTTTTTTTCGATTTTTTGATTTTTTAATTTTCTAAACTCTGTAATTTCAAAAGTACGCATTGGATCGTGCTAATATTACTTGAAACGTTATCAGCGACCCGAAATCTATAAGATAGGACTAAAAAAGGACGAAAAAAAATTTCAAGAAAATACATTTTTGTAGCATAGTTAAAACTACTCTATGTTTTTTTTAGTGTTAGACAATCAGCTGTAACTTCTAAACTATTGGTCGCAGAGCAAAACTAATTATATCACCGTATTCAGGAGGCCAAAATCTATAAATGTGGCCTATAAGTTTAATGATATTCGTTCGATTAGATTTTTCAACAATTTTCTAAACTCTGTAATTTAAAAAGTACGCATTGGATTGTGCTAATATTACTTGAGATGTTATCAGCGACCCGAAATCTATAAGATAGAGCTAAAAAAGGGCGAAAAAAAAAATTCTCAAAAAAATACATTTTTCTTTCTTAAGATGTGAAAATCTCATACCATCATACCTAAATTTTCTTAACTGACGCCTTATATGTATTGCCTAGATTTTTTTAGAGATAAAATTTTATTTTGTCATTTTAAGAAATCCAAATAAAATATTTAGTAAAATGTGAGATATTTGAATATTGTTTTATTTTAGATAAAACCTCTTAATTGCAAAATTGTAAATTATAAGATTGAAAAAAGGATAATTAATATAAAAAAGTAGTACTTATATGCGTTTTTTGTGTAAATCTGAGTATAGAAACTGAAATATTGCCTTTTATTAGACTGTAAGAGTAAGTGTATTTTTGAAATATACATTGTAATGCGCTACAAATAGCTTCAGGAAGTTATTAAAACTTTTATTTAAATTTGCATAGATTTATAAACAAAATGGAAAAATGCAATGGAAAGTATTATAAACTACATTATTAAGCAGAAATTGTAAAAGTTGGCTTTTCCATGGAAAACTTATATTATGTATAAAGAGCTTCGAGTATTTCATCCACTAGTTTTGACTACTTTCAAACCTACATAAAACGAATTCAACACTTCGTAGACATTCATCTATTATTGAAATTATTCCATTCTTATAGACTTATTTATACGAATATAATTTTCTATTATTTCCAAAGAAAACTGTTTTAAACTTTTTTGCTTGATTCACAAAATCATGTTACGAAACGGTTTTATATTGAAATATCCTTTTAAACTTTCAAAAATAAATTTTATAAAATATTAAATGTACACAAATTTTTAATAAAAAAATAAATGTTTATTAAAATAAAGTAGCTACATATAAAAGTTGATTGATTTAAATTAAATTTTTTGTATTATATAATAAGTTGAATTTCCTATTTACAAAATTGGCGATGTCGATCTAAATTGAATGCATGTATCCACTAGTTATTAGCCTCCAACAGATCGATTGATTGAGTTTAAGCCCTTTGTTAGAGCAGATATTGGTATATTCGTGCTTCATCATTCGCATTTCTTGAAAGACGTTGAAATTATTAAACGCAAGCTAAAAGCTGCTTTTCGTACAAAAAAAAATAATGAAAGTTATATTAAAATTTTGAGCGTGGAATTAAATTTTAGTTTGCTTTGCTTGCATTTCATATACACCTTTAATTTGGTTTGCATGACTTAATAAATATGCAAGGTGATATTAAACGAATGCATGTTTAATAAACGTCCGTATATAAATTGGTTTAAGAGAATTATTTTTTAATTAAAATATGTTTGAGGTTGTAAATTAAAAAGCATTAATGCTACACAAGGTAAAAATATTAAACGCAGCATGTGCACAATCTTCATAAGAAATTTTATCTTCATAATAATTAAAAAAATGGCATAAATAAAAACCATATTAAAACTCCACCCATTTCTTTTGATTCATCACAATTAAATTTATAATAAATAATAATTAGTAAATATACAGGGTGTCTGTAAAAACTCTTTACAGCAGCTTACCACATATTCCCTACACCAAAATTAATCGATTTAAGTAAACTTAATTTATTAATTTAAAAAGTTCTACGCCCCTGGATTGATTTTAATCAAAATTTTGATATGGATTTTTTCGTTTCCTAAAACTATGCCTACCTACCAAATTTGAACAAAATCGCATAAACCGTTTTAAACTTATAACAGAAAAACAATTTCAAAATTGTTATTTTAAAGCCATATAGCGCTCAAACTAAGCAACTTTATACTAAGATAAGTTTACTTAAATCGATTTATTTTGGTCTAAGGAATATGTGGTAAGCTGTTGTAAAGACCTTTTACAGACACTCTGTATAATATTTTAGATATGGTTTTTTTGTGAGAATTTTAATTTGTAATATAGTATTTTTTGAGCCGATATTAATCAAGAGGAGTTTTAAAAGCTTATGCACCTGGTATTTTTTCTTTAGTAATTACTTATCCATTAATCTGCAGTATTAATAACATTATTGTCTCTAAAGATAAAACGTTTAACTTTAATCGAATCATAAAATTTAAAGAATGCAATATCGTAAAGTGAAATTTTAATTTTCTTAGTAGTAAAAGTTCTAAAGCCCGTAGTATTTTATAGTCTTATTTAATGATTGAAAAAGAAAACTGAAACTGAAAAGAAAATCTGTAATTTGAAATTAATCGAGTTGATTTCCATAAAAAAGCTAGTCGCATTATTACCAGACAAGTGGAATAAATCCTAATTTAAAGGAGATAGATTTGGATAAGTGAAACGAATGTAAAAACCTCAATTGATCACTTAATACTTGTAAGACATTCCAATACTTTAGGAAAGAATAAAAAAGATAAAAGTGTGTGCTATAAAAGTGTTGAAGTTTCTTCGTAGCATTGTGCATTGAAAAAGTCTCCTCTGGAGCAAAACCCATCTATTATTCATTGATTTCTTTGCATGGAGAACTGAAAAGCTGGAACCACTTCACGACCAAAAAGTGGTGGAGCGAAGGGCGGACTAAATATTTGCCTATTTAAAATTCTTGATCCCCTTAAAGATTAGCAAGGAAAGTTCTTTTTCGTCCAGTAGGTACTGAAAATTAGATTTATACCTCGCTTTTATATTACAGTTTTAAATTTATGGAAAAATATATTCAATTTATTTTAATTTTAAATTTATTTTTAGTTATTCAGAGGAAATTTTTTATTCGTCGCCTAGAATAAAGTATATTAAATTTTTTATTTAGCATTTTATGAACATGTAGCGCAAAGTTGAGACATGTGCACTTTGGAGTTATTATGCTATATGTCAAAGTCAGCCATACCGCACATTTTTCGCTGTATTTTTCTGTTTTTCGCTCCGCCTGCCTAGGCTAATCTCATAAATTTCCCTTTTCGGGAGCATTCAATTTAAAAAACATGAAGGATTGCGTTTTATGAATATTTTGCATGGTTTGATTAGCATATTTTTGAACTCACCGGCCGTGGTGAGGACCCACGTTACCACTGTCAAAAGATGAACTCGCCGTTATTTCATCATCGCGGATCGCTCCATTTTCCATTCCTAAAGGCGCAATGCACTGAGCTGAAAATAAAGAAAAACATTTTAAATATTATTAGTGTTTATTATATTTTTTTGATACCAACATATTTATAATTCAACAGGTGGTAAAATTTAATATATCTACGATTTTAGTTAGTATACAGGGTGTTTCCAAACTTAGTTAAATATTTTTTGACCAATTTTAAAACAGGAAGTAAGAATACATTATTCACCAAATAGCTTAATTTTTTTATCAAAACAGAGTGTTGAAGTTTTTTCATTTTTTCCAATTTTTCGTACACAACGAAAATTCTAATTTTGCTAAAACTTTTTCAATACATTTATTTTTTTGTATCTTGAGATGTTATGAGTCAAAACATTATTAGTCCGGTCAATTTAGACATGCAAAGGTGCAAAAATTAGCGTAGAGCTAAAAATTTCTATGAATATTCAGCACATCATTCTAAATGAATGCTAAAAAGTCCCCATCGATTCCGCACCACGAAAAAAGTTTATTCAAGGTCAAATGTGTTAAAAATTGGTTTTTCGCGTTTTTCAGCATAACGGTAAGTTTTATCATAAAATTTGATCAAACAAAAATTTTAGATCATATAATTACCTATAAAAAATGTCCTTTTACTTTTTTTCCTAAGAGCCACCGTTTCTGAGATATAACGATTATAAAAGTTGTAATCTTCATAATATGCATATTATTCGTCAGATTCATAATCGTCTAACATTCACGATAACTGGTACATTTTTAACCAAACTTCAAAAACCTGGTCTCGAATTAAAGGGAAATTTTTGTTTTATAATCCTATCGGAATGGATTTTCTTTAAGCGACGGAAAAGCTTTCAAAAACGCTCCCGAAAAAGTCAATTTTTTCGCGGTGTCCTTCGCGTATTTGAAAAATCGTAGCTCCGCCAGGTTCGGAATCGAAACGACCAAATCGGGCCCCCCTTTTCCCAACTCCTCATTTACTATATCCAAAATTTCCGACCCTCCTAGGTTAATCCTGTGGCGAGGGCGAATTTTTCTTTGTAAACGTCAAAATGGCGAATGGCATTTTCGTAAAGAGGAAACAGACTTACGTACCCATAGCGGTGCACTTTTTCGAAATTTTTGTTTTTATCTCATATTCTGACGTTTTAAAATCGGGGTGTAATTTTGGACATTTTTTAACAAAATTTAAAAAATCGTACCTAACAAACGACTGGACCGATTTTAACGAAATGCGACTTATATTGTGGCTAAAAGTACCGTTAAAACGCGGAAAAATAATCGGTTTTATCCGGCACGTCCAGCGGCGTCGGGATTTTTTTTCCAAAAGCGTAAAAAAATATCGATAAAAAACGGCGGTAGAGAAAATTGGTAGAGGAAATGGGGCCAAAACGGGATAAAAAATGAAAAATTCCTACACGTTACCTGCAAGAGGATTGATCGAACGAGGTCGGTTTGATGTTTTGAAAAATCTATCTTTTCATTTCACCTGACAACGACCTTTTAAAATCGAAATTGTGTTTTTTCAACCCCCAGCGACCAAAATAATCGCTGTAAGGTAACGACACATCCCATCGTCTAACTAAAATATGCGTTAGAATGAGATTTTCAACTAGTACTACGCGACGCGTTAAATTTTTTCAATTTCGAAAAAAACTCAAAATTTTAATCGCGCAAAAAACTTTGTAAAAAAATGCGATATTGACAATTTTTTTACCCCCCTGCGCCTTCATCGATTTTAACGAATGATCTTAAAGGTTTTTGCGTAGACTTTGACACAAAAAAAGATTCGTTTTGATATCTTCATTAGTTTAGAAGTTATGACTGAATAACCGTTGAAAATTTGAAAATTTCACTTTTGGTTGAAGAAATTGCTATGAAATTTTTGATTAATCGGAAAATAATTAATTTTGACCGAACCAGTTAGCCGACTAGAACGATTTATGGCTTACAATGACCGATAGAAAAATATTTTTACTTTTATTAGAGCTTCAGTGATGTGTATACGTGGCGTACTTACGCATATTATGAAGATTACAACTTTATCAACTTTTATAATCGATATATCTCAGAAACGGTGGTTCTTAGGAGAAAAAGGATTAAGTCATTTTTTATAGACAATTATATGATCTACAATATTTGGCTGATCTAATTTTATGATAAAACTTACCGTTTTGCTGAAAACCGCGAAAAACCTATTTTTAAGACATTTGACCTTGTATAAAATTTTTTCCAGGTACGGGATCGAGGGACTTTTCAGAATTCATTTATAATGGTGTTCCGAACATTCATACCAATTTTTAGCTCTACCCCAAATTTTTGCACCTTTACTACTATTTTAGGGCTAAATTGACCGGACTATAAACTTTGTGTAATAAATGCTAAATGACCACAAAAAACACCCGAAGAATAATAAAGTGTATTTTTATCTGTTGATATCTTATAAAAAATAAGGAAGTTTCGAAAATAAATCATTTTTATTTTATTTTCTATCTTAAAGTAGGTGGAAAAATAAATTCTTGAAGATAGGGACACATGTTTAGAAACACCCTGTATATTTGAATTTAATACTATTCTCACGAATGAAAATTACTATACGAGCCCTTAGTCAACTGTCGTAATTAGTCTAGGCTCAGGAATATATTTAAAATTTTTATTTAAAATCCAATTATACCGCTATTTATGTCTCCCACAAAAACACTATTTATCCGTGCTTCGGTTAAGATTTGCTTAATTAGTTTGGTATTTTCAAAAAATAAAAATCGTTGGGTCGGATAGTAACAAGTTTAGTTTACATTTCAGAGAACTTCACGAAACTTCATTCGTTGTAGTTTTATTTAAATTCGTTTTGTTGCCATTGACTCCATACGGCAGTATATTACATATTATATTGACTCTAGTTATCAATCTGTCATAGACATATTTTTAGAAAATGATATTGGCTTTATTATGAAAACTTAAAAATCAATTTTTATGTCATTTTGTAATATTGATTTTGTGTTATTTTATTTTATCATAAATGGTGACAGCTATGGAGGCGTGAAATATGAAAACTAGAGATGTATTTTAATTTTTTAAATGGAACAGCATGCATGGCTTTTAATTTCATGTTTTATGGAATTTTATTATTTTGAATGGTTGATGATCATCGATCGTACAATAAATAGTGTATGCATCTCGTGCAAAAAGCATATTGTCCAACTCAACCGGTCTCATTGTACAATTTTTACGTCGCGTGCAAATATTATCCACTTTTTGCACTTGTTGCATAAATAACTATTTTAAAGCTCTTACTTTTGTTGACATTTTCACCATGGACAAACTAGACCACTTTTACTTACATGAGTTTGAATTGAATATTAAAACTAAAAATATGAGTACTTATCACAAATTATTTTTGGCATTATTTACTTTTGGAGTCTTACAATAACGGTATATTCTTCTTGAGCATATTACTTTTTTACTTTAGGAAAGTGGTGTTTAAATATTGAAAAAAGTAATATAAATTTCTATAAAAAATCTATTGTCAAAGGTATTAAAGTCATGTTTGAAGTTCTACACGTGTACTTACATGGATCCACTGCATTGTTAACGTCGAAAAGAAACAGAATGCATAAAAAAGCAGACAAGCAGAACATCTCCATCCTTAAACAATTTACGAGGCCGAATCCCCGTCTGGTGGCTTTGTTTCAAGGCATCTGCAATAAAAAGGAATATTTCATTAGTATCTCAGGAATTACTGCCAACATCTCGGTTGCATAAAGCGTACCCTCGACTTATATAAAGTTACACACTTTGTGGCTGGATGTCTGCCGCTAATCACCAATAATCCTTTTCCTTATTCTTCCTATACCTAATACGGCTTCCTCGTCTCATTAATATTTACCAGGAGTTTGGTCTGATGCAAAGGGAGGGTACATGTCAATAGTGTAAGGCAACACCGCCAATAGGATTAGGGAAATTCGAAATAACATTTTCTCCTCTCTGTGGCTAAATCAATTGTTCCACGGAGATGCCTCGTTTAACAATGTATTTCATGTTTTCCATTAGCCCCCCAACCTCCAAATTACAAACGTTGATTTTCTGTTCTAACATACCATTGTATAAAAACAAATTTATTTGTTATACTCGCTTAAAGTTAATTTATGGACAAATTGTTTACTTGACATTTTAGGAAATAAAATGATAATATAAATAGATAACTATATTACCCACATGAGTTCAAGACATCACACGACTAAAACATGAACAAATGTATTAGTTTAGTGGGGCATTGCAAGTGATATAAACCGGTGCTATCATTTGTTGAATATCTGCAATCTACCACTAGTTTGGTAATTCACGGCAATAAATGTTGGGAAATAACATGTAACGCTTGTAATGACATTTGAGATAAGCGGCTGCCGCCACAACAACGTGAAACTTTTAAATCTTTGACATTAACTACAAATTTACTCTGCTATTAGGAGGCTATTTTGCATTTCTTCTTGCATATCTTAACTGCATTTATATTGCAGTATATCTTTAATTATAGACCAGCGCGTAGTAAAATGCATTATTTGCGACTGAAGGTGTAGCTTAATTTGCTGAAACCGTAATGATACTTAATAAGGCAAGGCAATTAAAGTTTAATAAAGAACTTGTTTAAAATATGAATTTGATAAGCCAACTAACGAAGAACTTTTTGAATGCAATTTCAAACTAATATGAATATTTGAAATGAGAACATCAATAAATATCAAGTCTCGCTTTTGGTTAATATAAAAGCGATTTATGTATCGCACCAACTCCCTTGGAAGAAACTAATTTCCTTGGAGTTTTTGCAAAATTCCTTTTCTCCCTTACACTATATCAAATGTACGAATCTAAAGTGTATTGAAGGAATATGTAATTTTCTATTGTAGTGAAAGTAGACGTTTTATTGAGTTGACAATACTACAGATTTAATTTCAAATTTATTAACGCCTTTAAAGCCATAATAAACTTATTAGATATAATAAATTTTAACAACAAACTTAAAGAAATCCCTCTTGAAAGATTTTAATTAAATTTAAAAAAAAATAATTTGATGTGATAAAAAATACAGGGTGTCAAACTGAAAATTTCAATTGCCGATATTTTTCTATTTACTGCATAACTTTTTCTTCACCCTGTATATTATAAAAGGTATTAAGCAATTTAAATTTTAAAGCTCGGTTGACTGGGGATTGGTGCTAAAAATGTTTTGACTTCGTTATACATTGTTTTAAATTCCCTCACCGTATATTGGCAACTATCAAAATTTCAATGAAAGTTTGAAACACCCTGTATAATAAATTTTACCAACATATTATTTTTTATTATCTTTTAAGTTGAAGAGATTTTATGTTGAGTAGAACGATTTAAATTGTTAGGTAAATATTGATTTTCGCTATTTTACATCGTTGAATATTGCAAGTAAAGTGCTGTGACATTTTACAGATCATATTCCCTATTTTACACTTGAATACGTTGAAAGCTCACTTGAAAGAGCTTTACGTAAGAAAACGCGTTATAAAAATTTATTGTTTATTGAAAATAAATCATTCATTATTAATAGCAGTAATTATGATAAAATAGGTTTTAATAAGATGCTTAAAGGTAAATAATTTGTGTGTTTTTAAGGCGATGTTTGGAATTATAAACGAAGATTTCGAAACGCTGTGATACATTAGATAAACCTAATTTATTTCTACATGATGTTACAAAAAGTAATTTATTTTATAATAGATGTGGGATGTATATTTATGTAAATGTTAAATATGAGGCTTAAATTCTAAAGATCCAATCATAATCCACGAAAAAACGATTTAGATGAATCGATTAACGCACCAATTCCTGGTCACGTTTATTAGTACTCGGTGCTAATTTAAAAAAAATTCAGACCAATACAACAAAAATTAACTAATAAAACATCGGATGACCACTCCTGTTTTAAAGGTGTGGAAAGTTGTTTTATGGTAATTTTGTGCAAATTGTTTAGCTACCACATTAGATTAAGTTTTGAAAATGATCGTAAAAAAACATTAAAGGTAGACATGAAGGAATTTCGGTTACAAATTACATGTGGAAGATAAATTGCCGTGTGTATACACTCTGGGCGCGATAATTGATGTTCAACGTGTTTTATTACGAGCTTTTTTAACGTTAACTTCGTTTTTTGATGGAGAAATTGGATAATGGTCTTTGATTATATACCTTCAAGAATACATTTTATAAAAGACCATGCGAGAATATATAAATACTTTAAAGCAGTCTGGTGCTTGTTAAAATATTCTCGCTTCCTGTGCTTTTAATTTTATACAAACAAGTAACTTTTATAAAAGAAAATTTGCATAATAATTTTGTATAAATAACACCTTTTTATACAAATAAAAATTAATTTCCGCATTTTAATTCATCAATAAATCTATAAACTTTTAGTGTAGTTTCTTGAAAAACTTCTGATATAAAGCGAGTGATTGAAGTGGCTAATAACTTACTCCCTTTTTGAACTCATCCATCATAATATTGCGGAGTGTCATATTATTATTATTGTCATCCTTACATGCAATGTGTCTTAGTCTTAGACAATGCCCTATTGTGAATCGCTGTGTTTCACTAGGTTGAAGTACATTGTTTTTGTTGGCAGCATGAAAGCCCGTTTGAAGTTTCTGAGCAATAAAAGAGAATTTGCCGCAATCTAAAATAGCGATATTAAATATTAGTACTAAAATAAAATCCCTTCCTTTGAGAAGATGGAATATAAACTGTTTTTCATGGTAAATTGAAAAGATTAAAAAGAAAATCAATACTAGATAGTTTTTGTGTCGTATAAATCTAGGTAAATAAATGCAATAAAATAATTTTCTGCACTTGTTTAAGTATAAAACTATAAAGAAACCACTTAAAATGATAAACAGTGTTGTAATTTATTTTTATGATCGTAATATGATTGTAAGTAATTTAGCTTTTACTATAATTGCTGGTTAGTTCCTAATTATCACGCCTTTAATTACATGTTTACTTACTTATTCCCACTGGTTTATATAAAAATCAGGTTAGTATTAAACAAGTAATAACATAAAAAATCTTATTATAACTTGGAGTGCAATTTTAATCACGAGTTATTTTATTTTATGAGGAAAAATAATTGGTGCCTTTAAATGACATTAAAAATATAAACCCTTACACAGCAAAAGGGTTTTTTTTATTAAATTCTTTAGTGCAATCATCATATGTATGGTTACCTTTAAAAAATATGCCTTTAATCCTACAAGAAAAAATATTAAAAATATATTCCATCATTAATTACTTTAATTTTAAAGACATTCTTGATTTTTTTTACGGTGTTAGTTAATATTCATTTTATAGTTTATTTGAATAGAAAGAATGTTGCAATTTTTACAATTTTTATTTAGAGACTTGTAAATTAAAAATCATGTACAAACTTGAAAAAGGCCGAAGAAATACTTTAAATAATTGAGGTTAGTAATTTTTACAAGAGTTTCAAATGAAAAATTTGATAGTCAATAATTTATATTTAAAGTCTCTACGATATTTCGTTCAAAAGTTATGAATTTTTATATAAAATATGGAGTTCTGGAAAATGAGTAAAGGTGTATTTTGAAAAATGAATATTTCGCATAATAACTAAAATTAAGAAACAAAAATTCGTACAGATAAATTTCTAAAAATTACTGACATTCACATATTAAAGTTTTTTAAATTAAATTATTTTTTGAGATACATTACCAAAAAAAAGTTTGATTTTTTTAAGTTTTTAAGGAGTAAAATTTTTTTGGGGGGGAATAGAGGGCAGTTGAACCCCTAAATTTAATCTATTTTTTATTATCTTTCATTTGCAGAGTCGATTTTGAAAAAATTCGAAAAAAAAAATGTTTCTGATATTTTTAAGTGGAAATCGGTTTTTATTTTTTTTTTCGAAAACTATGAAAGTTACCAGTTTCACATTTTTACCAAAAGTAAACACCATGGATAAACGTGCGAATTTTAAGCTATTAAACGTCTCGGTGGTGATAATATTTTCGAAGATATTAATTATTTTGTGAAAAGTGAAAAATTTCAAACCGAAATTTTGGCTAAAAACGGAGATTTTGCTTATTTTAGCTACATTTTCGAAGATAACTCGAAAACAAAAAGTGATTGCGAAGTGATTCTTTTTTTGACATAAAGTGGACCTAAAGAGCTTTTAGGGAAGGTGCATAAAGTAGGGTTGAAATGTAATTTGAAGGCTGAATTTGACCCATAAATACGACTTTTAAAAATGCGATAAAAAAATTTATTTTTTCGTTATTTTTTAGAAATATAAAATACTCTATGCGTGGGAGCTTTCGGTTAAAAGATTAGATTCTAAAGTTATTAAAATTGTAAATCCGTTAAAAAGTGACCCGGCGGAAGCCACTCATCCCTAAAATCAACATTTCGAGTTTATTTGTACGTAATTTCCCAACCCTACCAAATATAAAAAATCTGAGTAGCCTATACACTGTGAAAAATATTTGTTTTTAAAGTTGCGAAAGAAAATTGCAAAAATTTTGAAAACTGTGGGAGCCAGATGGGCCAAAGTCGGACCGCGTTTTACCCGATTTTTTGAACATTTTACGTTCGATTTTTTTCCAAGGTCCAGGATAAAAATTTCAAGGTGCCGATTTTTTCTCTCATAAGTAAATATCAAATAAGTAAAATAAAATATATTCCAGTATTACAGGTTATTCCGATGAAAAGTTAAGATTTTTCAAAGTCCGCGTAAAAATAGCGCGAAAAATAAAGCGTCACTTTGGGGGCACCAAAACGACATAAAGAGTAAACGCATCAAAAAAAAACTTCCGTTTTAAGGTAAAACGTGGAATTTAGATGAGGAATAAAACAACGGCGATTTTTTTTCCTCCTGCCGAACTTCTAATCGAAGCCAAAAAGTTTTGGTACTTTTTCTTCCGAAAAAAAAACGGTAGAATTGTACAGACTGAGTCTCGGGGCCGTGACGTCACACCTTTACGCCGGGAGGCTCAAAAATCGGTCACGGTAATTTCCTGGATGTTAGAATAAAATGGGCAAAATTTTTTCGCTTTCCTTTAGAATCCGACGGAGTTGCGATTTTTCAAAGTTAATGCCGCCGAAAACCCTAAGAAAAGCGAAAAAAAATCGACCATTTTCGGGAATTTTTTTCAAAGTGTCTGAGAAGTCCAAAAAATTTAAAATTCGAACCACACTTAGAGTCAACATCGCTCTTTACATCGGATCCGTAATTCTTAAAATCGGACGAAAAATACTACCTTTTCGGCCGCTCCTCGTAAAAAACGTCCGAATTCGGGGTAAAAATACAAAAGAGATTGTATCTCTGCCCCCTTAATAGATAGATCCGGGCGGGTCAAAACTACCGTCTTCAGAATCCCCCAGAACAGACTAAAATGTGGTGCGATTCGGACACTTAGGGGATGAACTCGATTTTTCGTTCGGGGTGGAATAACTTTTTTCTGGGTGGTCCGATCAAAAAGGGACATTTAAACTTCTTAAAATTTTCTCCTGCTTCCACCTACAAAATTTCAACTCAATACAAAAAACACCAAAAAAATTAAACAAAAGGTGTATAAAAGTTATTTAAATTTTGACTTAGTTTAAAAATGTTAACAGAAAGTGTATTTTTAAGGCTCTTACAAGTACTTCTACTTTACGGTGAATTTATTCAAAAACCAATGAAGGCATGATGTCAAGCTTGCCCATGTTTTGCCAAGTCATAAAATATAAATCTATTGGTAGTATAAACATAACGAACAACATTTCTGTGGCCAGTTATTAAAGCACTTCTCGAGGCAATATTTTTGCGTAAAAGTAGCCTAATTTAAAATAGCTGTAAATTAGAAAATAGACCATATACTGTATTATTATTAAAATATTTTTAGAGTGTGCGCCTGTCGATATCTTTTTTGATTTTAGAGTAAGGTTATTTCCTCGTAGCGCTGGGACACCCTGTATAATTGTTTACTAATTTAATAATTACTGAGGAGTTAATAAAACCGTTAGCTACAAAATATATAGATATGTCAAAAAGCTTTAAAATTGTTGAATGCAAATTAATTACATAGGGCTTAAAACGTTAATTTATCCTTGAGAGCCAACTGATAATTAAACGTCAATTACAGTGCAGTGTGTGTTTATCAACTGAATGAAATTTAATGCCTAAATGTCCTGCTTAAACTATAGTCATCCTATGTCAAGCAAAATTATTAGCGATTTTAAACAATTAAAAGCACGTTTACAACAAACGTTGAAAGGTAATTTGTAGAGCCATCGAAGAAGCTTTAGCTGTATTAATAAATATTCCTCATAAATAACTGTTCATGGCAGGTAAAATAAATTACGCATAATTAATTTTCAATTATTTATCAGCGACTTTTTGCGACGCATTTATAATTACTAACATCTAGTTCTCCCAAGACAAGAATGGTTCGCGTAGGCGCAATTATGCAAATAATCTGAATAAGCAAGCAACAGATGGCAGTGACACAAGTATGAACTCCTGAGACCAGCAAAATGAGTAGTGCAAAAAATACATCCCGGTTGTAACATTATTTTTGTTTATGTCTTTAAAAAGAACAACACACTCTTCGTTTTGTAATAAAGCGCGCTCAAGTAAAAGCTTCAATGAAAACTATGATAAAAAATAAAGCGAAAATAATAATTCTTGCTAATAATCCCAACTGTCGCTTTTTCTGTTCTTATATTAAGCGGTAAAAGCATCGTAAAGCAAATACGAGTTGTTAAAGCCAAATGTTGCGAGAAAGCGTCGCGCCTTGCTTTGTTGTTGGCAAATTATTTTACGAGCACCAAAAGACTCAAACAATTTTATTATTTAATAATTAAAATGTTTTGGCCATAAATTTTGAGCGAGTTTAAATCTTAAATTTTCATTTTCAGGAAATTATTTACGATCTTAATCGAAAACCTGTAAAAGGATCATATCAAAAGAATTATTTTAGTACTCATAAACATTCTAATATAATCGTCCTTTGAAGATTTATTTCATCTGTTTACCCGTAATTCAAAAGTTAGTTACACTTGACCTCTTACAAATAGTAATCTGGACATGATCCTTTTATTATTTTACTGTTTGTAAATTTTTGTTAAATTTATTAAAAACCTATTTACTGATGGTAAAAAATAAATAAAATTTTAAAGCCAATTTCCCAAAACATTTTAAAATTTTTTTTATATAAACTACATACTGATTTTGAGCACTATAAACCATTTTGTAATAAAAAATGTCGGCCATTTTGGATTCGCCATTTTGTTTTTTTAGAAAAAAATGTTAAATTCGAGATAAGCGACCTCAAAAATACGTAGATGTATGGTATTCAAGTAGTTGATAATGATCCATAGTATAAGGATATAATTATATGGGTAAATCAGGGTACTTTTCCTTATAAAAATATCACTTAACCGGTTTCGGCTGTTTAGCCATCTTCAGAAGTGTGAAATATGTCTTTACCAATTTTTATAAAAATTGAAAAACAAAAAGTAGTTTTGGCCACGTTTTTGGGATTTTTTCCCATTGTGCGACCTCCATTTTTTTATAAGTATGCCTTTCATCGATATACAGGTTTTATGAAGGTTTTTTTTCATAAACAATACTCTTGAAATTATCGGACATTTTTTGATAAATAAAAAAAGTTTATTTTTTTGGTTTAGTTAAGAGAGATTTTAAACCCCAAACTCGAAGATTAGTGAAACCGGGCTTTAGAGTATTGTAATTTTTTCTAGTTGTCCTAGTTTTGACAATAAACGAAAATTTCCAACAAAACTTCTATGCCAAAGTAAAGGTAGTGTCCACAAAATTAGTCGATGAAACGACAGTTTCAAAGACTTGTATTGTCGACAGAAATCTACTATCGATCTAACGACTATCATTAAATGCCAGTTCGCAGATATTTCTTTTCCATGAAGAACTAGTGTTGATGAAAAGTTGTATGGATGAAAAGGTTGTAAATGAAAAAGAAGTGTCGATGAAACTTCTTTAGCGCTAAAGTGGTCGTGTCAATTAAAAGTTGGTGTCAATAAAACGTAAATCTAAAAAAAGGATATTTTGAAATATAATGGCGTTGTCGATAAAATGGCTTTGACGAAGATGTTGTTAAAAATTTGAGATCGAATAAACGTCGGTATTGATGATTTTTTTTGTCAAAAAAAGCTCTGTCGATGAGAAAGTACTATAAATGAAAATGTCCTCTCGGTGAAAAAGTAGTGTTGATAAAAAGTCATTGTCGAAGAAAGTTCTGTATTTGAAAAGGTCTTATGAATAAAAAGGTTGTAGATGAAAGAGAAGTGTTGATGTAACTTCTTTGATGTTAAAATGGTTCTATTAAAAATCGGGGCCGTTGAAAAGGTAATCGATGAATGGATATTTCCAAAAAAAAACCGCATTGTCGATAAAATGGTTTGTCTAATAAAAGGATTGTGAATGAAGTAGTTATCGATGAAACAACATTCTCGGCAGGGCTGTAACTACAAATCTTGGGTCCTGAGGCAAGAATTTTGTGTTGGCGTATGTGGAGGCTTCGTCACTAAACAAAATTTTGTTTTCTAAATTTAAATTATCCGCGGTCATTCTGTTTTGTAAAAAAACAGAAAATTCCACTTTCTTTTTGAAGTCAGTGCCTGGTGCAATTCTATATGATATGGATAAAACAGATGTTTTTTCAAAATACGGTTGACTGAAAATTTTGAAACATCAGTTTGGACGAATACTTCTTTTGTACTAATCGACGGATTTTCTTCAAACATCAACAAAATATCCAGAACAGATTTGGGGCCCAAATTGTTAAAACGCTCCATCATTTTTGTCACTGATTCATTTCTTGGTTGTCTAGCGTTTGGATAACGTGATTTATAAATTCTGTGAAGCTATTATCAAAGTACAGAAAAGAGCATATTGAGAAACCAAATTTGATAATTGTGTGTTTGGATTTTATTTATGTTGTAAAAGAAGAAAAAATACTGTTGTGATAAAACAGTTTTATTAAGAAAGCAAAATAAAAAAAGACAAAGACAAATGTTGGACAAATTTGAAAACAAATCCTCAACAAAAGTCATAAAAAACACCATTTCGTCTATTTTTCACTTTTTCTTTATTTGGATATTAATATCTCTTAAACCATTACCATGCGACTACACAAACTTATATCAATAGAAAGTTTGTGAAAAATGCCATTGATTGAGGTTAAAATATACAGGGTGTTCTATTTGAAAATTTCGTTTTATTGGTTAATTTTTGTTACATGAGGCATCCTAATAAAAGCATATCACAAATTACCAGGCTGAAGTTACATTCGAATGCATTCGGATTCGATTTTAGGTTCATTTTTACATTCGTTTTTTGCATTCGTTATTTTTTCACAAAATGTATACCCCCAATTTTTCTATATTATGATAATATAAGGGTAAGCAATATATGCTAGTGAAAATATTTGATCTAGGTAGGGTCTGACCTGTAAAAAAATTGAAAAAATCGGTAAATTAGGAAACCACGAATGAAAATTAATTAATTTCTCGTAATCAAAAATATGTATACCCGCCAATTTTTTACAGATTGGTACTATAATAGTAAGCAATAAAAATATGTAAAAATTTTTGATGTAAGTAGGGTCCAACATATAAAAAAAATGAAAAAATCGATAATTTATGAAGTCGCGAATGGTATTTAATTAATTTCTCATAATCAAAGAAATGTATACTCGCCAATTTTTTGCAGATTGTTAATATAATAGTAAGCAATAAAAATATGTAAAATTTTTTGATATAAGTAGGGTCCAACATAGACAAAAATTGAAAAAACCGATAATTTATGTAGTCGCCACCTTTATTTTTTTAATTTCTCCTAATTAAAAAATTGTGACCCTACTTAGATCAAATATTTTAATTTGTTTTTATTATTTACTATTATCTTAACAATCTGCAAAAAATGGCGTTTATACATTTTTTTGATTAGGAAAAATTAAAAAAATAAAGGTCGCGACTTCATAAATTATCGGTTTTTTCAATTTTCTTGTATGTTGGACCCTACTAATAAGTATGAATTTGAAATATCAAATTTTTTTACATATTTTTATTGCTTACTATTGTATTACCAATCTGAAAAAAATTGGCGGGTATACATTTTTTTGATTACGAGAAATTAATTAATTACCATTCGCGACTTGATAAATTATCGATTTTTTCGATTTTTTTCTATGTTGGACCCTACTTACATCAAAATTTTTTACATATTTTTATTGCTTGCTATTATATTACCAATCTGTAAAAAAATGGAGGGTATACATTTTTTTGATTACGAGAAATTAATTAATTACCATTCGCGACTTCGTAAATTATCGATTTTTTCAATTTTTTTCTATGTTGGACCCTACTCACATCAAAAATTTTTATATATTTTTATTGCTTACTACTATATTAAAAATTTGTATAAAATTGGCGGGTATACATTTTTTTGATTACGAGAAATTAATTAATTACCATTTGCGACTTCGTAAATTATCGATTTTTTCAATTTTTTTCTATGTTGGACCCTACTTATATAAAAAAATTTTACATATTTTTATTGCTCACTATTATATTACCAATCTGTAAAAAATTGGCGGGTATACATTTTTTTTGATTACGAGAAATTAATTAATTACCATTCGCGACTTGATAAATTATCGATTTTTTCAATTTTTTTCTATGTTGGACCCTACTTACATCAAAATTTTTTACATATTTTTATTGCTTGCTATTATATTACCAATCTGTAAAAAATTGGAGGGTATAAATTTTTTTGATAACGAGAAATTAATTAATTACCATTCGCGACTTCATAAATTATCGATTTATTCAATTTTTTTCTATGTTGGACCCTACTTACATCAAAAATTTTTACATATTTTTATTGCTTACTATTATATTAATAATCTGTAAAAAATTGGCGGGTATACATATTTTTGATTACGAGAAATTAATTAATTTTCATTCGTGGTTTTCAATTTTTTTTCAAGTCAGACCCTACCTAGATCAAATATTTTCACTAACATATATTGCTTACCCTTATATTACCATAATATAGAAAAATTGCGGGTATACATTTTCTGAAAAAATAACGAATGCAAAAAACGAATGTAAAAATGAACCTAAAATCGAATCCGAATGCATTCGAATGTAACTTCAGCCTGGTTCACAAATTGATGTTTGTAAACTAGACGATATTGAAACCAAAATCCAAAAATGGTCCATCATTTTGGAATGGACTTCCGGTATGTTATTAAAATATTTTTAGAGTGTGTATATTTTGTTGAAAGCGATGGGACACCCTGTATATATAAATTTAATTTGAAGTTTATATCAAGTTAACTTTCGTAATTAAATAAGCCAACAAAACGTTTGCAAAATTAATGCAAAGAAGTGGCAATATAAATAGATGTAATGCTCTTGTTGTATTTCTAAAGTCTTCGTGTTCTTTGTACCATTCAACACCAACTTATTTCTCTAATTTGTCGCGTGGTATTTTCTTCCTTACATTGCTAATTTCTCGGATCAAAATATTTCATTCAACCGTTTGTTCATAACGTCTATTCAATTACATCTTCTCGTCTGAGTTTTCCAAGATACATGTTTCGTAATCCTAAACTAGCCGATTCTTTGGCGGCAGGTGCAGTCACCATTGTGTTTGAACACTCTGGAGACAGTTCAAATTCCTCAAGTATGTTTAGGTTGTGTCATGCTGTCAAGTATTTTTACTAACGCTTTTATAAACAAGATTCCCGTGTTGATATTTTAACTAAACAGATGCGAGGTAAATTATTTACAGAAGCACTTCTGAAACTCATCCATCTTTGACCTTACTAAAAAAAGATGTTACAAAAGTAATAAAAATAAAACACGAGTAAGTAAATTAATTAAAACAATAAGAATAATTTAGAAAAAGTTATTTTAAAAAGTAATGTATTAAAAGTGGAGTTTTTGGTAAGTTTTAGGTATTAAAGCTGGAAGGCAAGTTCTATTAAATTATTTTCAATAAGCAGTTATCAAGTTAAGTGTACGGGAAAGTTTGTAACTCGAGGTGACGAAGTTACTCAAAGAGGCGATCCCCAACCAAAAAGACGTTGAAAATGTGCCGAAGAGCTCTAGCACCTTAAGCTAACTCACTAAACTACATCATCGTAAAAAAGTTTCGCACGCAATCCCCCTTAATAACCTCCAAGCGGTATAAGGTTGAATACATCAAATTATTGCACATTATAAAGCGCACCGTGGGGTAAACGCGAATTTACACACATTAATTTAACTTAAGAATATATTGAATGGTTTGTATATGATCGTAATAAGTTAGCAGTGAGCAGTGCCCTTTTGTACCGTATAAAACTTATTATATTTAAATGGAAATGCGCGCCAAAGCCTTCAGCCCTTATATGCAAATTGCTATTATCTAGAAACTGAAATCGATGGACTATAGAAGCCATAAATTCGAATGTAGGTTCATTGAATGCGAAATCCAAGCCGTATACATTTCAAGCCGTCGATTGTCTGCTGCATACGTCTATACAATTATGCCATTGTCCGAATGTAATACTAAAGTGTTAACATGTCAGCAAATCTGGGAGATTAGCCCTAAATTTATGAAAATACCTTCTGAAATGCAGGATATTAAGATCAAGAATATTACTCAAATTTTAAATGTCACCCAATAACCTGTTTTAGCTCTAAAACTTTTCGTAGGGTTTAAGAGCACACTCGCGATCAATATGCTATTAACATTATGAGTTTTATATAGAAAACATTTCTAAAATATTATTTTTATAACATTTTTATACTTTAATCAATAAAGACCTACCAACCATACAATATTAAATGCAATAAAGCCCTAAAAGAATTTTTATACAGCTTTCATTTATGTCAAAAAAGTGATTTTAATTATAGCAATTAAAGAAAAGTTAATATATTACTTTTTATAGAACTTTTATAAAGAATGTTTCAAATTTTATTAATTTATTAAATTAAAAGAGGGGTGAATTAAATGACTTTTTATGGCGAAATCAAATAAATAAATTGAGATATTAAAAATATTGCAGCTTTCTTTATAAAACCACAAGATTTTCACAATATTTTCTTAAAAAACGATTAACGGTTTCTAAATAAACTTCCTCAATGTTTATAAAATTTCTGATTAAGTATAAATAAATATAAATTTTTCCTACTGTGGTATCTATAAATCGGCCAGGAAACATGTTAACAACAATGTTGGCAACAAGTTGGTGCAACTCGAAAACAAGTTTTCGGCAACTCGCCAACATGTTCAAGATATGCAAAATAATAATACAATAAAAAAATTTGCTTATATTTGTTTTCGTGTTTTCTGTTTAAATAGACAACATCGCTCGGTTTCGTCATTAATTTGAATTAATACTTGAACTGGGTAAGTTAAATCAACAAAATACACAAAAATTCGTATTCTTCTTGGTAATTTTTGAAGTCTTCAAAATCGGATTTGGTCATTCGAAGAAAATTACTAAAAGACCTTTAGTCCGCTCAATTTAGCCCTAAATATAGTAGTAAAGGTGCAAAAATTAGCGAAGAGTTAAAAATTGGTATGAACGTTCGGAACACCATTATAAATGAATTCTGATGAGTCCCTTTCGATCCCGTAAAAATTTTATTCGAGGTCAAAGGTCTTAAAATTGGGGTTTTCGCGATATCAGCAAAATCTCATTACAACTCATATTTTAGTTAGACGATAGGATGTGTCGTTACCTTACAGCCTTACAGCGATTATTTTGGTTGAAAAAACACAATTTTGACTTTAATAGGTCGATGTAGGGTGAAATAAAAAGATAAAGATTTCAAAACTTCAAGCCGATCTCGTCCGATCAATTCTCTTCCAGGTCACGTATAGCGATTTTTCATTTTTTGGCCTCATCCTCTACCAATTTTCTCTACGCGCCGTTTTTTATCGATATTTTTCTACGCTTTTGGAAAAAAAATCCCGACTCCGCTGAACGCGGCGGATAAAACGGATTATTTTTCTGGGTATTAACGGTACTTTTAGCCACAATATAAGGCACGTTTCGTTAAAATCGGTCCAAACGTTTGGTAGATACGATTTTTTAAATTTCGTTAAAAAATCTTCAAAATTGTACCCCGATTTTTAAACGTCAGAATATGAAATAAACAAAAATTTCGAAAAAGTGCTCCGCTATGGGTACGTAAGTCTGTTTTCTCTTTACGAAAATGCCATTCGCTATTTTTTCCCTCTGGTTACAGTCAAAAGCTAAGCAATATTACCTTTTTATTTTTTTTTCGCTAAAAAACGCGACATTTTGACGTTTTCAAAGAAAAATTTGCCCTCGCCACAGCATTAACCTAGGAGGGTCGGAAATTTTGGATATAGTAAATGAGGATGTGGGAAAAAACGGGGCCCGATTTGGTCGTTTCGATTCCGAACCCGGAGGAGCTACGATTTTTCAAATTCGTCGATTACGAATGTGACGAATAAATGATACTACCCAATCAGGAAAAAATTAAAAAAATTAAAAAAATGGTACCAGTTCATCTGATACAGCTTTAAAATCTAGAAAAACTGGATTGACACATTAAAGACATTATTAATAAACATGTTATCTGCAAAATGACACACAATTAAAACCAATCTTACAAGATTAAAATTATTTATATAAAACTCGTTGTAAGTGAGACAATAATTAGTGATGAATGCAATTAAGATAAGCAAAAAAATCGAATAAATACATAAATTTTCCAGCAGTAATTTGCACATTTTTCTCATATAATTAAATTTAACGAACACTTCAAATAATTTGCATACATCAATATTATTTTAATATTAATTAAACTATCGGCACGTAATATTTATGAATTCAAAAAGAGGCTTGATGGTTTTTTTTGCAAAAATGGGCTCGTCCGGGATTTGAACCCGGGACCTCTCGCACCCAAAGCGAGAATCATACCCCTAGACCAACGAGCCGAGATATTGTTTTAAACAACGCTAAAGAAGCTCAAGTGAAAGTACTAAATTAATGCTTTTAGATCGCCATAATTTGGAGTACAAATTGCGTTCTCTTCACTATGTTTAAACAATATCTGGCTCGTTGGTCTAGGGGTATGATTTTCGCTTAGGGTGCGAGAGGTCCCGGGTTCAAATCCCGGACGAGCCCACTCTTTTTTAATTTTTTTAACAATTTTATGAACGGATGGATTTTTATAAAATAGGAACTTTTTGAAGCTATGACTTCCCGATTGTTTATTTCGTCCCCTTCCTGCAAAAAATCTGCTTCAGGTTAAAATCCTGGACGAGCCCCTTTTTTTTGATTTTGTGAACGAATTAGGTTAGGAATTCTTCTTATTTTTTTGCAGGAATTATTTGTTTCGGAATATTTGTACCTTTCAATGTAATAAAATTTAATAGTACCTAGTAAATTCAAAAAGGCTGATTTGAAGTCTTTTTTTGGCAAAAATGGGCTCCTCCGGGATTTGAACCCGGGACCTCTCGCACCCAAAGCGAGAATCATACCCCTAGACCAACGAGCCGAGATATTGTTTTAAACAACGCTAAAGAAGCTCAAGTGAAAGTACTAAATTAATGCTTTTAGTTCGCCATAATTTAGAGTACAAATTGCGTTCTCTTCACTATGTTTAAACAATATCTGGCTCGTTGGTCTAGGGGTATGATTTTCGCTTAGGGTGCGAGAGGTCCCGGGTTCAAATCCCGGACGAGCCCACTCTTTTTTAATTTTTTTAACAATTTTATGAACGGATGGATTTTTATAAAATAGGAACTTTTTGAAGCTATGACTTCCCGACTGTTTATTTCGTCCCCTTCCTGCAAAAAGTCTGCTTCAGGTTAAAATCCTGGACGAGCCCCTTTTTTTTGATTTTGTGAACGAATTAGGTTCGGAATTCTTCTTATTTTTTTGCAGGAATTATTTGTTTCGGAATATTTGTACTTTTCAATGTATTAAAATTTAATAGTACCTAATAAATTCAAAAAGGCTGTTTTGAAGTATTTTTTGGCAAAAATGGGCTCGTCCGGGATTTGAACCCGGGACCTCTCGCACCCAAAGCGAGAATCATACCCCTAGACCAACGAGCCAGTTATTGTTTTAACGGAATTAAGAGAAAGCAGTTTTTTGCTCAAAATATTGTGACCTACAAGCGATATTTTAATCCTTTTACTTCGGCTTCTTTAGCGTTGTTTAAAACAATATCTCGGCTCGTTGGTCTAGGGGTATGATTCTCGTTTTGGGAGCGAGAGGTCCCGGGTTCAAATCCCGGACGAGCCCAATTATTTAGTTTTGTACTGTTTATATTCAATTACATAAAAATATTGATTTTAACGAAATCTAGGATGATTTTTATTGGGATGACCCTATACATACATGTAGTCAAATTAGTAAATACCAAATAAATGGTTTCGTATTTTTGTCACCAGAGGGCGACTATAATTTTAAAATACGGAATATTGAACAAAGGAATTCTAAATTCCTAATGTGAAAAATGAAATTATTCATTGTTTTTATATAGCGAGGCATTTGAATATCACATTATTACCTTTTGTGTTACAATGTAAAAACAATTGAGAAACTAAACACAATGATCATTATAACTACAAATTACTGTTATGTTTTATTGGACAACATAAATAAACGTAAGTATATGAGATGTTACAATAGTAAATAACAAGAAATCCCATTAGGCATAAAATTAATTTTAAAATGATTTAAAGGTGAACTTCTAGTTTTAAATACCTTTAAAACAAATCGTACGCTCTATTACAAAAGATGTCATCTTTTAACTTTAAACTAAGAGCTTATATCAGAACTTATTTCAAAATATTATTTTAAATTAAAAATTGTTCTTTTTGGTTTTCGTATTTAAACTTTTAAATAATTTAACCAAAAAGTAATCCTAATATATTTTGGATACATAAAATAAAAAATATGCGGGACAGAAGAAACAACTTGAAAATATAATTATCACCTCGATAATATTTACGACGTAAAATTGTACACCCACGCCTTGATCGGCACATAGATTTAAATGTAGCAGTAAAATATAACAATATAATATCTCAAACGATTCACTCTATAATTTAAAATCAACGCCATCGTGATTTTATGACGGTATTCGAACTAGTAGTGTATAATTTAGTGCTGCAGGTCCATTATGTAATGAGAATATTGAACACGGCCAGACTCCTGGTGTAAATCCCACATGCTACTCTATAAACTACAGGCGCAGCAGTAAACTATTACTATTCTTCACTTAGATATAACATTAATTCAGCACTTAAGATATTGTTTTTTATGGGTGTTTCTTCAAAAACACGATACATCCGCTGCATTTCTCAATGATGGTATAATTTAAATGGCTTTTAAATTTTAATAGACCTATTATACTCAACAATCTGATTTTGTAATACTTATTCTTTATAGATTGAAGCAATGATTCAACGCGACAAAAACAGAAAATAAATAAGTTAATCTTGCAATTAGGAAACCTAAATTTTGGAATGTTTAACTAGGACTGCGATGTGGGAAGACGAAATTGGCGTTTCCCGTGGGCACAAACGCTGCAAACTAAATAAACTAATTAGCACGTGACGAGCTGGATCCTCAGATAGTTTCAACAAACAATTTTCTTTTATCAACTTGTTCCTTTGCTGGAGCTCTAATGGAATATGTTATTTGTAATTGTGGTCAAACATGCACTAATTTTAATTGGCGAGATGTTAGCCATAAAAATATATCAAGCAGTTGATTATTCCAAATATATTTTCCGATTAAGTTTTGTTGCTAAAAGTTTCATTTTGATATTTAAAAAAAATTATAAATGATTGCTATTTCAAAATCTACGAATGTAGTATCCAGTTAAAAAAGTTGCTAAAGCACAATTAGAAAAAATCATTGAGAAAAATTCTATTTTACCTATAACAAAATCGCTATTCAGAAAAGGATTTAGCTGAAAAAGAGCAATAATCAAAATCATTGATGAAATTGTTACATGCGCAGACCAGGAGAAAATGACAGTTTTAATATTGGTAGACTTTGAAAATAAAAAAACATGAAATGAAATGAACATCCTAAAAGACTATTAGCTTCATCTTCTTAAGATCATATTTACACAATTGGTGGTCAACGAGTAAAAGTCCATGAAAAATTATCGGATCGAGTTTTGGGGAACCACAAGGCTCTACTATAGCACCTTAATACAAAATAAACTGATATGATAATAATTTTTGGTCCTGAGCTGCCAAAATCAAAATAATTAGTTCCAGAAAACTTCATATGTCCATTGACAATACACACTTAATACCAAAAAATAACGTTGAAAATTTGGAAGTAGTAATTGATTTAAATTGAAAATTAACTGATCATCAAATCAATTTCTTTTCAACTGATCATGTTAACACATATTTACAAAAAGTAGAAACTATCAAACTAGTCGAAAAATATTAGGACGTTTTTCAAATAATTGTTACTGTTTCTACTAAGCTATTGGTTGTTAGTTTACAGTAGATGTATATAATAATACCAGAATCCCAAAAATTTTAAATTACTGTCTTCGCATCATGCATGATCATCCGATGATTGATGAAAATAAAGAAGTACGATTAAATTTCCCATAAACTTGAAGAAGTCAACTGGATTAATATGAGTATCACAGTGTCGTTACCCAAGTTCACATTTTATCACCAAATTAATAAACACCAATAATCCACCATATCTGAGCAATACAATTCAGTACAGAACTGATGTAGACCTTTCATAGAACATAAAATTCCCTTAAGTATTCTCTTTAATTTTTGAAGGTTGTTTTTAGGGATAACTCAAGATATTCCAACAACAAACAATAGTGATGGGATTCAGGAAGCCTTATAATACCAAACGTAGTAAGGCTAATTTAATTTACAAAAAATGGATTTGACCAATTATTGCTACAAAGTCTTCAATTATTCCTCTATATTCAGATTATTCTATAACAACTATATCAGAGTTATTATGCAAGCGTGTTTTATTATTAGTACAGACAAGTCCCAGAAGATTTTGTAATCATCATTCTTCAAATTTCTCAAGTAAATATTTGTAGTATGGTAGGAGTTCTGTTTTGCTCTTTTATGTTTGACAGATCTGTATATCCTTTGGACCTAGTATTGTACATTCGGTGAAGCGTACATTAGCATAACGAAAATCCATATAACAGTACTTTAGCATAACGGAAATCAGAAGAACGTAAAAGGGCAGAACGACGAATGGTCTACTCCGAATTTTAGCGAACGAAAATCTACATACATTAATTTTGAAATATAAATACATTATAATGCAAACTAAATACAAATTGATTTTAATGGTTAGGATTGTGGAACTATGTTTAATGACGCATTTGACGTATTTTTATCTATTACAAAATATGTGATCTACAGTATCTCCACCTTTTCCACACATTCTGGATTTGTCCACAATATCCTCTCCAGTTTTCATAGTTTTTTGTATTAATTACACGATTCTGAATTGCAATTAAAAATCCCTCAATTTCACCAAATAGATCTCCCTTTGTTGTTTTCATCCATGTAAAGCTTTTAATTTCCAGCGATTTTTTTCTGCATTTATTTTGATTTTATCAAACTCACCGATGTTTAGATTTAGTGGTGTTATTTTTTATAGGTTGATATTATAACTTAGTGTAATTCACTATATTCGGCCTTACTAAAAAAGTTTTCCTCAGATTATCTATTTCTTGTTGGTTTTGTTGGTAAATTTTGGGATATGACTTCTTAGTAGATGGAATCTTTGCTGCTTTTTGGGTAATACGTTATTTCATCATTGTACTATCGTAGCAATATCAAGATTAAGTATTATTATTTAAATTCTCAAATTGTCTCCACCCTGTTCCATGGGTTCATGGATCTATCTTCTGTAACGTTCGAAGGCATAGCGCGCCTAAAAGGTTATTGTGAGTAGGCGGAGTGTAGACTTGTGTTCACACAGAAGCATATTTGGTTCTATGATTAAATGTGCTTAGACATTTTTGGTTCCTTGTACACTCTACATGCAAGATCTCCAGCAAATTTTCTACAGGTGTTCTGTTCAGAGATGACATCTCAAGCAATTTGTTGATGCAAGGTCTATTACAAAATCCCTTGTTAAATTTTTGTCCTGGAATATTTCTCTTGTATTTAATATGTTCAGTGCAAATCCAGTGGTTTAGATGTAATTAGTATTGTATATTTTGGTATGCCCAGAGGTGAAAGTTTTATGACTTTGTTACGAGATGTCAGAGTTCCAAGCCAGTTGTGACGCACTCTGAGGAGATAGAAGAGCAGCCTGACTCTCTGATAAGATAAAGATCTGCTTCTCATTCAAGCTTTTTTATTATTTTCCTATGAACATTGGAGTATTGAATGGATCTTCGTTTGGAAGACTGATTAGTGCTTTTCTAAAGGAAAACTAAGACTGCTTCTAGATCTTTCTTCGTTCACCCCCGATCTGGAGCCACTATCGGTCTTAGACCCATTGGTATTCCAAGTTAGGTTTTCAAAAGGCATACAGGGAATGATTCGATCCTTTTGTATTTTGTATAGTAACGGAAGAAGGTCCAGAAGGGGGCATTGTCCTTCTGGCCACTTATACATATTACACCTATGATTAGTCCATTAGTGTATACTAAGTGTCAGGAAAATGGCAAAAAGCTATATTTCGCATATTTTAGTTTGGCAAATGCATAAATTCGTATCTAAAAATATTTTCAGTCACAAATTTCAGCAAGTTGTTTGCCGGCAAGTGTTTACATCAGAATAATGTGCATTATTTCCTGTAACAGTAAGTTAAGTAGATGACACTGTTTCCCATTGTCCGAACAAACAAACGATAACATAAATCAAAAAGAATTGCCAGTCGTTCACGGTGAAGTGAGTACTTACCCGACTCAACGATATTTCATATCAGATATCGCATGCCGTAGAAGGAAAATAGCCCAAGCACAAGCAAGCGGGTTGCTTTTTCCTTTCTGTGACATGTTAGCGCGCATCGCTTGCTACGCCAAAAGTATAATGTAACAAATGTCAGGCACGGGCCGTTGCTGAATAGGTAAATTAATCGCCCGCATTCCTTTTATAAATCTAATTTAAATTTGTTCTTTCAATAACAAAGACGATTCCAGATTTAATTACCCAGGCTACAAAGAGGTACTTTGAAAATTGTATATTTGTTATTTATGCTTTTAATTAAAGTAAGTAGAGGTTTAAATAACCAAAGTTTGTCAAAGAGACGACTTTTAGTTTTCAATTCCAACATTTATCGATTCATTTCGGACTCTAGTGGCTTCTTATATTGAGACGTGTAAACTGACCGTTTGTTGACTTTGGTCTGAAATTGCCTTTTTACATGATGGGATTCTAGTCATCGTTTCAAGAAGAAATGATTTGAGGAGTTACACAAAAGAATTTTATAACATAGAAATACATTTGTCGAAAATCTAGAGCTTAATGCGCTTGTAAGCTGCAAACAACGATTAAACATAAGTAAATTATAAAGTTGAGTTCACAGGAATTTTGTGAGGCTCTAAAGTAAATCTAGCAAAGTCCTCTTGATTGTACCCTACTGCATTAAAGGGGGATCATTTTCAGGCGGAAGAGTAAATAGCTTTTTTGAGGCGTTTTGTGGAGATAGAAAAGCGTCTAATGCTAGAATCTCTAATTATAAATGTTTCGCATTCCAGGTGCAGATTGCTCAGTACATGGAAATTAACGCTTGGGAGATGCTTTATGTCTTTTAAATGAATGCGCACTGCTCATCTACACGTTGACTTGTTGACAATTAATGGCTTGATCGGCCTTAAGGGCGCAAAATTTTAACGAGATCTCCGAGTAGAAGTGAAGCCGGCCGTGAAATGGCAGAGATACTACAAATGCCTGGTCAAAGCTCAAAGCTACCGTGTTTCTACATGCATGCATTCATTAGCATATCAATTTTAATCATAACCTATATTTATGACTCCTCGAGGAAAGTTAATTTCAATCTCTTGAGAACTTCGCATACCTGCCATGTTTCGAGCTGCCTAATGAATCAAGCGCCGAATTGGCCAAGATAATTTATATAATTCTCACCAATTCAATTTGAAATTTTGCCGGGAACAAAACAAACTCCTAACAAGATTCTCTTTCAGAATTTCGTGTTTGTTTGAAAACGAGGGGCAGGGAATAAACTACCTAATTAAATAATATGCAAAATAGTGGTGCAGACTTTGATCTACGTATGCTAGCGTGTAGCGTGGCTAATAAAATTATAAATTTTATTAATGTTTTGGTTTTGCTTATCTTTGATTAACAACCACAAAACTAAAACTCTAATAACCTAGAAAGAAACTAAGAAAGAATTTTTTAATTAAATGTATTAAATTAATTTGAACAATTAACTTTTTTTAAGTCCTGGTTTAATTTAATAATATATTTTAGATAGATATTTTAGATACCTGACATTTATTTAGAGTAAATTACCACTTTTTATTTTAATAATAAAGAAACATTCAAATTTAAACCGATTAGTGTGCCGGTCAGGCAACATTGCATGTCTTAAAGATTTTACGTCCTATATTTTTTTGTAATACAGGATATTTATAGTCGAAATTTTAGGATCCGACGTAAGCAATTTATAATAAAAATAGGTAAATTTTTATTGCTTCGTAATAAAGTGCTCGGTATTTTCTCCCAGTAAATACACCTAGATGCCCAGTAAATAATATTTTAATGTTCTGTTTAAAATAGAAACTACTATATCCTTGTTACCTTCTTTAAATCCTGTAAAATTATTTTTATTCTAAATGAATTACTAAAATGCAGTATTTAATTTGAAAATTTTTTAAATAAAACTAGTAATAATATCAAACATAAGAAAGTAGGTTATTGGCAATTCAAATCATAATTGACGTCATACGTAAATCAAAAATCGTAACTGATAGCAATGTGGCTACCATAACAATATGATGCCAACTAACCTACTTCTGACGTCATATCATTACATCTGCATTCGGCCGCAAGAGGAAGATCACCCAATATATTATTTAGTTGAAAAATATCACTAATATAATTTTCAGGATAAGATAAATTAACCACTGATATTTTGGCTTTTTCGGATACCTACTTTATTAATACGTGAAACATTGACTATTTCCAAATAAAAAAATAAATTTCGATGAATGTAAAAAGTTGTTTTGATACTATTTTTTGCAAAATTGGGCTCGTCCGGGATTTGAACCCGGGACCTCTCGCACCCTAAGCGAAAATCATACCCCTAGACCAACGAGCCGAGATATTGTTTTAAACGACGTTAACGAAGTATCAAATTAATGTTTTTAGCTCGTCATAAGTTGAAGCAAAAAATTGCTTTCTATTCACTATGTTTAAACAATAACTGGCTCGTTGGTCTAGGGGTATGATTTTCGCTTAGGGTGCGGGTTAAATTCCCGGACAAGCCCCTTTTTTGATTTTATAAACGAATTAGGAAGAAGTTCCTCTTATATTTTTAGAGGAATATTTGTATCTTCCAATGTATAAATATAATAGTAATGAATACAAAAAACCTGTTTTGATGTCTATTTTTGGCAAAAACGGGCTCGTCCGGGATTTGAACCCGGGACCTCTCGCACCCAAAGCGAGAATCATACCCCTAGACCAACGAGCCGAGATATTGTTTTAAACAATGCTAAAGAAGCTCAAGTAAAAGTACGAAATTAATGTTTTTAGTTCGTCATAATTTGGAGTAAAAAATTGCCTTCTCTAAACTATGTTTAAACAATAACTGGCTCGTTGGTCTAGGGGTATGATTTTCGCTTAGGGTGCGAGAGGTCCCGGGTTCAAATCCCGGACGAGCCCACACTTCTTTTTAACTTTTTTAATAATTTTATGGATGGATGGATTTTTATGAAAAGGGAACTTTTCGAAGCTATGATTTCACACATCTTTATTTGATCGTCTTCCTGCTAAAAGTCCGCTTCGGGTTAAAATCCAGGACGAGCCCATTGATGAAATTTCACATATAAATTTGGGAAACCATAATCTACGAAACGAATTAGGTTAGTAGTTCTTCTTATTTTTTTTGCAGGAATTATTTGGTTTGGAATCTTTTTTTGGCAAACAACTATCTTTTTCCAAAATTTGCCTCAGTTTATAAACGGAACATATTTTTTAAACTTTTTTTTATAATTTGATCTAAATTTTTTACAGTTTTGTATTAGTTTAGGAAGAAGTATAAAATAAAAAAAAAAGATTTTACCTATTCAAAATTATATAAATCTTATTTGCATAATTTCTATATTTTGCTATAAACTTACCCAAATATTTTGTTTTAAATTGAACTACACAAATAAAATTTTAAAACAATTGTTGCAGTAAAAATTTAACTTTTTTTGGTTTAAAAACAAAATTAATGTCATAATTTATTCATTTTTGTTTTTAATCATTTTATTTTTCCAAAGTAAATATTAAAGATTTCGCCAATTATTAAACACAAATTAAAAATTGACATTTCTTTCGAAAAAAAAATACAAATCAATTTAAAAGTTTATTTTATTGCATGAAAATCGGCAGACTATAAGAACTAAAGAAGTATTTAAAAACGAAGAAAAGGAGTATATTGTATTATATTTGTTATTGTAAGGTGAAAAACAATGTGTACATTTTTGGGCTCTTCTATGAATACTTCTGAGTTCGTATTGTTTTTCTTTTATGAGAGCTACAGCATTCGAAATATGCCAAATTAATGCATCCCAAATATCAACTTAGTACGAACTTTAAATCATAAAATGTTCGAACTGTTCGAACAAGAACTTTTTGTGAACATGAACTTTTTTAATCCCGAAGTATTTTCAAACCTGAAATTTTTGTGAACTCGGTTTTTATTTAAGTTTTTTTACATTACTAAGAAAAACTGCATAAAATGTTTTTTCAAAAACAGACCAGGAGTCAAAATATTAAGAAAATCAGTCACTTTTTCAGATTTTATTTTTTTAATCGAAAACAAAAAAAATGTGGGACCGCATTTTTTTTATTTCCTAACTAAAATTACATATTTTTTTTCAAAATCAGACCAGGAGTCAAAATAATCAATCACTTTACAGATTTTACTTTTTTAATCGAAAACAAAAAATCTAAGGGCGTATTGTTATATTTTCTTACACATGCAGCCCTAAGTAAAACTGCATAACAAGTTTTTTTCGAAATCAGAACAGGAGTCAAAAAATTAAAAAAATTAAATTAAAAAATTCGGTGACTTATTTTATGTAAATTTACTTAGGACTGTACGTGTAACAAAATTTAAAAAAAAAAATGGGCCCTTACATTTTGTGTGTTCGATGGAAAATAAAATCTGAAAAAATTACTGATTTTTTTAATATTTTAAAAATAAAAATTTTGCCCATTAAATATACAATGTAAATAAAAAATATGAATGTAAAATTGAATGCATTTAAATGTATGGGGAGAATGGGGTTCGAGTGACCCAATTTTTGTTTATAAAAGTGTTGGTTGATTTTTAAACAACCTTGACAGAATAAAAGTGCAATACAAATCATTTATCAAATAAAGATGTCCTTAGTATAGGTATACGGGTGTTTTAGTTTTTTCCAACAAAAATGTTTTTTAGATAGTAATTGTCATTTTGACTATTTCGACTCCTTAAAAAGTTTCAGCAATTTTATTATAAAATTTTAATATTTTTTGTGAATCACCCTGTATAAATTTTATTTAAATTTTTTATTTAAATCAAGTGAGCTTTGGATTTTGTCTTGAAACCAATTTTATCGAGAGTAATTTAAATTGGTTTAGTTTAATTCTAGTCGATAATGTTCAAAGAAGTAATTTGGTAAGGACAAAATCTAATTAATAAAAATGATAATTAGAAAGAAAATTATACAGGGTGTCCCAGAAATTCATTAAAATTTGAAAATATTTACAATGCTGTAACATTTTAAGGAGTCGAAAAAGCATATTAATAGAATACTTGACAATTTGAGAAAATATTAATTAGTTTTTTTTTAATATTTGAATAAAATCGAAAACCAAAAAAAATTTCCTGTTGAATAACATTAAAACTATTATAAAACTTTTGCTTAATGTTCAATCGGTTCGAACAATTTTGAAGTTCGAACTTTTGAATGGAAATTTCGAACTTACAAAAACTTATGGTTTGTAAAGCATTACTATCAACCATCAACCTTAATTTTATAAATGTAACTTTTTAGCCACAAGCACAAATCTAAAGAGTAAGGTTTAAGTAAAATTAATGCTAAGTTGTAATAAAAAACATTATTTTAATTAGATTTTTGTAAAGTGTCCGTTTTATTGTTGGCGTATAAGCAGTTGGTTTAAGTTACAAAAACATATTCGGAAGAAATTCATAGTCATCTGTGTACCGAAAAAAGAAATTTTAGAAAAGGTTTTCTCTAAAAAAATATGACTATAAATAAAAATTGAACACCAACTTTCTGGTATGCTAACTTACACTAACATGTAGAATATACTCCTGGACTGCGATTCTCGAGTGTATGCGACAAAGTATCGTACACTTTTTCTGTCAAAAATCTATTAGATTGTAGATTGTCAAAAATGTATTCTCCAATGTCGAATGCGACAAATATCGAACAAAACAAGCGAGTGGATCTAGGGTGCGATATTTTATCGCATACATTCGAGAATCGCAGTCCAGGAGTTTGCTTCATTCATTTCGACATAATCTTGCAGTTACTAAAAAGACTGAACGAAGTGTATGAACATAAGACATAGAAAAATCAAGGAATTGAAAAATGCAGGATAAAATAACGATGAATTGAGCAAATCTCCATAACTACAGGAAAGAAACATGCATCTGCTATTTTTGAGGAATTCTATGGAAAAGGGTAAGTTGAAGGATCGGAAAATCCCACTCACAATTAAATTACCGACAATTTCGTTATCCCTCATACCAATTGGTGCCTGGTTGTCTAGAACTTATTGATAGTTGAGCGTTGTGTTGCAGATGGACATTAGACCTTATAAATATGTACAGCCGCTTTCAGCCTCGTATTTTATTACAATGCAAAACAATAAAACGTCAACGTATTCTCCCCCAAGAAGTGAAAATGGTTTTATTCGGTAATGTCTTATTGTATTTATGAGATCCGACACGAGCGACGTGACCGGATCTTTACGCAAATATGATCAATGCATTTTAATATAAAATTCCACGAAAGTAGACGTCATAAAGGAAAAGGCAAACACAAAGGATTAAGTTCGATGTGAGTGTCTACGTCCGTACCGAGAAACAAAACTACAAAACATTGGGGATATCTTTACGACGCCTGCCGAAACATAAATCGTCAGTAGGCCGTAAGACCACCGACGCCGAAGCACTAATATCTGTTTCGAACTCCTACAAGTGATGTAATGAACATCGTAAAAGTGCACATAACAACGCCATTCGCCCTGAAACACCAAATTTTATAGCTAACATCTTTTTCCAATTCCAATAATTATTTTATCGACGCAAAAGCTCTAATACTATTCTACGTAGTAGTTTGGTCCAATAAAAGAATTGACTAAATTATCACCATTTTCCATTTGAGATATTATTGTTTGCATTAGCACATCGCGCAATGAATCGAATCGAACATTATAATAACTTAATTTAGCGTATTATAGTACAGGCTTAATTAAAAAGCAGTATGATGTAAAAAGTATAATAATTGAAGGTAATAGCGAGTCTATAAATCACCCATAAACGCATTTATCTGATTATAAATGTCGAAAAGCTTTTTGCATGATATAAAATAATAATTCTCCAACGTGAATGATATAGCAATGTGTAAATGTATAATCAGTGCGACGCTTAAAATGTCATTTATTTTGATACTGATACTGGCGAAAATTCAGTTTAGACCGACGCTTTTCCATTTATTATACATCAACATCCTGAAAAACTGTCACTGCTAGCATTTAGATAAAAAGAAACGTTTTAAAGTTATTATTAAATATTTACCTTTATATTTTTATTTGCACGAGAGCAAACCTTATTTATGTTTTATTAAAAAGAAATTTAATTTCGCAATTAAAGCACAAAATTATATCCATCAAACTTTGAATTGCCTAACTTTTACCGTACCTCGTTATTAAAAAAGTTTTACATCTCTAGAGTTGCGATTTCTTGTTTAAATTTAATTTAATTAGCAAAAACGTGCACGTTTATCGCACAGAGCAGCGACCAGCCACCCTTCAATATCAATGTCATAAGGTTTATTTAAAACGTTGTATATTTTTATAACACAAGTCGTAAATAGCTTATATGCATGGGACTTGGGTGGCTTGCAAAGTGTATGTCACGGCTTATCTCCGAGAGCATTTCCGGATACGCTCCAGGCTACTGTTTACACTTCCGTTGGTTATGATCGGCTATGTTTGGTCGTTGTTTCATGCGTGCCATCATTATGGAAATGATGTTTGTATGTTGTTATTGTATACTCATCTGTACACAAATATACCAGTATTCTATTAAATTAATCGTTACTAAATTGGGATTATCTGCCATTTTTACAAATTTCATGTAGAAATTAACAACCACCACTGGATTTAAAATCACTCAATTTGTTAATGAAATATAATAAAATAATGTATACAGGGTCCAAATTGACATGCTACCACTTCATCGACAGTCTATTTTATCGACAGTGCTTTTTCATCAATAACGGTTTCATCGACGGACGTTTCACCGACATTACCTTTTCATCGACAACTGTGATGTCGATGAAATTGCAATGTCGATGATACGTCTATGTCGATGAAACGTCCTTTTCATCCACAAAAGTTTTCTTCCACAAGGAAGTTCATCGACACTAATTTTTCATCGACAACCATTTCATCGACATTACCTTTTCACCGACAAACAATTCATCGACATTTCCAATTCTTCGACAACATGGTTTCATCGACTGCACTCAATATTGGCGATGAGAAGCGTTGGTGATGAAATATGTCTGCGATAAAAAGCTACTGTCGATGATACAGTACAGTACAGTAGTAGATGAAACGACATTGTCGAAGAATTGGTAATGTCGATGAAAAGGTAGTGTCAATGAAGCGGCTGTCAAAGAAAAGGTTTGTCGATGAAAAGGTAGTATCGATGAAACGTTTGTCGAAGAATAGGTTTGTCAATGAAAAGGTAGTGTAGATGAAACATCCATGTCGATGAATTGGCCATGTTGACGAAACGTCTGTGTCGATAAACGGACTTTCGATGAAATTGGATTGGATGAAAAGGCTATGTCGATGAAAGACAACCTTTCCATTAACTGAATAAACAATGTCACATGTTTTGGACTTACATCCCATACATGAATCTAAAGTGACAGCTCAAATTGTCATTCAGAAATTCAGTCAAAAAGCCACATATTCCATAGTATATTACTTTAAACATGAATTGTAATTCATCTTTGAAATCAGAAAAAACAATACAATTTAACTGTTGAAAAATTCAATATGGCGCCCCTTTAAAATAAGAAAGTTGCTATCGATATCTTAGATGTAAAATTTGTCATATTTTTTTGAAAATCATATTAAAGTTCGTGTTAACAAAACACAAAAGTTTTATCCGAAACATTTTAATGTAATTTTTCTAATTAACGAAATAATCGACTTTAAAAAAAATGAATTTTTCGGTTTATTCCGTTTGCATTCGGAATGGCTCGGAATTTTTGATTATTTTACTTTAACCGAATCTATAACTTATTTAATAACAAAGGTACCCATGTAATGCAACTTAAATTTGGACACCCTGTATATGAAACATATATGAAAATTAATCCTAACTACAATTTTTTTTATAAATTTTTAAAAGTATTAATTTGTAATATGGGTTTTAATAAAATACCTTCATCTATGTGTTTTAATTCAACTATTTATATTAATTTGTAGTTACCTGGATATGAATGTGTTTCCAGATATTATTCAAATTTTCTTTAATAATTCCAAGATCATGTAGCGTGTTGTAAATTTTTTAATGTAGATTTTTGTAATTTTTTCTACAAAAAGGTTTTTCTCATGATTATTTAATCTTCACTTTTTGAGTTATTTTAGTTCTTATATTTTACTTAGCAAATTTTTGAGTAAGAAAAGTTGAACTTGCCAAGAACACATTTCCATCCTCGAAGTAAATAGTAAAAATAAGATAGGACAAGCAAACAATATATAAAATGTCCACAAATAAGAGGGCAAAAATTTAGAGATGAACTATTTCTAAAACCTCAAGAAGAAGGAACATTTTATAAGGCAAGATTTGGTCATTAGTTTACTATGATAAAGTAATTATAGGAACAATTATGATGTTTTTTTAATAATCTAAAACTATATCTTGAGAAAAGTTAAGTTAAGTTAATAATTTATGATAAATACTTTATAGACTTTGACTGTGATTTTGAAAAAAAATCGTATTTTTATTTATGACTGAATGTGTAATAAAATATCAGAAATTAGTTTTTTTGATTATGATTAAAAAAAAATCTGAAAAAAATTACTATTTATTTTCAAATTTTTAATAATTATTTTTTTCATGGTTCAATTTTAAAGTAAATATTTTTTTATGATTTTACTTAGGAATATTTTCAATTTTATATAAAAAAATGCATCCTTCATTATACCTACTTATAAAATATTAGCTACTTATTTTCAAATTTTAAGTTACAGCCTGAATTTGAAGAAAATGAATGAATGCTGTTACTAAAAGGGCTGCATGTTTATTTAAATTTAAGAAAATGAGTGTAGTTTTTTGTTTTCATTTAAATGATAATATTTTAAAAATTAACTATTTACATTCAAATTTTTCTAAATTCTTTGACTCGCGGCCTGATTTTGAAGAATTCTTTTGAATAATTTTTCTAAGATCAAATAATTTTGAAAAAATTGAATATAATTTTTCATATCTTATTACAAATAAAATATAAAATATAAAATTATGCTGTTATATGTTTATAAAATTTGAAAAATTAACTAGTTATTTTTATTTTTCTCCTAAATACTTGGGTTTGGTTTTGAAGAAAATGTAATTACGATGTTACTATGGACTGTAAGTGTAATTAAATATAAAACAGTGTGCTCTTACATGTTTTTTTTTTCATTTACAAAATTTAAAAAATAAAATTGATAAATTAGTTATTTATTATCAAATGTTTCTAAATATTTTGAGTCAGGATCTAATACTTTGTACGATATGTAATTAAATGTAAAAGAGCATGAATTCTTACATGTTTTTTGTTTTCATTTAAAAAATATCATGAGAAAATTTATTTCTAAATGTTTCCATTTTTTTTACTGCATGTCTGTAAAATTTAAATGTAAAAATCAATTATGTAATTCGAACCTAGGAATCTTCGAAGTTAATAAACTTAATGAAGTTCGAATTTGAAAAACTGAACTTAAGGAAGTTCGCAAGTGACGAATTTTTAGGTTTGGTGTATTGTTGTTAAAACCTTCATAAGTAATTAATTTAAAATAATTAATTTCGAAAAAAGATTTTAATCTGCAAAACTGTAAAAGTAGAAAAAATATAATTTTTTTAATGTTATTCATTTAAAACTGACTTTTTATACAATTTTCAGTGATAAAATACAAAAGTTTCACTGTTCTAACTATTTCTTAACTGGACCTGTTTTTGATCCATATTTTTGAATATGAACTTTTTTTGAACTTCTTTCGATCACGAACTTCCTCCAATTTTTTCCTAATTTTAGAACGGTTCCAACTATTTTGACTTTTTGAATGAAAAGTTCCAACTTATAAAAATTTGTAGTTTGTACAGCACTATCTGGAAGCCTATTCAGCGCTTTCAAAAATAGGAGTATATATTTTTTTCAATACCAGCAATTACACATTTTATAATTTTTTTATTTAGATCATAGATGTCGTCTTTGATTTTGTCTTTACTTTAAAGCGAATCAGATACATTAATTTTAGCACTGGAAATTTAAAATGATTCTCTTACTTTAAAAAATAGGTTAGAATGTTCAAAAAGCAATTGGACAAAAATATACTTGATAAAAATAAAAAAGAAACTGAAAAGGAACTGGAATTTATACAGGGTGTCCCACAAAAATGTTGATATTCAAAAATTGCCGTAATTTTTAACTAATTGAAAAAATATTAGTTCATAGGATTATTTTGGACATTTACTATTTATAAAAAAACGTTGTCTGGAAACAAAGTGGGTCACCCTGTATAATCACTAAATATACCTTCTTGATTTGAAAATTTAAAACAATTTTATAGTAAATTGAAATCAAAAGGATTTAATTCTATAATAGTATATTTACAATATCTTTTAAATTAAACATTTCATGTAAAAATTGATTGTTTTACTTACTTAAATTTTAAAAATCTTTTTCGAAACATGTTCCTGATTTTTGTAGCCAAATCATCCTGAAAAAAAAAATAAAATATTGATTAAATTATAATAAAAAACTGGCTAAAAAAGTTGTAACAAATGTTTTAAGAAGTCAATCGAGTCATTTATAATCTCCTAATGTTAATGGTGGAAGCAATTTAAGGAAAAACTTTTGTCAGAGTTATATTAATGCTCTACTACATTACTTCGTAAATTATTTCAATAGTAATGGATACTTTAAAGTACTCTATGCTTACTAAAATATGGGAAGTAATTTAGTGTAAATATCAAAAATGACATTACTTCAAATGGGCAAAAACAGTTATATTTCTTGCACATAATTATATTGATGCTATCAGTTCATTTCATGTAGAAATCTTTGTTGATAACGTCATTTATATTACACAAAAGTATGTTTATTAGTCTTAATAATAGTTCCTTGAATATAAATAATAATTAGGCGTGCAATAAGATAGTGATATTGTTATTTGTTTAGACATAAGATATAAATTTCAAGCAGAATGTTCTATTTCCAAGAATTGTAAAACTATCGTCTTAATAGGTTTCATAAATTGCGCATGTAAATACTACGAGTACCTAATTTAAAACAAGTTTCTACAAATGTTCGCATTTTGCTTAATCGAGTCATTTACCCTAATTGTATTTCGTTTTAATAAATTGGTTTATATAAAAGGCCGATAAGCGGTCCCATATGTGTTTTCTTTAAAGAGACACTTGTAGCTACTACACATAACGAGCAGACACCAAATAAAGAGTTATCCAATTTGCATAAGCTACCTGCATTTTCAATCCAGCATATCAAAACGAAAAAATTAATATCGTAAGTGTTGGCGATATGAGGAGCTGGTAAATTTATTGATCATAAATTATGATTTGTGGCTTTTAGTATACATCATATTAATGAAATCTATTGTACACAAGAGAAATATAATCCTTTTCCAAACATACTCTGCCATATAAATGAGAGCGACTTTGTCATTCAATTGACGCCTTTTACTAGTTGATATTGATATCCTGTTTCGCATGGCGCCGTCGCCTCCAACAATTCTTTTCCACAACGCTTGAACGATATGTTATTATCGCTAGGGTCGATCAATCGAGGATGTATCGCGTTTATCCAAGAATGGTGAATGGTGACAATCCAAAACGGGTGGAAAGAATAAAGTTGGAAGATTCGAGTAGGAAATCAAATTATCAATAAACAAACATATCAATAAAATCATTCCAAGTCAACGTTAAATTGGTGCTTAGAGCAATTTACTTTCCATTGATTTAGAGCTTGGAGTCTTCTCCAACTCCAACAGTATTATTGCAGTTGTTAACAAGATTCTATCAGGGACCCCAAAATCAAACGTGAAACGTGAACTACTTTAGCAACGTAAGCAGATAAAACTATGGCTGTAACGAGTGAGGGAATTGGTTAATATCCGGGGTGTTAAAGTGACAAGGGCTGCTGATGCTAATGACCTTCCGCCTTCCCTACACCACTGTACCCGGCATACCCGTAATTATGACTCTTTAGAGGTTGTAAATCATCGACTTAGGGTATTTTGTGATGTGGGTCAGTTAGTCCATACAAGTTGCTTATATGGGGACACACGCGTGTTGGTTGCATGTTAACCAACTAATATGTCTTATAAAATATATGTTATAATTAGGTTAATGTTGCTACAGAAAATTGCTTTTAAAGAAAATTTATGTTACGATAATGTTAATTGTTATTTTTAAAATTATCCTATAAATTATAAAATAAATACTTTTTTATATGAGTATAATAATAGCACAATAGTGGTATTAGAAATTCTGATAGGGCTAAAGATTTACGATATCTACACTTGTGTTTAATTAATCTAAATTAATTCACGCAGCGTTAAATTGCGATTCGTTAAAAATTACGGATTTAGGCCCAATTCCCTGTTCTTAGTTTAGTTTAATTTTACGCTACGACGTCTTACATAAATTGATCTAAATAAAGGTCGAAATTTCGAATAGTATATTTACAAGGGTGTAGCGTTTCAAATTAAAAATTTGAAAGTTAATAATGTATATTTAAAGTATGAAGAAATTAGAAAGAAAAATAAAAAAAATTAAGTCTCTACGATGTTTCGTTCAAAAGTTATGAATTTTTATATAAAATATGGCATTTTGGTAAATGAGTAAAGCTGTATTTTGAAAAATTAATATTTCGCTTAATAACTAAAATAAAGAAGCAAAAAGCCTTACAGATAAATTTCTAAATATTACTGATATTAACATATTAAATTTTTATTAATTTAATTATTTTTTGAGATACATTACCTAAAAAAAATTGATTTTTTTGAGTTTTTGGGGAGTAAAATTTATTAGGGGTATGTAGAGGGCAGGTGAACCGCTAGATTTCATCCATTTTTTATTATATTTCATTTGCGGGGTCGACTTTGAAAAAATTCGAAAAACAAATTTTTTTGATATATTTTTAAGGCATGAAATTTTTAATGGAAATCGGTTTTTATTTTTTTTTCTCGAAAACTATAAAAGTTACATGTTTCAAATTTTTACCAAAAGCAAACATTATGGATAGAAAAATATTTGGGTAATATCGGTTAAATAGTTGTTTTTGAAAAAATTAGCAAAGTTTTGGCAAAATTCTGGTACAAATACGGTTCTGGACGGCGCAATTTTAAACCGAAAATTAAAACTTTCACGAAATTTGGTGGAGGAGGTTACTGTGCGAATTTTAAGCTATTAAACGTCTCGGTGTTGCTAATAGTTTCGAAGATATTAATTATTTTGTGAAAAGTGAAAAATTTCAGGCCGAAATTTTGGCTACAAACGGAGATTTTCCTTATTTTAGCTACATTTTCGGTGGTAACTCGAAAACGGAAAGACATAGCGAAGCGATTCTTTTTTTGACATAAAGTGGACCTAAAGAGCTTTTTGGAAAGGTGAATAAAGTAGGGTTGAAATGTAATTTGAAGGGCGAATTTGACACATAAATACGACTTTTAAAAATGTGATATAAAAAATTGTTTTTTTTTCGTTATTTTTTCGAAATTTAAAATACCCTATGCGTGGGAGCTTTCGGTTCAAAGAGTAGATTCTAAAGTGTTTTTAAAATTGAAAATCAGTTAAAAGTAACCCGGCGGGAGCCACTCACCCCTAAAATCAAAATTTCGAGTTTATTTGTACGTAATTTCTCAACCCTACAAAATATAAAAAATCTGAGTAGCCTATGCACTGTAAAAAAATATTCCTATTTAAAATTGCGAAAGAAAATAGCCAAAATTTTAAAAACTGCGGGAGCCAGATGGGCCCAGGTTGGACCGTTTTATCCTATTTTTTTGAACATTTAACGTTCGATTTTTTTCCAAAGTCCAGTGTAAAAATTTGAAGGTGCCGATTTTTTCTCACATAAGTAAATACCAAGTAAGTAAAATAAAAAATATTCGAGTATTACAGGTTGTTCCGATGAAAAGTTACGAATTTTCAAAGTCGGCGTCAAAATTGCACGAAAAATAAAGCGTCATTTTGGAGGCACCAAAACGACATAAAGAGTAAACGCTTCAAAAAAACTCCTGTTTTAAGGTAAAATGTGGAATTTAGATGAGGATTAAAGCAACTGCGATTTTTTCTTTCTCCTGCCGAACTTCTAATCGAAGCCAAAAAGTTTTGGTACTTTTGCCGTCTGAAAAAAACGGCAGAACTATACAGTTTGCGTCTCAGGGCCGTAACGTCACACCGTTGCGCCCGGAGGATTAAAAATGGGTCATGGTAATCTCCAGGATGTTTAAATAAAATGGGCCAAACTTCGTCGCTTCCCTTTAGAAGCCGACGGAGTTGCGATTTTTCAAAGTTAACGCCGCCGAAAACCCGAAAAAATGCGAGAAAAATCGACCATTTTTGGGAATTTTTTTCAAAGTGTCGAGGAGGTCCAAAAATTAAAAATTCGAACCACACTTGCAATTGACATCCCTTTTTATACCGCAACTGGAATTCTTAAAATCGTACGAAAAAAAACCACCCTTTCGGCCGCTTCCCGCAAAAAAGTCCGAATTCCGGGTAAAAATATAAAAGAGTTTGTATCTCCGCCCCCTTAATCCACGATTTTTTAATTTTTATTTAGTCTTAAAGATAAAGTTAAAATAAAAAATAATATACATTCAATTTTTTATATCTTTTGTGTAAGAGCTAAAAATTTTAGTTTATGAATCCGTGACGTCATAATGTTAAAAAGTTCTAGTCCGGCAACGTTGTTAGTATTCCCTATCATCTTATCCACCACAAAGCTCTATAAACTCTGTTTTGACAGATGACGGTTACACAAGCTAACCAAGGAAATAAATTTGACATTTGCAATCTGTCATTACCAATCAGAGACTCTAGAGCTGGTAGAGTTGGTAAAGACTGCACACGACGGGAACACCAGCAACGTTGCCGCTATTTTGAACACAATTTCTAAATAAATTAATTTAAATTTTTTTGGTGCCCTAATTAAAAAAACAAACCAGCCCATTAAATGAGGTTTTTTAAGAGCTATGCATAGTATAAAATTCATTGAAAAATATTTTACAGTGGAAAGGAACATTAAGAAAACTGATGAATTTTTATTCTTAAATTTTAAGAAAAGTTCAATATACTCGTAACATTTTTTATACATTATGTATAATCAACCACACAGAATGCAGATGTTTATTTAAGCCAATTTTTCTTCACTGCAAATGAAAGTTTTATTTCACTCGTATATACAACCGCAATTGAATTCAAACAGTAAATCTTTGTTTATATTAATCCTTGCTGGAAGTAAGCAAATTGTCAGTAATGTGTTAGCAAATACTTGAGTGTTAAAGTTGACTAAGAAAGGAATATTACGACCACACACGATCGATATTTTTATACCAATCATTTTAATGTTTATAATTATGCATTGTGAATAGGAAACTTGATACACTTATAGCTATTAAAAACCTTTACACGAAACAAATCGTGTCGATTTAATGCTGGTTACTCATGAGTATTAAATTTTATTGTTGCTCCACAAACAGACCCAAACTTCTATAATTTCATTACTTTTTAAATAACCACACATAGTTTACTTTTAATTAATTTTAAATGCAGTTGCTTTAAATATTTTGAAAAGAGTATTAAATCAGAATGTGATTAAAATGGGTTTTAATTAAACGAAAACATTAACTCATTAAACGCTTGAATGATTCAAGTGTTTTATACGCATATGTAAATGTAACTAATTATGCAGTCAACGTAGTACTAATCGATATCTCTTTAATACTGCCTTTTTAGAAACCCAGTTAGTAATCAACCAACTTTTTTCCCAACTCTTCTGTCGGCCCACACATCGCACTTTTAATGGAAAAGAAGCCAGCGCCTAATTAAAAATGCAAATGGTCGGCTTTATTTGTTTAAACTCAAAATAACAACAAAAAGGAGATCTCACATCTGAGCATCATTAACTTCTTTTAAAATCTATTTACTGCTTTAAGATACTATGAATAAATTCATTTCTTTTGGAACCGCGATTTATATTTAAAACATCATAAATTTGTCGTTAAGTGTAATTTATTCCACCGCTTTTTTAATTTAAGGCGTTTTGAAATCGCTCCCCCGAAATAAAAAATAATTAAAAGCTCGTTTTCAAATGTGTGATAATGAAAAGATGAGTCCTAATAGCGGGTTTGAACCATTGTGTTCCTTTATTTGTTTGTTTTACACAAAGGGTTTCCATGTGAGTAATCATGAATTATTGTTAAGTCTTGACACAAAGTGGACTTTTTACGTACATGTATGTTCGGTGCAAATCTCTTTAAACAAAACATCCCAACAATACAGCTATTATGACTTAAATTATGATTAGTACTCAAGGATATTAGTTGCTTTTTTATAAACTAAATTTACCTTCAATATTTTTTACTTTATATTTTGGGATAATAAATTCTTTGTTTATTTTTATGACTGATATTGGTAATACTTTATATTTGTAACGATAAAAATGAAATTACCAATCAGTAGCGTAACTACCTATAAGCAAGGTTAAGCAATGCTTAAAGGCCGATAAAACCAAGGGGCCCAATATCGGTGATAAAAAATAAGAAAATTTGTGCCATAAAAAACAAAATTTCTATGAAAATATCATACATTGAATAATTTATTTTTTATTTTTATATTTTACTATTTTAAGTTGCCTTTCAACGTTCTGGATCTTTGAAAACGACGAAACAAAATAGGCCTAAAATGACCGAAATAAAAAAAGCCAAAAGGCCGATGTGGGCAAATAGTCGAAAGAAAAAAAAAGAACTATAAAAGGCCGACTTGAATAAATGGCCGACGGCCCACACGGTGAATAGTGAATAGGCCTAGGTTAAATCTGGATATAAAAAAACCGAAAATTTATTTTATAAAAAAACCTAGAATAAATTAAATAACTTTTTTCATTATTTGTGCTTTAAATAGGATTTTATTAATTGAGATCGAGTATGTTTAACTTTATTCTTTCGTCATTTTACCATATATGCTTGTACAAAAGTGTGTAATTTTTTTTATAAAAATAAGAAGTTTATTTGTGGGTCTCAAAAATCATAAAATAATTCAAGAAATCATCGATTTTCTAAGGTTTTCCTTGGAATTTACCCGCGAAAAATGTACGACTAATAATACTGTATACGATTGCACAAAGTTTTGTAAAAATATTTATAAAAATAAAAAAGGAATTAAGTTTTTCTCAACTAATGCCCTAAAAAAGTGATTAAAATACAAAATAATTCAACAAACCGACGATTTTCACATGTTTTTCTTGGAATTTTCCGACGAAAACTGTAGCAGTAATAAGTGATAGTACCATAAACGTTTGTACAAAATTTTGTAATTTTTTTTAAAAAATATAAAAGTTATTTAGTTTTTTTCAACAAAAGTCCCAAAAAAGGTCAATAATAAAATACAAAAAATTCAAGAAATTAACGATTTTCTCACGTTTTTCTTGCAATTTTCAGGCGTAAATTGTAAATAAAAAAGCAACTTTATCGCTAAATTAAACTTGTACTGAGTATATCCCACCTAAATTTAATTTGTTACGTTGATGAAAATCTTATTTGAAGGAAAACGATAGTATGGGGTCATATTTCCTAGAACGCGATTTTCGCCTCTCTCTCTGCCTAACACAAGTTTTGATGTTTAGGGAAACAGATATACAAAAAAAAATTAGTAACAAAATACAAACTGACTTAAGAATGATCAGCAATGCCAAATCAAGTTAGAAATCAGAAAATGACGTTGACTTACTTTGTTTTTATTTTGTAACTTTAGCTGCCAGCAAAATTTTTTATTTTTTTAACTTGATTTGGCATTGCTGATCATTCTCAATTCAATTCGCAATTTGTTACTATTTTTTTTCGGTATATGTATCCCCTAAACAACGATATTATAAAAATATCAGAAATGACGTTGACTTACTATGTTTTTATTTTGTTACTTTAGCTTCCAGCAACATTTTTTATTTTTTTTACTTGATTTGGCATTGCTGATCATTCTCAATTCAATTCGTAATTTGTTACTATTTTTTTTCGGTATATGTATCCCCTAAACAACGATATTATAAAAATATCAGAAAATGACGTTGACTTACTTTCTTTTTTTTTTGTAACTTTAGCTGCCAGCAACATTTTTTATTTTTTTTACTTGATTTGGCATTGCTGATCATTCTCAATTCAATTCGTAATTTGTTACTATTTTTTTTCGGTATATGTATCCCCTAAACAACGATATTATAAAAATATCAGAAAATGACGTTGACTTACTTTCATTTTATTTTGTTACTTTAGCTGCCAGCAACATTTTTTATTTTTTTTACTTGATTTGGCATTGATGATCATTCTCAATTCAATTCGTAATTTGTTACTATTTTTTTTCGGTATATGTATCCCCTAAACAACGATGTTATAAAAACATCAGAAAATGACGTTGACTTACTTTCTTTTTATTTTGTTACTTTAGCTGCCAGCAACATTTATTATTTTTTTTTACTTGATTTGGCATTGCTGATTATTCTCAATTCAATTCGTAATTTGTTACTATTTTTTTTCGGTATATGTATCCCCTAAACAACGATATTATAAAAATATCAGAAAATGACGTTGACTTACTTTCATTTTATTTTGTTACTTTAGCTGCCAGCAACATTTTTTATTTTTTTTACTTGATTTGGCATTGATGATCATTCTCAATTCAATTCATAATTTGTTACTATTTTTTTTCGGTATATGTATCCCCTAAACAACGATATTATAAAAATATCAGAAAATGACGTTCACTTACTTTGTTTTTATTTTGTTACTTAAGCTGCCAGCAACATTTTTTATTTTTTTTACTTGATTTGGCATTGCTCATCATTCTCAATTCAATTCGTAATTTGTTACTATTTTTTTTCGGTATATGTATCCCCTAAACAACGATATTATAAAAATATCAGAAAATGACGTTGACTTACTATGTTTTTATTTTCTTACTTTAGCTGCCAGCAACATTTTTTATTTTTTTACTTGATTTGGCATTGCTGATCATTCTGAATTCAATTCGTAATTTGTTACTATTTTTTTTCGGTATATGTATCCCCTAAACAACGATATTATAAAAATATCAGAAAATTACGTTGACTTACTTTCTTTTTATTTTGTTACTTTAGCTGCCAGCAACATTTTTTATTTTTTTTACTTGATTTGGCATTGCTGATCATTCTCAATTCAATTCGTAATTTGTTACTATATTTTTTCGGTATATGTATCCCCTAAACAACGATATTATAAAAATATCAGAAAATGACGTTGACTTACTTTCATTTTATTTTGTTACTTTAGCTGCCAGCAACATTTTTTATTTTTTTTACTTGATTTGGCATTGATGATCATTCTCAATTCAATTCATAATTTGTTACTATTTTTTTTCGGTATATGTATCCCCTAAACAACGATATTATAAAAATATCAGAAAATGACGTTCACTTACTTTGTTTTTATTTTGTTACTTAAGCTGCCAGCAACATTTTTTATTTTTTTTACTTGATTTGGCATTGCTCATCATTCTCAATTCAATTCGTAATTTGTTACTATTTTTTTTCGGTATATGTATCCCCTAAACAACGATATTATAAAAATATCAGAAAATGACGTTGACTTACTATGTTTTTATTTTCTTACTTTAGCTGCCAGCAACATTTTTTATTTTTTTACTTGATTTGGCATTGCTGATCATTCTGAATTCAATTCGTAATTTGTTACTATTTTTTTTCGGTATATGTATCCCCTAAACAACGATATTATAAAAATATCAGAAAATTACGTTGACTTACTTTCTTTTTATTTTGTTACTTTAGCTGCCAGCAACATTTTTTATTTTTTTTACTTGATTTGGCATTGCTGATCATTCTCAATTCAATTCGTAATTTGTTACTATATTTTTTCGGTATATGTATCCCCTAAACAACGATATTATAAAAATATCAGAAAATGACGTTGACTTACTTTGTTTTTATTTTGTTACTTTAGCTGCCAGCAACATTTTTTATTTTTTTAACTTGATTTGGCATTGCTGATCATGTTTAATTCAGTTCGTATTTTGTTACTAATTTTTTTTGTATATCTGTTTCCCTAAACATCAAAACTTGTATTAGGCAGAGAGAGAGAGGCGTAAATCGCGTTCTAGGAAATATGACCCCATACTATCGTTTTCCTTTAAAAATGATTTTCATCAACGTAACAAATTAAATTTAGGTGGGATATCCTCAGTACAAGTTTAATTTAGCGATAAAGTTGCTTTTTTATTTATGAACCTATTACATTTTCCTTTTTTTTTTTTGTTTTTTTTGACGAATTTTTTTTTTTTTTTTAAATCAGTGCATCTTGAAGTACTTTAAAAGTAACAAATTTGGATACCCTAATGATTGTCCTCATGTAAAGAGTCACCAAGTTATCGCGATGACTGCTAACTTTAGCTGTTTGGAGATAACTCAAAAAATTTTTGAGGTACAATTTTTTTTTATTGTAACAAAATAGCAACAAATAAGTAACAAATTCCCCCACCATTTTTTTTGCAGGTTGCTATAAATGTATTTCCAACTTAATATACGTCGTTTACCTGTAGTTGGTTTTAGAAGGAAAGTATGTTGGAGTCAATTAAAAGATTTTTTTCTAATTATTGCTTATTATTTTCACAAATGGTAGGCGTTGATAAATGATCCTATTATTTGTTTACACCACACTTTAAAGTGAAGATAGATAAATCTGATGTCCTTCAAAGCAACAATTTATATCCCTATTATCGATCTTACATCATTTGGGAAAGATCACTGCTATTATTGGTTGGCAGCTTAGTTAAACTTGGATGCTGCTTTAAATGGTGTTTTATGTCTTGGCCATTGTTAAATAATTGCCAGCGATCTCCACGCGTGATAGCGGACAGAAGTCGGATCACTCGTTACCGATCCTTTTACCCACCTTTCTTTATTGGCTCCTATTTAGATTCTTGAGAGCGTTTATGTTCCGATTAAACAATAAATTTACAAAATTTATTTATTATCATTATCAGACTTTTAGATTATTATCAGTATAACATTAATTTAATTAATTTGGTTAAATGCTTATCAAATTTAATCTCGTCTAATTAAATCCCTTATGGTTTAAAGAAGAACAAAAACTACTATTCATGAATTTTCATGTTAATTATTCTTGATGATTTTTGTATGAAAGTGAATATTAAAGGACTGATAATCTACCCTTTATGGGATGGTATTGTTAAAAAAGCGTGAAGAGCAGAAAGCAGCTGCTCTAAGCATGATTTTGCAATTCTCTTTCATATGCAGATAACCATTAGAAATATGAACCTAGCACGTGTTAATGTCTGCAGCTGTGGGAAGGGGGTGGTACTCTCGAAACTCCACTATACCTTATCAGAGATTTAGTTTCGCTCATAATGAGAACAGCGTGTGTATTAATTAAAAGCGTTTTGAATATTTTCGTCTAAAAAAATCGAGCTTGAAGGTAGGATGGAAACTACTCATTAAAAAAACTTTAATGAATTCCAATAAGGAGCAGGTCGATAATTGGTAGTACATGCTAAACCCATTACGTTCACCCACATAGGTGAAATTCCATTCGAATTTTATTTCATTTTATAATATTAGAAAATAAATTTTATAATTCCAATCAGACCAATAGCTACAGGCAAAAATTTCAATTTTGTCTCCATACATTTTTCCTATCAATACTAGAAGATGCATGTAGAAAAAAATCAAGGTAATAAATATCCAGATACAATCAACAGGAAAAAACGATAAGATTTTTTTAAATCCTGCATCTACAAAAAATTGAACAAAATTTTTTTATTTTTTGAAAAATTTATGGAAACTGTAAGAAACCATTCGCACCATTTTGGTGTCTGCACTAATTTGGACATTATATCTTAAAAGTTCTATTTTATCAAATCAAATTGCGAAGTACTCTTCCAATGTATAGGGTTCTATTTCTATCAATATCTATTGTCTTGAAATATATTTAAGTAGTTTACATTTTGAATACCGCCGATTGATTGGTGTAGTACTGAGCAAAATGATGTAAAAGGTAAATTAATTGTTAAACTGTAAAATGGAAAGTTTTAAATATTATTCTTAAAGAATTGAAGCTTTTCAAGGATGTAATATGACCAAATATTTGATGTACTTCTTTTTTATTGTAAATATTTTCTTTTTTGTTTATCCACTCAATAATATCACCCACTAAAAGCTTTGATGTCCATTATCGTATCGGCTTAAATTTATCCTTTTCCTCATCTTGGCTGGACCAACAGATTTAAAAAAAAAATGCAGTAAAATTTATAATGTATTCGCAAATCTGTTAAAATAGTTATTTTGGTATTATTAGTTGCTTACATGCCACTAAAACTAAATTATTTGGTTTTAAGCATTTAGGAAAAATTTATGTCCCTGGGTATAACGACCTCTTCAATCAGGAACACTAATCTCCAATTCCACAAATAACTTTTTGGATGTGATGAAGAGGCTAAAAAAGTAACTCGTTTAAAATAGTGAAATTTAACCGGATAATCAAAGAGGTCAATTGTCAATAAAAATGAATTGAGATGATTTTATTGAATTATTTTATTGAGCGAATGAATTTAAATTAAATTATTTTTAATCCCATTTTCTGGATATTCTGAAATATTAAGCTTGTTTCGTGTCATTGATTCTAATTAATTTACCGTTTGAAATTGAAATTTAGCTTTCATTAAGTTAAAAGAATTTTATTCGAGAGGTAATAATCTCATTTTTCTACTTTTGCTTCGTTTGACTTGATTCCAAGTTATAACTGGGAGTACAACAAAGTGATCCACTCAATTATCTCTATTTTTTTATTTAGTGGAAAAGTATAAATTACCCAACAAATCTCCAAGTGGGTTGTAAATAGAGGATGTATAAATCCTGCCAGCGCTCGTGTGTATATTGAAAGGGCACATTTGGTATTCCGCCCAGAAACAATAAAAATCGACTGTAAAAAATGGAGAAAAGTGAATAAATAAAAGCTCGTGACACAGCGAACACAACAGAAACGGAGAATGAGAGTAAACAACGATCATTGCTTCCCGCTTAAATGTTTGCGACCTAAAAAAACATAAGCGCTTTTCGGTGCGTTATTGGACTTTTCGGCACATCCACAAATTAGCGCTCGAAAACTGTTGTCTATCGCGTGATGCGTTATAAGTCGAAATCGATAACTCGGTATGTTTCGTCAGGCGATATAATTTATTAAAGCGGTCAATTGGTCGGTCAGACTTTTAGCCAGCGAATTTTCATTTTGTACGGCCTACTGGATGGTCCCTTAATCCTCTTAAACGTTTAACCCTTTTATCTTTGGTCTTGTCAACTGAATGAATTCATTTATATTACACAATAATTAATGATTTCTGAAAAGTTACAAGAATCCCACTACTACCTTTAAAACATTAAATATTGATGATATGAAAATATGTATTAAATTCCTGTTTATAATTCTACACCTATCAAAAATTTTTTGGAATACTTCTTCCTAGGCTAATGCGAGGACTAATGTTTTTTTGCATTTGGATAACCAAGTTCAACTATAGAAGACTCGAGTTCCACACTCTGCTATTCTCGTATGCGTAAAGCTTTGGTCCAAAACCATAAAAATTCAAAAATTGGACTTAAATTTCGACATTTGAAAAAAACAATAAAGATTCCTATAAAAATGAAATATATGAAATCTGAGGCCTGGGGCTAGTTTCCGAAAATCTCAACGACAAAAAGAAAATCTAAATTCTTCAAAAATGAAAGAAATTATTATTCTATCAAAAAACATCGAAAATCTTTATTGCTATGTACCATTTATGTATCCAAGAGGAATAATATGCCAAAGTGGCTTGAACAAGCCAAATCATATCCTCTCTGGTCAATCAAAAACTCAGTACTTTCTATAATTCTAAAACCGAATAAAAAGCTATAACTTGAATAAGAATCGGATTCCTTCCAAACCAAGGCAAAACAAGGGTTCTTCATTACAAAATTCGGAATCTTACGTTGAAACTAAATCAAAACTAACTGACCTTACACACAAAACTTACAAAAATGACGTATATTGCTTTCGACGTTAGGCACAGAAATACAATTTTTTTCAATAAAAGTCAATCAAGTCTCCTAGTTACAGTTACTTTTCTATAAATGATCAAAATGAACTCGTGTTTGTGTCAGATACTCAAGGAAATCCTGGAAATTCCAGAATTGATGATGACACTTCGATACCCAGTTATGAAAAATTCTTTACTCGGACCCTGCGACCTGGTTAACTCATATAGGAGAATTTAAAAGGACATTTTTAGTTAAAATTGTGCCTCCAAATCCGCTGTATAATTCTCCTTCTGATACAAAATATTTACGTCCAAAAATTATAAAAGATATCTAAATTATGGGGTTTTTCGTGACTGGCTCGTTTTCTCTGTGCAAAAGAATATGATATTCTCCTTTTTTTGCAAGCTATGTAAAAATGGTTCTTCTTCTAGTCTATCACAGGAAGGTTACAATAACTGGAAGCATATTGGGCATATTTTTAAATCCTACGAAGTTTCAAGAAGATACGTTGAAAATTCTTTTAGATGACACTTTAACATCAAGGAAAAGTACTTGTCAAGAAGTTGGTATAAACTAAAAATTCAAGCTCAAGAATAATGATATTTACAAAAAAACTTTAAATTTAAGAGCACCATTCTCTTTTTCTGACAAAACTTTATTCAAAAGTTTAAACTTCAAAATAGTTCGAACTGTTCGAACATAAAGCAAAAATTCGAGTTCTAAAAATATTAGAATTCGAAAGAAGAAAATATCCATTTACTATCATAATTTTCCAAAATTCGAACTTTCTTAAGTTCGACCTTCTCCAAGTTTGAACTTCGTATCTTTCGAATTTCCTCAATATTATAAAGAACTATAAAAATTGAGTCCGAAAACTTGGAGTACCGTGAACAGCACTACAAAATACCCAACTGCTAGTTTCTTTGGAAATTGGACAAAACAACCAATGAATAATAATTATTTTTCTTAAACACGCCAATTTTATAATTAATTTTCATAGGAAATGAGGATGTGTAAGCTAACTAAACTAAATAAACAGTAAAACCTCTTATTTTATACCTAATTGATGATATACTCTACTTTTCAACATAGAGGCGCTACTTTTATATCCATAATTAAACTTCCTGAAAGTAGATATATCTGATTGTAGGATTAATATGTATTGGTTTTTCACGCTAATTGTGATCGAATGTGGAACTAATGGGATGATATGGAAAGTAGGTTAGTTGCCATCACTGACCTACTTGTGACGTCACTTTTGGGGCAAAAAATTACTTTTAATGCCAATACTTAGTAGAATGTCCTATAATAATATCGCTCGCCCGTCGTTTATATCCTATGTTCTTTAACTCATGGATTCATGAAACTAAGTTGTATCTGAAGAACCCTTGTAAAGATTTATGAATGTTTTGCAGTTGATAGTATCTAGAGACTAGACTAAAATTACCCCTATGAAAAAACTGTGTCAAATTAGAAATGTTTCATGGTGAATTTTCTATGAATAAAATACAAGCACCAGGCAAATGGTGAATTATAAAATATATTCACTACATATTTTATATATGACTCATAAAATCTTTCACAGAATTATACACTGAATATTTTACAATTAAAAAGCGAACCAACATGTAGGATAAAAGTTATCACGCTGACATTAACACACTTTGGGCTCTTTGAAATATGAATTAAAAAGGGAGGAACTGAATTTTTAGGCTTCTAGGGTTGCCATATTCAACCCCTCCTGGCCGAGAAGCATTTAAATAGATAAGTATCAGAGCTAGATAAATGAAATTAATGGTCTGCATGAAATTGAAACATAATGAAAAAAATAATCACCTCTACTATTAAAAGTATAATTATTTTTACTTTAGGTTATAAAAAATATTAATTTTCCAAAAACTACTATAATATTTTGATAGCCTCATGTATCATGTTATAAAATTAATATGACAAAAAACCGCAATAAAAATTCTGATAGATGCGTTATTTTTAATATTTTGAAACTGTAATGTAGCGAATTTTCCTATTTTATTACGTCTGTGCTCATAACAATTTAATAATAATCCAGTCTCCTGTGTCATTAAATATGACTAACTAACGCTGAATTTTACGTTGTAATTTTGCAAACATGGAATTTTAAATGCGCGCGGTTATACTCTCTACGTCGACTATAGAGGCAAACATTTGTGAAATATGGAATGCTTTGTTTTGTGAAAAGATTTAATTATGAAAATTCCTGCCGTTGCTATGTTCTTTCAGAATAATGCACGTGTATGCGTTGTAAAAGCGTACGTGCTGAGAGAATTTGTAGGCTTGACAATTTTTGCTACCGTCTGCCTAGATCTAAATAAAAAATCAGGTACTGACTTTGCATTGTCGCAATGATGATAAATTGGCTAAAAATTATTCAAACATCCATTTATTTTTATTCATGCACTTTTTATTTGCATAAATTTTCAGCTGCTGCATCGCGGCCGTATGTCCATTTGACACGTTTTGTTTATTTTAAAATACACAATGCATATTTTCACACCACATGGAATTGCGCTTACTGGATTAAAAATAACAAAATTTTGAAACAGGGTTTACGTTTTCACTATTGAAAATAAACAATTTTATTGGTTTAAATATTTACGTGTGATTTGTTTTAACCACTAAAAATATTCTCAAAGAATAAATTTAATACTTACTGATAAATTACTTAAGGCGATATTTTATGGATTTATTAAATACAAAATAACAGCTTTCAAAAAATTATAGACGTTTTAAGACTACGATGGAGCTTTATGTTCTCATAAAATTTAAATATCATGCGATATTTTGTACCCCTTGATGTAAATATTAAAAAGTATCCTGTAGACGGATGCTCCTTTTTTTTCTCTCAGACACCCACTATTTTATATTTCCGTTTCCTTAGTTCTGGTTACACAAGGATAAAAATTTATGGTGATGCCTTTTTGCATAATATAAATTTATAGATCTCTTATTGATTTTATTCATGTTTTTACTTCTTTTTGGAATAAAATTTATTGCCCGTATTGTATTCTTACAATATTTATTGCAATGCGTATATTTGTTATTTTTTTGTACTTTTAATGACCGTCATTTATCATTATTTAATGCACTGCTACATTTATTAAACCTCGATTCTTTAAACTTCATTTGAATATTTTAATGTCCTTGGCGAAAAAAATTGGGAGCTTTCGGATTTTGCAATAAACTTTTGACTAAAATTTCAGATTCGAAAACTATATTAAATAAATTACTATGGCTAATATTTATCAGCTTATTTGTACATAGAATAATCTTTTGTTTCAAAAAATAAATAAAATTTTCATAAAGCGCCGTAAAATAAAAAAATCGTGGAAAAAGAATAGTATTTTATTCGCGAGAAAATAATATTCACTAAGAGCTATTAAGGCACTCTTTCTCGCTCGTTGAATAATATACTATTACTTTAAGATATTTGCTAAATTTTACAAAAAAATAATTTCTAACACGCAGTATTACCAAAAAATTTTAACGGTCATTTAATTTTAAATGAGGTTTAATTTGACATATACCGAGTGGAACCGAAACATTGGTCACCTCTATAACTTCTTTATTTATGAAAATAATAATTTGAAATTTGACTATGTTGTATGGTTTAAGAAAACACATTTTAGGCACTAAAAATTTATTTAATATCACTTTCGGTTTTACCAGAAGTGACATCAACTTTATTTTTTTAAATGTAACACCTAATTTTTTTGTTCTTAATTTAAGACTATTTTAGAAAAGCAGTATGTTAGTGATACATTTTTAATTTTTTTTTTGAAATTTTGAAAAATACAAAAAATATGAAAAACTTGCACAAGTAAATTGATAAATTGATTACATCCTTCCGATAGGATACCAAAATAATCGTATTAAAATCTTCTATTTGAAAAACCAAGTGACCCAACATCTTTTTATTTATCTAGTTTTCTATCTAGATATTTGCAAAAACGATACTCAAAAAAAGTTCATAAATTAATATCTCAAAAACTCCATAAATAATTTTACAAAATACAATTTTCTTTAGGTATTTGTATAATTTGGAATGATTTTTATCAACTTCAGATGAGCAAAAATTTTTTTTTTAAATTTCAAAAAAATAAAAAAGAATATCACAAAATACTCTTTTTATAAAATAATTTCATATTTTGAACAAAAAAAATGGGTGTTACATTTAAAAAAATAAAGTTGATGTCACACATTTTTAGTGCCTACAATGTGTTTTCTTGAATCATACAATATAGTCAAATTTCAAATTTTTATTTTCATAAATAAAGAAGTTATAAAGGTGACCGTGTTTTGTTTCCACCCGGTATAGTATTTTTATGAAGTTTGAATATAGTTTTAATGACATGTAGCTGCAAAATAGACTATATATGTCAAATAAAACCTCATTTAAAATTCAATGACCGTTAAACGTGTTTGATAATACTGGGGGTTAGAGTTTTACAATTTTTAAAGGTCTGTGTTTTAGAAAAAAAATAAAAAAAATTTAAGATAAAAGGTGATTCATGTGCAATTTATCTACATTACGAAAATCATAAGGAACAAAGAAAATGTCACTTTTAGATCGGACCACCTCAAAAAAGTTATTCTACCCCGAACGAAAAATCTAATTCATCCCCTAGTGTCCGATATTCAACCCGAATCTCATCAAATGTTATAGAGGATCAGATTCTAAAGACGGTTGTTTTGACCCGCTCGAAATGGAGGAGGCGAAAATACGACCCTTTTTTGTTTTTTTGTCCCAAAATCGGACGTAATTTATGCGGAGCCACGAAAAGGGGAACTTTTTACGACAGATTTTAAAAATTTCGGTTGCATCGTGAAGACGGATATCAATTCTAAGCGAGGTTCGAATTTCAAATTTTTCAAAGCACCCTAACTCTCTAAAAAAAATTCCAAAGTCGGTTGATTTTACTTGATTTTTTTCGGTTTTCGTCGACGTCAACTTTGAAAAATCGCACCTCCCGTCCGGTTTTAAAGGGAACCAACGAAATTTGCTCCTGTTTATTCTTACATCCTTAAGATTAAACGGTACAATTTTTAAGTCTCCAGGCGAAACGGTGTGACGTCACGGCGCCGAGACTTAAGGCCTGCAAATTTAGCGTTTTCTCAAATTGGTACCGCTTCAATCTCAAGATCCTCTAGTGGAAAAAATCGCAGGTTTTTGATTTATAAAGAAGATCCCCGTTATTGTGGCTCTCTGAGCCCTTTTTTTGATATCTTGATTTTTTATATTAATTTGGGGACTTTAAATTTGCATTTCGTTTTTCTTGCTTTTTCGACGCAGACTTTGAAAATTCGTAACTTTTGATAGGAGTTGGCTGTTACAGTACGATATTTTTTATTTTAGTTAGTAGATTAATATTTATGAGCAAAAAAATCAACACTTCAAAATTTTCACCCTTTGCTACAGAAAAAAAAATCGAACGTAAAATGTTCAAAGAAATCGGACGCGCGCTAGGTTTTGTACCACTGGCGCTCACAGTTTTTAAAAATTTTCAACTTTCGCTTCATTTCTCTTAAAAAGAGTAACTTCTACAGTGTACAGACTATTTTTTGTTTTAATACTCGAAGGGGTTGGGAAAATAAAGCAGAATTTTCGAAACTAGGGGTGGGCGGCGCCTATCCAGCCATTTTTTAACAGATTTTCATTTTTAAAAACTCTACTGAATCTACTCTTAGAACCAAAACCGCTCACGTACCTATAGGGTTTTTTTTAATTTTGAAAAAAAAATCACAAAAAATATTTTTTTAAGATCGCATTTAAAAGTGTTCCTAATTCTTCACGCGTCTAATTAACTCCTCAAATTCCAATTCAACCCCACTAATTTAGTCTAAATAATCATATGCATATGACTGAAATGAAAAATAAAGGCATTTGACTGAAATGAAAAATAAAGGCGTCTATCCCATGGATGCCTGGAGGAGAATGATACTTCATCGCATTTACTAAGTGAATGGAAAGTTATAGCATTATAATGAATAGCCATCCATAGAAAGCATAAGCTAACTGAAGAAGAACCGAAAACAATTCGCGATTTCGGAATTCCGTTCGCCCTTTGGTGGAATTTTTTAAACTACTGAAGTGAGATAAGAAGAAAAATTACGTTTAAATTATACATTCATGCTTATAAAAAGCGAAAATTACCTATTTTATTAGTTTCGTGAGCTAAAATCATTAAATCATATGGTTTTATGTAAATATTATAAACAAAATAAATAAATTTTTACCTCATTTGATTCAGCTGTTTCTGTCAAAACAGCGCCCCCTACAGGTAATCAAAATCGCGAATACTGTGGAAGAAAATCTTGAAGATCAAAGTACCTACCAAAGAATTTTTCAGAATATTCCGTCATGAAACTTTAGAAGTCTTCGATGCACCTCATCTTTCATTTTTCTCGATTTATTATTTCTTTTGTTTTTTCTTTCCTTCGACCTTTTAATTATTTCTTTTGACTATTGACTAGATTGGTTACACAATGTGACTTTTAATTTTATTTAGAGTGAATTTGAGCTTTTAATTTAATTTTATTTTGTTCTGGTTTTGTAGTTTCAATAAATTTTGCATATAGTTTTGGCACAACCTCCCTCCCCGAAGTCCCGAATTTCAGCAAAACAAAAATGGGCACCGAACCTATGAATCATGAAGGTTGTAAAACTTAACTTCCTAGTTATTTTCCTTCACTTACCAAATTATTGTCAAATTGAAGTAGAAAGTTGAAGGAGAAAAACTTTAACCATAATGTGGTAAGTGATGGAAAATAATTGAAAACTGAAAATTTTCTTGATTTGTAGAGATAATAATGTAGTTTTTGGAGACGAGAAAAAAATACCTCCATTATTGAGCTATATTTTGAAACTCTCAGAAAACATTTTATGAACGATTTGTATTTTTTTGTTATTACGAATTGAAAGAGTATGCCTCCAAACACTATCAAACAGTTTGCACAAACATGTTTGCGCAACATCTGCGCAAATTATTTCAAACATGTTTGAATTTACACCAGTTTGTGCAACAGCTCAAACATCGCCACACACTGTCAACATGTTTGCACAACACCCTATGTTGCGCAAATTGTTTGATAGTGTATGGGGCCTTTTATAATGATATTTTTTTAAAATGTCTACACATTTGTTAGGTTATTATTACTACTGATGTGTGCCAAAAATAGGTGACCTACAATCCAAAACTATAAAGGATAGACCTTTACCTTTTGGTATTTGACAATGAAATTTGTACTACTATTCTAACTCTAAAGTTTTATCTACCACGTTTTTGTGTTTTATGACATTTTTGCATAAACTTTACATAAAACGAATTTAATAAGGTAATAATTATTTTCCCCTAAATATAATTTTGTGTAAGTTAATAAAGATTTTGCAAAACATTGTGTAACATAATGACTTAGTTTATCGTGGTAGAAACCTACTCATGTGTAGCAGACAACATATGTACATTTTACCTTTAATATAAAATGTAAATTACCTTTGTCGACAGGTGAGTAACTACAGGTGCAGTAGGGTGCGGTTATGCAGTACCCTAGGGTATTAAGGGTTAGCCGCCCCAACATGAAATTGAGTTACGTTATGCGAGATAATTATGTTCATTTTACTTCCTTTTTTATAATAATTAAATGTTTAAATATTAATGCAGAAAATCTTATTAATAATTAAAATTCATAAAAATGTTAATAATTATTCATTGCTTGGGCAAACAAGTTCGCCTTTGTTACACGCTGCTTATACCCAGACTAGGTACTATATTGTTTTTTTTTGTAATGAAGAATAAAGCAAAAACTTTACATCCCTTCCTTCGCCTAATAAATATTCATGATCACGCCTGTGTAACTATATTAGTTACCAAGTTGTATACGTTAATTCACAGGGACCCGGGACTCTACTCTTGACAAAAGAAGAACGTGACAATATTGCACCTGAGCACGGAAAAATTAATAAATATTAATAAGGGATGATATATACATATAATAAAAACTAATAGGGGTTGTAATTTCGGAATAATTAAAAGGTAAAGGTGTGTGATAATTTATTCTAGACGTGGGTCGCTTCTTCCTGCCAATTACTTAACACGAAGTAATTGTGTGGTGCATCCTTTAAGTCTTCAGTGTTATTAGACTGCCATTTCTTTCGATTATTTATTGGTATTAGTACTGCCTTAAAAGTAAATTGCAAATTTAGCAATTCCAATATGAATAATGTTTTCCATAATTATATTGTCATAATTTTGTTGAAATAACTTTAAAATCTGCAAGGAAATCTTGAATAACAATACATTAAGTTTCCCTGGGATTTCTTTGAATAACCCACCTACACATACAAACATCCTCCCCGTTTCCTATTCTCTTTTATTTCACTTTGTAAACAGTAACTTTTCCTTTACATTCTTACATTTACAACTTTTCTCCTCGAAAAAATATAAATCAGCATTTACAATTAAAAGTTTTATTTTTGTTCAAATAAAATGTTGAGAGGCGTCTGTGAAAAACATTAGAACCAATAAATTATTCAATTAGGAACTTTTTCAATTTTATACAATACATCAAAATTTTTAAGATAAAAAACTTCTTCTTATTTTTGAGAGAACAAAAATTAAATTAACTTCGTGTACGTTTCGAATATTTGCCTGGCGGCAATTTATCATTTCAATCTAAAACAAGCCCAAATATCGACCCCAAATTTAATTTTACCCAGCTCAATTTTCTCCATGCAGGTAAAATTTACAATTTAAACACCTAAATTCAATGCAATTTTCTGGAAATTGTAATAGCGTATAGTTTCATGAGAAATTACAGTTGTACTTTACTGTAGTGGTTTTAGAAGGTCGAGGCAGACATGAGTTTTTTATTGCCTGGGGAAAAACTTCACACTCGTATTGTTTAGAAAAAATCAAGTTAGCCTTTAATTTAAACGGTAGTGAGAATTATTTTCCTTCTGGCTATACAATTTTTTAATCCTCCTTCGCCAAGTAGAGAAATCTGGCAAAAGGTTAAAATAAACTGAGAAATGTGGATCCCTACCATAACCTAATACTTCTTAGTGACCAATGTGGAATTGTAGGATTCATAACAGAATTAGGTTTATCGAAGACCAAAAGGGTTAGACGAAAAGTTTTTCCTGTCTCTATGGATTTAGATGATCCTACATCCTAAAAATGACATCTTGTACATCAAAGACCTTTTCCAGTTTCCTAATAAAGAGAATATAGGATATACCAAAATATTTGTTGAAATACTCAAAGCTTTATTTTAGATTAAAAAATAACATTACAAAAATTATTTATTAATTAACTTTTCTTTTTAGTAGTAGAAGGTTGATAATTTAAAAATAACTCTAACCCCAGCTTCGTAACTCAGTAATCGAATATTTTCTTTTGGGGTCGAATCAATACGAATCCGTGTTTTTCCGTGTCAGGCTTTCAATGGAATTTATTCATAGCACTTTTTTCTCTCTAACTCAATTAAGACAAAAATGTGGGGGATGTCTAGAAAAAAAAGAACGTCTAAAGAACACAATCAGCTGGAATATCTCCATTTTCCGCTCAAATCATTCTGGACACTTTTCAGTAAAACTTTCTGACATTTAATTAAAATAATACATTTCTTGCTGAAAGTCGAGTATAATCACTGACCTTAATGTCCCAGAATAATCCAAGTATTCAATAATATTCACATCACTGCACTTTAGTAATTAAGTATGAATACTTTTAGCACATTTTTTTATAAAATCAAAAGTGATTTAAATAGTTTTTATTAATTAAATATAATTGTGTAAAAAATTGTCTTCAGTAAGAACGAGCGTGTCAAAACGCGCGTGTTCATTTGTTTACAGTGATGTAAAGTACGGTGCAGTCTCAACAAAGTATAGAAACGAACTGAACTTCGCGCTTGCTCCACGGTAATTCCCCTCGCCACATGAAACCCCACTACTAAGGGTTATATATATATATTTTATATTTATACAGCCAATTAGAATATTTTTGAATATATTTTTTAATCAATGATTACCACCCAAAGAAAACCACTATAAGGGGAAAATTAAAAAAATTTCAAAAATGGAAATTTTTCTTTTGATCAAATTCGAAGGAGATAAAAATATTATTGCCTTGCATTAAATTGATACAGTTAATTACAAGCGGTTTATTATTACAATAAATTATAACGAAATTACATGATCTAATAACAAATATTAGTTATTATTGTATGAGTAATTTAGTTTAAACCGTGTTTAATTTATTAAATATTTACTTTCGATTATTTATATCTAATATCTACTTATTTGTTTAAATGAATGATATGCACAATACAATAAATTTATCTTCGATATCTCCTATAATTAAGGAAAAAATAGAAATATTGTAAAATTTTGTAAAAATTGTAATTTGGTGGTTAAAAATTTGTGATAAACAAATTTTGCATAATGAAATAGACCATGACATTAAAAAAATATTAAAGACTAAAACTGAAATTTCGCCCCAGAACTCCGGAACATATGAAGATTTTGATACAAATATTTTTGTCTATTTCAAGGGACTCAAAAAGCTTTTAAATAAGTCAGGATAACTTCAAGCGGAAGGATTAAAATACGTTTAACCCTGTTTGATTTCCAAGATTGTAGTATTTTTCAGGACAAATTCGAAAATAAAATTTTTCATAATTTTTGTTTTTATTTATTGTTCGACAAAAATCGGCTAAATAGTTTTTGAGAAAAAAATTCTAAAATTTTTGTAAATTTCGAGTACAAATTCGGCCCCAGGTAGTACTTAATACTCGAAATTAATCATTTTCCGATAAACCGAAAATCAGTTTTCTGCCAAAACGTGACTTTTTCAAATTTTTAACGGTCTTTAAGCCATAACTTCATTGTATTAAAGCATACGGCAAGTACAAGGTGAGCTATTGCACATTACAATCAGTTTCGGGAAAGAGGAGTAAAAAAATGATCAAAATCGTAACTTTATACAAACATTTGCGTGGGTCTTATAGTTTTTTTTTCTAAATTCATAAAACTATTTAAAAGGCCAGTCAAAAACGGCATGTGTTGCGATTTTTTGGATTCTTTTTGGACATTTCGTAATACACAAAATTTTATGTAACCCAGCTTTTTGGCGACTGTCTTTACCCTTTTGGAAAAAAAATCTGAAACTGCCGGTTTGATCGAACGAAACTAAATATTTTTCTGTGCATTCGAGGTACCCTGAACCACAATAATAGCGTCATTCGGTCATCATTGGTCAAGTCTTGTGGAAGTTGCGAATTTTCAAATTGTGATGCGTAATGTAGCTTAACGTAATTCAGCATAACTCAAAACAGCAACAGTGCAACCGTAAAAAAGCATAATCCAGAAATCGTACTTCAGCATAATAAAATTCAGCATAACGTAATTTTGCATAACGCAATGCAGCAAAACCGTAAAATAATATAATCCAAAACCCGTAATGCAGCAGAACCGTTAAATAGCATAAAAAATCTATAAACTGTAAATCAGCATACCTAACCAAATTCAGCATAACGCAATACCACAGAACCGTAAAATATAACCCAGAAACCGTAATTCAGCATAATGCCACAGAACCGTAAAATAGCATAATCCAGAAACCGTAATTCAGCATAACGCAATGCCAGAGAACCGTAAAATATTATAGCATAATCCCTAAACCATAATTCAGCACAACGCAATGCAGAAGAATCGTAAAATGGCATAATCAAAGACTTCTATGTTTTCTGTTGTTATACATAGACCGGACACGCTTGACATTCCCACAAAATAGGTGTTTTTTATTTACCACTTTTACCTGCTAATGAGCTAACTTTGGACATTTAACTTTTACCATTCAACCCATTAATATTCGAAGTTGTCGTAATCCATCGCATTAGTTGTTTGTTGTATCTGGTAATTTGTAAAATAAAGAAAATCACAGCTATTTTAAAATAGACACCAGCGCCACCAAAGTGTATCAGCGTGAACTGCGGCGGCCATTTTAAAAGTGTCCATTAGCTATCTTCACCTCGGTTACTTTCTTAATTTTTAATTTTTAGTGTTCTCTGATCAAATGAAAATCGAATTTGACAAGTATTTATGAGTATTATAGGTTATGTGATCCAGTATTTAAAATTTACCGCCAAAACGGACACTTTTAAAATGACCGCCAATGATACACAAAAAATTGACACGTGTCCAGTCTATATATAACAATAGAAAACATATAAGTCTTTGGGCATAATCCAAAACCGTAAATCAGCATAACGCACAGTCGCTCAATATGTACTTATATGTCTTAGGAATAAATATTTTTTAATTATGCTATTTTTCGGTTCTGTTACATTGGGTTATGCCGAATTTCATAAGGCAAAATACGGTTTCTAGATTATGCTATTTTACGATTCTCTTACATTGCGTTATGCCAATTTACGTTATGCTGAATTTCGTTATGCTGAACTACGTTATGCCAAATTGCGGGTTTTTAGATTATGCTATTTACGGTTCTGCTGCATTGTGTTATGCCAAATTAAGAAATGCTGAATAACGGATTTTGCCTTATGCTATTTTACGGTTCTGCTACGTTGAGAATGGTTATACCGAAATACGTTATGCTGAATTACGGTTTCTGGATTATTCTATTTTACGGTTCTGCTGGATTACATTATGCTGTTTTGCTTTATGCTGAATCACGTTATGCTAAATTAATCGACACCTCAAATTTACACCCTAAAAAGAAACTCAAGTAATTTGAATTGATCCATTTTATATGGATTGCGTTTTGTGTTGAAGGATAATAAAAATCCGTTTCCGGTTTGCACCTAAAATTTGTACAATTTTAACGTTTCCGAAGAAAATTCGGCGAGGCCGCTGGGTTGACCGGGCGAGACTGAAAACTTCTCCTACATGTAAAAAGAATTTACGAAAAAAAAGCAGCCCAATTGGATCGCTTAGATTCAAAATCAGGCGACACACAGTAAAAAAAACCGAAATCGTGGACAAAACCCCTTCCTGAATTTCAATTTTAGTGAAAATTAGTTTACGAATATTGTCGAGGTCGCTGATTTCAAATTTGGCATTTTTTTTATGAAAAATGAAAATGGCGGATCCAATATGGCCGATATTTTTTATTAAAAATAGTTAATTTTGATGAAAAACAGTACCTTAGGGTTTTTGACGTCGCTGATTTAGAATTTGACATTTATTTTGTAAAAAACCAAATGGTGGATCAACTAGGGCCAAGTTTTTTTATTAAAAAAATAGTTTATTTTGCTGAAAGCCAGTATGTGTCCATATTGGGAATTATAACTAGGTGTAGAGGGCTATAAATGGAATTTATTCGGTACTTATCAGTGTCAAAAATTGTGTTTAAAATGCATTCTTGTACCTTATATCAACTACATATTCAACAAAACACAAATACATTTATTATTTAAAGCTTCAGTAAAGCTCAAAAACATGTGTACCAATGCGTTAAATAAAAAAAGTAAGTACCGAATATATATGATTATATTTTTGCCACCAGAGGGCGATAGGAATCTAAAAATTCCCAATAGGATCAGATTAGTTTTGTGAAATGGTCACAGGGCCTTGTAAATGGTCACGTTATATTCCAAAAATATGTAACAAAGTACCTAGGACAAAAATGTCCCAAAATTGAAACTTCAATTTCAGGTTTTGGCCACGTTTTCGTGTATTTTTCCCACTGGGCCACGCAGTGATTTTTCAAATTTGTAAAAATCAACTTTGTCGAGGAAGATTTCGAAAGTGTTTCATCATGCAAAAAATTAAAAAATTGTTTTATTTGTATAAAAAACAAACCCTTTTAAGATGAGACTGAAATTTCTAAGCTGGATCAATGAGAAATACTCGTAGAGATGGAGATAACAAATTCAGGACTAGTTTGACGTTTCAAGAGATCGTTGTGGATTGTAAACAACTTGAGCTCAGAACGTTCAGTTTTCGATTCTACACAATATAATAAAATTTGGCGCCGATTAGATAATTTTGTAAAAGTTTTTATTGGATTTTTGTCGTCCATCTTCATACAAAATGTCAACCTCCTACGACTTTCCGACCTTCTTCTGAAACCTGGAAGTATGGGACTTATCTGGCAGACTTGGATAAATACATGAAAAAAAGAGATTATTTTTATTAATTTTCAATATTACACCTCATGATTTAAAATTTATCTTTTTAATATTACTTCGCACAAATTTCTGACTAAATTTAAAATTTAATTTCCTGAACCTAGATAATTTTTCTTTATCGGCAGTCGATTCACTAATATTTTATCAATTTTTTGAAACGTCGAGAAATAATAATAAATGACAAAGTATTAAAACTATATTACTTTCAGAGATGATATTCTAAAATTAATATAAATTTAAGATAATTATATTTAAATTCAATGAAGTTATTAGAAATTACATTTAATTGATTTTATTAAAATATGTAGTATTATAACCAGACTTGGAAATGTTTCCATTTATAGTAATAACAAAGTTTTGTGTACTTGCATTAACATTTCATCTGGAAATAAATAAATTAATGGTGCGTGAATACTGGTGAAGTGAAATATTTTGTAGTTGGCAATAATGATTTTGATTTGTTCCGATTCGCATTTGGATTCAAACATTACCGTGAAAATAAAAAATATAGGCAATTCGATTTTTTAAAGTTGATTTATTTATTAACAGTTTTTTTTTGGATTACTCTTTTACACACTTATCCACCAAAGTAGTTACAGTTTTATTTATTAGTAAATTTCGTAGTGTAAAATTCTGTGCAGGAAATTTATCGCGAGAAAAACCATGGCAATAAAATTAATTAGGAAAAAGGTTCCTAATAAAACACTGGTCATTTTAATGAATTTTGCTGTTTTCTAAAAAGAACTTTATTTTTTGAGAAAGTTTTAAATAATAAGTTTTTAGCATTCTAAGAAAAACTGTTCTTATTGAGTATAATTTAAAAATTTTAAAAAATATCAATATGATATAATTTATGAATGTCAAATGATTTTACCAGTTGAAAGTAGAGATATATTTGATATACACCCCCAAAAAGCCGAATCGCTAAAGGTCGAAAAGGACAAAAGGCTGACTAGGACAAAAGACCGAAGGAGAAAAGGCCGAATAGGGCAAAAAAACGAACGATAAGAGACAGAATTAAATAAAAGACCGATTCAGACATAAAGTTTAAACAAAAATCTGAATGACAAAAGCCCGAAACTAACCTAACCTTACCTGACCTGACCCAACCTGAAGGATGAAAATATTTCCGAAATTAAGGATCGTATGAAAAATGTTTCAAATAAAAAATGGAAAAACTGACTGAACAAAAATGCTACCGATTTTTTGAAAAAAATTATGACATTTTTAGCAAAAAAATATATCATTAACCTTTATCAGGTAGCAAGTCATCATATCATCATTTTATTTGAAAAAAAATATACAGATTTTTAAAATTAAACATATTTTTGGAAATTTTGAGTAGTAATTTCTACTCCTAGGCAGTACAAAGTGACCACAGAATCATCGAACATAAAAAGTGGCATTTTAAAGCCTGTCAAACGTCACAGAAGACTCTACTTTAATGACGTTTGAAGAAAAAAAAAGTTACAGCACATTTTCTGTGATTTAAAAAAAAAACGTTTTTTCATAAAAATAACGTTCAAGTGTAATAACTTCAGAGTAAATTGATAAAAAAATTTCAAAACTGTCTTATTTATTAGATTTTATGAAAATACAACCAATAAAACAGGTTTCAATTTTTTTTCTTGAGAAATAAAAACGTTACAGGACGTTTTGTGTGATTTTTAAGAAAAAACGTTTCTTATAATACCTATATAAAATCTATAATTAGAAATTCCATTCCGTTGAAACCCGAAAAATGTGTAACTCCAATTTCACTAATTTGACAAATTATCTCCTAAAACATTATTAAATTTCAAGCATGGAGTTTAATAAATAAATGTTTCGTGTGAAATAAATATTTAGTTTATCGTAGGAAGTATTCAAAAAAATCTCACTATAAAATGAAAAATTTACTGATACAGTTTTTTATAAATTGTCCTATTCGTCTTTCACTACGCTGAACATGGAATCCTTAACATTTTTCATTGTTGTAAACACCAACAAGTCTTAAAACAAAATAATAAAAATGAGTCAAGAATATATGAGTAGTTATACATAATCTGGACTTTTTACAAAATTATGCCTATAACAATTTTTTTTCATTTGATGCCCTTTGTTCAATGACCTATTCCAGTTCATCAATGATCAACAAAATATTGATACAAATAGTTGGATGATGCGAAATACAATCCAATAAGAGTTTGTTGCTCTGTATGATATTTATCAGAAACATTATAGAAACCCTAATCATTTTTGACATGTAGATTTGTAATCAAGAAAAACCAGGTAACGACCTTTGCATGGCAATAACTGTCGCCAAATGTGCTCAAATATTTTTACCCCATATATCGTGGGGTAAGGTATGTACATAACGTATGCCAAGAAACCATCCATCAATTCTGACTGTCAATGCATTGAAATTGCGGTACGTTATTTAGAAAATTGAGTTATATTTAGAAGAGGGGAGATAAAACACCTTTTTTAAGATAACTTTATTAAATGTCAGAAATTTTACATTATTTGATAAACACGTTGCATTTTTGACAAAGTTGTTATTATTTGGAGTTTACTGAAAGATAAAATTTTAAGAAAAATACAATTAAATTTTAATACAAGTCATAGCCTCATAAGTTTTTGATTTGATTAAGTGAGTAAATTTCTTATAGTGCCAAATAATTTTCCAAATTGAATAAAACCCCTAAAATTTCATGAAGCAATAGTTTTTTGTTGCATTAAATAATTGCTATGTACAAACCATATTTGCGTTATTAGTTTGAAATAAAATTGATTAAAATTTTGCTTTGTAAGGTAAATAAGGTAAAAAAAGAGAAAACAAAAAAATTAATACAATACGAGTTTGAATTACGAAATGATTGCAAAATGCAAACACACCATTCGGCGAATCGAATTAAAACCGCGAGCATGCTTTCTGTATATAAACTGGCAGTCAATATTTTTTATTTGGCATAAAAATATTTAGCGAAAAGAGGGTTGGTCGGGAGGAAAATTGAGGCGCAAACACGCACGCGTTCATCGAGCGTCGCGTCACAAAAAGCTTTTTAACTTTTATTATTCATTGCACGCATTTTCATACAGAGAGTGGCTGATTGACTGTTTTAATATTGAATGATTTTTTTTTAAATGGGAGAAAATCCAAAAGAATTCTTCGATTCATTCGGCTATACTTCCACTTAGAGCTTTGTAATGGTTTTCTAAATGCTAATATAAAATTATTACGTGCTCGGAAGAAATTTCGAGTGCTTAAACAGATTTTATAATTCGTTCAGATTTATATTTTGCTTTTTAGGTAATTACATTCCTTTGTATTGCGATATTATTTAATTGAATGAAATTCCATATAAAAGTGGAAGAAACATGTAATTTAATATAATTATCTAAAAAAGGTTACAGTGGTACAAAATTGTTTCGAATTACTATTGTTACATAATAATTGACAATCTCAAATTTTTTAATGACATTATGGGCGAGGTATTACTGTAAGTTTTTGTGAAATTCCTCCTATTTCTAGGGTCTCTGAATAGCATCTGTCATTGTTGTTTTCCAATTATAGGCGCCCTCTTTGTTGTCATAAAATATAACAGGTGAAGCGGTGTGTCACTTTTTCCCATACAAATAAGGAAGACTTACAAAGAAATTCTACACTTTTAATTATAAAATTACAAAAAAGGAAGTGGAGAGCGGAGCTTATTATATTAAAAGATAAATTCAGTCCCTAGATGTCATTATTAGCAATTTTAATTAGGTTTTCTTGCATTGTGAAAAATCTAATTAAATCCGAATCTACAATGGACTCCTTGATTCTGTTGCATAATATATTTAAATAGGCATCTTTATGCCATGCCATGGCACTGATTCGCTTGCATAATAAAATGTAGCAGTGGGTTGGGGCCAAGTCCCTCTACTAAATTAATGGAAATATTTTAATTTATAAATGGCAGAAAAATCGATATTTATTAATTCTACGCGGCTTATTTTGTAATATTATAAGCGAATTTTGTTATTATTATTTTAACTAAAACATTATGCCACAACAATTTTAATTATATTTAATTGATTAATAAATAATATCAGAATCATTAAAATTTAAATTAATTTTAATTTATTATAAAATCACTGATTGTTACCCTAAAATATGATTAGTAACTTTTTTAACTCACGTTTTTAATTTATTCTATTACATAAAAATTTGTATGTATCGATTAACAGTTTATACAAGGTGTTATTCAAATATTGCATTTCTTGAAAATCTTTATCGGCGTGTATAAATGAAACGAAGCCATTTTCAAAAAATCATGAAAAATGTATAACAAAATTACCCAAAAAAAACGAAAAGTATCAATTACATACAAGGTGTCCCACTTTTTTTCCAACAAGATGTTACTTAGATAGTAAATGTCATTCTGAACAAAGAATGTTATTGTATGAAGTAATATTTTTATTGCGACACCGAAAAGAGTTACATAAATTTTAATATTTTTTTAGGAAACCCTGTATAAACATCAGATTTTAGCGAGGAAATATAAAAGTTTAAAAATAGTTTAAAATTAGTTAGTAATGTTCAAAAAAGTAATTGGGAATGCAAAATCCAAATACTTCAAATACAATATATTTTACACTTCAAGATTAAGCCCAAATGACTGGATAAAAAAATTTGAAATTTTGTGGGATCAAATGGGGCTTTGGAACAAATATTTTAAGATGAAAATTTTTTTTATCGCTGGGATTTTTGACACGGCAGCCATCTTGATTTTTTCTTTAAATGGCAACATGTCATGCAATACGTCATTGGAAAGCTAATTATTAGTATTTTACGACAGTCTATAAAATTATCATGTTAATCATAAAAAATAAACATTGATAAAATTTTGTTTTCCAACTTAAACTTTTTTAGACTGTCGAAAATTACAAAAAGAAGACTTTTTATTATTTTCCCTTCAAAATAAAAATATTTTAACCTTCAAAATAGGGCTAAACCATTTTTTGACTGCTAAAACATTTTATTGCTTTATTTAAATACAATATTATTTTATTTAAAAAAATGTTTTAGCCCTGTATTTATGGCAAAACATTTTTATTTTGAAAGAAAAATAATAAAACAGATTTTTTTGTAATTTGCGACAGTTTAAAAAATATAAATTTGGATAAAAAAAAATTTATCAATGTTTATTTTTTATGATTAAAATAATAATTTTATAGACTGTCGTAAAGTACTGAAAATTAGCTTTCCAATGATGCATTGCATGACATAGGCTGTTGCCATTTAAAAAAATCAAAATGGCTGCCGTGTCAAAAATCCGAGCCATAAATTTTTTTTTCATCTTTGTTCTAATGCTCCATTTGATCCCACAAAATTTCAAATTTTTTCATTCAGCCATTTGGGCTTGACGGCTTTAGTTCCATACATAAAACACCCTGTACATAAAGTATTTTAAAAAAATTGAATAGACTTAAAAAAACTGTAATCAAATGCATAAACCAAATACTCAAGATTAGTTTTTAAGATATATATTTTTTTTTTAATTTTAAGGGTATATACAATTTTTTGCTTAAAAATAAAACGTCCCACTTCAATATTAATTCCTTAAAAGACCCAAATGCATGTTTTTATGAAGTTTCAAATTACGAATGAAATAATTAAGGCAATTTAGTAATTTCGACTCCTACTTTGGATTTCCACAAATAAAACTGCAGTAATGCTTTTCGTGAATAAAGCATAGCTGAGGGTTGTAATCTATAAAATAGCGTCTAACATATCTGCAATCATACATTCACACTATACTTATTTTAAGAGCGCGTTTCAAACACTCCAAATGTATACATCAAACATGCTTAATGGTTTTGTTATTTAAAAGCAATTATTTTTTATCCCAAAGATCTTTTTGCGATAAATACTTTTATGTAGATTAAACGTAAAAATTTTATGTATTGAAAGGGATGATTTTAAAATTGGATATTTAATTAGTTTAGAATGGAAATATTGTTCAAAGAATAATACAAAATATAGAAATAAATGCTTTTAACAAAATTATAAGTTCTATAAGTACATAATGACAGATAAAGGACTACATTTAAAAATTATTACGTAATTTTAGTATATTTTATTTTTATTTTATTGTTAACAATGTATGTAGCAATACTTTGTTGTTATTTCTTATTTTATTGTAGATTTTCTAAGAATCTACAAAAAAATTAAAAATTTCACGAAAAATGTACAGTTGGTCCGAGCTGTATACTTTGTCCTACTTCTAGCTGGGAACAACTTTACATTGGCTTTCAAAAATTAATAGGAATATAATAAGTATGATCTAAAAAACTAAATTAAACAAGTTTTAATGTTACAAGCAATGTTTGTGACAAGCAAAACATGTTGCATTGGAATATTAAACTTGTTGTTTTTTCTTACATATTTCTTTATTTTATTTTATTTCAATTCAAATACAAAGGAATTTAATAGAAAATCTATTGCTTATAATGTTTTAAACTTAGACCCAGTTGCACATGTTCTAATTAAGCTTTAAGTGGCATTTAAAATAAAAAAATTAACAGAAACCCACAATGGAAAATCTGTCAATTTTTTAGTTGAAATGTCACCTTTGGTTTAAGTGGAAGCTATGCCACAGAGGCTTAAATTGCCCACGCCAAAATTATTACAATGACATGTTAACACCGAAAAACATATTAGCTCGAATTATGTTACCAATTTTCTAAGAAATCTCAAAATTAAAAAAATCAAAAATTACACCAAAAATATTTTTTTAAATTAAAACTATTATGTATTAATTAGAAGAATGGTTGATGATGATTTTGGATAGTAATAATTTGTTGGAAAACAGGAAAGTTCAAAATCCCAAAGTTTGTATGCGACATGTTTCGCCTTATTTAGGGTATCATCAGGCACATAAAGTGATTTATACAAATAACATTAAAATTGTAGCATTGAAACTATGTATAACATAAAAAAGAATTATAAAATTTGAGGATAATTAAAAAACAATTTCGATTTTCAGGACTCAAAAGTGCCAACTTTATCAATAAAATGTTTAAGAGTCATTTCCTAGACGCCCGGGATAAATTTTCCATCGGAGGTAATAACAGGGAATAGAAAATCTATCCCACTTTTCTGGAGCTTCATTAAAAATTATCAGTGAATCACTGATTATTAATTCGAATCGCCATAATTTGGTATACAGGGTGGTCACTCTTACGGTGCACACCATTGGGATCTTGTCAACCTAAAGAGTTACAAAGTTGCTTAAATTAGAAAAAAGTTGCCCCTTTTCAAACTCCTTTAGAATCTATTTAGAAATCCAAGATTTCTTGCTCTAGTCCTGAAATATCATGAAAAATCTGAAATTTCGCATTTTCGTTTTCTTTTCATATTTTTGTAATCGCTTAACTTCTTCAATTGCAATTTGGCAGTTTTACATAATTTGACATTCTCTATCGATTGACCTTAAGAAGAGAATTTTAGGTTAACTAGATTTCATTTATTTTAAACCAACTTTTGATTTTCTTAGGGGCGACATATTTGATTTTTATATCATTGGATTAAGAAAAAAAAACTACAATTTAAATGATGTAACACACATTGTTCTTTTCCTTTAAGTAAAAAAAAATTGAAAAAATATTAAATTTTTATTTACAAAATCAAGTTGACATAAAATAACAAAAGAATAATTTTATTATTTTATTTAAAAATAAACAGATTTTTATGCCAACTTGATTTTGTAAATAAAAATTTAATATTTTTTTTTAATTTTTTTTTAATTAAATTAAAAGAACAATGTGTGTTACATCATTTAAATTGTATTTTTTTTTCTCTATCCAATGGATAGAAATTGGAAAAAAAATGCCATTTAACCTAAAAATTGATAATTTTAATAAAAACTTTTTCAAAAAACATTCATAAAAGTCCAACATTTGTAAACAATTTTAAACGCAACTTAGATTTATTGATTTTTTAATGAAATGTTAATCTTATTCCTGTTTTAAACATTTTAGATTTTATCGTCAATTTTTTAAGAACCTATCAAATTACAACAAATTTAATATTCATATGCAATATGTGAATAATGTCAAAACTCAGATTTTTTTACCAGGAAAGTTTAATTCTTTTTTCAATGAAAAGATCATATCATGCTTTATCTCGTCTATTAACCTCTAGATGTTTTTGAATATATTTTTGAACAGCAGCTCTATTAAAATCCGAATTTTTTTTATATATTTTTCAACAGCAGCTCTCTGATGCCTTGGATGTTTTGACATATATTTTGTTAGAGCTTTTTTGAGTTGAGTTCTTCTAGAACTAAGTACTTTCAGAAAATCGGGCCTGACGTATCATTTTTTGTTTTTTTGGTATTTTTAAGAGGCCGAAGAAATCAAATTGTCTGCCTAAGAAAACTCTTCAATTAAATTATTCGCGATTTTAGGAAAACGAATTTATGAAACCGTCAATCTGGTATAAAATGTCTGTAGTAACTTTGTCCGTTTTAAATAAATATTGATTTTAAGTAAAAATCAAAAGAATAATAAAACACTTAGGGCGACTTTAAGCTGTATTCGCACTTAGAAGCATGTAGGATTAACACTGGTTTCGAAAGTTCATTAAGTTGCTACAGAGGGCGTACCATGCCATTTATTTCTAGTTAAAATTTCAAATGATGATTTCCCATGAATTGGAGTCTAGACCTTTTACACCAAATTGAGAATAGGCACATAGAATATTGTTTTGAAATATCTGTCCTGCTACCACTAACTCACAACTTTCTAGAGTGTGCAGAGTAAAGTAAACATTAAAATACACCCACTTAGAGAAGGTTTTCGAAAAAATGTTGTAGTACCTAAGCTATATCCCTTTAAAAGTTTCTGTAGTAACCTTGTAAAAAAATACTTAGGACGAGTTTAACCTGTATTTGTATGTAGAAACATGTAGGTTCAATACTGGCTTCGAAAGTTCATTAATTTGCCATAGACGGCGAACAGCACCATCTATTAAAATTTCCAACTATGATTTCCCATGAACTGAAGTCTACGAATTGACTGGCCCTTTGCTCCAAACTGGGCCTATACAATATTGTTTCGAATAATATGAAAATTAAATTGAAATATCTGTCATGCAGCCACTAGCTCACAACTTGTTTCATACTTACTAGATTTTAACTTTTCCAGAGATTAATAAATAGTAAGCAGTACCATAAACTGGTGTACCTTTGGTCTTTAGTGGTAACTTTGGTCAAAATCTTGGAAAAAGCGTTTAACAAGCCCAACAGAGTAAGGACATTAAAAGCAGGACATTAAAAGCAAACTTAAACCCAATATATGGATAGACATAAACTATATCAATTTCCAATACACTGATTTGGATTGATAACCACAGACTCGCTCACTGCTTGAAGCAAATAATAGTACTCATGGCTTGACCTGGCATGTGCAAAGATAAGCAGACATTAAAATTCATCCACTTAGAGCGGGTTGTGGAATCTAAGGTATATCTCAATAAAATTTCAAGTTTCTATCTACTCTGGTGCGTTGATAGGCCAAAGAGTAAGTGAGTGTCTGAAGATTTTAACAATCTATTGAAAAAAATCATCAATATTTGGGTGAGTTACAAAATAAGCCAGTTTTAACTCAATAAACGAAAATCATTCCCATATTGGTTTCTTATTCATCGAAGAAATACAAAGACTTTCAGTTTTTTATTGATTTGACCAAAATATTTGAGGAAAAAATATTTACAATACGATTGGTCACTTTAGTGATTCTGATAGGAATTAGTTTTTAATTCAATATAGAAATCCTTTACATTTTAAACTATAAAATTATGTTAAATGATGATAAAATCGCGAAATTCCTAATTCATATAAATATTTATAAAAATTTCGTGTTTGTTTGCATCTAAATAAGAAAAGTTGAAATGTTTTTATGCAGATATACGAGATAAACTTGATGTGCGTAAGATAATCTTCAGAAGTTTAGTAAAGAGAAGTATAAATCCTATCTTTAAATATGATGCGGTGAAAATAATTAGATGTTTAATGCCTTTTCATGATGATATATTGGGTTATTATTTCTCCTGCTCCTTGAGTTTTGTTCCCTGCAAGAGTGTAATATGCCTTCCATTATTCCTGTGAACATGCACATGGTAAGATAAGCGGGCATGTACCAAGGATCAAGGTCCCTGGCGTGCACAATACTTTAGTTAGACGTAGGATTGTTAAGCAGAAAATAATGGGCGCTCAAAAAGAAATGTGATTCAGCTGTCATTTAAAGATCATAACATTTTTCATAGTTCTTTTCAGCATGTCATTAAAATCTCGTTTAAAAACAGATAATGTACACGAACGCCAAATAATTACGATCGTTTTTGAACATAAAAGAGTTCTGCATTAAATTTCAATCTCTCCCGTCGTGTATCGCACGCTGCAATAGCCGATAGGGGTATTTGTTTTGTTGCAATAAAATGCGAAGAGTTTTGCCATTCTGTTCTCAAAACGTAAATATTTGCAAGGATGGTAATTTGGTCTTTAGCACACACCCTAAGGGTAGATATCGCAACAGTACAGACTGTTTACTCCACACAAAACCCCCAAATGGCTGCGGCAGTCTCATTAAGTGAATATTTTTTATCAAATTGCTTTCTACATAAAGATCATTACTTTGCGATAAAATTTGATCTACTCATTTAAAAATGCTTCATTATAAAAAAACGCACATTTCAACACATTTTGATTAGGTAGTTAATTCGTTACATTATTATTAGGCTTCTAGTTTCTTATTAATTAAGAAAAATCTGAGAATTTATTTGACGCCTATATAATTCAGGACATCAAGGGGGGTTTAAAAAAACCGTGGAAGCAATAATACTGTCGGTTTATTGAAATTAATATTCGAGGCACGAAGAAATAATCCAAAAGAATGTCTGGAACAAATTGGATTTTTACTAAAAAATCTCGCGTTATGTCAGGAATTAATTACAGTTTCACAGACTTCACCCCCAGATTCTACTATTTAAGGCAACCCTAAACAACTGCCCCTGTGCACATTTTGTAATTGGGAAGGAACGCGAGAGTCCGTTCTAAAATTTCAATTTGCGAAAGGCGTAAATCTCCACTTAAATATCATTATTATTGCCGCTGTTTTTGACTCCACACCGACAGATTAACTGAATTAAATTTCCACGAAAATTACATTTTATGAACCCAGATTTTTAAAATTATAAAGCTAGTAATGTAATTTTAATTAATTATAGTAAGATTTTGATTTTCCTAAAATTATTTGGTGTGTTGAATTTTTATGACAGATTTTAATTTTCCGTTTTTGAAAAAAATTCAATTGTGAACAAGTTTCTCTCGAGAAATTTAATCTTCTAAAATGAAAAATTAATTTCGTTTCGTAATGCGATACAAATAGGGTTTTGCGAGTATGAAACCCTTTTAGTGGTTTTGCGCTGCTGTAAATTTATAAGATTTTTATTTTTTAATCAATATAATTACTAAAACGCAGATGGGTCCATTTGTCATGAAAGGTGGCTTGAACCGCAAATGAAATTACCACACTGAAGGCTCTCAACCTGCGGCAAGTGTGACCCTTACTTGCATGTCCTCTGGTCAGCTCATACTCTGTTAAAGTAACCACTAATGGAAACAGTGGCTAACAGTCCTTTCAAGTCAAAGGCGATAGTACCTACTACCTTTTATAGCCTTTGGTCCTTTTGTTCTAATTGAAATTTACTTTTCAACTAGATTTCTCTGCTTTTTGAAAAATACCTCAATAACTTATTTCATAAGGAGTTAAATCAAAATCGTTTATAAAGGCCAAAGAAATAAAAATTTCTATCCTTAGTCTTACATTACTCAAAAATTTCTGCGACAAATTCTAAAATACAATTAATTACTTCTGAAATACAAATATACTTATTTCTTATTTTCGAATGATACTGTGCAAAATACAATGTATGGTTCTGAAATACAATTAAAAATTTCTTAAATTTAATTGGTTATTTTTGAAATACATACAAGTGTTTTCTGAATTACAATTCACATTTCTGAATTTCAATTGATGATTTTTGAAATTGAATTGGTGCTCTCTGAAATACAACTGGAAAAGGTGTCATTTTTGATGATTGCTGCCATTTACCTATTAAAAAAATTAAATATATTAAAGTTTTTTGGATTTGGTTGCATTTATTTATGTATAAGCTTATGATACGTTTTTTTTGTAGAAATTTATTATTATTAATATTTTTAAAGTGGAAAAGGGACACTAAATTTCTAGAAATATGCACTGGTATAAAATCTCTTGCATATTCTATTGCATCCGCTAGTAAAACCAAAGTATCAAGTATCTCTTTTTAATTGGAAAAGGGGGAAACTTTACAATGTAAAAGAGGAACTGATTATGTCGCATAGAATAGACTACAAGGTTGGTAAAAAGGGGTAAATCATCTGAACATGACTGTAAAATTTTTAACTACATATCTATATAATTTAAAAGGGTTTATCAAGAACAAGATCTCTATTTATTCCTATACAGAGTGATCTCAAATAGGCATTTACGCTTTACGTTGTTAGGCACTGTTAATACTGCATTTTGATGGTGATTGTCAAAATAAATTTCCAAACCTTGACCGTTCCAACGCAATATTATCAATTTAAGTGGAATTGTTATTGGTTAAAATAAAATCGATTCAACATTCATTTTCTTCATATTTAATTCCAAAAAAGTTATTAAAAAAATTAAATTTCGTAATAAATTAGAAAAGACTATTTTAATTGAAAATGATACAATCTATATTTCTTTTGCAAAAAGTGCTTCTAATCGTTATGAATCAGCAGAAATCCAAACATTAATTATCCGAGTCTATTTTCCCATAGAAAACACTTTAAAGAATGTTACAGAGGTGGAAAAAAGTACGTTAACTTTAAATTATTTTCCAAATGTCTTTATTAACTTACACTTGAATTTGACAAAAATTAAGTAATTTTAAAAAACAAAACCAAGAAAAGCAATTATACAGGGTGTCCCACTTTTTTCAGCACTTGTTTTAAATAGTTAATGTCATTCAAAAAGTTCTTATTTTATTTTAATTTAAATTAACGTTAAATAATAATAATAATTTTTTTTTGATAAAAACATTACAGCACTTTGAACGACAAAAAATGACATTTCCACTAAAGTTAGACTTACAAAGTTAGTTTCATTAACAAATTTAGAAAATTTCCTATAAAATGGACTTATTTTAGTAATATTTTTCTCATAGGAGCTTTCTTGAAAATTGTTTATAAAAATACTCATTTTTGATGTATAAAAAAATTCTAAAAACTTCACTAAAAAGTTAAAAACTGGTAGTTTCGATAAAGTTATAACAAAATTTTTGAGTTTAAATTAAACATTAGGTTATAATGTATTATACGAAAGTCTAAAATCAATCATGGGCCAATAAAAAAAATAATATAACCAATTGAAGTTAAAGTTATTTTTTGGGGAAATTTTTAATCCTACTTTAATGACCTAAAAAGGGTATTTATAGTCAAGATATGATTATAAAGTAAGATTTATTATCAAATTTAGTTATTTTTTTATAAAATGGACGATTTAAAAAATAAAATTCGTAATGGGTCTTTTTTGAAATCCCATTTAAATTTTTTTAACGCTTTCATTTAAACTGACGTGTTTGATGAAAAATTTGTATGCACTTCAAACCCCAAAAAATGACATTTCCACTGAAGCTAAGCTTACAAAATTAGTTCCATTATAAAATTTAGACAATTTCCTATAAAATAGGCTTATTTAAGTATTTTTTCCACATAGGAACTCTTTTGAAAATTAATTTTAAAAATTACTCATTTTTTGTGTGTTACAACTTTTTTAAAAGTACAAAATTTTAGTAACTTTTGGGATTCCTATATATTTTTTTAAAATAAATGATTATGTTAATTTTTGTTAAATTAATGTTAAAAAAGTAATTAAGTGATTTTGTTCAGTATATGACATCTACTTTTTTTGAAAAGTTTCATTTTGAAGTTAAAATGGGACCCCTGGTAATTTTCATGGTATTAAATTCTTTTTTCTCATGATGCCACTTGAAAAACCAAATATGCTTATGATTTCACGGATCCAAAGCATACTTGATTTAAATACAAAAAAATAAAATTAAATGAAATTTATACAGGATGTCCCAGAAAAAACATAAAATTTTTGAAATTTTAAAATTGCTGAATTACATTTACTATCTAAAAAAAAATTTTGTTAGAAAAAGGTGAGACACCCTGTATAATAATACCGTTTAATTTCGACTCACCCTGTATTCCCCAATTAAATGTACAAATATTAATATGTTAATATCCAATATATTTTTTGTATAGGTAAATATAGTCAATTAATTTTTTTCTTGAAGTCATCAATTTTTAAAGATATCTTATTATTAACTTCATAAAAGGATATTTTACCTATTTATTTATTATTGTTGATATAAAAATTCTCATTTTCTGATATATTTTCAAATAATAAATGAATTTAAATATTACTCCAATCTAATTTTATAAAAAGTTTTAATAAAAGTCTTTTTCATTTTAAATTTTGCAAATGCATATACGTGTATATACGAAACGAACCCCAATAGCAATAAAATACATCCCTTTGCGCCTATTTCCACCCTTGGCCACAAATAAGAGTATACGCTAACGACCTCTACAATCAATAACACAAGTGCCCTTACATAAATTCTGAGACTCAGGTGCATTTTCCCAAATAAAACGCAATAATCCTAATAAATTCCTACTGAATCCAACATTAGTGCATAAATTAGAATGATTGATTATATGAATATTAATTCCGTTGAATGGATTATGGTACTATAGCAACTATAATTATTAGAGGGTCCAAGTTTATACATATACTATAAGCATGATCGATCTCCTGGATTGCGTTTCAATTATACGGATTCTCTAATTACATCGCCTATTAAGAGATTATCTTTAACAGCATTATTAATGTACTTGGACTTCGACTGGACCTTGATTTTAGTGATAGTAGTGCTACTATAAATCTGCAATTAAACTCATTAAAGGATTCTTAAGCAGTTGGTTAAAATAAATTGCTTAATTTTAATAAATTCAATTGTGGAGCAATTAGAAGCTCAAGATATTACATTAAGTAGATGCAATAAATTAGCATGAATGTCTTTGTCAATTGATTAGATTGAACCAGGGAACGGAGTTAATAGGAGGCAATATCTAGAATAGTTAGCAACCTGATAGATGATGTCTTGTAATAAAGTTCAGGTATTATTAAACGGAAGAGTAATGAGTGCAATGAGCGGAAAACCAAATCCCTTTGTTTCTACCTGTTACCAACGACTAATATTAAATACGATCAATCCTACGCCTCTATTTACACCTAATGTTTTAATTAAATTAATATAAATTATGAAGATATGTTAAATATTTATCGATAAATAACTAAACTCATTTTCATTACCGACTAATAAAACATTTAATTAACAACATATACTCTACTTCATCATTAAAATGGTTAAACATTAATAAATTATTACCACGTAAATATTGAAACTGCACAAATAATGTCCGAAATAATTAATGCGAGCATGTAAATTTTAAATTTTAATAAATAATTAATAACTGGCTCAATATATGCAAATCAACTGTTCGTGCAAATATTTTGGCAACATAAATGCATTGCTGTAAATTAAAGCGGTCGCCATAAATGTATGAAAATGTTTTTTTCGCAGAACCTCCAACTTTGTATTCACCATCAAAGGTGCACACATATGTTACTTTTAAAGTATAAAGTTACTTCACCGTTTTCCATTGGAGGTACAAAAAGTCTCCTCTATATAGTGTTCAGTTGTCACCGTTGGAATAAAGTATGTTCCAAAATAAGCAGCACGTTTACCTTTTAAAACAACGTTTTTGCAAGAGATGATGAGATTAAAAGAAACTCTTTTTAAAACGCTCGTTTTAACCTTATTTGCCACGGGCAATAAAATGTAACCTCAGCTGTTATTATATCATTAAACTTCTTGTTTATTTATACCAACACCCTTTAAACTAATAATTTCCTGTTCGCTATTACATAAATTATCTCAAATGTTTTGAAATTCAATATAAGCAGATGTTACACATTGATTTTTTCTCCTTCGCACAAAAAAAAATAAATCGAACACGCTTCAACCCTTCTGATGGATTATGAGCTTAAGGGGGATACGAGCCACATTTCCGCTGATCATTTAACACCACCGCTAAATGCTCGGTCACGGCGTTTGGAATTGTCAGAGAAATATACTTGCTGGCGAAATAGATACCTCTTGATATATTATAGCAGCTTTGTCTTCCAGTCGTTTTTTAAAGTTTTTTAAGCCAACTTTAAAGTTTAATCATTAATTTTAACAGACATATTGTGATTTAAATTTATTATCCTAATGACTTTGGAGTTTAATTTGGTATATCATTGATATTCTTGGATCAAAGTCATTTATTTGAGGAAATCTTTAGATTTTAAATCAGAAAAAATTCATTAGCTCGAATTATCTTTTATACATGATGTTCCAAAAGAGGAGTTCGTTGAAAATGAAATTTTATGGACTAAAAATATTTTTAATTTGAATTATACAGGGTGTACAAAAAGTTCGGCAACGCTCATTTATATTTGAAATAAAGCATTTTTAAGAAAAATAATTTTAAAAGTTGTTATTAAATTAAATTCTTAATTATAGCTTGCCTAAAGAGGTTTGTGGACCATCTTTTTTGTGATGAATTATTCAGGAATATTATTAATAATTACCTAACTTTTTATTAATAGCAACCACCCATTATTATAGCTAATTTTCAGAGGTTTACATCCATATTTCCTTTATTTTTTAAGTAAATAGTTTTAAAGTTACATTAATTTACCATAAAAATAAGTGGTTGTTTTTAAACAGAGTTTAATGCTTATCGTTTGACCTTCAGCTTGTTTTTCAAGCTCATGATAATATTTCTAAATAATTCCTCTTAAAGAATCGAAAAACTTTTATTTGAAACATTTCACTCAAATATGTTCCATAAACCAGTAAAAATAAACTTTAATAGTAAGCAATGAAAATGGATGCTTGCAGTTTAAAAAAAGGTATGTGTTTATCAAGGTCATGGTAATACTCCAAAATAATTCATCACTACTAATCGTTCAACTCTTATTTGAAGAATTTTTTTCAAAAATTCCTCATTTCAAAAATTAATCAGCGTTGCCGAACTTTGCGAATTGAAATTTTAAACCCATGTATATTATACCTAACAATTTACTTTAAAACATAAAAAAATTTGCGTTTCCGAACTTTTTGTCCAAAATGCATGTACTTATTTCTTAAATTTTCTGCCAGTTTAAATTCAAACATATTGATGCGTTTTTCATTTGAGGTTATAGCATTTTCGTTACAAAAGTTTTTGTAAAAATAAAATATTATAGAGGAAGTGGTGCAAAAGTGGAAGCGTGGTGGTAATGTGGGAACGTTGCCTGTAGAGCTTGATAGGCGTTATAATAGCCCAATTCGCGTTCGCATAATATTATGTGAATCGTGGTATGATGGTTAGTGGATGGTAAGTGCTTTTTTGAGATCTGACCTTATCTCACATACCATTCCGACTTAATATACATGGAACGTGGTTAGAGTTCTGGTATACCATAATAATTTACCACTTCAAGCGAAAATGAATAGTATGTCAAAATCACATACCACGCTGCTTACCACTGCCACGCGAATTTGCCATAATGTGGTGGCAATTGCTTAAACCTATTGCTAAGTTCCATTTTTTAGTTACTAGAATTACCGGCAGTGCTAGTGGGTCCGCATAGTGCTGTCAGTAAATTAAAAACTTGAAAACTAAGCTAATCTACTGTGACGATGTTGGTAATGTGGAAACATAAAACTGGAAGTAATGTAATTAGAGAATGTAAAAATTGTTATAGTCTTATATGGAGTTTCTGGAAAAATTTGAAGGCCTTTAGTTAGAAACGTTTAAGCTAACCATGGAAATTGTCCATTATAGCCCATATAACAAATTTAAATTTAAAGGCCTTTAAACTTAAATAATTTGACCAGAAACTGGATATTAATTAATCCTTTATATATTTTAGTAATGTATTATAAATACATGCTTTGATATTTTTTTCTTGGTTTAAAAGTTATTCCACAAAAAAATATATACAGGGTGTTTCACTTTTTTTCCAGCAAAAATTTTTTTTGATAGTAAATGTCATTGTGAACAGAAAATTTAATAGAAACTAATATTTTTTCGACTTTACAGCAATTTAAAAATTACAACATTTTAACGATTTTTTGTGAAACCCTGTATAATTTTTCTTTCTTATCATCATGTTTTTACTTAAAATATTTATGGTTCGGATTTTGTCTTTCCCAACTTGCCTTTTTGAACATTATTGCCTGTTTTTAAAATAAGTGAACTCATTTAAAATTTCTGACAAGAAAATTAACGTATCTGATTGGCTTACAGATAGTGTCAAAATCCAAATCATTAATATTTTGAAATTTTAAAATTGCTGTAACTTCTTAAGGAGTCGAAAAAAATATTAGTTCATAAGAAATTTTTTGTTCAGAATGATATTTACTATATAAAAAAATTTTTGTTGGAAAAAAAGTGAGACACCCTGTATACATACATGTTTCCACATTATCATCACATTAAGTGTCTGATCATAAAAAATATATATTATTTTAATTTATTTATTATTTTATGGTAAAACTAAAAACAGTTATTGTTAATAATTAATTGATGGAGGTTTATACAAATTTTTGAAATATTTCATGGAAAAATAAAAAAAAGATTTCAATAGAATAATAACAGGGTTTCCACATTTGCACCCATACCTCTAGTATTCTGGAGGAAACTTTGCTGATAAGACATTTTTTAGCAATTCTTGTAAAAAATCAGTATATGACACTTTTATTCAAAAAAATATTTTGTCCATATACTGCATTTTTGAAATATACCAAGCACAGAATCTGCACACAATAAAATATAACATATTTTGGATATATTTTCAAAAATATCAATTTGAAAAAAAATGTGACCTGACACCTTTATCCACTTGTGTCCTCAATTGTGAGCTCCCCGGAAAGAAATGTAGATGACTTAAGGCGATAGAGAGTCAAAATAATTGGTATCAAATTTAGGTATTTTCATTCCCCTTCCTATTTCTTAATAATGGAGCAAAATCAAAATTTTTAATTGCAAATGATAGAGCGTATTGTATACTGGGCCTGTATAGAAGCCCGTTTCTTTATTTTGTTCCAAAGTATCAAAAATAAATTCCTAATTTATCCAAAAATACTCTCCACTTTAGACCTTATTTTCGGTGTTAATATTTTTTCTTTGTAATTTCTGTTTCTGTACATGCCTAGATTTATGTTTTATTTAAATAATTTATTTAGAAATTTACAAAAAAGATACCCCCAAGAGATGGTTATTTGGAAGATGGGTTTTAGTAACTTTTAATGTAAAAATTGCTGATATTCGCCTCATATTTTAGGGGAGTTCTTTATTAATAATAATTTTTTTTTCAATTGTTTGGGACAACATTTTAGGAGTAAATACAGTCTGTTAACTTGCTGGGATTAGAAACTAATATTTCTCGTCATACTTCACCCTCTATCGCCTTAAGTAACATTCTGTAAGAAAATTGCATATTTCTCATAAAATTTCGAATTTCTTTTTAAATCAAAGAATCATTAATATTTGGTATTTGATATGTACACTCACACCCCAAATCGTTTAAAATAACTCAAACTTGAACTTTATAAATTTTGGGTTATTCTTTTTTATTTAGTGTTTAATATCTTTTAATTTTTGATTTCAGTTCAAGTTGAAGAATTATTTCAGATCGAACTTCAATTTAAGTAATTTAAAAAAAATACAATATGATTTTAAATCACATTTTTGACTAAAATTCTCTTATAGTTTTTTGTTCATGAACCGATTTTAATAATTCTTGTTAAATTTTGTTTTTTTTTTTCTAATAAAGTAGGAAAAAAAATGTTTAAATTTTACATTGTATTTTTTATTTTTTTATAATTTTAAACTTTTGTAGGTTTTTTAAAAATGTGTTTTTGATTTTTTAAGGTAGTCATCTGATTAATTGCAAATTACGGATTTATTATTACGAGGCAAGCAAAGGCAATAGTACTGAAATGTAGATAATTATTTGAGCTTTCCAGTGGTATAATTTGTTTTTTGAAAAATACATGTAAAAAACCGTGGCTGGAAATTATATGGCTAACTTTTCGACGGTTATATTTTTTTATTTGAAAAAACCTTGTTGTTATACCTTTGACCTTATTTAGGAAACCATTATTATGCACTCAATGTGAAACGGGTAAAAGAATATTTGTTGAAGTTTTGTGCTTTGAAGATAGGATAATGGTCGCATGAATACTTCAAAAACATGTTGATACTGACAAGTCACAAATTTTACGAGTAATCTGAGTGACTCTTGACCGAATGCTGGCGGTCGGATGAGAGGAACAGATAAACAAGTGCCTCGCTCGCGAGTTAATTACAGTTTTAAATATAGGGGGCGCTGCCACTGGCAGTTAAACAAGTTTATTTCAAATTAATCTCAGCACATAACACTTCACTTTAATCAGTAGAACGTGTTTTATATTCTAATTATCTACCACACCGAGCAAAATGCGCACGTATGCGGGCGGTTAATTAACGGATGCTCTTTATTAGCATAAGCAAATAATGTCGTTTGTTTTTATCGAACAAAGAAATAATATAGGATATAGGAATGTTTTTCTTGAATGCCAAGAGGATTACGCGACGGACTTATGTGTTTATTTTTGCTTTGAATAAAACAGGGGATGAAGTGGTTTCTAGGAAAGGACAAAATCAACTATGCTAGGATACTTGCATTAAGGGAATACCAAACACCAACTAGAATGAAATTGAATATAAATAGGATTAAAATTTAGGTGACTAGAGGATAAGGTGAATACATGATTTAACAAAATAGATTCACACCGCAAGACAATTTAAATTTTTATTTCCACTTCAGTAAGAAAATGTGACATTTAAATATTCATATGTAAAGGTTTTTTGTGTAAAATAAGGTGTTTAGTATTCCATGGCCTATATTTGTAGAGTTTTAACATGAACTCAAGTAAAAGTACATAAATGAACTTCGATCGGGTTACTTTTATTCTTTTGTTTGCTATCGAAAACAAGTAAATGAACTTAATCAAGCAATTTCGTTTAGTTGGTTCCTTTTCCTGAAATAGATTAATAGATTACCTTTCTTTGATTTAAATCAATATTACCCTTGTAACTAAATAGGAGTATTAATTTTTTTCTTTAAATATAAACAGACTTCCAATTATAGTGTGGTGCTTTTAACAGAATCCCCTCTTAGTTCTTAGTGCCATTACTAAAGCTTCTCAAATTTCGCGGTTTTAAGTATCTTTTTATAAGCCGCTTTATGACTGCATGCATAAATAAATATTAAAGGATATTTTATGAAGGAAATTTTGGTGTTTTTACGGCCCTTTCAAGGCTACTATTACAAGTATTAATGGAGTTGTAATACAAACGTTTATTTTAACTGAAATATTAATCTACTTATTTTAGTTTCCCACTTATACCTAAATAAATAAACAAACGAAAATACTACCGAAAAGTATTTTTTTTGTTTATGATATGATGATAAGATATTTTTACATAAATAATTATTTTTCTGATATGATCCAGGAAAACTTCCAAAATCTCAGGAGAAGATTAAGTGGTTTAAAGATAGTAGTTATGAAATATGAATACCAATTTTTATTCGATACAAGAAACTAAACGATCAGCCAATCTGACATTTTGCGAGGTAATATGGTTTAAGGCTACAACTTAAAGAGGATAATCAATCATCATTATCTATTTTCCTTCACACGAAACATATTTAAATTGACACTGTTATATTACACTTTTAGTCTACCACTGGATACTATGTTACTGTCACAAGAAAACCAAACGCTTCGCATACATTTTGCCTCATCGATTACTCGAATATATTGCTTTTCAATTTGACGCTAGTTAATCATTGTTGCCAACACGTGGCACCCTCACGCGCGCACCTCGACAGATTATCCAAAAGATGATTAACGACCCCATTGGTGCAATAGTTAAATATGGCGTATTTATTGAGGAAATTTAATTTTTCTTTGGATTTTCGCAAAGCTTCAATTATAAACTGCTAACTTTTCCCGAGCCATTGTTGTCACGAAATATCTTCGATATTGTTATTGCTCGAAATTATTACTTTACGAACAATACCAACTTTGCAAGAATGCTGGGCTGTTCGATTTTGGTGAAGCTTATTGTTTGTGACAAAGCTTTGTGTAGCTCCAAACCCCTTCTGGCTACTTCCCTGTCCGGAATTTGTAAAATCTTAGTTACGAAGTGCTTTTAAAAACTTTAAGTACATTCGTTACCCTTAGTAATATTCTCTAATACGATGGAAACACCACTTTTCAGTCAATTAGAAAATTAACTAAAATTTTTGTGTATTATACAGGGTGTCCCGTACGTGGTTCACCAAACGTCAAGGTTAGAAAGTAGAGCAAATTTTATCAAGAAAAAACCAGAAAAGTAGGGGTCTATCTTTTATGCTTTGAAAGTTACAGGGGTTTGAATTTGGCATGCCAGAAATCAGTAAATGATGAATAGCTGCTTAAAAAACTTAGTAAAAAGACTTAAAAAATATAATTTTAAAGCTGAAAGTATCCTCTTTCCATTGGTAACAATGATAAAACATAATTCGTTTATCAAGTATTAAAAAAAATCGAAAAGAAAAAAATCCATAAAAAATTGTTTTTTTTTAGCAGTTTTTGAAGATTTTCTCCAAGATATGACCTATTAAGGGCGTGTTTTTTTAATTTTCTAAAAATTCGTTAAATTCCCTAGAAATTATGAAAATTTTTGAAACCCTAACTCTTTTTATGCACTAGAGCCTTCTAAACTTAGCCCTATGAGAATTGTTTCTAAGCATAGTTAGTTACAATTGAGGTGCGCCTTCATTTTTGTTATTATTTAATAATACAACTGTTTCAAAAGCCATCAAAATTTAACTTCTGCTTATAAAAAATGATTATTAAGCAACTATCATTTACTGATTTCTGGCAAAAACGGGCGATGGCAAATTCAAACCCCTGTTTGAAAGTTAACCATAAAAGATAGACCCCTACTTTTTTGGTCTTTTCTTGATAAAATTTGCTCAACTTTCTAACCTTGACGTTTGGTAAACCACGAACGGGACACCCTGTATTTTGAGATTTCCATATCTCGACCAAGAGGATTTTTTAAATATTTTCTAGTGATCCTTTAAAGGTCCCCAATACTTGTATCATTTTTGGGACATCCTGTATACAACCAGACAAAAATATTTTAATAACAATTTTTTTTTTAAATCTTGCATTTTAATTTATTAAAAATACATAAAAAGAAATTAATTAGCGATAATAAAAAGTGTCTGGTATGTTTAATTAATTTTGTATTCTAGTATTTTGTAAATGGTGGATATTTTGATTTAAGTGAAGGTTATTACATGTTACATGTTACTGCATATTAAATTGAAACTTGGAAATAACTTAAAATCAAATTAAAGATAAAAGCGTTTAATAAACGTGTTCTAATTAAATTGCTTAATAAGCATTTTTGAAAGCACCTCATTCTCGTTTGTCTATCCCGTTGTATGAAAAGAAAAATAAAAGAAATAGCCTGCATTAATAACTGTCTGGAAAGAGTCGGACGGTTCTCTTACAATTTATGATGCCGACTAACAAGCTCATGCTGTTTTTTAGAGGTTTATAATTTTTTCATATTTGCTTGATGAACGGTTTCCTGCAGCTTTAGTGGTATCATTTTGTCCTCAAATCTCACTTGCAGATTTACTGTTTGCCCTTTTTACTTATATTTTATTTTACTAATAAAGTTGTACCTAAACAGAATTAATAAATGTCTCTGTTTGTTTTTAATCGATGAATTATTCAAAGCCGATCAACGACTTAATAAGGAGCTGCTCCATTTTAATTTAATTAGAAAAAAATTTAAAACATATTTATTAATCAATGAGGTACTTAAGAAGCTTGTTCGACAATATAATTATTAGAATATTCATAAGGAGTCACGTAGGCGGTTTTGGGCTTAAATTACTCCAGATACTTTAACGTTGATGTTCAGGGAAGCAAAAAGTTAGGGCGATAAACTTATATTACACTTTTTATTAACAAATTTAACTGATCTGCAAGAGTATTAAAGATGCGAAGCGTTTAGCTGAGCTAATAACGTGCCAGTCGCGAACTTTATTGAAACGATTCTGGGATATTATGATAAACTGATTTAATATCTCACGTTTAATAAAAAATTGCGAAGTCCTCCTGTCTAGAGTTTTTATTTATATTAATATTTTCATAGATCCATAAACCTATATATAAGTTATGGTTAACCATTTCACTCTTAACTGTTCATAAATTTCTCTTACAAGACCAAGGAAATTGAAAACGGATTAAAAATGAAAAATGCTTCTTTATAAACCTTTTAATATTTCGGAAAACTCTTAGTGGAAAAATAATCGCAGAAATATTCATCGCAAATAATGTCCCACACAGGAAAATTCCTCCGCGCAAGAAAACTCATCCATTGGAATCCTCATTCCATGAAAGTCGTTTTTGTTAAAAATCAGAACGTCTCTTACAATAATTTAACCAAGTTGCATACAGAATTAAAAAAAATATCACTCGAAAGTTAAATCCATCCTCCTTAAATTGGTAGTAGATAAATCGTTGATTGAATATTCAAAAAATCGCAAAGATATTGAAATAAAAAAAATGTTCCAGTTTTCAATCCGAGAAAAACGGAAGCCTATATAAATTATGTACAAGTAAATTATGTAAAGTTGCTCGTTGCTCCCAGATGGAAGTAGGACAAAGAATACGCGATCGTGATTACTTTTGTCCTACTTCCAGCTGGGAGCAACTGTACATGCAAAAATAACAAAATTGAGATTTCTTATGAATGTATAAACAAATCAATTTTTCAATATTAGAGATATCTATGACCTGAATTCTCAAATCCTAAAAACAATAAAAACCTAGTTATTTGTACTCTAGTCTATTTATTTAATGAATTTATAAAGAGCGGAGTATTTCCAGAAAGTTTAAAAATAAGTCATTCCAATATACAAAAATAAAGGGGCTAGCGAATGGTAAACTTCTTTCTGAACAATATGGGTTTAAAACTAAGAGGAATACTACAATAACGATACTAGACATAGTTATGGAGATTATAAATGAAATAGAGAAAAATAGTATTGTAGGTGCTCTGTTCTGCATCTTGAGCAAAACAATCGATTGCGTATCATGCAATAAACTACTTTATAACTGCAAAAAATATGATTTTAATAATAAGGGAATAAATCTTCCTACGTAAAAGATAGACTAAGACCAATTTAACAGTAACTAGCAAAGGTGTGCCTCAAGTGCTGGAGCCTATATTATTGGTTTTTCTGAATGTATTCTTGACACTAAATTGATGCTTTTTGATTACAATTTGAGAGAGTTTGAATGAAACAACACCATTGTTCAATTTGTACGTTTATCTACTTATTTGTCTGCTACCATAGTTAAAATTATCGAAATTAATAATGTTGTAGACCACCCAAGTATAAGATATTATATTATGTAAGTGTTATAAGATTGTTACTTTGTCACTATCATATTTTTCTTCAAAAGAGTCTGTGCGTGTTGAATAGTGCTGCGTCCACATCCGTTCCCATGGTGTAGCTAAAAGTGCGGACTTAGCAAAAGCCCCAAAAAGTGTCTAGATCTTAAGAACCAAGGGTCAGTACGCCTTAATCCACATTGAGAACAACTTGATTGTAATTGAAATCTTTTAAAGCTAACATCCAACACTAGTTTTTGTTAAATAAAGTAATTTAGTAAAATTACGTTTGTTTTATCTTGAAGACCACAACAAGATATTTTGGTGGCAGCGTTCGGGATTATTATTTCGTAACCCGCGGACTAAGTTTAAACCAAGTGCACCCCTTGCCGTGTAACACGTTTACCACGTCCGAATTTTTAGTTATTGATGTGCGTACCTCCGCTGACGCATTGTATAACTAATTAAATACTGTTGTTAATTCAAGAAAATTAGTGCAACAATTATCAATCAAAAGTCGTGAAAATTCAGTACTGCGACGACTGAAAGTTTGGTTAGTTAAATAACTTTTATTAAGTAAGACGTAATTGGGTATCTGAAAAAAAATAACGATAGTGGAAATTGGCTGCTCACCACAAAACTGCTGAAAATCCCTAAAATTCAACATCATTTGGAAAATATTGGAAGAAATTGGGTCGCTCAATATCACTTGGAGGATACTGGATCAACATTCAACACTTACCTGGACAAGTTGGAGGATCAACAACCCCACTAGAAGGATACTGAATTGAAAAAATACCTGAGAGGGATACAACCAACTACGTGGGAATAAAATGTTTCGTTTTATGTAAGTAAATAGTTTTGTTTCAATTTTCATAAATAGCCAAATAAAAGTAAATTTTCAAAATTAATCACATTTATTGAGATTAAATCAATCAATTATAAAAAATATATAATATATATAAAAAATGGTTGACGGTCAGGATAACGAGCAACCTGCCCCAGTTTTCGTAAGTTTAGATACAGGAGTTAGATTGTTACGCGAATTTGATGGTTCTAAACAGGGCGATAAGGTACATGATTTTATAGATGTTTGTGAAATGGCGTTAAATTCGGTAGCACCTCAATGTAGACAAGTGCTTTATAATGTTATTAAAACTAAATTAATTGGAAAAGCTCGCAATTTAACAAAGTATAGAGAGTTCGAAAATTGGCATGCTCTTAAAGCATTTTTAGAAGACACTTTCTCTGAAAGCGGTTCAATAAGTTATTGGCAAATGGAGTTGACCTCTTGTAGACAAAATAAAAATGAAGATATAGCAACTTATTCCAATAAAATTGAGCGAATTTTAAGCAATCTAGTAGATGCCTCCACAATTGGCAAAGAAGGCGAAATAGCCAATGAAATTTCAAATATTTTAAGAAATCAAGCATTAAACGTATTTATTCAAGGACTTATAGATCCAATAAAATTTCAGTTAAAAGCTAGAAATCCAAACAATTTAGAAATTGCCATTGAATTAGCTAGGGCCGAAGAACAAGAACTTTATTCAAATAAACACTTAAAAAATTCGGTGTTCAGTAATAATAGCCATAGAGATTATTCAAATTTTAAAATGAATCCTCAAGGATTGAAATGCCACAATTGCCATAAATTAGGACATAAAGCGGCAAATTGTTTTAGCAAAATGGGCAAGCAAGAGTTCCATCCTCAAAATATAAAAGTCGAACGAAATTTTCATGTCTCGAAATCGGAATTCAAATGTTTCTTCTGCGGTAAGATAGGGCACAAAATTGCAGATTGTAGGGCACGAAATAAAAATTTCAATCAGGGAAACGGAATGAGACCGTCGCAAAATGGTCCAGCGCCGGCGGCTCCCCAAACTTACGGACCAAGCACGTCAACGCAAGCGAACAACTACGCACAACAGTCGGACGCACGAAACAATTCCCGTCCAAATTTCACCCGTACGAATCAGTAACGAGACCTTTTGAAAAAGCAACATCAAATTTGAATTTAGAAATAATAAATCAAAATAATATAGAAAATGTATTTCATTTTGAGGCATCTAAAAGTAAATTAAAGTATTTAAAATTAAAGTTAAAAGGTTTAAAAAATAATATGGCGATATTTTTGATGGATACTGGATCGGCTATCAACATAGTAAAATTTTCCAAAATCGAAAACCCTATTTTAGTAAATTCACAAAAAAGCATCAAAATTAAAGGGATATCAGACACAGTTTTGAGTACTTTGGGTACAGTAAATTTAATTTACAAAAATGTAGATATAGTTTTTCATGTAGTTAGTGATAATTTCCCAATAAATTCTGAAGGAATAATTGGAAATGAATTCTTTGAAAATTTTAAATGTCTAATAGATTATAGAGATTGTAAGGTTTACGTAAATAATGAAGAGATAAATTTCTATTGTGAAGGAAATTTTGAAGTTAATAGTGAAATTGAAGAGAATTTAAATGAAAATGAAGTTAGTTGTATGAATCAGGATACAAATAAATTTTGTGTCAATAGATATAATGAATTAAAGCGAGATGACTTTAATAACGATTTGAATTTTGTTGAAAATGGTAAGGAATTGAGAAATGCAGATAAAAATAAAAGTGACTTGCTATATATTGAATTGCCACAAAGATGTGAGCAAATAGTTAGAGTAAAATGTAAACCGAATGTATCTCGTCAAAATCAAAGTTTTATTTGTGAAGCAAAAGAAATAAGTAAAGGAATATTCTTAGGAAATTGTTTAACAAATATTAGACGCGAAGATAATACCTGTTTAGTTAGTATAGTAAATACTTTAGAAGAAAATTTTAGGTTAGAAATTCCAGAAGTTTCTTTGGAAATTGTAGATTTAAATGAGAATAATATATGTACAAATGTGTTTAATCTTAAGGAAACTAGTGATAGGTCAGAAGATATACTTGAATTAACGCGATTAGAACATCTAAATTTAGAGGAAAGTAAAATCATAAAGGATCTGATTTTTGAATACTCGGACATTTTTCATTTGCCAAATGAAAAACTTACTTGTACAAACGCTGTGCAACATAGAATTCCATTACAATCAGATTTACCACCTGTGAATATCAAGCCGTATAGACTACCTATTTCCCAACGAGAGGAAATTCAAAAACAAACAGAACAAATGTTAAAAGATGGAATAATACAAGAAAGTAAAAGTCCGTATAATTCACCACTACTCGTTGTACCAAAAAAGCCAGACGCGAACGGAGAACGTAAATTTCGGATAGTTGTAGACTATAGAAAAGTTAACGAAAATACAATAGGTTTTTCTTTTCCTCTGCCAAATATTATAGACATTCTTGACCAGTTAGGTCATTCAAAATATTTTAGCACTTTAGATCTCTCGAGTGGATATCATCAAATTGAGTTACATCCAGATGATAGGCATATAACTGCTTTCAGCACCGGTTATAAACACCTAGAATATGTACGCCTACCTTTCGGATTAAAAACAGCTCCTAGTACATTTCAACAATTAATGAATACCGTAATGTTAGGTTTACAAGGAATTAAAGCTTTTGTGTACCTTGATGATATTTGCATATATAGTTCTAATCTGAAAAGTCATAAAATTAAGCTTCAGGAAGTCTTTGATCGACTGCGGAAGTATAATCTAAAATTAAATCCGACAAAATGTGAATTTTTACGTCAAGAAGTAGTATATCTAGGTCATAAAATTACGAATAAAGGTATGCAACCGGACGATACCAAAATCTCTGCCGTGCGAGATTTCCCCATGCCGAAAACCCAAAAACAAGTAAAGTCATTTCTAGGATTAGCTTCATACTATAGAAGATTTATTGAGAATTTTTCGAAAATTGCTAGACCTCTAACGGAATTATTAAAGAAAGATAAGAGTTTTGTGTGGACGGATAGGTGTCAAATTGCCTTTGACGAATTAAAAATTAAATTGATTAACCCCCCTTTGTTGCAATATCCTGATTTTGAAAAACCCTTCGTTTTAACTGTAGACGCATCAGGATACGCGATCGGTGGTATACTCAGTCAAGGAAAAATAGGTGAAGACTTACCTATTGCTTACGCTTCACGTACATTAAATACTGCAGAAATTAATTATAGTACTACAGAAAAGGAATTACTGGCAATAGTTTGGTGTTGTAATCATTTTAGGCCATATTTATTTGGTCGAAAGTTTTTTGTAGTGACTGATCATAAAGCTTTAGTTTGGTTGAATAACATTACCGATCCTAGTTCAAGACTTACGCGCTTTAGATTAAAATTAATGGAATATGACTTTGAGCCCATTTACAAACCCGGAAAGTTAAACGTTAACGCCGATGCACTTTCGCGCATTTGCACAATAAATTCCTTAAAAGATAAAACATTTGGTGAATATCTACAGCATGTATCTAGTAAAATAATAATAAATAATAACGTAGTTGATAAACCTGGTGACTTATTTTTAGCGCCATCTGATTTTTCCTTAGTTCAGGCAGTTAGTGTAGACCTAAAAATGGGAAAAGGCATTGCACTTACTTTTAGAGAACATTTTGATCATGTTGATAGATTAAAATTACAAGAACAGAAATTACATTCAATAAACTATGTTCCTGAACAACAAAGATTTATATTTTATTTGTTAGTCAAACAAAATTTCTATGATAAACCAACTTATGAGGATTTATATAAAACACTGTTATCACTCAAGACATTCTGTGTAAAAAATAATATAAAAAAATTAGCAATGCCCAAAATCTGTTGTGGATTGGACAAATTAAAATACGAAAAGGTTCGTATAATGTTAAGGTTTATTTTTCAAAATTCCGACGTTCTAATTTATGTTTATGATAATGAAGATAGTAAAGAAATAACTGAAGAACAAAAACTCGAAATTCTAAAGGAATATCACGAACTTCCAACGGGAGGACATCCGGGCATAAATCGCATGTTAAAAAGGATAAAATTAAAATACAATTGGAATGGTTTAAAAAACGATATAAAAAAATATGTTAAAAGTTGTCGACTATGCCAAACAAATAAAGGTACAAATAAACCCTTAAAAGCCCCTTTGCAAATTACGGATACTCCGGAACAAGCGTTCGAAAAATGCTATATGGATATAGTAGGTCCTTTACCAATATCCGAAAATGGAAATCGGTATATTCTAACTTGTCAAGACGCACTTACGAAATTTTTAGAAGCAATTCCAATTCAAAATATGGAAGCAATAACTGTTGCAAATAAATTAGTTACAGAAGTAATTTGTAGACATGGTATTATGAAATCAATTGTAACTGACCAAGGGTCGAATTTTATGTCAGACGTCTTTAAACAATGTTGTAAACTTTTGAAAATAAAACAAATAAACTGTAGCGCTTATCATCCGCAATCTAATATGGTAGAGCGAAGTCATAGAACTCTTGCGGAATATTTAAGAAGTTTTGTTAACAAAAGCAAGACCGATTGGTGTGATTGGATACCTTACGCGAAATTTACTTATAATACCACTCCACATACAACTACAAATTTTACACCTTATGAGTTAATATATGGAAGACAAGCTGAACTTCCTTCAGCAATTGTTAGTCAGCCTAAATTTTCTTATACATATGACGACTTTCTAACAGATTTAAAGTTAAAAATGCAAGTTAGTAGACAAGAGGCTAGAGAAAATTTAATAAAACGCAAGCACACTAGTAAGGAAAATTATGATAAAGGTACAACTGAATTCAAGTTTAATATAGGAGATAAGGTTTTATTATTGGATAATGCTACTAGAGCGAATAGAAGTAAAAAACTCTATTCTAGATTTATCGGTCCTTTCGAAATTATTGATGTTAATTCAGATGTAAACTATACTATTTTACAAAATCGAAAAGAAGTGGTTGTTCACAAAAATCGACTAAAATTATTTCACGATTAATGCACTTTGTTTTTTTAGGTTAATTTTAACACTCCTTGGAAGAATAATAATATCTGATAAAATTGATGGTCATACGGTTCAAAATTTGGAGAAATCCGCCGGGATATACTATGAAAAATTGGGAAATTTGAAATTGTTTAGCGATAAATGGACTTTAATTACATACATCGATATGTTTGAACACACCGCAAAATTTAAACAACTCCAGATTCATTACTCGCAAACGGTAAAATTATGTTTACAAGTAGGTATTAATAGAGTTAAGGAAGATTGCGAAAATTTTATAAGAGTAACAAAGGCGTTGATAAATAAATTAGAAAAAGAACGACATATGGTCGATAATCTATTGGGAAACGATAATCACTTACGGGTTAAAAGAGGATTAATAAATGCTGTAGGAAAAGTAACTAAGTTTTTATTCGGAAATCTAGATGAAGACGATGCAGAATTTTATAGTAAGAAAATTAATCAATTTACAAATAATGAACAAAAATTAATTGAAACAATTAAAGATCAAAGTCATGTAATAAAAACTACTATTTCAAATTTTAACGACACTATAGGGAGTTTAAACATAAATGAGGGAATATTAGCGAATAACCTCAAAAAGTTAAGCCGATATTTGGTAAATGTAACGGATGACGTAAATTTATTAGAGATCAAACTAAATATTAACGAACATTTTTCATTGTTTACTATGCTTTGTTTTCAATATCAAATCGAAACGCAGAATATAATCGAATCGGTATTAAATGCTAAGAGGGGACAACTTCATCCATTTATCTTAACGCCAGAAAAATTAGTTTTAGAACTTCAAAATATTTTAAAAAATACTACTTTAAACCTTCCTATTATGCCAATTTTGGAAAATGCTCATATATTTTTAAAGATAATTGATATTGATGTTTATTTTAAAGAGGGAAATTTAATTTACATTATTAACGTACCATTAACAAACAATCAAGAGTATAGTATATACGAAATGATACCTTTACCTGTACATGTTACTGAAAATAAATTCGTTTTTATTCAACCTTCAAAATCTTACTTGGCTATAAATGATTTGAGACAGAAATATTTTCTTATGAATAATGATAATTTTAAAAATTGTATAGAATATTTAAAGTTACAATTTTTGTGTAAGCAAGTTCAACCTATATTTATAACGCATACAAATAATATTTGTGAAGTAAATTTATTTCATTCAGTTAAAACAATACCTGAAGATTGTGACAAGAGAATTGTTAATTTAAAATTAAACGTTTGGCATCAATTAAAATCATCAAATTCATGGATTTTTGTTTTGACCAATGCTGAGAAGGTTACATTTAAGTGTGATAATAATTTATATGATGAAATTTTACATGGAGTAGGAACTTTATCTATTTCAGAAAATTGTATAGCTTATAGTCAGAATGCAATGTTAATTCCAGAAAGGTCATTTTCTAGTTCCATTTTTGCAAATCAATTTTTACCTGCTGTTAGTTTAATAGATGATTGTTGTGATGAAAACTCAAAGAAAAAGTCTTTAAATATTTCAAGTTTAAATTTAAACCCAAATTTTAGACAGACTAATGTACATTTACACGATTTAAATTTAGCTAGTAGTAAACTAGAAGAACTTGAAAGTAATTTAAATAAGTTTAATTGGTCACCTTCTTCTCTTTCAGAAAATTATGGTTTTTTGTTTTACACTGTATTAATATTAACGTTAACCTTAAGCTGTTTGTGTTGTTATTGCTATTGTTGTAAAATGCGTTGTAATAGAGGTAATAATTGCGGAAATTGTTTAAGAGGAATTTGTGTAACTGTAAAAAATAATTTTGAATCTAAAATACAACAGAGTGAAACTTCTTTTATTGATAACCAATTTGATAACCAGTTAAGTGATGCTCATCCGATGACGACTCTAGAGACTAGCATGACAAAACCTATAGAGTTAAGTAGGCCTATTAGAGGTAGAAAATCAATTGTAAAATGAATAAGGATTTTAGTTTTAGTTCTTTATTTTTATGTAGGTATGTTAATCTTAAAATTGTTTTAGATTTTAGATCATGTTTGATTTGATATGTTACAATAAATTGTTTTAAAAGATTTCACAACTTGTGGTTGTTCAATCTTTTTCAATTAAGAAGAGGGGTGTTGTAGACCACCCAAGTATAAGATATTATATTATGTAAGTGTTATAAGATTGTTACTTTGTCACTATCATATTTTTCTTCAAAAGAGTCTGTGCGTGTTGAATAGTGCTGCGTCCACATCCGTTCCCATGGTGTAGCTAAAAGTGCGGACTTAGCAAAAGCCCCAAAAAGTGTCTAGATCTTAAGAACCAAGGGTCAGTACGCCTTAATCCACATTGAGAACAACTTGATTGTAATTGAAATCTTTTAAAGCTAACATCCAACACTAGTTTTTGTTAAATAAAGTAATTTAGTAAAATTACGTTTGTTTTATCTTGAAGACCACAACAATAATTATATCATTAAAAATTAGTGTCTGAAAATTTTCAATTCTGCCCCAACCTGGAGCATAATAGGGGTACTAATTATTGGCATAGTTCACAGATGAAAACACTGTCATTGTTATCAGTGTCTAGAGTGCCCCTTTTTTACAAATGTCACGTATCCCATTTCTTTAATGACTACCGCATCAACAGCTTGTTCCATAGCATCCGTAATCCGTTATCAAAAACAGGCTCATCTATAAATTATGTCGGCTCTAAATACTACATTGTAAAGAAAATTTGTGCCATAAAAAAACAAAATTTCCATGAAAAAGTCATACATTGGATAATTTATTTTTATTTTTACATTTTACTATTTTAAGATGCCTTTCTACGTTCTATATCTTTGAAAAGGCCGAAACAAAATAGGCCTAATATGACCGAAATAAAAAAAGCCAAACGGCCATACGGTAAAAGGCCGATGTGAGAAAATACTCGAAAGATAAAAAAAACGAACTTGAACAAATGGCCGATCAATAGGCCGAAGGTTAAATAAGCGAATAGAACAAAAAGCCGAAAAATGACCGAATTCGACAAAAGACACTATGATAAAATGCCAAAAACGACAAAATCTGGATATAAAAAAACCGAAAATTTATTTTATAAAAAAACCTAGAATAAATTAAATAACTATGTTCATTATTTGTTCTTTAAAACCAGACAGTCTTTATTAATTAAGATCGAGTTTGTTTAGCTTTATTCTTTCGTCATTTTACCATATATGCTTGTTTAAAATTTGTGTAAAGTTTTTTTATAAATATAAAAAGTTTATTTATGGGTGAAAGTCTCAAAAATCATCGATTTTCTAAAGTTTTCCTTGGAATTTACCAGCAAAAAATGTACGACTAATAATACTGTACACGATTGCACAAAGTCTTGTAGAAATGTTTATAAAAATAAAAAAGTTATTAGGATTTTTCCAACTAAAGTCCCAAAAATGATGAATAAAATACAAAATAATTCAACAAATCAACGATTTTCTAAATGCATATATATTACACAACCATTATATATTATTTAAACATATAATCATTGGGTAAGGTGTTTTTAGATTTTCTAAAGTTTTATTGGAATTTTCCGGCAAAAATTGTACTAGTGGTAAATAACAGTGCCACGCAGGACTTCACAAAATGTTGTAAAAATATTTATAAAAATAAAAAGTAATAAAATTTTTCTCAACTAATGCCCTAAAAAGCGTGATTGAAATACAAAGTAATTCAACAAAGCCACAATTTTCTCAAGTTTTCCTTGGAATTTTCTGGCGAAAATTGTAGCAGTAATAAGTGATAGTACCATATACGATTGTACAAAATTTTATAAAAAAATTTATAAAATTAAAAAAAATTATTAAGTTTTTTCTAACTAAAGTACCAAAAAAGGTGAATAAAATTCAAAATAATTCAAGAAATTGACGATTTTCTCAAGCTTTTTTTGGAATTTTCCGCCGAAAATTGTAACACTGATAAATGATAGTACAACACACGATTGAACAAAGTTTTGTATTTTTAAAAATAAAAAAGTAATTAAGTTTTTTTTCAACGAAAGCCCCAAAAAAGGTGACTAAAATACAAAATTGAGTCTTGTATTCGCTTATTTTCTTTCGGCCTTTTAAATGCGTCGGGTTTTCGTCCAATTTGCTCTTTTGTCTTTCCTCTCTTTCTCCAATTCGTCCATATATCGCACTCCTTCGTTTCTTTGGTTTTTTTTTCAATATCGGTCTTTTAGTTTTGGGGTAGACCTTTGCATTGTAATTTTTGTTTACCATTTTGTCTCGAAAATCATAGTTTATTATTAAGGAGATTTTTTTCTGTTTTAAATTTCGACCGTTTGTTTCAATTTATTTCATAGAGAATGTTTGTCTCGAATTCAATCAACTTGGGGGGCCAATTTTATAAACTTCTTAACAGCCAAAAATTACTAGTTACGCCTCTGTCCTAAGTGTTTTATTATTCTTCTGATTTTTACTTAAAATCAATATTTATTTAAAATGGACAAAGTTACTACAGACATTTTATACTAGATTAACGGTTTTACAAATTCGTTTTCCTATAATCGGGAATAAATTATTTGAAGAGTTTTCTTGGGCAGACAATTTGGTTTCTTCTGCTTCTAAAAAATATCAAATAAACAAAAAATGAAACGTCATACCCGATTCTCTGAAAGAACTTAACTCAAAAAAGCTCAAACAAAATCGATTTTTTTTTCTTTTCTTGTAGTTAAACATTTCGTAAATATATTTCCAAAATTTTAAGTCGATGGAGCTGGAATCGATGATTCAGTGTATTTTTTCTTCACTTTTTTAGCTACTAAAACTTTAAACGCGTTTTTGTCGAAACCACTTTTTCAAAGTTCGTGTTCACTACCATTTTAAAACTACTTTACCGATTCATTTCAAATTTGGTACACACATTCTGCATATGAAACACCTCCCCCCAACGGTGAGTTTGAAATTTTTTTTTATTTAGGGGTTTTTTTACTCCTTCTCTTCTTGAAAGTTTTCGTTATCTTCATGGTCTTCACTTTTAGCAAACAAAGACTCCATATTAAATACTAAAATGCGTGAGAAATCAATGTTTTTCTTCGATTTTTTATTTGACATGTTTTAGAAGGTTGCTTGCGTATTTTCCATCAAAATAAGAGTAGTGCTTAGAATTGCCCCAAGAAAAGTGTGAAGAAAGTCACGAAAATATTATAAAACACATATGAAAAATGTGCAAAAAATGCACATTGCAAAAACAATCAATTTTGGGGATCCTGATCAAGTAATCGATTGCTTTGATCGATCGATGGAAATGCGGACAATTACCTATCGATGAGTTTTCATGCTATTTGTTTCCCTACGATAAATTTCCTTGCAATAAATTTATTCGTAATAGGTTTTCTTGCGATTTTGCCCTTTTTGTATCCACTTTTTAATTAATTGTGTTTCTTTTCGACTTTGTTCTTTTTATGTACATATAAAATTCAAAATTGAAAACAAATACATTTGTTGAGTTTTCCTGATAGCATCAAATAAAGAGCAAAATAAATTATCCTGGGATCTAAAATTCTTTCTATAATTACAGTAGAGTCTTACAAATCTCTGAAGCGCAAAGCTCAGATTTGGAGGCCTGTTGATTGCACAGATGCTTCGGTTTCTAGAATGCGCAGTTTGAAATCCGCACGTTGCTACATCACCAGGAAAATACAAAACAATCACAGTAATTCCACTTTACCCGTAATCTTAAAATTAAAATCAAATGACGTTTCGTTATTGGAAATACACCAAAAAATTAAAATTAATGGGTTTTTAAAACATTTCTTTTTATATCCTCTAGGTTTCGAAGTGATTGAAATTGCTATAATTTCATGAAAAATAGTAGTTTTAGGGTAATTTTTTAAGGGGGACTAGACAATAAAAAATTACAAATGCCAATTGGGGTAGAATAATACGTCATTTTAAAGGTCTTGTTATTTTTTGTGCACAATCATTTAATTTATCGTATGTGTAAACTGATCTACAACATTCCCCTTGCAATAATTCCCTATGTTGCAAGCTGCAAATATATTATACCGGCTTAATCTTTTTCAAAGAGAAATTGGAGTCTTGGATTTTTTTTTGCACTAAAAATAATCTCAAAATTGTTTATGAAATTTTTTGACATATTGTCACATAAGTTTAGATATTTTATAAAAACATTTTTAAGTTATAAGGAAACAAGATTTTATAGGAGAATAACAATTCAAAATTAAGTTAAATGAAAACAGTGGAAACACAAAAATAACATGCTAAATAACACACATATAATTTAATCAAGTAAAACAAATATACGAAATTAAAAACAACAAATTCTTTTAATAGAAAATGATGTTTAAACTGTAAAAAATTTAATCGAAATCGTGCTTTCTGTTAATAAAGTCCCCTTGGGTTATCGCTGTAAATTGTCATTCTTAAAGGCTCGTCGGCCCCATTAACATCATTTACTTTTTCATCCACCTCCTAATTACCCACTCATTTTTAACTCCCTTCCTTCTTACATAACATTTCTTTTTATACCGCTATTATATGGTGAATAAACTCAAGAATACAATTGTACAAATCACGAGCAGCGAGCTTTTATAAGGAGTTTTTCAGGGTGCCAGCGAGGTCCGGAAATTATTCTAATTAAAATAAACTCGAAAAGTTTTTCATACTTAAGTACCAAAGGATGCATTATAAAAGAGTTTTAATTATTTAAATGATTAAATTTCGCAGTATTTTAAGTAGTTTTAAGATTCAATATGCTTCAGCAAGTTTTATTTTATATTGTGGGAATAAAGTTACGTCATAAAAGTGCAATAATGTTGTTGTCACCGTTGACTTTCAAGTGAAACTCTGTACTGTAAAAGTCACTTTGTTACTTGTATATGTAAATTGCACAAGTTTTCCCAAAGTGCTGATGTGTAAGGAATGCATTTTCGGCGAGGGGTTGTAACTTTTTACATTTTTATGATATTAACTTTGTCTCGAAGTGCATGTGTATAACGCTGCGGTCGCCCGCTGGAGAAAATTGAATTTAGGATGGATGGGGGCGAATGAGGTGTAGTACTGTCCTTTGGCTTGCATATCCTTTTTCCCTCGGGATGAGTTCCATTATAACACACACATTCCCTTTGTCGGTATAAAACATTCATATATCTCTAGCATTGTCACATTTCAAAATGACCCAACAGATGTGAACTCGTATCTGTTAATAGTCATTATTTCATTGGAGTTGTTTTAATGTGCTGCAATGTCCTGTGCTTTATTGTTTGTGAATGAGGATTGAATTTGTTTCCACCGACGCACTGCAATTCAACTTGAATTCCTCTTTGCACGCCTAACTAAATAGATATTTACTAATTTTTATTGAAATATCTCAAAACTTTAAGTCTTAGAAAAATGCATTTTCTAGTATTTATTTCATGATTTACTTATGTTTTCGATATCCGTACTTATAGACACTTATAAAACTGTTGGAATAAAAAATGTGGTAATCCAAAATACATATTTTAGTTTGGGAAAGTTTACACATTAATAATTCAATTTCCATGTGAAAACAATATTATCGAAGTAACGAAGAGGATGAAACTAAACAACTTTTAATCATAAATTATTAGTATCCGGAAAAGTTTCCTCCCTAAAAACTTATACTATTTTAATTCCATAATTTTGCCTGAATGAATTCATGGTAAATTGTAATGAAAGTCTTTCTAATATCTCTATTAGAAGATTGATAAAATAGGAAGAAATTTGAGAATTGTTGATACTTACTATAATGAAGGTCTTTAGAAAAAATGAGACACCATTCATATTAGAATAATACCCATATTATTTGTATTGAAGTATATCCAATCCATTTTAAGGTTTCAGAACCTGTCAATCGTTTGTAGAGCAATTTTTTTTGATACACTACTTGAATCCAGCTTTTTCTTAAGAGCATCTTCCTAGACACCTGCGATCAATTTTCCGATGGAGATAATAACAAGGAATAGGAAATCCATCCCACTTTTCTGGAGCTGCTTTGTAAATTATGACCAAATAACTGATAATTAATGCGAATCCCTAGAGGGCGCGCGAGTTAGGGTTTTTTTCAGATTTATAATCTAAATTGATTAGGCTACATCCTACCAGAAAGTTTTCTTCTGCAACCTAGCACAAAATTAATTAGAGTGGTCCAAAGTTAAGGTACTTTTAGATATTATTTATATATTATTTTTTGTACATTATCCAATTTTTTTTTCCTTCTGGCAAAATTAAAGAAATGACTTCTAAATCATCTACAAAAAAAATTATACAAAAATGTTGTTCGTACACGAAATGGATTGAAAATTTAATAAAGATTTTAACACTTAATTTATTGGTTTGGCTATAAAGAAGACTTTCTCCATAATTTACCATGTGGTTGACTTTTAGGAGCTTGGATATATGATTTTATGTCATATATCTTATAAATTATCCCAGGACTGTTGTAGTATACTATTTCATTGACAATATCCTTTCATTGACAAAACCATTTTATCGAAAAATATCATAGACAGTCCTTACATATGTATCGATAAATTGGTCGTATCGGTACCAATTTATCGATACATATGTTTCATCGACAACCATTTCATTGACACTATCTTTCAAGTGATAATTTTTTTTCTTCAACAAGGACATGTCATCTATAATGCCTTTTTATAGACACAGACGTTTCATCGACATTACCTATTTAGCGATAATACTTTTTCATCGATAGACCTTGTTCTTGAGAAAAACCTTTCGTTAATGCTATTGAAATAAAAAACATTTTATCGAAAATAGTATTTCTTCAAGGATAGTCTATTCATCGAATAAATTTTATCGACACCACCCGTTTATCGACAAAAATGAAAAATTTCATTGAACTACATTTTCTAGAACAAAATGAATTCATCGATAGTACAATTTCATTATTTCATTGATATGACTATTTATCGATAGATATGGTTAATCAAGACTACTTTTTATCGACAAGACCGTTTCATCGATTGAACCTTTTTACTTCTTATTTTAAGTTTTGGACGATAATTCAATAATGTTCAGGGAGTCGCACTATTCTTTATATGAAATTGGAATATTTTTGAAAAAATGTATAGTTTTTTGAAATTTTCGATCCTATATTTCAAAACGCTATATTTTAAAAAATACGCATTGGATCGAGCTAATATTGCTTAATTCGTTATCAGGGAACCGAAATCTATCGGAAAGTGTGAAGGGTTGCTAGGTTGGACCCTATAGTGTGAAGGGTTGCTAGGTTGGACACTATAGTGTATAGTGTAAAGGGTTGCTAGGTTGGACCCTAAAGTGTAATGGGTTGCTAGGTTGGACCCTAAAGAGTGAATGGGTTGCTAGATTGTACCCTAAAATGTGAAGGGTTGCTAGAATGGACCCTAGAATGCGAGTGTTCGCTAATTTGGATATAAAAATTTGTGGGGCTCTTCTAAAGAACCCCAAATTATTAAGGGTTGCGTGGGTGAGCCCTAGCTTAGCTATAGTTGCGGAAAATCAAGGTTTTCAGGATTGTGGAGCTGCGATTTCGGCCTTTCAGGAGCTACCAGCTGCAACCCAAGGGCCAGAGTTTTGTCATCAACTAAAAGGGACCCAAGGGGCCCGGTAAGTACTAATAAGTTTCTCAATGTTGACTTGAACTAATGCCTGACTCCAATGTTGCATAACCCGCTTGATTTTTCCACGAATGGCTTATGCTTAACTTGGCTGAAAAAGTATAGTTTTTTGAAATTTTCGAAAATTGCCCATATTTAAAAACGCTATATTTTAAAAGTACGCATTGGATCGCACTAATATTGCTTAATACGTTACCATCGAACTCAAATCTATCGGAAAACGCTAAAAAAGGGCGAACAAATTTTTGAAAATTTTTCGATTTTATAGCAAAGGGGGTACCCTTCTCTATCATTTTCTTAGGGCCACTTAAATGACTGTAACTTCCAAACTACTGGTCGTAGCCCAAATCTCTGTAATCAGCAGGCTTAAATCTATAACCGTATAATCGAATTTATCAAATTGTCTAAATTTATGCAATTTTCAAAACGTCAAAACAATGGTCAGCGAACCCAAATCTATAAGATAAGGTCAAAAAATCGAGAAAAAAAATTTCAAAATTTTTCAGTTATAAAGCAAAGGGGGGAACCTTCTCTATCATTTTTTGGTGGCCATAAAAACGGGTGTAGCTTCTAAACTACTGGTCGTAGCTCAAAAGAGTTCTCCGTAATCAGCAGTCCAAAATCTATAAATATAACCTATCAGTTATATAAAGTTCGAAACGTTTTGGAAAAAAATATGGTTTTTTCAAATTTTCCATATTTTTGCATTTTTCAAAACGCCGTAGTTTAAAAAGTACGCGTCGGATCACGTTAACAATAGTTTAATCGTTATCAGCGAACCCAAATCTATAAAATAAAGTAAAAAAATCGCGAAAAAAAAATTTCTTCAGAAACTTATTCAGAAACGTGAATTGTTTTTCAGAATCATCAATTGGATTTCAGAAAGCATCATTTGAAAATCAAAATTAGTCAATAATATTTCAGAAAGGATAATTGTGTTTCATTCAAAATACAATTTGTTCCAGAATTTCAGATTACCTAAATATAACTCTTTAGAATCTAATTGTTTAGTTTCTTGTTCTTAAAAATTACCAGAAAAGTCATTCTTGGATTGAAGACCTGAATAATTTATCTGATAACACTTTTGCTACATTTTAGTGTGATGTGCTGCACGCGCAAAATCACTACCAATAATTGTATTTTTTGGCTTCATCAATAATTGTTTTGAAGTTAATCAACATTTGCTCCATGATACCAGGAGCCATACCAAAAATTCTTGATATCCTCATTTTTTTAGAATTGATCCATTCTGAAATTAAATTGATTTTTCTGAAATACAATATCTGATGCTTTGGAAAAGGTGTGCATGTTACTTCGCTTATCCAAATTTCTACAAATTTTAGGAACCCTTGGTACTAAAAGTTATAAATACAACCTTTTCAACGAAAGCTTGCACTTTGAAGAAGTATAAATTATTTGGAATAAAAAGTATATCTTTATAGAGTAAAGTTTTAGGCACTGGTTTTAATATTGAAAGAAAATTATGTCTTAAAACTGATTATTTTGTTCATAAGAAGATTTCGGTATGAGACTTTAAAGGAAATATTATGGAAAGTTATTTGTACTCATGGTTTTTCAAGTTGTTTCTGAAGGAAAGATGAAAGGAAACAGTTTCCCCTAAAACTCACTGCAAAGTAGTGGCACAATCTACTTAGTACCTAGGTAAGTAGTGGGTCTGCCGCAGATCTGTCATCTACAGAAACTTACATAGAAACACAATCAAAGGATTACAAGGGCGTATTGCTTTGAGGACTAATTTCAGACGCCCTAGCTAAACATTATCCCCACGCGTAAGGAACACGTGCTCGTCATCCGAGTCAAAAGTCAACTTTTGTTTCACGTCATGACTCAATCAATAAACGCCGGTGCGAGTATTAAATGCTCTTCGCTTCATGGAAAAAACGCCAGGGTTTGTGATTCTTTGTAGAATCGATACTCTTCTGTACTGTAAATGATTAATGAAAAGCAAATAGAGCTTTCATGTGCCTTCAGCAGTCTAGTTGCGTGTCTTAAGATGATGGGTCATTAATCATGCCACCTCACTTTTTTAACTTATGTTAAAAATAGACAATATAAATTAATAACAATCATACAATCATCTCAATAATCATAATCGCTTATAATTAATTATCTTCCGGCCCCAAAAAAAAAACTAAATAAATCATAAGTGTGTCCTGCTAATTAACTTCAGAAAGTTTCAAGTGTCACGTGAGGTAAAATATTTCCGTTTTCTAAAGAAATGCTTGTCATGTAAAAAATGCATTTCGAAGATGGCAACGTTTTTAATTAAATCACAGCTTGATATATCATCGGAGCAACCTTAAAGCGCGTAAATCCGTTCTGCCTGATACATGTCATGTGTCAGTTTTTGTATTTCACCATAATTTGACACCACGCATGTTGGTTTTTTTAGCTTCGCTTTCCAAGTGACGCCGACCGACGTGCAAAAAACTTAACGTAAATAAGCAACAGGAAGTTTCAGTATACAAATTCTGTTTTAGACTCAAATTACACAGGGTTTAGATTACATGTTTCCTAACGTTTATTTTAATTATGTATCGGGTATTAATAATGTGTCATATACACTGTAAGCCCTTGTAAATTAATCAGATATTAATTTTTTGCAAACTTTAATCCAACAAATTTATTATAAAATTTAAAAAGTAATGCATGTCTAGATAAAAATTGGTTTTATTTATAGCTAACTATTTAAGCTGGAAAAAAATAAAAATCATAAGAAACGCAGTCATGCATTGAAATCTTTGTAGGGATTTCTTGTGGTGTTGCTTTCGCGACGCGGAGCTTTTCCCCGCGGGAAATCTCCGTGTATTAGAAACATCAACGAAACAGATGTGGTGGTAAAAGTGTATGGATTTATATGTCAAAGTAAACACAAAGATCCCCACAGAGTTTTGACCACGTCGTTTCTTCCTAACACCTGAAGGATTTTCTTCCCAACTCTAGCCCTTATGAAAACATAAGCTTCTGAAAACAAAATAATTTTAGAAATAAAGGTTGGAAAATGAAATTACGATGAAATGTAATTATAAGTCGTACTAAGCGACTTCATTAAGGTTATTTAAGTTGATTTATGATTTTTATTCAGTTGAATGATTATGGAAATTTGGGTAGGAAAATCTTTTAAAAATTAATTTTAATTAACAGATACATTGTCTTGAGCGTAGCTTAAATTTTAATTTTTGTGATGGTTAATTTATTTTTAATTTCCAGTTGCTTTCAAAGGAATAATCACGTTTCACTCCTGTGTAAAAGGTTGCGACTTAATAAAGCTGTTGTTTCCAAAATGATTTATAGTATAATTACGGTTTTTATTATTTCTATTTACAACTGGACTCACTAGTAAATGTGTTTCTGACACTTATAGTAATGAGTAGCATTAAAAATTTAAATACAGTAAAGGAAAATTATTTCGAAAGAAATTAACACGAGACTGCAGTAACATGTGGAATAAAAGTGGCACGCACCCTTTGAAAATCCGTTTTGATTGTGTTTTAAGAAGGCGCAATTACAGTTTTACTATTCAATGAAACGTAAAATCTGCTTTTACGAGATGAAAGAAAAAATCATTTATGGCGAATACTTAAAGCGAACGAAACAAGTCGTCGTAATGGACACGAAATGTATTTTTACGATGAAAAATCGGCGAACAAAAACCTCGGCGCACCTTAACTTCTGTTTATGTCAGATAATGGCCGCAAAAAATAGACGTAGTGAATCAAAAGCGGGGTGCCTTAGACATACTCCGGTACTAAAACGGTTCTAAACCAAAGTCTGGTATTTCACGCATCGCGAAATAAAAGGGGAAAACTGTTTCCAAGTGAGAGGGCGGGAATGAGTCTTGCCTTGATCCTTATTTCCCGTTTTCATTCCTTCCTACAAAGCGTGTTGAAATAGACAAAGCGTTGCAAATACTCTTTTGTGCTTTATTTACATATATTTGTAAAAATAAAATGAACATCTCACTGAAGTTTATTCGGATATTGATGTAAAAGCAAAACATAAAATGAAAACGTATTGCATTTTTCTACTAATAAATTTAAATCACTCAGAAGTACTTTATATTACCAAAACTTGATGTGGAATGAATTTCTATCTATCAAAGAAATTTTAAGTATACATGGTGGGATACCAGAAGGACTAACCGGAGAAAAGTGACGAACAAAGTCACATCCCATCAAAATAGCCATCTATACCTAATTTGTTGCTGGTTTAAAAGTTATTTAGTCCAGTAACCTTTATTTTTACCTGGAATTTAATTTGGTGTTGTCTAATGATGAATGTAAGTTTGGATTTCGGTCAGGTGCTAGGTGCTAGAACAACCTGAAATTTCCAAAAGAAAATTGGATCTTATCAATTTTTCTGCAACAATAGTTTTCAAGATCTGGCAGATGATTTTTAACGAATTTAGAGCTGACGTTACGAATTTTGAAATATCGAGGATCTTGGTAAAATAATAGTTTCGAAGATATTTTATACAAGTGGAAAATTCCAGAGCAAAATATTGGCACACAATAGAGTTTTTGTTTGTTTTAAATAATTCTTCAGTAATAAGTCGAAAACGAAAAGGGAAGTCTTTTTTTATTTTGGTAATCTACCAAAAATTCAGTTCCCTTTAAAAATAATTTTAGAAAAGAACCCTTTTCGCCTAGTTACTCCTTCATTTTACAACCACCTTTCAAGGCAAAAATGAATAAATTCGATAAATCTGACAAAAACTTAAAAATTTCTGAATTTTTGAAAACTATAAGGTGAAAAGAAACCTTTCTGATATTAAATTGTCACAAAAAAGTTCTTTTTCAAAATTCGATTTTCATACAGCCACATCTACTGAAGACACAGTTCTTCTTCATGGTTAAAACTGAAGAAAACCAAAACAGAATCGAAAATTTTAAGTTTTTTTAGATCTTTCGAGATCAAAAACAAAAATTAGACCTCTGATATGTAAAAAAATTAGAACTACCCAATTTGATGCAAGATTACTCCTTTTTTTACAAATTTAAATTTTTAGTTTTTGAGGAAGTCATGTAATGTACAACATAGAATTTCCTGCAGAATCCACTATGATATGATAGACAAGAATAATCAATTTACAATTTTTACAATTATTCTTACTGGAAATTCTTGTATATGAAAGGTGAATTTTACTAAATTATGAATTATAAAGAAACTATTTCATAGTGATACTATAAAATACGCTATATTTGGGATTGAACCATAATCTGTAATGTCCTGTTCCAAAGGGAACCCCAATTTTACTTCAAAATTTTCCGTAGTTGAAAAAATGTTCTTGATTGATTTACTAAAATTAAGGAAACTTATGAATTTTATTATCATCAATATACACTGGGTTTTCTCTGGAAAAATTATTAACACTCAAAAGTAGTGCATGTCTTTTTTTTGAAGATTTTAAGGTGGCAGTCAGTAAACAGTACCATTTTTACGTTGATTTTAATTGTCCAATAAAAGTATACAGGATGTTCCCACCTTTTTTCCAGCAATTTCTTTTTAGATAGTAGATCTCATTCTGAACAAAAAATTTCCTATGAAATAATAATTTTTTTCGACTCCTTAAGAAGTTACTGCAATTTTAAAACTGGTAATTTTTTATGATTTTTGTGAAACACTCTGTATATTTTTTTTTCTTATCATCAATTTTCTATTTAAATCAAGTATGGTTTAGATTTTGTATTTTGTCTTTGACAACTTGTATCTTTGGGACATTATTGGGTATTTTTAAACTAAGTGGACCATTTAAAATTTTTCTTGGTGAAATTAATCTATCTGAATACTTGATTTAAATAAAAAAAATTCAAAATATAATAAAATTTATACAGGGTGATCCAATAAAATCAATATTGAAATTTTAAAATTTTTGTAACTTTTTAAGGAGCGGAAAAACATACTAATATTGGAATAAGGAAATTTTTTGTTGAGAATGACATTTACTATCTAAAAAAATTTTTTGCTAGAAAAGAATTGGGACTTGGGACACCCTGTATAACAGTTTGGTACTTTTGTCTCCTGAATAGCCAGGATTAGGAAGTACAGGAAGCTTTCTGGACAAAACAAAAAATAATTAGTATCTGTCATTTTGATATTAGTAATAATCTTTAACAAAGATTGAAGATAATCAGTTGACGTAAATCGATTCAAAAGTTGGAACTTTTAATTCGAACTTCAAAATTGTTTGAACCGTTTGAACATTTAGCGAAAGATCGGTTTCGGAAAGTTCACAGTTCGAGTTGAAAATAAGTTCAAGTTCAAAATCTGGTTCAAAAACAAATCGAGTTCAAAATAAGTAGAATCACAAATAATATCTATGAAAATTGGCAAATACTAGCTAATAATAAAAAAGGAAATTACCGATTTTTGTAATAAACTGAGGTTCAAATTCTTAAGAATGTTCAAACTTTCTTAACTAGTCTGAACCTTTTTGAACTTTTTTTAACCTCTATTTGTTCATTCTTTCCCAAAGCATGTCTTCAAAGTAGTCTTCTCAAAAAATCTTTATCATTTCGAGAACGGCGCTCTTTATTTATATAAAATAAGTTAAGGTAAGCCAAAAAAAATGACTACTACGTTTTAATAGCGTTTTTCAAACGTAGAGTTGTTTTATTTTTAGTCAATATCACGTTAGGACTTTAAATTTAAAAATTTAATGCTATTATTTCGTTTTTTACCCTTAAAAGTACTTACAATCATTTTTTTTTATTCTGTGCATCACTTAGACTAAATTAACCTTTTTAAACGCAAAAAGAATAATTTTAAAATAAATATTTATAAAGGTTCTAGCAACAATAGAGCAAATGTAAAAATACTCATTTAATGTCTTTACTTCCCAAAATTCGAAATTTCTTAGGCTTGACCTTCTTCAAGTTTAAACTTTATCACTTTCGAGCTTCGTCAATTTCGAAGTTTAGTGTGTTCGAACTTCATCCAGTTCTATCATCATAAAGTTCGAAGTTCAGTGGATTAGAACTTCATCGAGTTCGAACTTCATCAAATTCGAATTTTAGTGGTTTCAAATTTCATCAACTTGTGAAATTTCGATAGTTTAAATAAAAGTAAAAAAACTTTCATTGCATTGTTTACCCCTTAAAATCACAAAAAAAGACAATTTACAATTGTTTCTTTTAATTTTGCGTAGTTTGTAGACTGAAAATACCCATTTACTGTATTTACTTTCCCAAATTCGAACTTTCTTAGGTTTGACCTTTCTAAAGTTCGAAATTCCTCACTTTCGAACTTCATCGGGTTCTTCGTTTAAGGGATTAAAATTTCATTGAATTTGAATTTCATCAAATTCGGTCTTTGGTGGTTTCAAACTTCATCGAACTTGCATTTATGAAATTTTGAATATTTCAAACTTCAAGCTATGTACGTTCTAAAATTAAAATCAAGTTCAAACTTTAAGTTCGGATTCGGTGAACAGCACCTTTGAAATGTTGTTACTATAATAAAAAAAAAATAACAAAAGACAGACATGATTTAAGAACTTTCTCTTCCATTCGAGGGATTTTATCACTACTTTTTACAAAATTTGACTGGGTCATACTTTTTCAAATTTGCATTTTATGTAATTGGAGTAGTCGATTCTCCTAATTGTATTTGTAGCGAAAGTCATTCAATTGATCACATCATTTTCGGGAGTGCAGGTAATGTTCAGAATGTGAACGTCTTACTCCGAAGCTTGATTGCAATGAATCCTTATTACCTAATCCTAATATTAAGTTTATAAAGCTTTGTGTATGTTTCCTAAAGACTCCGGAATTTAGCTCAATATGGAAAGGTTCTAGATCGTTACCAGTATTAACCTTTGTTTATATTGTCTAACCTTTCTTCGATGACAGAAGTACCGGAAGTACCGGACGGTATATAGTTCCGTTAATCGTTTTTGAAGAAGAAGAAAGGAGAATTTCTGAAAGAAAAGTCTCATTGAGACTTTTTTTTCTAAAACTTCATCATGTTTTTCAGAAATTCCGAAAAATTGTGCATATTTTGATTAAACTTTTAAAATTTACCTAAAATAGTAGTAAGAAAAAATGATTATGCGTTAATAGAGTTTTTATTATTTAAATATAGTTTAAAGAGAAGAGAAAAATATCCATTTTTTGTTAATACTTTTAAATATATCAATATTTGATGTCTTAATTTGGAATTAATCTTTTTTTGTTATTCCTTGCTTTCTAATTTAAATATTAAATCTCGATATAATTTAAACCAACCTTTCAGAGTCTTAACAAGATTTGTTCAGAATTAAATTCTCAGCAAGTAGGAGTGTGATTTTATTTCCACCGAAACTTTTCCCTCGAAAACCCTGCGAAAAAGTTGGCATTTTCCCCACAAAACGTGGTTGATATTATTGTAAAGATATTTAATTCGATTGTGGAGCCCTTCGGTGTATAACGAACACTCAGTTAAGGCCTGTTATAAAAGTTGAAGTCTTGAATTTCTTCAATTAAGCAAGTCGCTCGAAATAATTGCCAATTAAAATTCGCGTATATTTACCATGGAAGCAAGCAGGTATTAATTTTTAAATAATAAAGTTTCGTTTGAATTAATAATTAGTTACTCGCCATTATAAACTGTAATTTTACTTTGAAATTGGGATTTTTACATGGAGTTTAGGGGCTACAATGTAATGTTTACATTAATATATAATTAGTTATAAATATTAAATTTTGAATTAAAGTAAGTTAAATGAACCTATTATTTTCAAATTAAATTTTAATACTTACCACTTAAAAATGCACATTTAAAAAATATAGATTCAAAAACATAATAATTTAGAAAGAACTTAATATTCAATTTGAAATATGCATTTCGTAGATACAGTGTGATCACTTTTACTTTGAATCCCACTGATGTGTATTGTAAAATTGATCACTCTGTAGAGTGTACAGTATTGGGAATTCCAGCTAACGGTAGAGGGCGCTGTAAATTGCATAAAATGGAGGACTGCGGGTACTAGTAAATGTCAAGAAGTGTATTTAAAATCTCTAGTAAAACCCGAAAAATATGTACTAATGCTTTAAATCAAATAAAACGCACCTGTTTTCTAGGTTCTTACTCTTTTCACTAGAGGGTGAGCATAACTCTAGACATCCATTAAAATAATTCATTCGTTCTTTGGGTAATAATATATTTTTATTGTTCATGACCTCATATATGCGTTCAAATTTCTAATATAAAAATAACGATAAAAAGGTACAAGGAATATAAAAAAATAAATTTGGAATTTATATCTTATTTATAATCCAGTTAATGGTTTTTATATGTTCGAAAAGTTATAGGCTGTTATTGTTTCCTTCTGTTCTTCGCCCCAAAAACGCCAAAGCGTCGATAAGGTCATTAGACATGAAAGAAATGTACGTTATAACGAGGACCTTAAGCGATTATCCCAACATCTGATGATAAGGCGAGTATTAAAAGGTAACGCTGTGTCCCATATATTTTCAAGTTGTCACAGATCAACGTCGTGACCAAGCATCCCGACAAGGTTTTAAATGCAATGAATCGATGTGCTTCAAATCCCCCGACATAAGAGATGATCAGTTCCAGCCTGTCGAACTCGAATATCCTATAAATCCATTTGATATTTCTGCGAAAGGAAACGGCACGACTACTTATCGCCCATTAAATTTATACTTTATATAAGCACTGAGCTCATTTCATTTTCCGCCGCACACCCTTCCAGATCCCTAACATCTCAACACGTCTCTAAAAATTTAATAAAACTTTTAAGATAGGAAAATTTAAGTCAAAAATTTATAAACTTTAAGTGGTTGATAAAATATTTTTATTCACAAAAAGAAATAAAATTTGAAAAGTTACTCACTTTGTAAATTGTAAATCCCAACTTTTTTTTCGAATTTGAAGGGTTTTATTAAACAAGGAAAATGCTTTTAAAGAATTAATAATCTTATGTCAAAATTTATAAAAGTATAATTCACTAAATAATTTAAAATTATTATAAAAAAAATAATGTAAGTCTGAATAAAACATAATACTATGCTTATCGACCAGCTGCACCCCATTTAAAAGTATGATTACGCCAACGAAAATGACTAAGAAAAAGTGATAATTGGTCTTATTGTATTAAACATGGTGCTAAAGCTCACCAAACACACCTACTGTACAAATTATAAACCGTTTAAAAATACATCAGCGTCTCAAAATCTGTGTCATTTCTGTACCGACTATTAAATCTTGGACTTCATTCTCACGAACAATAGCAATATTTTAATGCGACGTCAGTGGATTATGATACCCAAAGAAACCCACTCCTTCCTGTCAATTATTGGAGTTTTTAGTTGCTCATCCCAAACTTTATTTCAACTGTCAAGCACTTGATGCAGTAACGAAGTATAGTCTATATTTAAATAATTGATTGCTTCTTCACTTAATTCATGATTTTCCTATTTAAATTCAATTTTATAATCATTACTCAATTTATAGCTTTCAATTTTAATTAAATCAAAAATTGGTGTCCGCTGAATTTATGGGGATAATAAATAATTAATTTGCATTGGAAGGTGATTATTTAAGACAACTGGCTGACATCAAGGAAAACATAAACTACTACCTTGTTATTTTAAAACATCGACAGATGGATTCTTCGAATATGTAGCAAAGTGGGCTGCAATAATATCCGGATTTTTTTTGTAGAAAACACGACCACCAGCCACTTCCTTTTGCTGTAAAACGTCAACATTTATTTGACGTACAGGAGATAAATAAGGAATGATTTAAAGATGGAAATAATTCTACTTGAGGATTATGTTTTATGTATTTTATATCTAACCTCAATCTTCAATTTTATTTTTCCTAAAATATCTACGACACACATAACTTGTTATTTGGTTGTGTAATTGAAATATATCGGAAAGGGCGATGTGCATAATCGCAAACACGACAAAACAAAAATAACGTATTGTAGGTTCGGGACATGAAATAGCACTTCCGAAGGTGCGCAGTGGGGCTAATCGAAAAATATATCCTTTGGTGGAAAATAAATCTATAGTCCGCGGATTCATTGAAATAAATTGCTATGGCTTAGATTTTATCTCATAGGTTGCATTCAATATTAAAATTTATGTTTTCAACCGAAAAATTTGTAATTTCTATTATTTTTTAATAATTCCTGTAATAACCTACCTAAAAAAAATAAATTAAAATTTTATTATTTCATAGAATAATTTAATAATTCACATTTGGAGGAGCTGATATTCCAAAGATTCTTTAAATTAGACTGAACATGGTGTTTAAATTTTATCACTGGTTACACACATCGTTCTAATGTATCTTCTCTGCGCTAAACCTCATAATATTTTAGACTTACAAAACTCTTTGGAAAGATAAGTTGCTACAGCAAAACGAAATGTAAACATATCCTACGTGAAGCAGGCGAAACTACGAATTTAATCCGAAATGTTCTCAATTATAAATAAAAGTTGGTTTAATTAGCCACTAAAAGTTATGAATTTTTACATATAGTGTAATCATTATTTTTATTTGATATTCATAATTTATAAGTTTCCTAAGATTATTATATTAAGGCACATTTAACCTGCAGTCTCGATGTTCGCTGCTTGCACGTCGCCAAAGATTTTCGCTGCTCGGATTAAATTGGTACCGGCGAGATGTTAGCAATAAGTTTTCCAGCAATAAGTATTTTACAAGCAATTTTTCGTAAGAGGTTTTTTCAAAATAACTTTCCATCTAATCAACGCACAAGAAAAGTTAATACACCAAATTATAGCGCAATTAAAGCTCTACAGAGTGGTGGTATCTACCCTTCCACCCAGATAAACTTTTTACCCCAATCAAACCTCTACCACGTATTTTTAAGTTTTTAAATGTAAAACTACAAAGTCAAATGACGTTAACATTTTTCATGTAGATGATGATGATATTGGTGACTTTGCTTGTAAGCGAGTAATTGACGAAAAACGCCATTTTTTCGACAATTATGAAGTTTCAACGCTAATAAATTGTCACAGTATTTCTGCATAAAAAAGGTAATTACACCAAAAGATCAGAAACTTAATTGTGCTTATGGTGGTATGTGACATTTTGCTTGTCCGTCCATAAGTAATTAGCTATAATCCACAGCAATAACTTTCAGAACGCCAAATTCAAAACAAATATGCGGCGAAAGTCAATCAAACAAAACTTTTTAATAATTAACTCAAAGAAACAATTTTTTATGTCCAGAGACAGAATTTTTAATGTGGATAAAGAATTAAGTAAGTAATTAACAAAAATTTTCATTTTATCGACATTTATGAAGTATTAAAGCTAATTAATTACAGCAGTATTGATGCATGAAAAAGTTAATTGCACCAAATGATCAGAAGTTTAATTATAATTGCGGTGGTATATGATACTTTGCTTGTCCGTCAATAATCAATTAGCTATAAGCCAGCAATAACTTTTAGATCGCCAAATTCCAAACAAATATGCGGCGAAAGATAATCAAACATAACTGTTTCCTAATTAACTTACAGCAATGACTCATATGTTCACAGATAGCATTTTTAAAGTGAATAACGATGGTATTGGTCGCTTTTCTTGTCCGAGCCGCTTAAATGAGTAATTAACAAAAATGCCCATTTTTTAGTACGCCAAATTCCATTCAAGTCTTGCGCACAATACGATCAAACATAACTTTTTTCTAATTAACTTATAGCAACGATTCATATTATGTCTACAGACAGAATTTTTAATTTTGCTTGTCCGTGCCAAATGCTATTCATGCTCCAATTATTCATCACCAAACGACTTTAAATTAGCGGTGTGATTGGTTCCTCAAAGCTCACTTTAACTCTCTGTATAATACTATACTGTGTGCTGATTCATTTGAGAAGCTGCAGCATAAATGTACATGGCGAGCAGCATGGCGGTTTGCGAACAGCGAGCATTTTTGGCGATGTGCAAGCTGCGAGCAGGGAGGGTGCAGGCTAAATGTTATCCAAAAAAAAATTTAATAAAAAGATTTTTCAAGCTTTTTACATAAATTAATTTTGTAGTTTTTTTGGTTATTGGGTTTCTAAAACGAATATTATTACTCCGGTCAATTTAGCCCAAAAATAGTAGTAAAGGTATAAAAATTATCGTAGACCTAAAAATTGGTATAAATGTTCGGGACACATTATAAATGAATTCTGAAAAGTCCCCATCGATCTCGTACCTGAAAAAAATTTATTCAAGGTGAAAGTTCTTAAAACTGGGTTTTTCGCGTTTTTCAGCAAAACGGTAAGTTTTATCATAAAATTAGGTCAGGCAAAAATTGGAGATCATATAATTATCTATAAAAAATAACTTCATACTTTTTCTCCTAAGAGCCACTGTTTCTGAGATATACCGATTATGAGTACGCCACGTATACACATCACTGGAGCTGTAATACAAGTGAAAATATTTTTCTATCAGTCAATGTAAGCCCTAAATCGTTCTAATCGGTCACCTGGTTCGGTCAAAATTAATTATTTTCCAATTAATCAAAAATTTTATAGCAATTTCTTCGTCCAAAAGTGAAATTTTTAAATTTTCTACGGTTATTCGGTCATAACTTCTAAACGAATAAAGATATCAAAACGAATCTTTTTTTGTATGAAACCCTAAGCAAAAACCTTAAGATAAGCCATCATTCGTTAAAATCGATGAAGGGGCAGGGGGTAAAAAAAATTGTCAAAATCCCATTTTTTTATAAGATTTTTTGCGCGATTAAAATTTTGAGTTTTTTTTTCGAAATTGATAAAAGTCAATTCGTAGCGTAGTAGTACTTGAAAATCTCATTCCAACGCATATTTTAGTTAGACGATAGGATGTGTCGTTATCTTACAGCGATTATTTTGGTCGCTGGGGGTTGAAAAAACACAATTTTGACTTTAATAGGTCGGTGTGAGGTGAAATGAAAAGATAGAGATTTCAAAACTTCAAACCGTCCTCGTTCGATCAATCCTCTTTCAGGTCACCTGTTGCGATTTTTCATTTTTTGTCCCGTTTTGGCCCTATTTCCTCTACCAATTTTCTCTACGCGCTGTTCTTATCGATATTTTTCTACGCTTTTGGAAAAAAAAATCCCGACGCCGCTGAACGAGCCGGACGGTTGTTTATTTTTCTGGGTATTAACGGTACTTTTAGCGACTATATAAGTCGCTTTTCGATAAAATCGGTCCAGTCGTTTGATAGGTACGATTTTTTAAATTTCGTTAAAAAATGTCCAAAATTGTACCCCGATTTTCAAACGTCAGAATATGAGATACAAACAAAAATTTCGAAAACGTGCTCCGCTATGGGTACGTAAGTCTGTTTCCTCTTTACAAAAATGCCATTCGCGATTTTTCACTCCGGCTACAGTCAAAAGCAAAGCAATATTACCTTTTTGATTTTTTTCGCTAATAAACGCGACATTTTGACGTTTTTAAAGAAAATTTCGCCCTCGCCACAGGATTAACCTAGGAGGGTCGGAAATGTTGGATATAGTAAATGAGGATGTGAAAAAAAGGGGCCCCGATTTGATCGTTTCGATTTTGAACCCGGCGGAGCTACGATTTTTCAAAGTCGAGTACGTTCGAAAAAAACCGCGAAAAAATTGGCTTTTTCGGGAGCGCTTTTGAAAGTTTTCCCGCCGCTTGGCCGCTTAAAAAAATCCATTCTGATAGGATTATAAAACAAACATTCCCATTTAATTCGAGAAGGGGCTTATGAAATTTGGTAAAAAAAATTATCCGTTATCATGAATATTAGACGATTATGAGTCTGACGAATAATGTGCATATTATGAAAATTACAACTTTTATAATCGTTATATCTCAGAAACGTTGGCTCTTAGGAAAAAAAGAATAAAGACATTTTTTATAGATAATTATATGATCTACAATTTTTGTGTGACCTAATTTTATGATAAAACTTACCGTTTTGTTGAAAAACGCGAATAACCCATTTTTAAGACCTTTGACCTTGAATAAAATTTTTTTGCAGGACTTTGTAGCATTCATTTATAATGTTCTGAACATTCATACTAATTTTTAGTTCTACGCTAATTTGTGCACCCTTGCATGACTAAATTGACCGAACTACTATATAGCTTGGCATAGGAAAAACTACAAAACTCATTAGTACACCGAACGCCTTTTAAGGATCACGTAATCTAATAGAATATGGTTAGTTTACAAAACATATTTTTATTTTCATGGAAATGTAATGGTATAAAAACAAATATTTTGTAAGTACGTTATCAAAAATAATTGATAATGAAAGTATCCAACTACAACTAATAAAAATAAATTAAAAATTTTAAATGGAAGCAGTCAACATGTGAACGATGTATTATTCAAACTTTCATGATGCACATTATGTCAACGAAAATAATTTAGTTTCATTATTTTCCTATAGTCAACCAAACTAGTGAGCGTTAAAAATTGGAGCTTGATTATTAAGCGCGTGGAAAACTTGACTGGGATATTATAAAGCGGAAAAATAATTTCCTGATCCGCGCTGTTGGGGGAATATCAACTCGGATAAATATTGGCCCTTACTTATTTATTGAGGTTATATACCATTTTGAGATAATGTGATGTATTGCGTATCAAAATTGATGCCTAATCGATATGTTCAGCAATTTGAAATTCGTTGCATTTTAAAACCTTTGATAAATTGTCATTTCTTTTAATAAGTAATGAATAATACATTAAGCCAACATGAGTTACAATATAATTTTCGTTTGCCTTATAACGGTTAATTTAATTTTTAATTTTATGGCGACTAAATTTATAATTATATATTTAAAACTATAATTTAAGAATACAATAGTAATGACTTCTTTTAATGCTATGATGAGTGTAACTTGCATTTTGGAATTGTTAATAATTAATGTAATATATGATTCAGAAAGTGAAAGAACCCATCTGTTGCTTTAATTTACAATCCTCTTCAGTTCATAAATGTATAAAATAAAAACTCTTGGCAATTTTTTATTCAAGATTTTAAACTAAGATAATGTTTGGCTGAAACTTTAAACGAGCTACTTTCGAAGTCACTGAGGGTGTGGTTGGTCGATTATTTCACGTTGTATATTGTCACCGATAACCCGTATATTTCGGCGAAGCAATATTAACGACCACAGTGGCTTCGGGTCGTGTTTCCTGGCCCGCAGTAGCCTCAGGCGCCTTATCTCTACATTTTAGTATTCTGCTAGGGTCACAAGATGCATCGGACCCTCCCCAGGATTAACTAATTGAAACATACTACCGAAGCTGGGCTTGCCGCTTCCTATTCTTATCGCCACTTATCTCACTCTCAAAGTGCCATAAGTTAATAATGTGCATAATAATCTGGCCATTCGATAATTTAGTTTGTTCTGGCGCTAAATGCAAGTTGGTGTTGATATCGCGAAATATCCGGCTGAGATCGGAAGTTATATGTGGAAGACGGAAGCAAGAACAGCCGGCGCCTAAAATCCCCATGGGCTATAGACAGCGTATAAATACATTGAGATGGACATATCTCATTACAGCTACATCACAGAAACTGAATAAATAACTCAGGAAAAGCAACTCATTTATTTCTGGATAATCGAAATTTTCACTTCCTGCTAATATAATGCTAATTACTTAAATTTATTGCAAGCTATATTTGTACACTGCACCTGTAAGCTTACATGTAGTGAAATATTCAGTGCACATATCCTCCCTACTTTTGTATGTCTTTTTAATGTCTATGAAGAGAATTGCATCCTTGCTACTACAACTAAAACGACCTGCACTTACAACAAACCGCAGACCACTACTTCACATACCTCATATACCAAGCTATGTATGGAAGCTCAAGTTGCAATGAACAAACCACTAAAGCAGAAGAGCGGTTAAATTTCAGCTGTGCCGAAATAATTTATATGAAAACTGGTACTAAACCAGGTATATTAAAAAAATAATTCTCTACAATATTCCTCTTGCAAATAAAAATCTGAGATAATATTACACCTGGATCTCTTTAAACATTATAAATTATCAAATTTATTCCAGATGTAATTTCAGAAAAAATAATGAGATATTTTTAATGCCTACATTAATTAAAATGACAAAAACGATGGTAACTGGATTTCATTTACCCTACTGAAAATAATTTGTTTTATTAATATTTTTAATAAAAGTCCTATTATTATTTGTATGAAATATCATCAAAACAAGTTGGGAAAAATCGAAAGTTGAAAATTTGGCTATGTTAGGTTTCCTCAAAGTAGCAAATAAATCAATGAATAATTATTATGTAGCTATATGTTTCGAGTTACAGAACCCATCATCAGGAAATAATAGAGCACCAATCAAAAACAAGTCTTCCACACAACAAAGGCTTTCAATGAAATAGCCAGCTCCATCAACTTCTTTATATACATATATACAAAATTCTTCGATCAAGCGGGGTGAAGCAACCACTTAAATAATTAATTCCGAGCTATCACCCCTATCTACTTCCATATGTTCATATATGCAGTAAAGTGATCTGTTCCTGGTTGTTGATTTAAATTTATTAGATAAGGTTTTTCAAATTATTGTCCACAGTTACGGTTTAAAATTCGAAGTTTTTGTAAAAAAAATATCGTGTAAAAGTTGCTCGTCATCAATACTCTTATAATTGAAATTTTAAATTAGTTATCGAGAGAAACAAGAATGATTTTTAAATGAAGTAAATTTCACTTTTGATCCGGACTCTTGGAATTTAAATTTAAAAATAAAGGCCGAAAAACTAAAGGGTTCAATCCCAAATAAGTCACACTGTCAAGTTTAGCTTGAGAATAGTAAGAGGCAGGAAGAAACTTAAATTACAAAATTGCATGGTTTATAACCAGAAATTATTTTTTTCTATACTGGGTGTTACGTAATTACGTAATTGAACCGCAGGCTATCCCACCTTTTTTTATGGAACACCCTATACAGAGGGGTGCACAAAAATCGGCCAACGATGTAGCTTCGTTATTTCTTATCCGATTTTAGTAAGCGATCTGGTAAATTAAATGGTTTGAAGAATACTACTATCAGATAATAAAAGATTTATTTTATTTTTGAAAACATCAGAGGAGGAAGAGGCAACTTTTCTTTTTCAAATAGGAACATATTTTTTTCGATTGAAAAAAATCATTAACAAAAATAATCTAAACCAATTATAACAATATTTTTTTTCTAAATTAATTTTTTTTGTTTTTTTTTTAATTTGATTCAATTGTTTTTTTTTTTTGTTTTTGAGTTTTTTATTTTTTAAAAAGATAAATTGTCCCCTCCTCCTCTGTTGTTTTTAAAAATTAAATTAATCTTTTATTACGTGATAGGTGACCATTTAATTTGACATGATATTTGGTGTGAAGACTAATACGTTTAAGATATAATTTCTCAATTTTTTTTTCAGAGCTATATTTTTATAAAATTTATCACATTTAGACATATTTTTAGAAATTTATGGCCTTATTATAAACATTTAAATAACAATTTTTATGTCATTATGTAATATCGATTTTGATGAATTTTTTGTAGATTTTTTTTTCGAATTTTATTATAAATGGTGGCAGCTGTGAAAGCGTGAAGTATGAAAACTCGATAGGGATGTATTTTAATTTTTTTAAATGGAATACCCTGTATTTTTTTACAAAATATTGTTTGCCAAAATTTTGTAAAACTATGTCGAAATTCCATAATTTTATAGAAAATGCCATAAAAATTTGGGTGTTCGTTCAAAACTTAAAAAAACAAAAATATCGTTGTATTCTTTAAGTTAGTGTTAATCCAAATACGAAAAAAATAATTTTTGGTTATGCGCATCCATAAACCATACAATCTTGTAATATAAGTTTTTTTCCTATCTCTTAAAATAAAAGATATATCTACCGAATTCGCATTATAAACTCACCCTGTAGGTATATTGTATATGTAAGGAAGTTGATGGATCTTATAGCTCGGTTATTTCATTGGTAAGTGTGGAAGACTTGTAAAATAAACCGGGATTTTTATTGTTGTTCTATAATTGCCTGATGATGGGTTCTGTAAGCCGAAACATGTAGTTAAATAAGCTCTCAATAAATGAATCTCCAGAATGATTTATTACTTATCCAAATCCTCCAACACCAATTCCTCGATTAAAAATTAATACTTTCATTGTATTCCTCCTCGGGATAATTAGAGTCCAAAAAATCATAGATCTGTTCCTCCAAACGCTAAAACAAAAGTGAACCTTTTTGACTTACTAATAATGGTAGACTAGATACTTGATCTTTATGCAATACTAAAAGAACCATTGAAGGAAGGAGTTGTTGTTTTATTGTTTAGTAATAATGTGTACGCATAATTTATACCTGCTAAGTCATGGAGAGGAAAAAATCCAAGGGATTAGGATAGTTATAATATATTAAGAACTGGGATTGTAAATTCAGGAGAATCGCCAAGCTGATGAAAATTAATAACAGAAAATTCATCGTGGGTCAAGCTCATCACGGAAAAATATTGTATGAAAATTCATCGTGTAAATATTCAACAAAAAAAATAATTGCAAGAACATACATTTGGACACAAAGTTTTATTAATTGTAAATTTTATGTTGTAGACAAAACACTCGTATCAAAACTATAATCGGATTCTATAAATATATTATGTAGATGTCGATGAAACGATATAAAGTCTCCGTTCATGATGGTTGAAAGATCAAACTTCAGAGATAGAATCTAGATTAAATTTAAAAAAAATATACTTTTAATCATTAAAAATTGTTAAAAATGATGACAAATTCTTGATTTTTGTCGATTTTATTACTCAAACAACGCACCGATTTAAACATTATTAAAATAAATAATAACAACAATATACACAGTTTTTCATGATCGTTGAAAACTATTGTATCCCGTGTGTCTACGAAACTAGGGCCACCCCTGTAGTTTCTTTATTTATGAAAATAAAAATTTGAAATTTTAGTATGTTATATGGGATAAGAAAACGTATTTTCGATTTCACTTCCGGTTTTACCGATAAATGTAACATCCTATATTTGTACTTATTATTAAACATTGGTAAGTTCCAAGTATGTTAGTTTTTTGGATTTTTTTTGATAATTTTTTTTAATAAAATCTATTAAAACTACTTTTAAATAATTTAAATTGCTAAAATAAATTGTAAATTATGAATACCCAAGAAGTTGATAGGAACCTTAAGTTTACTTAGTTATTTATAAACAGCTAATAAATAATTGATAAATTAAAAAGATTTCAAAAAAATTAGTAAGTATAATTTCTACCTAAATAACTTTATTTTTTATATATCATAGATTTTGTAAAACAATTACTTCTAAAAGGCCTTTTAGGCCAGAGAAAGAGGAATAGAATTATAGAACGTCTTAATGAATAGAAGGGAAGCGATGGTGAATTTTAAATGTCTAATGGTAGTGATCTAAAGATTTATTTATTGTAGAATTCAATTAATTATTACTGAAATATTGCATTGTGCAAAATTTACACAGCGCGCCCGCTCATGTAAAATTTTAAGTTGCGCCCGCCGAAAGGATAACTTTTAACTCATTTTCATTTTTGACACAAATAAATGATGATATGTTGAAAGACTTGTAGACATATAGTATATTTACAATAATTATAAATTTTGATATACTCAACCATCCGTACTTGATGTGGGTGGTAAATAATTTTGAAAAATGAAATATCGTTTAATTCAGGTTAGAATTTAAAACCCTTATTCTTCTTACAAAATCATCTCTGATAAATTTACATTTAGAGTGGTATCGAATCCGATATACCATCTTATTTGTAATGGAGGTTATAAGTAAATCGAAACAAGATATTAATAGTAATAACCCATTTATTTACATTTAAATTATGCAATAAAACTTAATTGACACTGTTTAAAAATAAAGATATTCATAAAGTAATTGATTCTTAGAAATATTATCATATGTTCTATATTAAGCAGGGAGTTCATCAAGAACTATTTTAAGAAAAACATATTAAAAGCGCTAAGAAAAGCGTCAACCTATCATACGCGCTTTAGTTTTGAAACATCATCAATAACGCATCCTTTATGCATTGGTAGTGAAGTATATGTGTATGCAAAGATGTAAACCGATATTTTGATGGAAGATGGAACGTGTTTTGAGTTAAACTCATCATCTTTTAGCAAGTGCTAATTAATGCGAACTCTGTCCATCGATCAATCAAGCATCGGTGCTGCATCTTACGAGCATTAACTTCTGATAAATTAAAAATACGCATCCGGTGAGGTTTTAAATAGTTTTAGAGGCAATTAATTTTTTACGTGTGTTTGAGACATAAAGAAATTAAAAGTTCGCATTAAAAACACGGGTGGGAGTTTTTATTCATCTTGGCGTATACTTTGCTTCCTAAACTTCATTTTTAACAACTTTAAGTGATAAAGTATGAATCCCTCGAGGGTGTCTATTGAATAACACTTTTCAAAATTGCATATTCATTTTTTATTCATGGCGTACGAGGGTGGATATGAAACTTACATTAGGGGCGAGATATAGATTTCACGTGGTTTTATCAAAATTTATTGAAAACGAATACTTTCATAAAACATTTATATAAATACCTCCACAAATACACCGTACATTTTCAAATTATCTCATCAAGACCAATTCAAATTCTGTTAACATAAATTTATATTTTAGAAGATTTAATTAAACAAATATGCATGACCACATAATTTTTCATTTTTCTCTTCAGGAAATTATATACATGAATGTATAAAAATCAATTTCCCTTTTTGTGCTTTCCATTGTAACAAAAAATGATTTATCTGACAAGTTTAAGCTGTACAATAATGGTGCGTTGGTATTATGTTTTGTAATACTTTGTTTTTAAGTTGAAGAAAAGCGAGTAATAGATTCAGCGAGAACAAAACATAAAACAAAAAGGGTGTTCATAACGTCCGTTCTCCGATTTCGTGATAGCTGTCCCAGTATCTTCCACCGACCTCTATATTTTCAGCCACGAGGACTGTTTTATTGAATAAAAATACAGGGAAGTTTTATCTCCATTGTGCGCATTATCATCAAATATTCATTTTATATGAAATATGGAAGGTTTTATTTACACACCCGACACAAGTAGAGCAAAAAACGCGGGACAAACAAACTCACTCGTAAATAATATTCGAAGAGTGAAATAAACGTAAAATAATTGCCAAATTTTCGCCTCTCAATTGCTCGCTGTTGTTTATTCAAGAGGATTGCTTTTCTCTTAATCGCTCCCATGGGAAATATCTTGATGGTCTGTACGATGTATCTTATAAAATAATTACCGAGCTGTTTCTATTTGAATATTACCGTTAGAGATTGAAATGAAAATTTGAACAAAAATTAGCGCCATTTCTCCATGTCAATGTTTACCATTTACAGCCGGATGACTTGGGATTTTCTTTGTTACTCGCTAAAGCGATTCCTGGCTTAAATGCATCCGTCATCCGTCAGGCATTTCAGCAGAGAATTATCACGAGATCCGCTATGAGCTTAGTTCTGAAAATTTAAATAATGTAGGGCCATGTTCATAAAACATGAGTAAATATTTAAGAAATATGGTAATGAGGAAGGTAAACTCCAGGGGTGGATAAACATATTTACTTAAACAGGCGTACTTTATGTTATGTACATTTACGCACGTTCTTCCTATACACATCTTCTTCCTAAAATACAGAAATTGCGTGCAAAAACCTTATAAAGTACGTTTTGTTATGGGAAATATTTTGAACGTTAAGATTTATGGCTGCAATTTAAAATGTTTTATATTCCTGCAGGATAAAAATCCTCTTATTATATTACTTTTAGTAATAAAATTACGTGCTTACTGATATAATGAGTTAAGGTATTTATAATATAAGAACATAATAAATATCAAGAAGCTTCTTAATTTATAAATAAAAGATTTTAGAAAGCGTGTCCAAACGAAAACAATATTGTACAATTTTTAACTGAAAATAATAAATTAATACCCAGATTCTGGTCAAATCATATAAATTTAAAGGTCTTTAAATTTAAATTTGTTATATGGGTTTTAATGGACAATTTCCATGGATACATTATTTGTTTTAAATTAAAGGCCTTTAATTTTGACCAGAATCTGCCAATAAATTACAATTTTTATTTATGTTAATTTACTTCTAAAATAAATTTCTGGAGTATGGAAGAATGAGATACTAACCACACGATTTGGTATTTACATAAGGTATCTAAGTCGTTGGTACCAAACTCCGGGATTTCGGGGATGTATTGTTTTTATAAAATATCTAATATCACAATATTTAAAAGCGCTGAATTTTAAATTATTTAATATAATTTTGGAAAAACCTTTATCGTGGAAAATCATCGCCAAAAATTCATCACAGAAAATTTCTAATGGAAAAGTTCATCGTGGAGAAAATTTATTGCAGAAACTTTCTTAGTATTAAACCCATTGTGTGAAAACTAATCGCAAGGTAAGTTTGTGGCAAGAAAATTAAATCAATATAATTAAAGTATTAAAATCTTCTCTAATTAAAATGAACACTTAGGACCAATTTAGAAATGTAGTAGAAATTTTGAAGTTAATAAGGTACTTTCTGGGAAGGAAGTCTTCTGATTATAATTTTTGCACTATAATTTTTACCCCCAACGAATTTTTCCATTTTTCCACCATGAATTTTCCGGACTCATGAAAACTGTGCACATTTCTGATTAAACCTGTAGAGGTGAGTGCCCAAAAAACCAGACCTCTATTTTTTATTTCTATAAAATTGAAAATGGTTAATAGTTATATTCTAAAGTTTGTTACCTATACTTCATAATGTTATTTACTACATACAGGGTGTACATAAAGTTCGGCAACGCCCGTGTATTTTTTAAATGAAGCATTTTTGAAAAAAAAGTTTCAAATAAAAGTTGTATGCTTCTTAGTGACACAATATCTGGAAATATTGCCCATGAGACCTTGAACTGGAAAATTAAGCTCAGGCGATAATCACTTTCCTTTTTTTAAAATGGTGACAACTTAATTTTATTGCATATTATTATAGCTTGCTTTTAGAGGTTTATGGAACATAATTTTTTATTTTTCTAAAGTAAATAGTTTCAAAGTAACAAGGGTTTAAATTTTCAATACATTAAGTTGGACAACGCTGCTTTATTTTGAAAATTTCGAATTTTACAGAAAAATGTTTCAAGTAAAAGTTGTAGGATTCTTAGTGAATTTTTGGAAATATTGCTATGACCTTGAACAGCAAGTTGAAGATCAGGCGATAATCACTTAACTTTTTTATTTTACTAAAGCAAACAGTTTAGTAGTTACAAAAGTTTAAAGTTTTACTACGTAAGTTCGTCAACGCCGAGCCCAATTATTTTGAAAGTATGCATTCTTGAGAAAAATGCTTCAAATGAAAGTTGTACGGTTTGTGGTTATTTAAAAAAATAATCGGCGTGGTGTTGCTAAGCAATTTTGAAAAAGATTGCCTAAAGCGTACCCTATTTACATTAAAATAAAATAAAACCAGAAAATATACAGTGCGGTCATAAAGTAAATCCCCCCTGCTAACTTTTGAACGGTTGTGTTTTTAATTCTGAAAATTTGTCTACCGAGGAATCTAATTGCGAACTTGCTAATAAAGGTATTTTTGATTTTGTGGAACTTCCGGTTATACCGAAACTGGATGGCAACTTTCTTATTTTAAATGGAACACCCAGTATATTTTTGCATTTTCGTGTTCTCCATAAAAATACTATTAAATAGACCTAGCATAGTGTGGTCTAGGATTAATACTTTCGGAATTACGCCCATTTGAAAATCGCATTTTTATGCAACTTCATTTACACCAGAAGTTGGACCCAAGTGCCCCAACTTCCTTATTTTAAATGATTTTTTTTGCAATTATGTTAATAACATTAAATTTAAACAAAATTTTTATCCAAGAGATTTCCTGTAGATTTTATTACTGTCAAGAGGTTGAAGGTGGTTATGTTAATCAGCAAAATTAACGAACTTATTATTAAACATAATTTTGTTTAAATTTAATATTATTAACTTAATTGCAAAATATTTCATTTAAAATAGCGAGGGGCAGTTGGGTCCAACTTCCGGTGTAAAAGAAGTTGCATATAAATGCGATTTTCAAATCGACGTAATTCCGAAAGTGTTAATCGTAGACCACACTATGCTAGATCAATTTAATGGTATTTTTATGGAGAACACGAAATTGTAAAAATATACTGGGTGTTCCATTTAAAATAAGAAAGTTGCCATCCACTTCCGGTAAAACCACAAGTTCCACGAAATCAAAAATACCTTTATTAGAAAGTTCGCAATTCCTAGGTAGACAAGTTTTCAGAATCAAAAACATAACCGTACAAAAGTTAGCAGGAGGGGATTTACTTTGTAACCGCAGTGTATAAAAACTCATTAAGTTTCTTTGAACTTTGAACCAAATTACCTACAGGGACCGGGAGAAATTCCAGTCTGGCCCAGACCTTCTGATAACTTGAATCTGTATGAATCTAAGGACCCTGGTCAATCTCCAAATATTTCTAAGATTTAGCGAGTCTTGTGTTCTTTGTATTTAAGATAATAGAAAAAGTGCTAGATAAATACATTGGAGATATCAAATTGGTAAACATTCCAAAATCACATGATAATTAAGCCCAAAGATCAGAAATATCTACAGAGACAGCGCTACAACACTTGGTGAACAGAGTGAAAAAAATACTGGAAATAAAAAGATCCTTCCCTAGAAGCCACCTATGGTTTCTGGGGTACAGAAGGAAAATTCTTCAACTCCATCATATGCTGCAAGTGGATGGACTACATGGTTCGATTGGTATATACAAAATTCTAAATGGAGACCTTGGAAGAGGAATGCCCGCAGGAAGAAATTCTTTCATCCCTCCTATGGAACCTTGTTATTAGGTTTACCAGATTAGAAAAGTCAAAATACCGGATAAATATAATTCAAAAAAATATACATATATCAAATTCAAAATTTTTGTGTATAATTTATTAACCTTAATTCCTAGATAATTTTGTGTCCGGTTTAAGTATAAGGTAGAACGCCATTTTCAAACCTCAAAAGGAGGAGGGCATGGCATAAAGCCGGACATCAAGGAACCCTACTTAATGTGGATGGTCTGCGAGGAGAACCCACCGAAGACATAGTAATAAAAAAGGAGTCAAAGCTTAAGAAGAAACTACCGAAAATGCATTCGAGGCTTCCAAAATTGGTAAACGCGTGTTTTTTGAGGTCGACTTTTGAGAAGAAACCTTTGAGGTAAGTCGAGCTAAAAATGATGGTTTATAGTCCTTATGGATGCTTACGTGTTTTTAAAGGTTATTGCTTCTTGAGAATGATTTAGCGCAAATCGAGCATTTATGTGGTTTAATTCCTGCATGGACGATGATGTGTTTTCGTAATTCGAGCGTCGTGAAAATTATTTCTTGCATTCGGGGCAACTGTACGTTTTTTCATTTTGGTGAACGTTTTTGGAATGGCAGAAATAGTGGAAGCGCATAAATTTCAAGGGTTGGGCAGTGTATTATTGTGGTTTTTTTATTTCATGATCAGTGCAGCTAATTTCATCAGGAAAATGTGCACATGTATGTATGTAAACATTTTATCAGCTTCTTTGGTAAAATCTTCATTCTCATCATAATCTAGGGTATTGGGATCAACCACCATTATTACAACATCGTCGTCTTCTTCCTCAGTAGTTGATGTGATTTCATTTTGTTTTTGACGAAAAACCACGTTACAGGCGGAGTTAGATAATCCATCCATCATCACCGTAGAACATTTCCAATCCTATATCTTGGTGATTTGACTGCTCCAAACTTCTTTCTTTTTGAAATTATTTGAAATCTCCCGATGTGAACAATCTGCAGACATCGAAGAAGAAATAGCAAATCCGTCGCCTGAAGTATTTAGAAATAATGGAAAATGCTCTAAATCGCACCCAAATGTGCATCAACTCTGGTTGCGGCCACTTCGATATTATTCTCTCGACTAATTAGAAAAAAGTAAAGGTCCAAATAAATATTATTCACAAACAGAACCGATTTATTTTATTTACAAAATGTACCATGGACATCCAAAAACTTCCTATCACAAAACGTACACCACACATCATCATCGTCTTGAGTTTTCTTTTAAAATTGAAGTAATGGCCGCAGGGATTTCGTCCCCTTTTCGAGGTACTTCTATGAATTTTTAGAACGTGGTTGATACAGAATATATCAGATTTTAGAAGTAGGTACTGAAATTTTAATAATCCTCAAGTAATTTTTGTTTAATAAAGACTGTTGATAGAGGAATACTCTGAGCTGCTGAAAACATCCATAGTTGATTTGAGTCAAACTCCAGCTCAATAACTTCTGGTTAATTCTGATCACATTCTTCTATTTTCTCTAGGAGTCCCAGATAATTTATTTTTGCGTTTTTAACACAGATTTATAAAAAGAAGAATCTTGCACTTTATTGATTTTAAAAGCTGGTTTTTATTCAAGGAATTACTTTAAATCCGATAATTGATTTTGAGTAGTTTGGCAACTAATACAGGCTGCTGAACAGCTCCATTGCATCAAAAGCACTTAGAGCACGTTTAATATACCTTAACTACAGCCTGATTTCCTCGTTATAGTAAATTTTAAGAGGATCCATGAAACTTTTATCTAAGTATTGTAACTTGTGTAAACAGTGATGTGTGAGGTGGCAGCAAAACTATTGTTTTGCTAAGTAGATTATTTCAATATTTTGTGTATGGCTGTAGAGACCATCAGCAACACCACCAGATTTCCTTTGTAGGACTCGAATAATCGATGAAGTGTCAAAGCCACTGCGTGAAAGAGTTGGTTTTTATCCAACCTGAAACCCGCTGTACAAATTGTTCCTGTTAGAGCCACTTTTTACTGTTCACTCATGTTTTTCCTGGGAAAATTACTAGGGGAGGTACAAAGTAACCTGCTGCATCCATGCAAGCAATAAATGTTATAAGAATCCTCCTGGTGTTAAAGAAGCTACCTGTTTTTGGTACTTTTGTACAATAGTAATATCTCCTATCAACATTTTAAATTCTGTCAGAACTAAACTTCTTTATTGACGTAAATTACTTTAAGATTAAAACTACTGTTAAATATTAAAAAGTTTGTAAGGATCTTAAAAGTAATTTACGTCAATAACATAAATTAGTTTTTTTTAATAAACGTAATTAATGAATTTAAGAAAGTACATTCTTATATATAGGTAAGTATCTTAAAAATGTAAAAGATTTAATTAAATTTGTTTTTCATTTCTTTCTCATTTCTTAAAGGCTTAAAAAGGCAGTAATTAATATCGACATTGTAATTTGAGTTATAAGTGGATTGAGAATGAATTTAAATGAAAATTAATTGGATAATTTAAGCAGCATCCTGTTATTAGTGCGGCGTATATATTTATTTTGTGAACCCCGGTAGAAGTTGCGTCTGTCATCTGACTAATTAATCCCTCTGGAAGGACCTGGATTTAATTAAATCGGAAGTAGCGAGCATCTGATGCTGAATACTTACCGCTGAAACCGCAGACAGACTTTGTAATTGTCACTTTAATAAATCCATGATCATAGAAGTATCAATATGGTTGGACTTTACCCTACAACACGCGCATTTATCAAATATGCTTTAATCAAATGCATTTATAATTAAAATTTACATTCTGTTTAATAAGTTTTCTCACTGAGTTATGATTAAGCTGGACTAACGACTAACTTTTAGACACATTGAAAGCTCGCGTTTTAGTTTTACAAGTCTTGTAAAGTAAATTAGGTTTGATAATTTTCAGAAGAATACTAAATATTTCAAACTTGTTTTTAATATTTTTAAGTAAATTTTAGCACGTCACGTCAGCGTTGGCTAAAAATTCGATTTTAAAACTTTAAAACTAAACAAGAATTTCAAACAAATTTACAAAGTTATAGTCTACAACTACAATTTAATCTAAATGTTGAGACTCATCCATTATAAATAAATTTACTTTTAGCTTAAATGTTTCATAATTATTTATAAGTGTTAAATATGGTTAAAATTAAAAAAGTAAGAAAGAAGAAGCCAAAAGCAATTTAGTAAATAAAGATTATTTGTTTTAATATTAATAGTTTATTAAATGAAACCTAATAAATAATGCCAGGATACGAACATAATTTTCCAATAAATTCTTTTATGTGTTGATATAAAATTTGTTTCATCTGTAAAATGATATAGGTATGCAATTAAACGAAACCTACTAAACACTTAAACGGACCAAAGCCACACGGTAGTATAAATTTAACACGACTTTTATGATAAATTCCATACCAGGTGAATTTATACGAACTATGCATATGAATAAAAAATAAGGGGAACGCGATGTTGGTTGTTAAAATGTAGTAAAAGAAACTTTTTGAGCACATAAAAGTTCGATTCCTTTAATAATTCCATAACACTTCGTTTGACGTAAAGTGGGGAAGAAAAGATAGGTTTCCTCTGGACATTTATTAACCGAGTTGAGAACGTGTAAGGATTGCTGATTGCGAAAAACGAATGATTCTGCAAAGTCAACAATATAAAATAAATTATCAAAATAACCAGAGGCTAGCTAACAATTTTTAACGAAATTAAAACTTCGCACGGTTTTTACCTTTTTGCTTTATTAATTTAACAAGTGCTAATAAATTTTGGGAAAGTTAAAGTTAAGTACGTTTAAATGTTGATCACGTAAATTCATTAGCGTGAAGTTAACTGACTATAATTTTTAGTCATCGCGGTGAAGGAGGCAATAATAGAATTTCTCTGGCAAACTCTTGATTCTGACGAATGACATAAATTTGTCAGCCAAGCGCACGTATTTAATTAACATAACCAAACTTCTTTCCATAGCAATTTAATTTAATTTAAGGCAGCGGCGGGGTTAATTTACGTCCGTCTCAAGTGGTGGAGGGAATAAAAAGAAACGCCGCTCCATTAGTTATTTAAAGACAGTACGGATGGAAGTGCCGGCACAACACCTTCGGGATTGTTAAAAATTCAACGTTCTTGATTGTATTCCAAAGAAGGCGCCTTTTATTTTTCATCGATGTAGACACAATTTATTATGGAAGTCATGGTCTTACGAAAACACGCGCGACTCAAGTGAAAAGTTGCTGCGGCTAACTTAATTATTGACACTCCTGCTGCTTGATGCTTTTGCCCAACTTTGTCTATACATATTCAAATATGGAAATCCTGTTTTTAATTTACCGAGCTTCGACGCTTTTAAGTAGCTATTTACGACAATAATGTTTTATGTTATGTTCATAACGTCTTTGTTTACAACCATTCTTCCGAAAATTCATAAAAAGATAAAAACGACATATTTGCCGACAAAATCTGATTTATAATAGATAATTTTATAATAAAATAAACAGTATTTTTGTAGTAATTCCAAGTAATGTCTACAAGGAATAAATAAATTACATAAACTCATAGTAATTTTTACTAGTTTTCAGTTTAAACAGTGATTTTCTTTTAGTTTTCTGTGTACCACTGTCGGCCATTTTATAAGCGTCCGTTTTTTCGGCGGCAAATTTGAAAACCGGATGATATATAACCTATATTATTTATAAGTACTTGTCAAACCTACTAAAAAAATAAGCAGTACAGATAAATAATCAAAATACTGCTTTTTTTTAAATAACTAGATCTGATTTTAAAATATTTGCAAGTATTTGTCTTCGTATTTGTAAATAATTTTTGTGGACATACCAGCTACAATCTACATACAGCTACAGAATTTCCCATCTAAAAATTAAATTTTGAACTATTCCGATTGGAATTTGATCAGAGAACACTAAAAAATAAGAAAATAACATAGAAAACTGACCGCCGTGGTTTACGTTGATTTGTTAATTTAACTGTGTTTTTCCTTGATTTTAAAAATTAAATTATTAGTACTGCCTTGAACTATGATACCACCCGATCTATGTATATCGACAAAAAACATTTCTCTTCGACCAAGAGCCCTGATTTGACATATTTGGGTATTTTGTATTTACGCAACAAGTGCAAAAAGTGGATAATATTTGCACGCGACGTAAAAATTGTACAACGAAACCGTAGATCGAGTTGAACAATACGTTAAGTGCAAATATGCTTCTTGCAAGAGTTGCATACACTTTTTTTTCTACGATCGATGATCATCAACCATTGAAATTAATAAAATTCCATAAAAACATGAAATTATTGACAAATATTGATATTTCTAAATTTTTTATTTATGTTAGTGTATAAAGTCATGATTTTTTGAATTAGTGCAGAAAAGCATTGCTTAAGTCATGCTTTTTTGCACTGACAACTGATCATAAATGGCCTACTTTTTGTTAACTTTTATTAAAATAAGTGTTACTTGTTGGAATTCTGTATTTCAACTCATTCAAAAATATTATACATAACAACTACATCATTCATTTTTTTATTAACAAAACACCACTTGATTATTAAATATCAAATCCAAAAATTAAAGTAATGCTTTAACTTCAACACTTTTTGCACAATAGTAGAAATATACATTTTTTGTTATCACGAAAGTCATTTATTTATTTAGTTTCATAAAATGAGAAAATAAAAAAATCTAATTCATCGAAATTTCTAAAAAGTCCGTACCTACTGCAATTATATGTTTTTTACATCAATCAAAATTTAAGAAAATTTTTAGTTTGTATGTATTTAAACTGAGTTATCAAAAAAAGCTATTTGCGTATAGGTCCTAGAAGAATTTACAATTAGTTTTTATAATTTTTTTTTAAATCGAATATTGGAAAAAGCTCATCGAGATATAAAAAATTTATATTTTAACTTTAATAAATTATAAGAAACTTGGTATCAATAATTCAAACATAAAAAGAACATCAATAAAACCAAGATTAATTAAGCTTTCAAAAAATATATTTTTTTAAAATTTTTACTTTTCATGGGTATAAAACCAAAATATAGCAGAAAGCCTATTTAGACATAAAAATTAAAATAGGAAAAATCTCATTACCTATTAAAAATGTAAGTATATTTTTCTTTAATGCATAATTAAATCAAAATTATTTTTTTCTTATACAGGGTGCTGCATAAATTGGCGCCTAAGCCCAAGCGCTAAGTTCTGAAAAAATAATTAAAAAAAAATTTCGCTACTCTATATGAGAAATAAGGTTCAACGTTAATATTTTTGTAATCATAAATCGCCCAAGAAATACCATTTTAAAAGAGTGCAATTAAAGAAATATGCAACTTTACTTATTAATTATAATAAATAGTAAAAAGTACCAATTTATTAAGAAAGGAAGGTTTTTTCTTTTTTTTGGAGAACAATATCGTGAAAATGAATCTGTCAAGAATTTTATCCAAATTTTAATTTTAGAATTTCAGTAAGTTAAGTTCGTTTTCTATTAAAATAGATAAGTTTTTTTTTTAATTTAGGAATAATAAAACTATGAATAATTTTTTTGGTGTGCAAGTTAATTCAGGTGTAATGATGTGTTGCCAAATTTACATTTCTTTTTAGTTATACAACAGGCAAACGACTGTTAATTTTAATAATGTATACTCCGAGTTTCTAAATGTAAAATATGGGGTACCTCAAAGCTCAGTCCTGAGTCCGCTTTTATTTATCATTTTTGTAAATGATTTTCCGGCATATTTAGAAGAAAACTTTAATGTTATTTTATACGTAGATTAATAGAGGTGATAATAAAAACAATGTACACACTTTAAATAAATCAGGAAAGACAGTCACTCTTTGTTTTAATCTTAAATAAGTAATTGAAAACAAAAATAGATCCAATAAAAAAATTATGTAGTCACAAAGCTATGTTCCAATATCTTCTAAGAAACCTTCAGCATTCTGTGAATCTAAATGTTCTTCTTGTTGTCTTTTTTGGATAAATTCAATCTATCATTCATTCTGTAATTAGACATAGACTCACAAATCTTTACATGAACATGTCACAAGATATAAAGATCATAGTTATGTTTTTTGGACTTCTTAAAAAGCAATTTTAAAATTTCAAAAATTTAATGATTTTTGTGGGACACCCTCTATAAATTTCATTTAATTTCAATTTATTTTATTCAAATAAGTATGCTTTGGATTTTGTATATCTTTAAGCCAATAAGAAGCTAAATTTTATCGATTTAAATAAAAAAAATATAATAAGAAAGAATATTCTACAGGGTGTTTCACGAAAATCATGAAAATTTATCAATTTTAAAATTGCTGTACTTAAAAAACATAATAGTTCATAGGAAAATTCTTGTTGAGAATGACATTTACTATCTAAAAAAAATTGCTGGATAAACAGAACACCCTGTATAATGAAATTTCTTACTCTCAAGTTAATAAACATCTATCCAAATCTCTGCAAGTTTACCTACTTAAAATTATAAATATTAATGCATATCTAATCGATTTTATATTGTATTTTTGGTGTTTTTTTATAGATTGCTAGTTTGGGGACAACCTGTATATCAAAAAATATTTAAACGTTTGCAAAATTAACTGGCTTTTATAATTTTTTTTGCAATTTTTTTACGTTTTTAAACCAAATTGTAAACAAAAATATAACCTCACATCTAGTTTTTGTGATTTATATCCAGATTCTGGACAAATCATTTAAGTTTAAAGGCCTTTAAATTTAAATTTGTTATATGGGTTGTAATGGACAATTTCCACAGTTACATTATTTGTGTCTAATTAAAGGCCTTAAATTTTGACCAGAATCTGCCTATTAGGCATAAGTTTAAAATTCAAAATCAATAAGCCGGGATAAAATTATCAAAAATATTTTAATTATTATCAAATATAATTAATTTTTAAAAAACTATTTGCAGAGATTTTTACAAGTTTTTTTAGCGAAGTTATAAACACAAATATAACCCGTTTCATTTTTGCATAATTTAAATTGAAGTTTAAACTTTAACGTACAGTAACGTGCAAATAATTAACTTAATTCATTTACGTTTTCTGGTAATTTGGAATGTAATTGGTTTTCATAAAATTAGTTTTTAGTTTCCTTGCATATTTTTTAATTAAATTATTACAAAAAAAATCACTTGGTAATGTAATTATGATAAAAAAATGTAGAATATTTTATACATAAATAATTTACATTTTCAATCCAAAATATAAAGTATTTAATTGGGTTTTAAAATAATTTACACAACTTCAAACTATAAATAAGTATTTATTGTTTTATTATAAATTATGCATCATTTACAGAAATTTAAAAAAAAAATCTTATTCTTGCACTGTTATCTTGGGCAAATAGACCCTATTGACCAGTTACAAAAAAATTGATTTCCATTAGAAACTTAAGAAAACTAAAATAACACTGTCATAAAAAGCACATAAAAAATTAAAAAGACAAACATAAGTGGGAAAAGAAACATGCGAGAACAGGGCAAGGGGAAATGTTTATAGGAGAAGATCTTCTCAAAGATTAGGACACTGAAAAAAATATTATGCAAATTTCCACAAGAGGAAAGGTCAGAATCCAAAACATCAATCTTATTCAGATGAGAGAAATTAGAACAGTAATCTCATCATACAGATCAAACAAATCCATACCTATCTGAATCTTTTGATAAAAACTTTTTCACACATAACTTGTCGCGTCTTCTAACAATCAAATTTAGTGTCAAAAACAAAATTAGTACAAAACCCGAAATATCTGAAGACTTTTTACGTTTCTGTGTGAAAGGTTTCTTAAAATCTCAACATCTCTGGGAATATGATGATAATTCGAAAGCTTCTAATTTTAGGAACAAAGTAATTAACAGAAGAAACAATAATTTTGAACTTAAGACTTTCCAGAGAAGAACCAGTAAAAATAATCACCCACATCTGTTAACCAGGAAAATATTTATAGCTCCTAATATCTCAAATATTTCAGTAGAAAATATCGAACTTAAATCAAGAAGTCTGTTGGAAATATAAATCCGATTTTCTTGTACTAGTATTTAAATTATATTCCATGCAAAAAGAAACTGTCATATAAATTCTATAACATGGTAAAATTCTTTTTAAAAATATACATACATTCATTGAGACTAAAGACCTTAACAGCTGAGGATCTTTTGTTCTCCCATAGGAAACATCCTTAACAAAATTAGTCAATGATCAACAAGAAGAATTAAACACGAACCCATGTAAAACATGCACTTGGTGATAAAACTGCTTAACAAAAATGATTTTCCAAACTCTAGTAGAGTACTTCATACCTCCAGTTACTATGACAACTGTACTTTACCGCTTTAAGGCTCGAAGGAAAAAGATAATAAGTATTGATAATTATCGACGCGAGAAATAACTAAGTTGTTGATATAAGCCAGGCAGTTGATCAAATTGGAAGACATGGAAAACACTTTTCTTTTTTAAATCAGCTTTTCTTGTTTAAACCTGTTACAATTGTCTTGAAGATTTGAGCAAGTAAAAAATAAAATGACTTTATCTGCATATCTGCATACTGTAAAAACTTGGATTTAAAAAAACTAACACCAAATAAATATGTACAATATACTTTACTCCAAAGTAGCACATAAAAGAATTAAAGGATCAATATGATAATTTCGTGTGGTTTGGAACATTCCATATTCTCTTCTCATCGTAAAATTCAGTGGTAGGACTATACAGACAAAAGCTTTTCTGATTATTGAAACCATCTCGCAATCAAATGGGGTTAAAGTCATAAGAAAGCGTCTTAGTGGTTTCCTTAAATTCCATTTATGTTCTATTTTGGAATAAACATGTTTGTACATACTTTGTCTAAACATTGTACAACTTGAAGTAATTTTTTATTGAAATTTAAAATTTTCAAAATTCCAAAATATTTTGCCAAATCTTTATTAAATTAATATTTTTTGGAGACAAATCAAAAACAAATCAAAAACAAGTCAATTAATTTTACATATTTAAAAAATATCCATACTATTTGCTCTAAAAATGTGATTTTAGCAGTTTTTGTTATAATTTTATAAAATTTTAAAAAACTTTCAACCGTTTCAGAATCGTGAAAATGGCAGATGTTGTGACAACTTTAGCGGTTGCAACGTCAATTAAACTTGGCCTTGTCTATCTGTTCTTTCAGCTGTCCCAAGACTTTTGGGGGAAATTCAGTACTTAAACCTAATGATTCATACCAAAGTGAACGAAATCAGTTGAATTTCTCATGTTTATTTTTTATATACCAAAATAGTATAAATCGTTGAATAGGTGCGGAGGAACATATTAAAATTAATTAGTAAATATCTACGTTTTTCAGCACATTGTTTTCCTATTGCTTATTTTACTTCTGTAAAGTTACTTCTGAAAATGATTGATGTGTCAATCTAAAACTTTCATTTTGTGAAAACTAAATAAAGATATTTTTTATTTTGGAAAAGTGAATCATTGTGGGTACAACTAACCTTCAACAATTATTAATAGTACCAAAATGTTACTTAAAGTTTCATCTCGTTAGTTAGAAGGTTGAGATGTTCTTCTTCTCATGGTTGGGTTGTAAGAGCCATGTTCTTCTGATGTACTTTATTTTTGTAGCTATGATCTACTCTGAACTCTGAACAGTACCAGAACATATCGCACATGTTCTTTTTAACTAGTTTATATATGTTCCAGAGTTGCTTTAGTTTGTAAACCCCCTTGTCCTTGGTGCACCTACCCAAAATCTGGATCAACTTGCACTTGTAGAGAGGGCGAAGAAAAAAATTCAATGTGACAAGTGATTATGGCTAATTTGTAGGTTAGTTTAGCAAGGGAATTTGCTGTCGTTGGCGTAGTCTTTTTGATGTCAGAGTACAAATTGTTCAGAAAAGTTCGGGACAAAAAGAAAGCAACTCTTGTCGTCGAAGTATAAAAGATGTTGACCACAAAAATGTGGTCGGAATTGTAAGAGATGTCGTTTTTTTAGTATTAAAAATACAAATAATATATTTATACTTCTATATTGTACAAATTCCAAAACATTAATTTGTATTAGCGTAAAGAGCACTTTAATGTTTTTGGAGTAAAACGAATTTACAGACAGAAACGAACCATCATTCTATAGGTGTGTTTTGTTAATTTTAATTTTAATTATTAATTACTGTTTTTTAATTTATAACGGGTTTACAAAGGCGTGTGTAGTTTAATATAGCCATTATTAAATTAAAGTTTATTATAAATTTATTGGTGCTTGGAGTTTGAATTTAAATAATTTATTGGATATAATCGATATGGTCCATTGTATATGCGCGGTGGCGCAGCTAGAAGTTTATAGTTGTTATTTAATATTGCCGATGTTGTATGGTGGAATATTATGCATTCACAATGGGGCTACATAATGAGTTCATTTCGGGCATATGACAGTACTCAACGTGCCAGTGTCAGCTTGGTACTGTAACGTAGAAGGAATATTGATTTCCAACAAAGCATCATGAATAGCTGCTTCTTAAAATAATCTTCAATAGAAATTTATAAATAGGCTCCCTGCTTTCATTATTTATGTATATCAAATTTAATTTAAAATTAAATTAGTCTTTTGATGAATGAAACTACTTCAGTACAGCTCCTTTGGTGTATGCTTTCAAATCCTCAGGATATTACGTGGGAAGGTAGACGACTAAATAAACCTAAAAACAAAAAATAATGCCTTAAGTAATATTCCTCTTCTATTACAATTTACTTTTAAAATCCTTCCTAAGTATAAAGTTACTCTCTTAAAAAATGCACTATTCCTACAAAACCAGAAACTATACCAAAGAACGAATCAATTTCCTCTATTAAGGAAAAATTTCCATCTTAGGAGGAAAAACTAGGTGTAAATAAATACTCTAACTCTTAAAATATTTTTGGCACCCTTCAGTAAGAATATGTGTACAAATGGGAGGAAATTTTTACTAAAATTGGAATCTATCATCCTTTATGAAATTTTGTTTTATTTTCAAGTTTTGCGTTGAATTAACTCCTCTAGGAAGAATTTTCGTGATCATGTTTAAAGGATAAGTTTTGGTCCCAAAAATGGACAGCCTGTATATAAATAAATTATAAAAACATTATTCGGTTATGTTTTTATATTCTTAAAAAAGATGTTCTTGTCTTCCTAAAAAAATTTTCATGAAAATGCTCATAATTAAGTTTTGTATTTTCAAATTACGAAACTTGGGTATCATCGTGTATTTAAAGAAAGTGAAACTACTAAGTGAAATGATGAAATTTTCAAGTTCAAACTAAGTTAAGCCTGGGTCTTACTTACCCTGATTTGGAGTTCAACAATTCTTTTCCACGTAATCTAGGGCTGTTCCTTAATTCCACAGGGAATATGAATATAGCTTCTTGTACACATTTCAGTTTTCAATTTAATAAAATGTATTTCCAAATACATAAGAAAAAAATTTACAGTTTCATTAAAAGCTATATTTCATAAATTATTCCAAACAAAAACTCTAGAAATTACAATTTAAGTTTAATAACACATTTTAAATTAAAATGTATATTATTTATACTTACAGGGTGTCGTATTTTTATTGATTCACCTGAATATCTTGAAAATTAAAGCTACATTCACACTTCGATATTGGTGCTTTGAATTAGCGTGTAAATTACACTTAATGTAGAACAAAAATTAGCTTCATCTAGCGGTAGTTTTAAGAAAGTGTCATATTCTAACCTACAAAACGCTACACATAGTTTTCAATATATTCATCTGGATAAATTTAAATGGAACACCCTGTATATTAAATTTTAAAATGCAAACTCGAGTAATCTAAAGTTCTCATACTATTTCCACCAGTACAATATTAAAACCTTATTGAATATTTTATTACACACGCTATATGAGCATAAAAATTATAAATTCATTTGGCAATTATTGTTATTATTACAGAAATGGTGGGAATTTTTAAAAAGCATTAAATTTAATTCAGTGAAAACAATACAATTTGTAAATTTATGCGAACCGAGCATTCACAATCATTGATTTGTTGCAAATAAAATGGCAAATCGACATATGTGGAAAATTGAAAAGCCCTCACAAAACGCATGAAATGCGAATTTCATGTTATATCGCTTTCCTCATAAATGAAAACTTGATACATTGAAAGAAAGCTGGATTTAATAAACAATTAAAAACAGTTTATAAAAATCGATTTGATTATTTGTTTTTTTAAAGAAATAAAAAATATTATTGCAGTTTCATTTTTTTATTAAAAATAGAAAACTGAAATGGCCCTATTTAAATTTTGATATACTTACAAACATTTTTAACACAAAAATTTTTAATTTAGTATGCCATATAAAAAACTGTAAAAAAATAACTTAAAAATACCATGGTTGTTTTTTGATATATTATCTTGAAGATAGAAGATGAAGACATAAGGATCACTAAAAGAATTGTAGAGATAAATATTTCTTTAGAAACACTAGTGGTAAGATTAATGTTTGAGTTTGTTCAAAGAATAATTAAAGAAGATTCTTTACCTTTGAAGGCATGTTTAAATATTGACGTTAATTTATGAATATTAGTAGTTAAATCTTGGTAGAACCCCATCAAGTTTTGATGTTTAATATTAGTTTACATTGTTATAAATTGTAAAGAGACTTAAACAAAACGTTTGTGTGGGAATGTTCAATTATGAAACTTGTAATTATGAATCATATATTTCTAACAAATATCCAATACTTAATATATTAAACTAACCACCAGTACTTAATCATTATCTGCTTCGAAATAATTTTTGGAATATGATCAAAATAACTTAAAAATTTCCTTTTTTCATATTTAAAAAAATTTGCAATACAAAATGGCGAAAGATAAAGATATTTTACAAATCTATCTGATAGGTCTACAAATTGGCAAAAATTAGTTTTTTGAAAATTATTCTGTTTTGAATTAAAGACCTTTTATATAACTGACTATAAATTCTAAACTACTGGCCATAGAGAAAATTTTTCAGATTAAAATTTATAAAAGTCATCTGCAAATTTAGGAAATTCAAAATTTTTCGTTCAAACCTATAATTTGGATCTAAGAGTTGAATCGTATAATATATTATATTGTTTCCGAATCAACACACCAAAATATATCAGATTCAGTTAAAAAAATACCGAAAAAAAATATTTCAAAATATGCATTTTGAAGCAGACTTCTACTATGCCTATTCTTTTAGTGTTACAAAAATGGCTCTAACTTCTAAACAACTGATCGTAAAGATATATATTTAATTTCACCGTAATGTAAAAATATTATATTATGTTTATAAAATTTGAAAAGATTTGCTAAAATTTGGAAAATTTTGGAGTTTCAAATTTTTACTAATTTTCAATATGTTATAACTAATCTAAAAATAGGCCAATGCCTTCAATAATAGCATTAGTATTCCTTGGTTCATTATCAGCGAACCCAAATCAATCAGACAAAGCTAAATATAGCAAAAAAATCAAATTTTTATATTATGAAACAGATTTTTTCGCCTTTCAAAAATGGCTGTAACTGGTCACAAAGGAACAAATTTGAGTTCATTGGATCACAATAATAGTGCTTGTGAATTAGTTGATTCTTAAATAGTAATACGTATTCGAGTCTAAATGCTAAATATTCTGGATTACCCACAAGGCTATATTCTAGGTCCTCTACTGTGCACTATATACATGAATAACCTAATGTCATACTACTCAACTACTCAACTACTGTACTCCTTTAATTCAAATACCTACTAATAATAATGCTGAAATAATAATCAACCAGAACCAGGAACTCACTGAAGTTGTTAACTTTTCGGAAAAGCATTGTTTAGTAATTAATGCATACCTCTAAACTCAAAGTGTGGTAGTTGGCTGCAAATCAAATGAAATGGTATTGAACATGCTATAAAATTAAAAATTATTGGTCAACAAATTAAATTCAATTTTTGAAAAAAACATACAACGTTGTTAATTCGTAGAGCCTTTGCTGCTTTAAAAAATATCTATATGATCAAAGATATTTTAGGTCCAGATTTGTTTTAAATTAATTACTGCGCAGGCGTGTATCATTTTTGTCTGGATTCAAAACTGTTTCACCATGTAGATTTTTTGAGGTACCAAAATCAGATAGAATTACTTATAAAAGCATGAAATTAATGACATTTATAAGTTAGTCATTTATGATCCAGAGCATAAAGTAACGCTTTTGTGCACACGTGCAAAAAATTATGACTTTATGCACTGATATCTGATCATAAATGGCTCTTGCACAATTGTAGAAATATACTTTTTAGGATGTTTAGAGCTAACAATTACTAAAAAGGGGGATCTTATGGGGTAGCCAAAAGCTACTTTTAATCGAAACTTTTGATGAAACTACCAACGATTTTTTTTAATATTTGTGTTCCAATAAAATATTTATAAAATTTAGCAAGGTAGACTATTATCATATAATATAGCCTTAATGAAAAATTGAAGATTTTTTTCAAGAGATTAAATGATTTATTTATTTATGTAGGTAAATTTGAATTTTTTCCTTTGCGCTAAGTTAGACATTTCGGTTATTCCACTCAACCTAAACTAAAAAAAAATTAGTATTATTGATTGAAAAAATATAGAAGCATAAGCGTATTATTGCTTTTATCCTCCTTGACCGTTTTTTTAGTTTTTAATTTAAGATATTCATCGTCAGTCAGAAACATCAAACAAGTATAACAAATAATTTCCTGGACCTACCTAGGTAGGAATAAATTATAATATTCAATTATTTAAACTGAAACATTAGCATTAGGCAAGTTTGGGTATTTAAAGACTACCATTAATAAAAAGTGATCGAGGACCCAGTTTTTTATATGGGCTGCCAAAAGTAGGTACTTTTAGGAAGATTGATGAGATACTTCGGAAATTATTTTTCTCATATTTTAAACCGCTTGTGACAATGGTGAAGACAGACCCGGACCGACCAAACATGGAACAAGTGTTTTGCCCGCCAGGGGATCCCCCACGTAATCAATTTCACCATGTTTCTGCTTAAATACAGATAAGGAACCCCTCCGCATAATGTGTGTGTATTTTGTGCATGTTAATGGAGTAGAAAATATATACGGCAAATATGTTTAAAAGTCGATAAGAACATTTAGCTCATTTAATTGCTCTATATGATATTAAATTACTAAAAAAAATATTAAAAATTTTAAATAATTTTTTTATAATTATTATAAGCAACGAAAGTGAAAAAACTTTTTATGATATCCATATTAGACTCTCCGATTTCGGTATTTACTATAATCAGCTTTATGTGGTTTGAGAAATTAGCAATATTTAAAATTATTATAAATATTTTCATTGTTGAAAGAATATTTATTTATTTCGACGGAAAAAGTTTTAGATACAAAAAATAAAATTACAGTACTTAGACTTAGAGATTAGAGGTTATGTTAAAAAAATGCAGAGCATATTTTGAATCAAAATCTGAAAAACATAATTTTATAACTAATAACATAGGTAAATTAACACAAAATTTCAAAAATAAGTTTCTAATTTAATTTTATTAAGTTTAAAAAATTGATGTAAATATGACTAAATATATCAAAATAATAATCGTGTGGAATAGTGTGGTATTCTTTCATCAACCTATTAAGAGTCACTTCTTAATAGGCAAAAATATTTGTTTACGGCTGCCACTAGATATGCTAGTACAAACAATATTTTTATATACTTTTTAATTTTTAGATTCTAGAGTCGTTTTACTAAATATGGAGAGTGGGAAAAAAATTGGAGAATCTATAAAAAAATATATAATTACCCAAAAGTACCTTAACTTCGGTCGCTTATAATTAATTCTGCATAAAATTACAACACAAAAGCTTCTTTCCAGATTTTGTTTAATTATTCTAGTTTACAAATCAGGAAGAAATTTGAAAATCTGTCAAGAAAAACTTGAGATACAGTGGCAGCCGTAATGCTCGATTTCATAATTTTTCACAATTTTTTAAACGTAGCAACAAAACAAATTCCTAAACATATACAGGGTGTCCCGGAATAACTGTGACAAATTTTTTATGGTAAGTAAGTAAAACTAAGCATTTCTGACTTGTAAAGTATTGTCCGGAAATGCTTCCTTAAAAAGTTATACCACCTCAAAAATTTTCAAAAAAAAATATTTTTTTGTAAATAAAATAAATATTATAACAGATATTAATTTTAAATTTTGGCCACAGTTTTTTCAAATAAGGATACACATTTTCGGCCAATAGAAGTTTAAAAAATATTTTCAGGGGTGTTACATGTGGGGGGATCATCAACTTTGTTTGATCATATCTTTTCTTTCTTTACGATTTGAATAATTTTAAAAGTACTCTTATTGTATATCGCTCCGGTGCTTCATTTCGGAGTAAAAGTAGAATTTATAATTTTTCGCTAAAAATATGAATTTAAAAAACATCATCAAATTAGGCTTTTTAATGAAAATTTCGTGATTTATCTGAAAACACAAAAATATCAAAGTAGGCGAATTACCACAAAATATTGTTAATTTTAAGTTCTAAGCAGACTTTAATATTTTCTAGTTAGTGTTAGTCGTATTATTGCAATATTAAAAATGCATAGATTTTCAAATGCATAATTACCAGAAATGCGTCTTGCATATTGTGCAGCCCACATATTTAGTACATGATATTTTTGGTAATTTAGCCTACTTTGAAGTAGTTTTTGAATTCATATTTTTAGCTAAAAATAATAAAATCGACTTTTACTCCGAAATGAAGCACCGGAGCGACATACAATAATAGTACCTTTTCTGAAAAACATTGATCATTAATTATTTTAGTATTTTTAAAATTATCAAAAACGTAAAGAAACAAAAGATATGATCAAGAAAATGTTGATGTAACTCAACTGAAAATATTTTTAAAACTTAAATTGGCCGAAAATGTGTATCCTTATGTGAAAAAACTGCCCAAAATTTCAAATTATATCTCATAATATTTATTTTATTTACAAAAAAATATTTTTTGTGAAAATTTTTGAAGTGGTATAATTTTTTAAGGAAGTATTTCCGGACAATACTTTATAGGTCAAAAATGCTTAGTTTCACTTCCTCTATCACCATAAAAAATTTGTCACAGTTATTCCGGGACACCTTGTATAATAAATATTGAAAGACGTAGTGTTGTTGGAAGACTTGGAAAAATAGTGATAGTAAAATTTCAGATGATTCCTTATATCCAATCAATCAATTGATTAGAATTAGATAGGCCTGATGATGGGGCTTAGGAGCCGAAACACGTAGCCTCTTTGATGAAAAGTTGGATATAAGGAATCAACTAAGTTTTTACTACAAATAAATGTGTTATTTTGAGTTACTCTTGTATAAATTTAATATAATAGAAATGAAACAGTAAAATGCAAATAATTTCATATGCAATAAACACAGTTTAAAAATAGATGCGAATTAATTAATTACAACATAGTTTTATTCAAAATTGAAGGTAGAAACAAAACAAAATCAGCGTAGAGCAAATTAAATCTGTTTACAAATATTTTGAAACGAAACTAATTAAATTAGAAACAAAAGCCGTTAACATGTTTTAACTGAAATTAATTTATAAGCGCGACACAAATGCTAACCAGAGTCAAAGTTTTAACAATACCTGGCACGAACAATTGTTGCCAGATTTATTTTATGCAAGGACCAAAGGTTGCCTAAAGCTGATATATATCTATAAGCTGCGAAAACACGTTAAATCCTTTAGAGGTATTGAACACATTCAATAATTTAACGGCCTAATTTAACCCCAATCGATTTCTCGTTGTAAATAACTCCACACTTTCCAAAGTTTGATTGCCCTCATCAAGCGCTTGGGTAGGAGAACGGGTGAATAATGTTTGTGAAAGTAATAGGTAGAGACGTATTCCCACAGGATACATTTTGCCTGGATTATGTTGAAAATAATCCAGGACTAACTGGACTTAAAGCAGAGTTGGAGCCCACCTGAGCCCAGAGTATTTCATAAGAAACCATAATTCAGGGATTATCCCCTTAAGCTTACCACACGATTTTTTCAGATATTTAATAAGCGCGACCATCCATAAATTATGAGTTTATTAAAGTATTTTATAAGAAAATTGGATAAAATGTTTTTATGGGCTAAAAATAAAGGGTTGGTAATGCGAAAAGTAATTTGAAAACGGCGAGAATTTTAAAAGGAAAATTTCATTTACTTAATTGCGCCAAGAAAACTCAAGACTAACGGTAATGAGGCCACGATCAGATTTATGGGTTTCTTTAATTGAAATTTCACGAGAACCCATTCATTTACAAATAATTTGTTTTAGAATTTTTTATGATTTTAATTAGCTAGGTAGTTGCTTTGTATTCATAATTTTATTAGAAAGAACCTATCAATTACTAAAGATACTTTCTAATTTATTGTTTTTAAACGGAATAAATTTGTTCCCATATTTGAAATTACACACCCCATCACTTAATATTAATGAAACACATAGGCTGAAATTATTTCATGCTATAAATCATTTTAAGGGCTGTAAATAAATGTGTTTATGGAGATTATTACAGCGTTCATTAGTTCTTGCCAATTCATCGAATTTCACCAAAAACGCCTGACACACAAAGATAACGCCAAACTTAAGTTTTAAGTTATAATTAACAATATAAAATTAATTTATAAAAAAAAATATAAATTTTTCATTATAAAAATCTATCTTTTTTTAATAATATCAACTTATAAAATATTTTTATGTTCTATAGAACCGATGTAAAATTAAGAAAAAAATTAGATGCAATATATTTTAGATACTTTGGAAAATAAATACAATGTGAACTGAGATAAAAATATCTGTTGGATATTTATAAATTACTTAAATGATATACTAACGAATAATATTTTAGATTCGATAAAAAATTGAAACTAATACTAAATAAAAAGTAATTGGTTTGTTAATATCAGTTGTAGGTAACCTGCTTGTAGATGTTTATCTTTAATCAAAAAATAAGATCTATATATACCTACTTCTCGTGTTTGGTGTTCTTATGAGAACATTTTCTAGCTACTTGGTATGTTAAATTGGACAGGTACTAAATTAAAAATAAGTAAATTATAATGTTAATGACATAATTTCCACATCCCCTTTTCTTAATTAGACTGTCAATATATTTTACCTGGTTATTTATAACACTACTTAAGGTACATAATTTATTACTAATTAACAATTATTTTCTTGAGATTTTGTTGATAATTCTAATTAGAGACAGGCTAATTATTATGAACATAAATTTAGATTAGGGAGTAACAAATAAATAATATGATATATGTGGAAGTAAAAGACGAAGCAACTATAAATTTCTTAAAAATAAAATAATAATTAAGTAAAATCGAATTATACTCGAAAATTCAATTCAAAACCAAAATTTTATAAAAAATACGGGTTGGTTTTACAAAAATCAATATACACTTAAGTGTCACTTGAAGCTTAAGATGGAATATTTCTACACATAACAAAGTTTTAATTATTAAGAGCATATCGAGTCTACAAAATTATATGGGTTTTTACTTCTTTTTATTTATCAAACTACGCAAATATGTATTGAGCTATATACAAAATAAGAATATCGTACGAAAGTGGAACCTCTCCTTAAGACTTGTATGGGATAGTTTTTTTTAATATTTTATATCCAAAATGACCAAAACAAATTATTAAAAGTTCGTAAAATATGGCCTATTTTATATTTATTTTTTTGGACTTTATAAATAAATTTTTGAAAAAATCTTCTTTTACAAGTCTAGCCTTGAATGTTATTTAAACTATGTAATTATAACATTGAATGTTGTTTACAATATATGGCTGTAGTTTGAAAGAAATGCCAGGCATATTTCGTAAATTTTAAACGCGCATTTTAACTGTAAAAACACCTAATACCATCGTAGTCTAGGTGATACAAATTTTAAAATATAATGGAAATGAATATTTCTATTGGTACTTTCAGCCTGATTATGTAAGATGTACAATCACGCGCAAAGATATCGAGGATACAAAAGAAATATCCTGACGCAATAGCAAGCGAATGAAGACACGATGCGGGTGGACTCCTTACGAATTTATTGTTATTAAGTCAGAATATATCTTTTGTGTCCTCGGTATCTTTGCGCGTGGTTGTACTGTGCGTCAAGAAAAGTTGTCTTAAAACACGAAATATTACAAATATTCATTCTTCCAGAAGAACCAGTAGAAGAAAGTTTTATCGAAAATCGTAGGAGTACGAACCAAAATTCTCATAGGCATAAATTCAAGGATAATGTAAATGACTTTTGCTGAGAAATTTGCCGATTTCCCTGTACCATCCTAGGTTTAAAGGTAGTAAATGCATTTTATTCAATTTGGAGTTATTCTGCTTTTTAGGTTTATTACAAGCTTACCAACCACCTTACATCGCTAAAAAGGGCAAGAGAACACTGACTGTAGTATACAATAATTTTTGTAATGTGCGTTTTCTAGAAACTGATAAATTGTACAGTGAATTCAAATGATTGATACTGCAACTAGGCAACCAAACCTACTATGTAGTGATTTTAGACTTGCTAAGTTGGTGTACCTGTTAATTTTCATTCAAAATTAAATCTGATCTGTCACTTTAACTAAATTGCTTCATGAATCGTACTAGACTTTCAAGCAATTTTTATTTAATTTTCGAATAGCTTCAACTTTTAAACTAGCTGTTGCAGAAAATCTTATCTTAGTGTAATCGGCACATCAAAATCTTTAGACAGTGGCTAGTTTTATAAAATTTAAAAGTTCTAAAAATGAATTTTAAATCAATATTAAAAATTCTGTCTTTTTTTGGATCGGGAGAGTGATTATTTAAGGGTCTCTTTGAAATATCTGCTGCCGAAATTTTTTAATTGTCACCATATATATCTAAACTCTGTCATCTTAGTATCGACATTCGTTTATGTGGTTACTTTTATGCACTTGTGTTTAAATTATTATAAAGTTATTCTTCTATATGTACATCCTTCTGCAAGAGAGCTAGAACGTCAACCTCGTACCTTCTGTGTTTCGTTATACTTGTTGCAAAATAGGCTAAAATGTAGTTGATGAGATCCGTAGACCATAGAAAACAATGACCTGTTTACTCGCTACTATTGGATAAATTAAGAAAGTACGCAATATTTTTAGGCAAAGAATCAATTGCATTTATACCTAAAGATTGAACACTGCATTTTAAATTTTTATAAAAAATGAAAAACCACCAATGATGAATGTTGGAAGGACGGAGTTTTAGATATTTTCTAAAAACATCCAATAACATTATGTCATTCATATCTCCTTCAGTTATTACAATATATCTTGGAACATTGGTTTTACTGTTCGTATTAGTTACTTTTATGAATGAAAAACCATCTTCTATATTTTACGTACTCAACTAGGTAACTCCTCCATTCTGCAAGTTCCAAACAAACCAATAATCAAGATCACTTTCATCAGCAAATATACATATTTCATCATTTGCCTCCTTAAATAATCTTTCTACCTCAAAAGGATTTGAAAAATATTAAAAAAATTTTTATGGTTTATAGCCACCACACCTTTTCCAATTGTATTTCAAAAAAGGTCGATTTGATTTCAGAAAAGTTAATTGTATTTCAGAAAAAATCGATTCGATTTCAGAATTGTTCATTATATTTAAGAATGCATCAATTGTATTTTAGAATAATCAATTCAATTTCAGAAAGAATCAATTGTATTTCAGAATAGTCAATTTTATTTCAGAAAAGATCAATAGTATTTTAGAAAGCATCAATTGTATTTCCGAAAATCAATTTAATTTCAGAAAGGACCAATTATAAAAAATGGTCAGGAATTTTTGGAGGTGATTGTGCACGTGGACCATAACAGCACAAACATTTCATCCAAAATATGCTTTGGAAATTTAACATTACACCAGTAACACCAGGCTTAGTTCTTTATTCAGCAATGTTAAACCCAATTGAAATAATCTGCCAAAAACTCTTGGTTCCCTCAATATTTTCAAAATGTCTTTTCCAAAATTAAATTAATTTTTCTGAAATACAATTGCTCTTTTTTTAATTACATTTGATGATTTTTGAAATTACATTGACTATTCTGAAATAACATTGATATTTTCTGAAATTAAATTGATTATTCGGAAATACAATTGATACTTTCTGAAATACAATTGACTATTCTGGATTACAATTAATAATTTCGGAAATTAAAATAATCTTTTCTGAAATTTTGGAAAAGGTGTAAACGACTAGACTTTCTTTTAGGAATGCAATCATTTGTTAATCATTTGTAAATTTACTGATATCCACACTTCTATTCAACGTAACATTGAGTAGTTTCTCTATAGAGTAGAAGGACGAAATTTTGATATTTCCGAAAAAGAAGGCAACAATACCTTTTCTGTCATAGTTGACCCTTTGTTCAACTCACACCAACTGCAAAATATAAGGGTTTCTTTTATAAAAGTTTTAATGATATTCTATAATATAATAGTATATTGTTTTATTAGGAGTAAAAGAAGTGCTTTTTGTGGCGAGCCACAAAAAGTTCTTTTACTCCAAATAAAACATGCAATTTTTTCTTCAAACATCGAAATTTTTAGAATAGTAATATAATAAATAATTTTAATATTTGACGTTTAATTTACATACAACACACAATGCAATGTTAATGTATATTGGGATGCCTAGAATTCATTTCTACTCCGCCCTTTTATTCCTTGTCAGTGCACAGTCCTAATTTCTACTCCTAGGCAGTACAAAGTGACCATAGAATCAACGAACATAAAAAGTGACATTTTAAAGCCTGTCAAACGTCACACAAATGAATGTACTTTAATGACGTTTCAAGAAAAAAATATTTAGTAATAATGTAAAATTATTTTATTAAAATAATTTTGTTTTCAATAAATTAAATTTTAGTCAATCAAAAAGTGCCATCACTTGTAGGTATTTGGCAAATACATTGAAAGGTTGCTTCTATAAAACGTTGTCATGAGGAAAAAGCGAACGTCAATTTTATTCAATAAATTTATACTCAATCGTTTTTATTGCTTCTTTTATCCATTTATGACTAGCGCGCTTATGGTACAATTTCATAAAAATTAAAAGATCAAATTTAATTAACAATTTATCCAAGTTGTTTATAGTTTTAATTATTTCACTATAATTAATTTATCGCTTATAGTATGTAATTTAGAAAATTATGCCCGTTTTTATTGTAAGAATTTAATGGTATTTTTTTATCGTTAATAAGAGACGTGAGTATAATATAGTCTTTTTAATTATAAAACAAAATTCCTCATATACGCCGAGTTTAGCATGCAATATACAAATAATATTGGCTATATTCCGTATACTTACTTGTGCTTGAAAATGTAAGCAAGGATTTTACACGCCAGACTTTGGAATTGCATTTCCTTAAAAATAATAAAGAAACTTCGTCGGTTTAATAATCTAGTTTCCCTCCAATTTCGTTGAATTCACCTGAGCAAAACAAACGTGTATACATTGTAGGATTTTATTGATCGCAACAGAGTGCGTTAGAGAAGTCCATAAGCAGGGCAAGAAAGATTTTAAATTCTCATAAAACTGGCATAATCCCTAGCTCTTTTAAACCCGGATTTTTCTTTTTTTAATATTTCCCCAATTTTACCAAAAAAAGTAAGTAACATATTTCCTGGAGATTTTGCCTTAGGATGTCATACGGTGGTTTTAAGTCTAAACGATTACAAACTTAGTAGGTGTGTGGTTTAAAGAGGAATTCTCTTCAATTCAATCGAGGCGAGCTTGAGTGGTTTGTGGGTGTTGCTGCTGTTCAAACCATGTAATTTAGTGGTGTTAACACAAGTGCCGTACTTAAAAGTAAGGTGTGCATGCTTTATTTTCTATGCAGTACGTACCTCACGATGCTTGAGATATGCGAGAAGAGAAACGTTCTTGGTGCAAATGTGGCGATAATTATCGTCATGCGATGTGCTTGGTGTCTACGATTAACGTATGGCGCCGACTTACAAGTCTGGGTGTTAATATCACCTTTTATTACCAATGAAACTGTTCAATTTAAATACATTAGTGTCCCATATTCCTCTTTATACAGGGTGTACCAGCGATGCGAGTAATTTACGTCCTCCATCTTGGAATGAACATCCAGTATACTATTAAAATATTTTTAAAGTACACGTAATGCTACGTACACACCAAGCGAACGAGGGCTAGCGAAGGGAATCGTCGATAATCTTGCTCGTTATTTCGTGAGCGAACGATAGCGAGCGAAGGCCGCCGTTGTTGAATGAGCATTCGCTAGCCCGTTCACACCGCGTTCGTACCAAAATCTTCGTTCGCTCCTTTGCTGTACCGACACTCTGTTGAAGCTTAGCGAACGCCTTCGCTTGCGCTCGTCTTCGCTGAACACCAACCGAACGCTTTCGTTTGTTAAGGTTCGTTCGCCTTCGTTTGCTTGGTGTGTACGCAGCATTAAAAATTTGTATATTCTGTCGATATCTTCATTTTATAATAATGTTACTTTCTCGTACCTCTGGAACACCCTGTATATAAAAAAAATAATTTCTTTTATAATTAAATAAAAAAGTATACTTTAATTCCTGTTGTCCCATTCAATAATCTTATTAATCCGTAAATAGTAAAAGAGAGTTGGCATTCGGGTGTAATTGTTGTCTGACTTTTATTAGAATGTGTGTTGCTATTGTACTCATTTTTCGCGTCACTAGGATGTGCTGGGGTGTAGCTGCTGACAACCATTGTGTGTACCCATAGGTGGTCAGATTAAACTGCAGTGCCAATTTTAAATGTCATTTGATTCCGGCCATTCATATTAGTCCTGCATTATGATGTCAAGCCTTATTAGGTTTTTATGCCATTGTGTACATCGGTTCAAAGAAACTTTTGCACCTGGAGCGTAATCCGATAAAATAGTTTTAGGAAATTAATAAATTAGTTTAAAAATTGTTGATTCCTCAGACGTCGACATAGTAACCTTATTAAATTTGGTGTACTTATGATGTACGACCGGAAATTAGCCAGTGGTGTTCTATAATTAAAGCACATTGCTGGTCATATTGGCCACCGTAATGAACCAGGGGGACGACAAGCTTGCTCCTGACCCCACTTACTTGATTAATGACTACACCGACAAGGTCTGGATCGACCTGCATATATATCATGCCAGTCAATATGGAATTAAACTGTTTCAATTTAACATTGCAAACTCCCAGTTCGTACCGGAATACATGGGGTATATGCTAAAAAGATTGATGACCTACGCCATGTTTGGCAGGTTATGTGTTTTATTATTGTTATTATATCCACACAAAATGGGAAAACATCATATTTATCGAAATATAACACCGATTTATTTTTTATGATTAAAGTATAGATTTATACATGGGGCTTAAATAATAATTACAGCTTTGATGGCCTTTTTATTTGCACACTGCATATTTTTCAATTTTATAATATTACATACCTAGTGAATATCCCTATAATTCAACAACAATATCCTTTGCACTTTTATAATAATAAGTTGCATCACTTTTCGTTAAAGTCCCTATCGATCCGGTACCTGGAAAGAATTTTATTCAAGGTCAAGTTTTTTCAGCAAAACGGTAAGTTTTATCATAAAATTAGGTCTGACAAAAATTGTAGATGAAATAATTATCTATAAAAAATGTCTTTATACTTTTTTTCCTAATATGCACAATATTCGTCAGATTCATAATCGTCTAATATTCACGATAACGGGTACATTTTTTAACCAAATTTCAAAAACCCGGTCTCGAATTAAAGGGAAATGTTTGTTTTATAATCCTATCGGAATGGATTTTTTTAAGCGACGGGAAAGTTTTCAAAAGCGCTCCCGAAAAAGCCAATTTTTTCGCGGTTTTTTTCGAGCGTCCTCCGCGCTGACTTTGAAAAATGTGGCGAGGACGAATTTTTCTTTGAAAACGTCAAAATGTCGCGTTTTTTTGGCAAAAAAAACAAAAAAAATATTTCTTAGCTTTTGACCATAGCCGGAGGGAAAAAATCGCTAATGGCATTTTCGCAAAGAGGAAATAGGCTTACGTACCCATAGCGAACCACTTTTTCAAAATTTTTGTTTGTATCTCATATTCTGAAAATCGGGGTACAATTTTGGACATTTTTTAACGAAATCTAAAAAATCGTACCTACCAAACTACTGGACCGATTTTAACGAAACGCGGCTTATATTGTGGCTAAAAATACCGTTAATACCCAGAAAAATAATTGGTTTTATCAGGTGCGTCCAGCGGCGTCGGGATATTTTTTCCAAAAGCGTAGAAAAATATCGATAAAAAACAGCGCGTAGAGAAAATTGGTAGAGGAAATAGGGCCAAAACGGGACAAAAAATGAAAAAACGCTACACGTGACCTGCAAGAGGATTGTTTGGACGAGGTCGGTTTGAAGTTTTGAAATATGTATCTTTTTATTTCACCTCACACCGACCTATTAAAATCAAAATTGTATTTTTTCAACCCCCAGCGACCAAAATAATCGCTGTAAGGTAACGACACATCCTATCTTCTAACTAAAATATGCGTTGGAATGAGATTTTCAAGTACTACTTCGCAACGCGTTGACTTTTTTAATTTCGAAAAAAAACTCAAAATTTTAATCGCACAAAAAACTTTGTAAAAAAATGCGATTTTTACAATTTTTTTTTACCATCCTGCCCCTTCATCGAATTTAACGAATGATGGCTTATATCAAAGGTTTTTGCGTAGGCTTTTACACAAAAAAGATTCGTTTTGATATCTTTTTTGGTTTAGATGCTATGACCGAATAACCGTTGAAAATTTGAAAATTTCACGTTTGGACGAAGAAATTGCTATGAATTTTTTGATTAATCGAAAAATAATTAATTTTGACCGAAACAGGTAGCCGATTAGAACGATTTATGCCTTACATTGACCGATAGAAAAATATTTTTAATTGTATTACAGTTTCAGTGATGTGCATACGTGGCGTACTTATGCATATAATGAAGATTACAACTTTTTCAACTTTTATAATCGTTATATCTCAGAAACAGTGGCTCTTAGGAGAAAAAGTATTAAGTCATTTTTTATAGATAATTATATTATCTACAATTTTTGTATAAACTAATTTTATGGTAAAGCTTACCGTTTTGCTGAAAAACACGAAAACCCCATTTTAAGACGTTTGACCTTGAATAAAATTTTTTCCAGGTAAGGTATCAATGGGGCCTTTTCAAAATTCATTTATAATGGTGTTCCAAACATTCATACCAATTTTTAGCTCTACGCTAATTTTTGCACCTTTACTACTATTTTTCGGGCTAAATTGACCGAACTATGTATGGTCATAATTCCAGGACAGATTGAGTAGTCGAGTGAATTTTAGAAATTTTTCGAACATGTTTCGGAATAGTGTACGACTACTTGTCTACATATTTTAACTTGCAATAAAAATTACTCATTTTAAAATCCTCATAGATCTTTTAATTATTTCTATTGTATTTATTGGGTTTTGCTTTGAAACATCAATGAGCCGAAGTTCGAAATGTTGCTTCTTCGAAATATTACTACATCGAAATATTGCTGAATCGAAAAATTACTATACCGAAAAAGTCGAAACATTGCTAGATTGAATATCGATACGTCGAAAAATGGTCTGCGTCCGTGATATTGCATTCTGTGAAACGGTTATTTCGATGAAAGTTTATTATTAAGGATACTGTAAGTTTTTTCCGAAATCCCGAAAAATCTATCACGGTCAAACTCAATAGATGAAATGCATACTACCGTCTACCGTACGGTTAAAGTATGTGTTCCAACCTAACTCCGGCAGTTCATGGGATTGTGTTCGGTACTGTCATTTTAGTAGACGCCAAGAAGCAGCTACTGGTTTGACTGACATGCGCAATTTAGCTGTGTCTCTCGGTCGTTAGCCTAAACCTAACCTTTTATTCTTAACAATTATAACAAAGGAATAATCATGAAACCGTTCCAACAACGCTTTCTTGTGAGATGGGCTTTGGTAGGTAAAAAGTTAACGCAAGCGCATAAACTCCATCCAAGCAATTTTCTTACGCCAGTTTCATGATAGTCAGAAATCTCATAGTTGGAACAAAGATTGTGTGTATGTGCAAAAAACGGTCTAAAATGTGCAGCAGTGTGTGGTTATAATTTTTGTAAAAGTTGGTAAACATTAAGTGTAAATTCATATGAAATCGATAGTACAATAATCGCAATTATTTATGAAAGCGTGAGTGGACAATTTTTCAGTTAATTATGAGTAATTAATTAAGAGTTAGAGTGGTTGTAAATTAGTTCAGGTACAAATGTGTGCAATTTAGTGATAATATGATTACGCAAACTCTGTAAATCAACGATATAATATATGTGCAAACTGTTTCACGTACGATGAAATAGAGTATGTTGTGCGTATAGAACGAAGTATGTGTTGTAAACGACAACCGTTGTTAATCAATTCAACTCGCAAGTACGCTATTAGATACAGACTGCCATCGGCATCTGCTTTCTCAAACGAGATATACGGTGATGGAATTAATTACTAATAATTAATTTATACCATATATGTACGTATTTAATTTTTTGTAACTCAAGCGTTTTTACAATAAAATATCGGGGATCAATTTGACGGTTAAAATCACTTTACAACCCACCTCCATCATCAATCAAAATGCTTGTGTGAAAAATGTGGTCCTATTCCACATGTAAGTAATAGGGCTCTTGAGCCAGCACGCGCAGCTAATGGCAGAATCCCGCGCTATAATTCAGTTCTCACGGCTCCGATCATCCCGTGAATTTAAACGTCAAGCGTGTCGCCCTTTGCGGAATCAAATATGTATTAGCTGAAACCCTTCCCGCAACGTCAAGAGCCGACGTGATGCCTGACAGAGTTTCTATTATTTATTGACATCTGAATCTCCATTGAAAATCTGATATGCTACAGGGTACAGCTGAGATTCCGCTCTGATTTGTTTCCGCAGCTTACCACTGACACGTGCACGAACATTGTTTAAATATGTATCGACAGTGAGATGCACCTTTAGCACAAAGCTCATAATAATAACATAAGTACAGTCAAATCCCTAAAACAAAAAACATCATTCTTGACATTTTAATACTCTCTAAATTCCCCACAAAGTTAAACTTTTGAAAGAGATTTTATTTAACCTTTGTATAGAATCCTAAAACTACAAAACAAGTTTACAGGCTAACTTTCAAGAAGTGCTCATTATTAAGGGTAAGAGTAAGTGCAGACTATAGTCCGGTCAATTTAGCTCTAAAATAGTACTAAAGATGCAAAAATTAGCGTAAGGCTAAAAATTGGTATAAATGTTCGGAACACCATTATAAATGAATTCTGAAAGGTCCCCATCGATCCCGTATCTGAAAAAAATGTATTCGAGGTCAAAAGCCTTAAAGATGGGGTTTTCGCGTTTTTCAGCAAAACGGTAAGTTTAAGCATAAAATTAGATCAGACAAAAATTGTAGATCAAATAATTATCTATAAAAAATCACTTAGTTCTTTTTCTCCTAAGAGCCACCGTTTCTGAGATATTACGATTATAAAAGTTGCAAAAGTTGTAATCTTCATACAATGCATAAGTACGCCACGTATACACATCACTGAAGCTACAATACAAGTAAAAATATTTTTCTATAGGTCAATGTAAGCCATAAATCGTTCTAATCGGCCAGCTGGTTCGGTCAAAAGTAATTATTTTCCGATTAATCAAAAATTTCATAGCAGTTTCTTCGTCCAAAAGTAAAATTTTCGAATTTCCTACGGTTATTTTGTCATAACTTCTAAACGAATAAAGATATCAAAACAAATCTATTTTGTGTAAAAGTCGTTCGATCAATCCTCTTACAGGTCACGTGTAGCGATTTTTCATTCTGGTCCTGTTTTGGCCACATTTCCTCTAACAATTTTCTCTACGCACCGTTTTTTATCGATATTTTTCTACGCTTTTGGAAAAAAAAATCCTGACGCCGCTGGACGCGCCGGTTAAAACCGATTATTTTTCAGGGTATTAACGGTATTTTTAGCCATAATATAAGCCGAGTTTCGTTAAAATCGGTCCAGTCGTTTGGTAGGTACGATTTTTTAAATTTGGTTAAAAAATGTTCAAACTTGTACCCCGATTTTCAAACGTCAGAATATAAGATACAAACAAAAATTTCGAAAAAGTACGTAACTCTGTTTCCTCTTTACGAAAATGCCATTCGCGATTTTTTCTTCCGGCTACAGTCAAAAGCTAAGCAATATTACCTTTTTGTTTTTTTCGCAAAAAAATGCGACATTTTGACGTTTTCGAAGAAAAATTCGCCCTTGCCACAGAATTAACCTAGGAGGATCGGAAATTTTGGATATAGTAAATGAGGATGTGGGAAAAAGGGAGTCCAATTTGGTCGTTTCGATTTCGATCCCTGCGGAGCTACGATTTTTCAAATTCGGCGCGAAGGACGCTCGAAAAAAACCGCGAAAAAATAGTTCTGGAGAGCATAAAAAATATCGGTATAGACTCTTCAACTTGGGGACCATTCGTGGCCAGAATCGTCATGCGGAAATACCCTCCGAAATCATAGCAGTCGATTATGAACCCAAGTTTACTTTGAATTATCAGACAGGGAACTGCGACAGCATAACTCATACTTATGTTCACCGTCAGCGGAAAGTAGCATCGAGAATAGTCCAAATGGGATCATTGATGAAATGTATCAAGACACGGCAAGAACAATGTATCCTGTTAGCCAATTGACCATTTCAACAATTATCTGGAAATAATTGTACCTGTCCAATACCTGGATGTTCATTACAGAACATACCCGGAAAAATTGCATTGACATGTATCGGAAAAAAGAGAAGATCGACACTCGTGAAAACCGGAGAAAAGTTCTTACCGGCTACACAAAGTAGATTCCAATAACAATCAACTCTTCAATGGTCCAACACAAAACCAAAGACCAAAGTACCAAAAGATAAAGTAGTTATTGGCTGTTAGATCACTTCAGCAAAATGAAACAGAAGGAAGGCCAACTCCAAGAACATCTGGGTAAAAACAAAAACAATTGGAAACAGATCAAAATACACAGCATCATCATCAGCTTTTTGGAAAGGTTTTTTTGAAACAACTTTTGTTAAAATAAATATAAACGATATTAAACTGGCATTTTTTAAGTTTAAGTAGGTACATTAGATACTTTATCCTCATTTCCTTAGTTTAAATATCCCATAGAAAAAATCTGTGTTCAAGAAAAATACTCACTATTTATTAGTTTTCCATACAAAGGTAATATTTTTCTTAGGATATTGTTTATCCGAAAATGACCATAGGGTTTCTGTAGTGATCGTTATATAAAATAAGAGTTTCATTATTGAATTTCGTTATAGAAATTTTGGTTTTAATTAGACAACCATTTGCAAAAATTCAACCTACTTGAATCTTCCTCTTTTACTTCCTGGAGTAAAGAGATATGGTAAACATGGAACGTCTCATTGGACCAAGCGTTTTAGAAAAGGGTGGGGCGGGTAGTCGGACACCTTGTATATCGAGGAAATTATGGAAGTACAGGGAACTAGGTATATCTCTTGGTAATAATGCGTATACGTAGAGGTTTATATTAAAGTTTAAATTTCAGACGTTTTTTGTTGTTCCTATATAATTTTGAAATTAGCTCATACGCCTCTTTTCAACGCTTCAAGAAAAGGATTCGATGAGTATTTGGTGATTGATAAAATGCCTGGCAATCTATCAATCAACATAAGCCTGTTAAACATGTATGTATAACATAGACATTTACAAAATTAATTTGGAAATTGCAAACTTTATAACATTTTAAAAATAGATATTTAAAAAAGTGATACTTTGCAAGTCCCGTGGATACATGGGAGCCACAAAAAGTTCTTTTACTCCGAATTAAACATGTTATTTTTAGTAATAGTAATATAATAAATAATTTTAAAATTTGACATTTAATTTACATACAACACACAATACAATGTTAGTGTATATTGGGTTGCCTAAAATTCATTTCTACTCCGCCTTTTTATTCCTTGTCAGTGCAAAATAGAAATTTCTACTCCTAGGCAATACAAAGTGAGGAACGAACGAACATAAAAAGTGACATTTTAAAGCCTGACAAACGTCACAGAAGAATATACTTTGATGACGTTTGAGGAAAAAATACTTTAAACGAAAATATGCTGAGTATAGAGACTAAATTATTATTTATCTTTCTAAATTGCATCATAAAAGTAATAAATAATGCATTCGGAAATATATCACAATAATTTCCCTTTAATTTTGCAAAATGTACACTAAAGCTCAAATTATATTATTAATCGCTTTCAATGCAGTGTACTTTCTTTTTATAAATTTATTTTAAAATAATTGTTGTTTATGTAGCAATTTCGAATTGTTTAGCCAACTAATCAATTGTTTAAATAAAAGATCAAAAGCAAACAAACGGTGCCGTAGATAAAGAATCGATGTATTGTTTATTTAATGTACGTATGTACAGTGCACATCATGCATTTCTAGAATATTGATAAGCACCTTGTCGGCTTTTGTCTTCAGCCAAAAAAAAAGGAAATAAATCTCATTTATTTGAGCGGGAGCGTTGTACCTCGATAAATTTTCGGAAGGTAGTTTTTCGAGGAAGAATGTGGAAGACGAAGTGTTATTTGCATATTAGATGAGGCATGGTGAGAAAGATCAATTTTAGCACGTTACCTGCGGAGGGTCGATACAAAATTTCCAAGATAACATCAGAGAAGACACGGCCAAACAGAAGCGAATTAACATAAAATGTCATCCTCTTGTCAACAAGGAATATCATTAGCTTATAGGTATTTCAGCAAATGAATTATTCTTATAACCATGATTGAGGTTGAAATGAAAATTAACTTATAAATATTCTATACGATTAGAACCCTAAATTTTAAGTATAGTTATTTAAAGATTTTATTTAAATGAATCTTTTTTATTCATCTTTAGAATATTTGAGATAAAAGTTTAAAGTGTTCCTTTAAGATTATTCCGACGCTCCAACAAAAATAAAACATATACACCAGATGCTAGATAGTGGTGTTAATATGCATAATAACATTTATAAGTAACAGGTAATACATTAATGGATTACATTATTAATGAGCTTACATTTAAAAAATTTGTAATCAAAACGCAGGTGCCTCTCCAAAAAATCTTTACAATAAAAGCTTAGTAATCTTAAAAAAGCTGATTTATATTCCTAATACTTAAGATTTTTATTTATGATAATATTAACACCTCGATGAATAATTGTATTAATTTGTGCTTAAAATTTACAAATATATTAAAATCAAGTTTCAATAAATATATTTTGAACATAATTAAATTTTAATTATTTCCAAATTAGTGCAAGAATTAAAAATTAGGCTATTTTCTCCAAACAAATAACTTCCTCCAGGCTTTAAAAAAATAGTTAATTTGGAAAACTCTAAATAGATTATGATCGAAAACAAGTATATGTAAAATAAATTTAGTAAATACAGTTGAAAATGAACTTTGTTTATGTGGAAATTTACTATGAACCATTTACTAAAATATGAAAAATTAAATAGTCTTACTCAAATTTCGCATAAACCTTACCTGCTGCAATTGAATTTGCTATAATTTTGGTCATAGACTAGTTTTTCTGGGAAGAAAAGAAAATTTCGATAATACAAAATATGTCTTTCAAAATACTCTGCAAATTTCTTTATTGAAGCTAAACTATTTTAATATAATGTTAGTTACAAGCTGCTAAACTTTTATTATGCCATAAATATGGGCAAATAATAAAATGTAACATAAGCTCTAATTATCAGGATTAAATTTTTAACGCGACATAAAGCGTGAGAGATGTTATCTTTGGTGTGGAACCTTATGGGCCTATTTGGAACATATATTATTTAACAGCCTATAAACGTGGCCGCATATAAAGGAAAAGCTAAAATATTTTTCAAATAAAATTTCTTTTAAATGGTTCCGATGCGTAATCCAACGCCGAATTTAATGCGTGCCCTGTCGGATTGGAGCCAGATGCAATAAACGCTGAGCTTTATTTTGAACTAAAGGCTAAAACGTTTATTATTGACGTGAGTAATAATAAGTTGTGATTGACAAGACGAACACGGCGATGTGAGACATTTACATATGTTTTTGGAGTACTGCCATTAAAAATTACCTTGCCTCGTAAGGTGGGCTCGTTTAAAATTCATTTTTAACGTAATGTGTACATAATTTATAGTTTAATGATTTATTCCACAACATTTGTTATTTTTAATTAAAAATTATTAAGACATCAATGATGATTTTTTGCAGAGACATGTTTATGATCTGGGAAGAAACTTTCGTGAGCTTTTTTCATATTATAATCTTCTTTATAAGCAAATATCAGACGATAAGTATCACATATTTGCTGTTTTATTAATAATTTTTATATAAAATATGACATATCGTGTAATGCCTTTTTATAATGAGTTCTTTAAAAATTTTGTAGCTCCTTGCTATAAATTGCATTATCCATCAGCCATCGTTCAGGCTCTATTTTCCATGTTCCATGTTGCATGTTGCATGTTGCATGTTGAATGTTCCATGTTCCATGTTCCATGTTGCATGTTGCATGTTCCTTGTTGCATGTTCCAAGTTGCATGTTGCATGTTCCATGTTGCATGTTCCTTGTTGCATGTTCCAAGTTGCATGTTCCAAGTTGCATGTTCCATGTTGCATGTTCCATGTTGCATGTTCCATGTTGCATGTTACATGTTGCATGTTCGATGGTCCATGTCCCAGGTTGCATGTTCCATGTTGCATGTTCCATGTTGCATGTTCCATGTTGCATGTTCCATGTTACATGTTGCATGTTCGATGGTCCATGTTCCAGGTTGCATGTTCCATGTTGCATGTTCCATGTTGCATGTTCCATGTTGCATGTTCCATGTTGCATGTTCCATGTTGCATGTTCCATGTTGCATGTTCCAGGTTGCATGTTGGATGTTGCATGTTGCATGTTCCATGTTCCATGTTCCATGTTCCATCTTCCAACCTTCATTAATATATCTTGTTTTCCCTGATATATGATGAATTTTTATACATTTAATTGTTAAATAAAGTTTGCTCTTGTAATTATTTAGTTCTTTGAAGTAGATCAATAAAATATAAATTAATTGGTCACTAGTTTACGTCTCTCATTCGAAATGAGGTTTGCCAAAAACGAGACAGGTTGCATTTAAACCAATTAAAATGACCATTTTTCCGTCTGGTAAAAATAAACATACTATCACTTTGTAAAATATTATAAATTTCCTAATTTAGTGAGTAAATTGGTACAACGTATTAAAAAATTCTTAAGGACACCTGTAATTTTTATGCGGTTGATGGCTATCATCAAGTTTAAAGCTTGTAAAACAAATAATAATCTCATTCATTAAACATACTTTTTACGAGCAAGCATTTAGAAATTTGGTGGCATCTTTAAAATGATTATGGCTGAACATGTGTAAAATCCTCCCTAAAATAGCCGACACAATAAAAAGTCTAACTCAACGCGCCGTGACATGGGAATAAACAATTAAGAGCCTCTAAAATAATAATAAAATCCACTTTTAGTATTGTCTGAGTCAGCTTTCGCTAATCCTACAATTGTACGGCGGACCACAATGACTGGGAAGATTATCCCCTATAAGCACACAAGTTCAACGGTCCTGGAATGTGATAATTGCATGTATTCCTGGTGCCAGCTTCTGTTCTTCAAGATCTCGGCTTTTCTGACTTTGAACCTAATTGACTGACAGTATCTTAACTTTTATTAATTACCCTGTCGTTTTGAGATAAGGAGAGGAATTAATGTGTGTAGATTTAGTCACGGGTTTCTTAATCTTTAAAGATAATATTTTAGAAAACATATTTTAATTAAACGTGTTAAAATAACTACTTTTTTAATATTTTGGGTAGAAAAATCATTAAAGCTTGCAGCTCTAGGTATTATTAACATAAAATCCTTTTTGGATACAATAATTTGTTTGTTTAATGCACGACGTATGTACATATGGGTATAATCTGGCTGTAAATTAAGCCGGTAAAACAAAGCAATTTAAGGATTATGGACCATACGTAAGTAATTCATATGGATTTAATAATCCAGTCGCTGTTGGCGAAGGGGAGTAAGGGAGTCAGGTGTGTTTGCGTGCAAAATTGTCGAGTAAGCCCAAGATATGAAAGCAGTTTGCATAAGAAAAGGTCGGGTTATTATGTAAAATGGACTCTGCCGCGTAAACAGCAAACATGTCTATAGCAGAAATTGTAATTTTATGTTTGTTTTGCCTTGGTTGCCGTTCTGAATGTAATTTTAATTTCATAAGTTTGGTCCCGTGCACGCCTAATTAATCATTCAAGAAGTGAGGCTGGGATTTAATTAAACCAGAAGTAGCTTGTTCGTGATGGCGAATATCGTGCGCGGAGCACTTGAAATTTCTCACTGCTGATGATGGGGGTGACTACCACCCAACCTTCACTTTGTCAAATATGCTCCTCTGCATAACCACGTCCATATCAAGTTGAAACCACACAGTCAAGCTCTATTTTGATTCAAACTTATTTAATAACCATGTATTTAGTGTTCTTCCTAATGTTAATTAACATCTGCCGACACTTGTCATATTTCACTTCTTACATATCATGTAAAATTAAAGATTAGTCCTAAAGTTTCCATCAAAACGTAGTAATGTGGTTCACTACCTTGTATCTTGTAGCATGGATCAATAAAGTCCTATTCTTGGAATATGTGGGTATAAACTCACCAATGGAAAAGAGTTGCGACACGATATCAGGTGAACGAGCTGGCCAACGAAGGTCATAGTATCTAGTATTTAGCACTACATTTTTTGTTAAGTCCGCTGTATCTTACGATTTGATTACACAGTCCAACAGATATTTTGATACCACCACTTTCTAGCATGGAGTTTACTAGAGAACAGTCTCTCCAACAGTATTCCGCCATCATGTGGCTATTACATCTTCCTCGGTAACGATTTTCTATACTATTGATGTATTTATGGAATATTTCTTCCCATTCTTCACGAAAATCACCTAGGTTTTCTGGAAACCCAACTAATTGGATTTAGAGTTTGTGAACTTTTATGTTCATCTAACAACCAAGAATATTAAAGTAAGAGAGCATAGTTTCCACTAATTCTATTTAAGTTTCCATCTTATGATGTTCAAGAAAATCTTGTTCTTCTGGAATAAATAAATACCAAGTATTAGATTCGATTTTGTTCATTGTTGCTGTAAATTATGGATATTTGTACTTATTTGAGGACTATGAAGTATTTCGATTTATAATTTTTCCGAACTAATCCTAGGAAATCTACGTGTTAGTAGCCAAATCAAAGACCATTTTGTTTAAAAGCCTTCACCAATTGCTTCATAAGTCCCAACTTGATATTCAAGGGTGGAAACATTATTATCTCTCGCGAAACCAATACGTTTGATTTCCTTGAATTATGTAAATTATCAAAAGCCAATTTCTGTTAACCCATTGCTGATCCTTAGATCTGCTGCCCTAAACACATAAAAATGAAGGATATTTTGTAGATCTCCTTTATTCAAGTAGGAAGTTTACCATTTTACCATTAATCACCCAGGATGTTCTTCACAGTAGATTTTTTTGATAACTAGTGATTTTACTGCCATGAGAAATTCCAAGTAACTCAAACTGGCTAACTTCAATTTTTTATCAAAACTAAAATCAGTTACCCTATTTCTCAAAAACAATAGTATTTTTGTAATCAGCACTTAAAGAATATACCTCTATTCTTACTTTGTCGGAAAAACAAAAAAATTAAAAATTTTGTTAAGCTTATCAACCAGCTTAAATTAATTAAATTTAATTAAGTTTTTTTTTTATTTTATAGGTGCGTAAATTTAATATTTTAATTCCTTTGCTTTTATGAAGGTGTAGTATTTAATAAAGTGAAAGAGTAAAAGCAAATATGTTGCCTGTATATTTGGCCTAAATTTTATTTAAATTTACCTAATTTTTCAAGGTATGTATGTAGCATACTAACGGAAAAGTAACGAGTGTCAATAAAATAAATTATTCAAAGATATTAAAGCTAAATATGTAAAAATTTTGATTTAATGGTTATGTTTTATAGAAAGTAATAGAGTATTTGAAGAATTTATTAGAACGATAAAATCCGAATTCTGCCTAAGGTCCTTTTGGTCAACGTATAATAACGGCTTTTAAACATAGTTTTGAACTTACTCCAGGAGTGTTTTTTAGCAAATATATAAAATACAAACCCTACTTTCGAGAAAAATACGAATTTTTTTAAATTGCAATTGAATAACAAAAAATCAAAAATGTCGAATTTCTATTTAATTTTTTTTTCTCGGAAACCATAAAAGTTACCGGTTTTAAATTTTTTCCAAAAGTAAACACCGTGGATAGACGAGTTTTAAAAAATATTTGGTTAAAATCGCTTAAATAGTTTTTTTGGAAAAAATTCGCAAAGTTTTGGCAAAATTTTGGTACAAATACGGTTCTGGACAGCGCAATTTTAAACCGAAAATTAAAATTTTTACGGAATTTGGTGGAGAAGGTGACTGTGCGAATTTTATGCTATAAAACCTCTAGGTGGTGCTAATAGTTTCGAAGATATTGATTATTTTGTGAAAAGTGAAAAATTTCAGACCGAAATTCTGGCTCCAAACGGAGATTTTGCTTATTTTAGCTACATTTTCAGTGATAACTCGAAAACAAAAAGAGATAGCGAAGTGATTCTTTTTTTGACGTAAAGTGGACCTAAAGAGCTTTTAGGTACGATGAATAAAGTAGGGTTAAAATGTAATTTGAAGGGTTAATAAATACGACTTTTAAAAATGCTATATAAAAATTTTTTTTTCGTTATTTTTTCGAAATTTAAAATACTCTGTGCGTAGGAGATTTCGGTTCAAAGAGTAGATTCTATATTATTTTTAAAATAGAAAATCCGGCGGGAGTCACTCACCCCCAAAATCAAAATTTCGAGTTTATTTGTACGTAATTTTCCAACGCTACCAAATATTAAATATCTGAGTAGCCTATAAACTGTAAAAAATACCCCTTTTTAAAGTTGCGAAAGAAAATTGCAAAAATTTTGAAAACTGCGGGAGCCAAATGGACCCCGGTTAGACCGCGCTTTACCCGATTTTTTGAACATTTTACGTTCGATTTTTATCCAAGGTCCAGGGTAAAAATTTCAAGGTGCCGATTTTTTCTGTCGTAAGTAAATACCAAATAAGTAAAATAAAAAATATTCGAGTATTACAGGTTGTGCCAGTTAAAAGTTACGAATTTTCAAAGTCCGCGTCAAAATAGCGCGAAAAATGAAGCGTCAATTGGGGGGCACTAAAGCTAAAACGACATAAAGAGTAAACGCATAAAAAAACTCCCATTTTAAGGTAAACCGTGGAATTTAGAAGAGGAATCAACCAACCGCGATTTTTTCCTCCTGCCGAAGTTCTAATCGAAGCAAAAAAGTTTTAGTACTTTTTCCGTCCGAAAAAAAACGGTAGAAATATACAGTTTGCGTCTGGGGGCCGTGACGTCACACCAGAATGTAGAATAAAACGGCCAAAATTTCGTCGCTTCCCTTAAGAATACGACGGAGTTGCGTTTAATAAAAATTAACGGCGCCGAAAACCGGAAAAAAAATTTCGGGAATTTTTTCAAAGTGTTGGGGAGGTCCAAAAAATTTAAAATTCCAACCACACTTGGAATCAATATCTCTCTTTATATCGGAACTGGAATTCTTAAAATTAGGCGAAAAAAACACCCTTTCGGCCGCTCCTCGCAAAAAATGTCCAAATTCGGGGTCAAAATATAAAACGGGTCGTATCTCCACCCCCATTAATAGATAAATCCGTGCGGGGCCAAAATCACTTTCTTCAGAATCCGCCCCCCATAAAATACTAAAATTTTGTGCGATTCGGAGTGAATTTTGGACACTTAGGGGATGAACTCAATTTTTTTGTTCGGTGTGGAATAACTTTTTTCGGGTGGTCCGATCTAGAAGGGACATTTAAACTTTTTTCTTAAAATTTTCTCCTGCTTCCACCTACAAAATTTCAACTCTACGAAAAAAAACACTTTTCCCGTTTCTTACGGTTTTAGTATTATAGATGTAGATACAAAGAGTTCTTAGTTACATCAAGCAAAAGAATTAATGAGGAATTGTCCTTGGTCAGTCCAATGTTTGTAAATTGATGAAAAATTGTCCTTGGCTGTTATTTGAACCTCCAAAACTTCCAAATTAATAAAAAAAAATTAAATAATATGAGTATTTAATTTGATCGAACGGATATTCAAATTGCCTGTTTCTTCGATGAGCGTAGAATTCTCTATCGATTCAATCAGTTAAGACAAAACTGAACTAAGTTTGAACATGGGTTCTAGGTAGGTAATGTAGTTTCACACCTCCTGGCCAAAGATAGTTACTTAGGTTTGGGAAAAACTTTTAGGTGATTTATCATAAGAAATCTTAGAGTATTTTTCTGAAAACAACTTATTCAAATTAGAAACTCTGAGCATATTGATGACATTCATTTTAGTGTTAAAAAGATAAAAAGGCTATATTTTTTTGACAAAAATATATTTTGGAAATAAACATGAGGATATTAGAGTTTCATAGAAAAAAAGATTAAAGTTTTCAGTTAGTGATTTGTAGACATGAGCGTGGAACTATAGAAGTGGGTTAACGTTATATGAAGGGGTTACGTCCGGTATAAGGTGGCATTATTCCAGGATAAAAGTTGGGGACAGCAGGATAGTTTAGGATTTGGGTAAGAAGGACATCGTTGAAAGGAATAAGGTGGCGAAGGACACTTGTTTAATGGAGTAGGGGTCAGAAGCTGTGAAGTTGCCGTGTCTATTAATCTTCTAGATATAAAGTAGCATTAGTTAACGAAAGGTAAATTTTAGGTAAGTGATGTAGGAGTATTGAGGTATAAAAAGAGTAAAAGAATTTTTCAGTTACTACCTACAATTTTTATGTTTACTATTTCAAAAGTTGTATTTAAATTAGGATTGGTAAAATACTCCTTACAAATATGGAACCAATTTTGCTATTTCTATGATTTGTTCTCTTTGAAATTCAAGGAAGGTTTTTGTGATAATATTGGCAAATTGGAGTACCCTAATAAATGGGTATTGAAATTGTTTGCTTTGAATAGATGTGCATAGTTTGTGGAGATATATCTGTTGCATTTGGTTTATTAATATAGAATATTAGCAGTCCAGTAGTGTACTTGAATAGACTCAAGCAAAGCAACCGCATACCACGCAAGTTAAAGTTTTTAACAATCGGGGCTCCACAAACAGGGAATGTAATGAAAGCGACCGCTTAGTTATGTCAAACAGTTGTTCGCTCTCAGGTATGAATTCCATAACGACCTTTATACAGCGGGCGGATTTAATTAGAAAATTCCGCGATCTCTCTTCCCTTCCCCTTTCATGAAAACCTTCATCACCAAACTAATATTTTTATGACCATATTCGCCAGTTCTGAAACTCACCTGATGTTTGCACAAAAAAACGTAAAGTGATATTTGAATTTAATGTTTACGTCGCATATTCCCAGGACGCATTTGAATATAATATCCGGTGACGCGGACGTTTATATCTCGCCTGAAATTAAAGTTGCAAAGTGGCTGGTCGTAACCGAATAAATCAATAATTTCGTTAGGATTAATTGGCACGGGGTCTCTAACTGCATCATATAAACACCGAGACAATCAGATCAAAACAGCAGGAATTCTGCTTATACCTGGGGGTTCGGGGTTCAGATGCAACTAGGGGTGGATCCTGCTCCTGCGGCGTCATACGAGTCACCCCTCTTTTACCCTTAATACCTTAAGCCACCCCAGTGGCGATTGAAACCGCGTCTAGATCAGCTGTGTGAGCCACTGCTACTGATTTGGATTAAAAATATAAAGGAGGAACTTGCTATTCTACACGGTAATAAATTTACTTTATTTACATAGCATCTGCTGGATTTCACTTCTACTACTTTTTGCTTTGAAATTGTTCAAATAATTCTTGTATTTATTTAGAGTTTTGATATCAGAACTGTAATGATATCTAAAGTGACAAATATAAGTATAAGTAAAAGATATTGAGGTAATTTTTAGAAAACATTTATTGTCTAATAAAATAAGTATAACAAGAACAATTTTATAGGAAAACAGAAACAAGAAAAGAGTTAACCATTTACTAGAACAGTCATTTTAGTAGCTAATATGGCTGAATATATATGAGGGTTGTGATATAAACTTAAGGAAATATCAAACCAGCATATATATAGACTCCAAACGGCGCTTCTAAAATTTGCATCTATTCATGATGATGATCATGTTCTTCATGACCATGATAGTTGGTTTTTCCATGATAGTATTGTGAGCTGATCGCTTTTCCATGTCCGTGATGTTCTTCACCATGGTGACCTTCGTCATGGATGGCGTGACCTTCATATTTAACTTTGTAGTGAATTCCGTGTTTATCGGCTTCATATTCTACAATGCGTTTTCTGCCATCGGGTTGTTGAAGACTGTAAGATCCCTTGGTGTTGTGGCCATCTCTGGCTTCCCATTGATCGTGCACATCATGATGTTTAAGATCATGTACACCGTAGTGGTAGTTGTAATGGGGATGTGCCTATTGTAAAAAAAACAATGTATTACATATAATTTGATAGTTTTTTTCAAAATTTACCTGATAGTCTTTGTATTCTTCTAAGTGATGATGATCATGTCCATGTTGAGCACTTACTGCCACAAATACGAACAAGAAAAGCTTAAAATAAAATAAATGATTATTTATAATATTATATTAGGATTGTAGATATAACTTACGATAGCTACTTTCATGGTGATGCTTAGATGTGTATACAATGGAAAACCAGAGTGAACTGATTATTGCAGCGAAATGCACGGTATTTAAAGTAACTCAATCCGTGAAAGTTTGGAAAATTTTGCGATAATTTTTAAATGGCCGTCTTATGCAAATGGTTTAATTAATCTATAATTTATTTAAAACTGCATTTAAGCATGCATTTCTAAAAAGATTAAAATATTTTGCGTTTCCTTAAAATTCATTATGCAATTTTAGATCAATTAATATAGTGGCACACGTTTGAATGAAATAATTAGTACAAATCATGAATAATGTATAATTTATATAAGCCGCCTGCTGTCTGAGATATGCGAAAAACTTGGGCGTTTAATGACGAAGAAAGTAAAGCAAATTTCTAAATTAATAGGCCTTTCTTGTGTTTTAGCACTTTTAACCGATCATAAATATTTAAATCGTTTGAAATTAATTAACTCAGTTATTCAAGCGGAAAAATAAATAATTAAACATAAAGGGATCAGTTAATTTTTTGTATTTTACTAAAATAAGTATTGCTGTAGCAAAAAATTAAAAAAAAATGGTTGATGTAAATATGAAACTTTTTGGGTTGGTAAAAGCAATGTACTTTTATACTCTTCTGGTGCAGGAGTAAGTTCGATTTCTTAAACAAAAGGCGAATGGAGTGTTTAGTATTGAAGTATATAACAGTTTTATAAAGGTTTAAAAGGTTGGTCCGATAAAATGGAAAAGGGTGAATATTTTACTTAAAGGTGAAGTTTAAATCAGGAGCCTAGCTTATTTGGTTTTGAAACAAAAGTGCATTCAGTAATTTAACGTACAAAACTTTTAAGTGGTTTAGGAAGCTTCCTAAAAAAGTTACAATGCATTAACTTTTTCGTGTCGTAATTTATTTGGTTGGAAAATACATGAAAACCCACTATGATCTCTGCACATATACGCGACGTCTCGTCGTCCTAGAGTAAATTTATGGTTTATTGTCGAACTAATATGTTTTGTAAGAATGCTGCGATCAGTCAGCGTCTATCAGCCCTTCGGGGGTGCTAGCTAGTGCTAGCTATTACACACGCACACCCAAGAACGCAATGTATCACCTGCCACATCTCGAGCACCACCCTGACGCATTTAATATTCAAACGGTGTATTAGTATTGTATAATACATAAGCAATACTAAATAATTAATTGCTCTCAGCCTACATGAAGCTGCGAATAATTTGAAACAGTTGTTTTCCAAATGGTTTGTTTCTTTGCACAAGTTCCTAAAGACGCTTGGGTTATGATATCAGTTAATTAAAACATTTCATGATATATTGCCCAAACTTATAACTTAAAATTATTACCCCCTTTTACTTAGCCAGCTACTTTAAAACTGTTTTCTCTTTAATGAATGAATGCGACGCGAACTTTGCCCAAATAATTTTATCAAACACATTATTACCCAATCTAATTTTCCAAATGTTTAATCAAAACTTTATGTTTATTAAGGTTTTTAATTTAATTCCTACTTTCATCGCCAAAATTTATATGCACTTTATTCATATTTACTTAATAACATTAAACTCACAATGGTATTTGGAAAGCTATGATTTGTTTTCACATGAGAATCTATGTATTCATGTTACTCCTCTGAGAAAGGGTCTTTACAAATTACCAGTAGTAGTAGTAGTATCCACTGTTACTGAGATGGTATTAGAGTTATTTTAGATGAAACATTATCTTTTAACGAATATAAAACTAAAATTTCAACTAGAAAAAATCTACTTCAAAAACTGGTTTGCTTTAAATTGGGTGCTTTTCTGAGAAATGACTTGAAAAAATACCCGAAGAAAAACTGCTGCGAGACGCTTTGGTTAAAGTGACAGATCAGATTTAAATTTTAATGAAAATTAACAGCTACACCAACTTAGCAAGTCTAAAATCACTACATACTATGTTTGGCTGCAAAGTTGCAGTTTCAATCTTTTTTGAATTCACTGTAGATATTGTGTACAAGAAAGCCTATCCAAATGAATAACTAAAATTTTGAGGAACTTATTGATCTTCAAGGACTTTTTACATTTTCTTCGGTCTTTGCACCTTGAAGAGGCTTCCCAATACTGTCCAATATTTTCTCATTGGTAAAACTGTCGAGGCAGTGAGTAAGTTGTTATAACCTAATTTTCCACAATTTCAGCATGAATAAACTTCCTAATAAATATATGAGAAATCCTTGAACTGCGGTAAAGACTGTGTATAAAGCGTTATGTAAAACATTTACTTTGCCGTTTTCATGAAGAATTCCTTTGTCATAATGGTAATTGTTAAACCAAACCTAATCAAAATTTTACCTTGGCATGATTAGTTCTCTTTTGACGTTATGCTGGAATAAAACAAACAAAAGAACTTTTTTTTACGATCTGAAAAAGAAAAACCTTTCAAGAACTTGCAATAATAAAAAAATTAGGGCAAAGCAAAGACATTGAAGCGGTGAGTCCAAAGAGTTATTTTGAGATAATCCATTAATAAATTCATATTTTATGAAGATCCAGCTGTGATAACTTATAATGTTCTTCAACTGAATGTATTTTCAGATTATGGATTTATTATATTAAATTTTGTACTTGGTTTGTCAAGAAAAATTGTTGTTTTAAGTGTTAAGTTTGGTGCAAAACATTTAATTAAAATTTTTATTGTATTAAGAATCTGTGACAGTGATTAAATTCTCCTCAGAAGATTGAGGAGAATTTTATCACTGTCACTTCTTCTTATTCTTCTTTTTTGTGGGGTAATTTTTCTCTTTGATGTTTTAACCCTTTTGACTAGCCACCAATCACAATCATTCAATTAATCAAAAGAATTATACAACTCTAATAAAAACCAAACAAAAAAGAAATACAACCATGAAGAAACAAGGAAGTAGGATTAGTAGTAGAAGAGTGGTCAAGCAACTAAAGATCATAATATAGTTTAGTGCATCAATCTATAAAATTACTAAATTCAAATAATATATGCAGTAAATTACCCACCTCTTCACAAGAGCAGAGGTCAAAATCAGCAATACCAATATTATTAGGATGAGATGTAGTCGAGCAATGATCCTAAAAGTAGAAGAAGTCAACCTTCTCCCAAGGAATTTTGGAAACTTACTGAACCATGGAACTTGAAAAATATCACTCTGAATAGATTCATGAAAACTGTATGAAATGGCAGAAAATCCCCCTCCATACCTTTTTGTATTAAATATTCAAGAACAAAATCGGTCTAAATGATGAATCAAATCTGGTTTCCTACAAAACATACAATAATAAACAACTTCCTGGCTAAACGTAACCTCATGAAGACACAGGAAGGTCTCAACACTTGTAAAGCTAAGACTGACTTCCTAGCACCAGTCGCAAGCCTCAATATCAAAAACTCTACTTTCTCCAACTTATCTTTAATAGGACAAAGGAAAAATTTTGGGATGTGTAAGCCACCAAGTTCTGGTAATGGTCTTTAAAACATACATCGACTTGAGATTAGAAGACTCCAAGATAAATTTTGATAAAACACCCTAATACCAATTATTTTCAATAAATTACCTTATTGTGGAAGTAAATAAAAGGTTATACAAATTTTTGAACTAATTTTAGATGGGTTCGACAGAAGACTGCATTTTTGTTAAATTATACGAGATAAATGTGATACTGATAAAATTTTCTTTCGAAAGTTGTTTTTTCTGATGAAGCAACATTCTACCTCAATCCATAAATGGTAGAGTCAATAGGCACAATTGTCGATATTGGGCAGACACAAATAATCCATATTTTTTCAGAGAAGATCATACTCAAAGACTCCTGAAAATAAATGTATATGGAAATTTGAAAAATATATACCAGGAACTTCTTGAGAACCAAATTATTTCAGTCATCCGTGTAGTGTTTCCTAATCATATCGACACAATAGAACTCAGTATCTTGTAAGTAGTCCAGGGTATCAAATCTGACACCTACCTAGCATTTAATGGGATATCTTAGGGCTCTAACCTAGAACCTCTTTTATTTTTGAGTCATATTAATAAAATTAGCTCTGTAATTTAATCATCATGTACGCTGATGACTTTCCAAACCGTTGGATTGGTAGGAGAGGGAAAACTGAATGGGCGCCTAGATCACCTGATTTATCTCTTTCTGATTTTTTTCTTTTGGAGAAGCCAAAAAAAAATAAATCATTTTGAAAATGGTATACTAGAGGAGATTTCCACAATTATTAAAGGTATGTTCCTAAATATCCAAAATTCCATTTATGAACCAAAGAAGAACGACAATTTGAACATCTCTTTTGATAAGAAAAAAACATAAGATAAAAATGTTACTAATATCATAATTTTCCGATTTTGTACTAAATATTTTATAATTTTTAAAATAATTCTGGTTTCCAGAAATGATATCAAACTCGATAGGCATTGCAATGTAAATACGTTGGGGAGCTTTTCCCCCAAAATACCCCTCGACTGGTGAAAAAGTCCTAAAATATCACAAAAAATAGTTTTTATGACCTTGTACATATTTGCAAACTTTCATATTTTTGTTCGCCCGTTTAAAAGTTATATATTTTTGGGATGCCCTGTATAAGCTAAAGACAGCTGGTTCCCATTATTTAATAGGGTCCATTTGCTCGTTCTAGGAATATTACTTAAGCATAAAAGTAATGTGTCCCAAGTTTGGTACCCATTTTATAACTTTATTGATCTATAATTTAAAATTTCTTGGTTTCGATTTGGCTTAGTCCATATGTCCTAAAGTTAGGGGTTATTTTGTATTAATTCGGGTAGTTTATTCTGGAGGCCTGAGGATGAATACACGTTTTCGACCGGACTGAAATTTCCAAAAATCGTGAAAGTTTCGAATCTTCGTGTATTTTTCAATGTAAGTGGTTCTTTTGGAAATTGAATACAATTGCGACAACTATTAACAGTGTTTTTTTAAGATACATAATTTTAATCTGTAAAAAATCTACCTAAATGGTTGTAATATAATATAAAAAATGGTTGTATACCATTTCATCGACAATACACTTTCATCGACTGTCCGTTTCATCGACACCGACGTTTCATCAACACAGACGTTTCATCAACACAGACGTTTCATCAACACAGACGTTTCATCGACATGGCCAATTCATCGACACGAAGGTTTAATATACATTACCTTTTCATAGACAACCAGTCGACCAACCTCTTCGACAAGGACGTTCCATCGACACTACTCTTTCATCGACAAAGGCGTTTTATCGACACTACCTTTACGTCGACAACCGTTTCATCGATACTACCTTTTCATCAACAATGTTGTTTCATGGACTACAGTATTATTGACACTAACTTTTTAACACAGACACATTTGATCGCCAAAGCTTCTCATTGCCAATATCGACTGTGGTCGATGAAACGACATTTTGGTAATGTCGATGAAATTGTGTATCGATGAAAAGGTAATATCGATGATGCGGTTGTCGATGAAAAGATGATGTCTATGAGATGCCTTTGTTGATGAAAAATAGTGTCGATGAAACGTCCTTGTCGAAGTGAAGGTTTGTCGATGAATTGGCCATGTCGATAAAACGTCCATGTCGATGAAACGGCCGTGTCGATGTAAAGGTTATGTCGATGAAATCGCTGTCGATGAATTGGACTGCCGATGAAGTGGTAGCGCTGAGGAATTAGAGGTGATGACCAAATTAATCTATTTTTATATGCAACCAAAATTAAAATTTAATTACTTAAAGATTAAAATATCAATTAAAAAGCTCTTTTACAAATCATCTTTTATGAAGAGTGAAATGTGACATTTAGTCTGATGATCATCAAATAGCAATATTGTTAAAACCATATCGATCTTCTTCAAATGAACAGAATGCCCCAGGTGTTTGGAATAAACAGTGCGCAACTTGTTACGCTGTTTGAACAGCGGGGATTTGATTGTTCGCCCGTCGATTATCAATTTTAATTGGCACTCTTATTAATTAAAATTGTCAATTAGTGTTTTGTTTCTAAATTTAAAAACAATTTACCAATTATGTTATATAAAAATCACTACAAAACCTTCATTTTAGATAACTTATAATACGTAACTATTTTTAAGAGAAAATTTAGTATTTTACAATAATAATCTAATGATCTGATTTAACTCACCTAATAAAAAAACAATGGTTTTAATGACTAAAGTGATACGACTATGATAATCTAATTTCCTTAATAGAAGTCTTAAATGATTTGTTAAGAGTATTTATTACATCAAAATTTAATTACTTGTTAATTTTTTAGGATTCCCTTAAAAAGTTTTGCTTGTAGAGGGTCCAAGTTTGCATTCAGGTACTAATTAGCCAATGGCGTGCGTGGAGGGAATCCAAGCCGATCGATACGAGAGGGTATTTATTATTTCTAACCCTAGTTTCTACCCTACCTTTCCTTCATTTATCCCAACTTAATATATAGATATATAAACTCGTATTTTATTGCCCAATAATGCTCATAACATTTTTCTTAATAATAAATAATCCTCAATTTAAAGGGTTTGGGATTTTCGGAATTATTACTGAAGTATGTATGCATGTAAAACTTATTAGTATTCATAATATTTAACGTTATAAAATGATATAATTCCAAAAATGTTAACTCTGTGGAATATTTAGAATTTAGTGGAATGTGGATGAAACATTTGCACCCAATTCTTGAATCAAATAGTATTTTCAAAAACCAACTATGATTAACTATTTTGTACTTCTAAAAAAAGTTGGAATGTTAATAATTTAATATCGTTAGTTTGAAGAAGAAAAAAGCAATAAGCTTGGTCATCAAGATGTTCGATTTGTCAGTGAACTGTAAAAGTCAAAAGGTCGTTTATTTAATTGAGCCATAGGAATTTTAGTGACTGTTAGCCACTTCTCGATCGGATGATTTCCCAAGAGTGCGATAAATATAGTGGACCCTCGATTGTACTTTGCAGGTGGTATCAATTTAAATACAAATCCTTGCAGCAAGCACTATGCGTTGGGTATGTTCGCACTTTCAATAACATCTCAATACGTCTTTTCAAGAGAATAGTAAATACTTGGAAACTTTTCAAATTCTACGAGAGCTTGAATGTTCAGGCTTTTCAGAAACGTGCGGACAATAGGTTGTCTCTAGGATTTATTCACATTCGAGGTATTAGCATATTAAAGTTTATTTTTAAAAGTAAATTCCATTTAAAATGATTTATTAATCCTGTCGCAAATTACGTAAATTAATTAATTATTTCATTTTTAAACGATATTTTAATTACCTTAGGTAAGCATAAATTTATCTTAAGCAAACTTAAATCGCGGTAACGAGTTTAAATTAACGATCTTTTAAATTAATGCATATAAACGACCATTATAAAATCATAAGGGTTGCAATAATTAATTTCAAACAAAAATTCTAGTCCGCTGAAATGATGAAAATAAATGACGGTTGTTATTTTTGCACGGCGAATATTAATATCTCCCCAGTTTTAGATCATTAATTTTAATTACCCTTGGAATTATATACGTGCACCAAATATGAATATAAACACCTTACATTAAAAAACACTTTGTGGTTTTAAAGAACGCAAATAAATTTGTTAAATTGCATTTTTTAGGATATTAAATTTTGGTATTATTAAAAATATTAGCAAAGTTTCTGAAAATTCCTTATTCCGAAGCATATGTGAATATATGAAGATAATAGTATTTATTACCCCCAACATACAAACATATCAAGTTACCCAAAAGAATTTAAAATTACAGAAAATTGATAACAGCAAATAAAAGTAAATAATATTAATATATAATTCCTAATGATGGCATAACTTACAGAAAGTTTTGAGTGAATATCAAAATACAGTAAGAAAGCAATAGTTTCTGTAATTTTTTATGCCTATACGGATGCCTGCAATAATTTGGTTCTTTAAAAGTTCTAGGTATTTATTTCCGTCCAAATTTCCATTAATAAAAAATGGACCAATTATATTTTATCCTAAAATTCCGGTCCATACCTACATTCATTTTCAGGTGTCTTTGATTATGATCTTCTCTGAATAAATATGGATTATTTTTATCTGTTCAATATCGATAATTGTGCCCATTTAGAGATTTAGGTAGAATGCTTCATCAGAGAAAATAACAAACGAAAGAAAATTTTTGTCAGTATCACATTTGTCTCGTATAGTTTAACAAAAATGTCCAAGCCATCTCCAATCAGTTCAAAACTAATGTATGGAAAATAATTATGTTTCTGCAAAATTCGGGGCACTGAACTTTTTACAACTTCATGTATCTGGCCAGCGTTTAATAAAAGGAACTTTTATCATCTTCAATAAAAAACAGACGAAGCTTTTCAGCTTTTTCTGGATCCGTTACAGATTTTGGTCTACCTAATTTTGTCTAATCTTTCACTGAGCCCTTTTCTAGGAATCTACGAATAGTTCTTTTGACAGTTGATTTTGAAACTGGAAGTAGTTGATGTCATTGAAAACGTGTCATACTTGATCATTGGACATTTCTCCTTCTCCAAAACCACAAATTACCAAAAAAATGTTTCTTCCCTTTCAGTAAGGATTCCCGCCATTTTTTCGTTCACTAATTACAAGTTTTTTTTACAAAATAGTAAGTCGTAAGGATCCAACGAAACAAACACTAAAAGTTCAAAAGTTATAGTGCCGGACTTTTGGGACGCCATATATAAATAATAAATAATATACTTCCAAAAAGAACTAAAGTATTGGAAAAAAGTAGAGCAACATTTACATTTTCTTAATATATAGGTTATAATATTCTGTAGTAAATAACTTTAATACTTCATAATAAGAATGCTTTAAATCTACATTATTTCATAATTTTTTTATTAAATAAAAATTGCAGGTTTAGTAAAATAATTTAGTAATAAAGCTGGAAAAAAAGTAGAGCAACAATTATAAACTTATTATTTATTCATATAAAAATACAAAAATTAAAGTGTAAACTAGTATTTTGTCCAATACCCGTTGTTCTTGAGTATATGGGCATTGATTTTAAAAGATTATTAATTGAAATTGAATCTACTTCATCCCAAGCATTTTGAAGCGCTGAAAAAAGTTCGTCCAAATTTTTGTAAGTTTTATAGCAAATTTTGTTATCCAAAATACTCCAAAGGTTTTCAATTGTATATAAATCCAGAGATTGTGATGGCCATTTCAATAAATTATTTTTTTCTTCCGCAAACCATTGTTTTACAAACTTTGATGTATGCTTCGGATCATTATCCTGCTGAAAAAAGTGACGTAATGGGAGAGTGCTATCAGCATTTGGAACCATAACGTTCTCTAAAATATTTTTATACACAAAACGATCCACTATTCCATTTATACGGTGAATGGGGCCCATTCAGAAACGAGAGAAGCACCTCCAAATTATTACAGATCCACCACCATGTTTTACTGTATGTCGAACATATTTGGGATGTAATCTTTTGTCCTTAGGACGTCTCACATATTGGATTCCATCACTACTTACCAAGTTAAATTTTGATTCGTCACTGAATATTACCCTATGCCAATCTTCCAAAGTCCAATTAATGTAGTCTTGAGCAAATTTAATTCGGGCACGTCTGTTTTTCTTTGAAAGTAGAGGTTTCTTTGCTGGTCTTCTAGCTATAATATTGTTCTCACTTAGTCTGTTTCTGACAGTGCGCGATGTAATATTTGAAAACTGATTGTTATCAAATTGGCACTTAATTTGGTTTGAAGATAAAAATGGGTTTTGTTTTGAAATATTTATAAGCGCTCTATCTTCACGTAATGTTGTTTTTCGTGGCCGTCCAGACTTCTTTTTTAAATCTACTGTTCCACTTTCATTATACCTTTTTATAATTCTGGATATAATGCATCTATGCAGCGAATACTTTCTAGAAATATCAGCTTGTGAGACTTTTTTATTAAAATCACTAATTATCAAAATTTTTATTTCTTTTGAAATTTTTATTCCTCGCGGCATGATGGATAAGCTTAAACTAAGTATTTAATTAAAATGTGAAACAAAATTTTTCATTATTTTGCGTATTATAATAAAATGTTCCACATGTTTCTTTACTTTTTTTACAACAATAAAGCGTGAATGATAAAAATTCTTTAGAAATATTTATATTTTCAAAGAAATTTATTTTAAAATAAACTTTATAAATACGATACTAAATACTGAGTGTTAAAATTAAACATTATTTTCACTATTTTTAAAAATTTTTAGAAAAAAAGGAAATGTTGCTCTACTTTTTTCCAATACTGTATTTAGTAGGTCCCATCTGATATACATAAGTACTTGAATTTGTGCTTATTCCAAAATTTATCTATTTTTGGCGTTTTAAAAATAATTTTATAATCAAGGAGGAATATTTTTATTTATTAGAGAAAATCCTTTTTTGAAATGTATACTAAGGATCAACGAACTTTTTATACTTCATAAGATTTGCATATAAAATTTGAAAAGTTAGTATTTTTTCATTAACAGATGCCTTTTTACGGTCGAGTGAATAAGACAGACCAAAGATAATGTGTTCGCATTGTTCTTCTTAGTGATGAAATGGTGCGTGCTTGAATAAAAACCTCATAATAAATTAAAAATTGTACCCAACCAAGTTTTGATCATAGCGTAATAATTTTAATCCTTTCAGATTCTACATGATTATTTTAATAAATCTAAATGATTTTATACAAAAAAAATATTGTTTCATAATTTTAAGTCGATGTTGGTTATTATTATTTATGAGGAGTTGCATGAGAATTATTAAATACTAATTCATATGATGCTAAAACGAACCGACAATCATAATAACTCCGCTGGAGTGTGCTTATACCTGAAATAAGCAGCTTAAGTATTGCCTGTATTATTATTATAGCTGGACCTATCAAAATATGTTCGCTTATTACTAAAGGACATTTGCTGAAGTGCCTAACATCTGCCTAAATCGAGTGTTTATTTCAGAAAATTCAAAGCTCACAACACTTAAAGGATTATTGGGTCGCTTTGTCAGAAAGTATGTTTGAATTTTGAAAAGGGTTTGAGTAAATATACCGTTCAAATGACTCTAATAGAAAATATATTCTGGAAATTCACATCGCGTACGCTTTTCACACGAGAAATTCATAATATAATTTATTCGCACGCAACAAAACGAAGTTAGTCTCATAGTGCTTGCAATTTCCTTTATTAATTACACAAACTAAATGAGTTAGAGGAAATTTCGGCTTTAACGTGGAAACACAACAAATTTCATGAAGTATACATAAGGCTTTAAGGTTATTTATTTTGTGCAGATTTACTTCAATGATTTAAATAATTAATAATTGTTTTGTTACCCAAATAAACACCACTTTAATAAACACATTTCACTTGATTTATATTTCCAGAAATTATAGTTTAAAATGAGTTTAAACGCCAAATTTCATTTTGGAAACCTGTAATTATCACTTTTATTATTTCTTACAATTTCTATAAAAAGTTTTGGTAGGGTCAAAAACACTTATGAAAAATTAAGGCAAAAAGTGCGTAGAGACCACTCACTTTGGTCGGTTGGGTTGACCAATACAGAATCCACACGACCCAACCAGCAATCCACTAAAAAGTCAGTTCACTTTTGCTAATTTGCTTGGGAGGTTATCGAATTTAATGGTAGTAAAAATTGGAAAAAAATTACAAGAAATGGCTAACTGAAAGACAAAATATATTCGTATGGATTTGGTTCAAGTCTGCTCAATGATGAACAGCTTCTAGGTCTTTCTAGCGAAAAAAACAAAAAGGTAATATTGCTTAGCTTTTGACAGTAGCCGGAGGAAAATAATCGCGAATGGAATTTTCGTAAAGTGGAAACAGACTTACGTACCCATATCGGAGCAATTTTTCGACATTTCACATAAAAAATGATTCGTTTTGATATCTTTAGTCGTTTGGAAGTTATGAACGAATAACCGTTGAAAATTTGAAAATTTCACTTTTGGACGAAGAAATAGCTATGAAATTTTTGATGAATCGGAAAAGACTTGATTTTGACCGAACCAGTTGGCCGATTAGAACGATTTATGGCTTACATTGACCGATAGAAAAATATTTTTACTTGTATTACAGCTTCAGTGATGTGTATACGTGGCGTTCTTATGCATATTATGAAGATTGCAACTTTTTCAACTTTTATAATCGGTATATCTCATAAACGGTGGCTCTTAGCAGAAAAAGTATTAAGTCATTTTTTATAGATAGTTGTATGGTCTACAATTTTTCCATGTACGGGATCCGTGGGGATCTTTCAGAATTCATTTATAATGGTGTTCCGAACATCCATACCAATTTTTAGCTCTACGCTAATTTTTGCACCTTTATTACCTTTTTTAGGGCAAAATTGACTGAATTCCTCGTATGTATATTCAATTTTTTGTTTTCTCTTTCATTAATGTGTTTGCAAAATTGCTAGCAAATATCCATAGTTTATATGCTCTATTATATGAGTTGTGGTACTAAATTATATATTTTGTGGTACTAAATCAATTTCTTAACTTATTTCCTAAAATATAGTAGGAGCATAAAATTAATTTGATTTAGGAAGTTCGTTTAAAATTAGTTTCTGCTTGTTTAAAACAAGGTGTTCGACAAAAATTCGATTTGCAATTCAAATTTGGTAAGTTATTCGCTAGAAATAAAATTACCGAAACAGGTGCATGCCGCCAGAGGCCCCCGCTTGAGAACAAATCACCGCCCTGCAAGGGTACAGCACCATTTATAATCTGGAATGCTAATGATTTCGGGACAGTTATAATTCGTCTGGAGTACGACAGGCGTACTTGGACACTGCTGGACGTCGACACGTTAAGAAATATTACCTAGGGCAGAATATGGACGTGAAATGTGACCTCTGTTTATTTAATACCACACTTTTAGCAGTCATTCAGAATTACATGTTTAATGTCATGAAGAAATCTTAACGAAATAAATCTTATGAACAATATCGTCAATAAAGCAGGTAAAAATTTTTATGAACGTGCTGATTCATTTATTATTTCATCGCCTTTTGGCGTCAAGCCATTATCCATTATATTAAGTACATTTTTATTTTTTCTTAAATTCTTACCAATTTTCTTGTTGGTTAGAATAAATTGAGCGAATTTAAGAAAAGCTCTACGATTTATATCATTTTTGAGTTTTTTTTTAATAAAATTGAAAATACTTAAGGAATTGGTCTGTTTTACTTGTGTATATGGTTTTTCCGAGCGACTTACAGCAAACAAACATCATAAAATAAATTCGAAATAAAAATGAGAAGAAAATATCCTTGCCATTGAGTTTTACTTCTTTTACTAAGGACATATTTTACGATTAACCGTTAGGCCTCCCAAGAGACATTCAAGTCTCCCGTTTGTCTAAAGCTAAAAGCGAAAACGTGTAACCCGCAATTGATATACACAGAGCATATGTAGTCATTTGTTGCTTTAAAAGAGAAACTACTTATGTATTTAAGATCATATAATATTTTATACTGCTAACATGCTTTACTCGGGGGCGCTAAAAGCTACCTCCTTGTAAAGTTTATAACCGTGCACGGGCACAACCACCGTACACTTTCATTTCTTTTATTACTCGCTTGTAAAATAAAAATCAATTCGCTTTTCTCTATATACGATTTTATATGAGTGAATAAATTCGGTGAGTTCTTTCAGAGATAAGTTTGATATGTGTTTCAGGGGATGAAAAAGAATTGGAAAGCTTTTGAAAGGAGCAAGTGTCTATAGATAGTGGGTCTCATTACCGGTTCAGCCTCGAGCTTTTCGTGCTTTATTATTCCAGCACATCAGTGATTCAGCAAAAACCACATCTTTCAGCACGAATATTATATTTATCTTTTACTTTTACTACGCGTTTAGTGTTTAGTCCGATTTCTTTCGCTACTTTACTTTAAACGAGTTCTTCACAAACTATTTTATGATGGGTTTTAAACCCTTTAAATCTTTTATAGCTTTAATGATATATTTATTTAGAATACTTGATCTGATATTATCGCTAAACAGCTTAACTTTTCGACTAAAAGGATGAAACTTCGTTAGTATATCTGAGAACTCGCACCACCTTACACTTATCTGCTGCATTTCATTAAATTATGAGACCTTTCCTAAGTCAAAAGTAATGCTGAACCAAGGTACAATTTTCGAAAAACTATTTTCCGACGACAATATGAGAAAATCGTATAAGTCATTCATATTAGTGGTTTAGAAAATCTATCATTGCTACACTAGTGACTTTGGTTTTCTGTTTTGTAACTCTAAAAAACTTCTTGTAATTTTCGATAGAGGCGCTGCGAAAGAATTCCGAAAGCTCTCTCTTGGATTTTTTTGAACTTGCAAAAAAGGACAGTTCTAATAAAAATGTATGTTCAACCCCACTAATTTTACTTATTTTATTATTAAAATCATTATCTAATTAGCTTTTGTGTAAATTTTAAATCAAATTGGAACATTTTTTATTCATTTCGATCAGCTGATGTGAACACAGGTTATTTTATGACTTATTAGTTGTTACTACAAAATATTAATAATGGTCGCAAAATCTCCGTGGTCGTCGGAAAAATAGCGTACGGCTATTTTCACACTCGCACAAAATTCGTCAGTTTCTAGCTCGTTGCGTAATATACTATTTCGTCTCCTTATATTAAAAAATGTATAAAATATCTTCGGATGGTTTACACTCCTTCGACAATTCTTTGCAAGTGTCTATGGTAACAATGATCTCTCCAAAAGTACCTGGAATAATAATCTGTTTCTGGAAAACTTCTTAGACAACACATGAAAAACTAGTGGCCAATATCATTCTATTTGAAAGACTGCTCAGTAATCTTATGTAACTTCTGTCTTGTATTTACAATAAAACCCTACAAACAGCAGGTTATTTTCCAAGAATATAAAAAAAACGTCAGAATCTGTCTAGTCTTCAAATCGGGAAATAAAAATAACAAATCAAGTTACAGACAAACATTTTTCTAAAATATTGGAAATCAATCTAACGGAACACATTTATTTTAAAGTTAGAAATAATATTTTAACTGAGCAACATGGTTTCATATCGCAACGATCTTCGTCAAATCTACTTAACATAACAAAGACCATATCTGAACATCTAGGTAATCAACTTCAAGTGGCCAATATTTATACAGATTTAAACAAAACCTTCGATAAAATTCAACACAATACACTCCTGGATAAACTAACGAAATATGACATAAATGGGAACAATAGGATCATACATTTTTGTAGTGTGGTTATTATTTTAGTTTCGAGGAATTTCTCTAGGTTCTTTTTTAGATTTTGTGGAATTTCACCTCTGGCACCGACGATGATAGGGATAATAGTTATTGGATCTGTTTCCCAAAGTTGACGGATTTCTTCGGCTAAAGGCATATATTTTTCATTACGCATGGCTATGTCAATGAGGTATTTTTATTTAAGTGTAGACTATGGTATGATCAGTAGGTATAGATATATCCCAGTAGATCCAGTGTATCAACAATAATTTTAGGTATATATTTGTAGTACGGTAATGGCTCTTCTGTTGGGTAATTTTTTTTGTAGAACTGGTTGGTGTATAATTTTAGCAAGGCGACTGAAAGGGCATAGACTAATAATGAATATACTTTTGAGTAAGAGAGGTCTTCAGTCCATATTACCTTTACCTTTTTGAAGATAACAAAATTGTGTAAGCCCATTTACATGTACACATCTGTTGATCTGTTACTTCCAGGTACATGTTGATTAATTTTTCTAAGCCACCGCCATTCTTGAGAGTACCGCCAAGTGTTTCCTTGTAGCCAAAGTCTCAACAGTGGCAACTTGGTTGTCCTTGAGGCAACTAAATCTTCGATGACGGATTGGTGACGAACTTGTGGTTCTTTCATGTAAAATTTTAGCAATGTTATTGTGTCTGGAAGTATTTTTTGTTGCTTTGTTACATAATCTACATTTATCAGAACTAATATTCTGGTCTTTTATTATATGCTTCCTGTAGTTAAGGATGGGTACTACTCCATCCTGAATGGAAAACTAAATCCTTTAGTTTGTAAAAATTACCATCCCGGCTACCTTCCATGAATTTTGTTTTCCTTTCTATTGATTTATTTTCTCTTCTTAGCTGTGCACTTCTAAGAGAGGTTCGTAATCCAGTGTACTTAGCTTCAGTGGAGTATAGTTTTTACCGGTTTTGCAAATTGCATGATGGAACTTGCTGTCTTCAATAATTCTTTTGAAGTATTCTCAGTAGCTGTACTTATTTCTGATGCAAGGTATGAAGATCCTTTCCCAACTTTATTTCTGGGCATGCAGAAACGTTCAACACTTGGTTTTGGTTGATGATCTCTATGGTTTGTGAATTCCACTCTTATTTTACGATCAAGAGCGTCAAGCTCAGTTCTTGTCCAACGAATGACGCCAAAGCGTATGTAGCAGATAATTTAGATTTTAGAATCTGAATATTTCTTTGTACGAGGGTTTTTTTAGTACGTATATCAAGGATATACGTATTAGGCAAAACCAGATTACGCTTAGAGAATCTCCTTGGAATATGCCTTGTTTTATGTCAATTTTTCCAATGTCGAGGTACTTGAAATTTGGATCTTTGATGACTAGCTCTGTTCTCCATGATTAATGCGACATTTAAGCATGTGACATAAGGACAGGTTGATTTCATAGATAGTAAGGGTAATTAATAAATATATTAATAATAATTATCATTATTATTTACTTCTTCTAAATGTTTGTGCTCTACTCTAACTTATTGCAAAAAATAATTAATTAAAGAATAAGTAGAGTTGTAAAAATGTAATCTCCTAATGTGTCGTATTCCGATTATTCGCCACATTTGCTTGGACCCATTAGGGCACTTTAAAAAAGAATAATGCAAAGCACTTTCTAGTTCAGCGCTGTTCAATGCGATAGGAACATGATGTATTTACGTAACATAGGATGATATATTCTCAATCCAATATCCGAGAGTCTAATCAATCTAAACATGTAACATAGGGTGGGTGAAGAAACGACAGTCGGGTTGGGATGTGCTAGTTAAACATGAAATAAGCCATTCAAATCTCTGCAATTTATTTACAGGTTATTTATAAAGGTCCTTTTTGTATGGACGTATAACTTACTGATCAAATATTAAAGGTACGGTCCCGGGCGGAGAAGATAGCAGATGGTTAATGGGGAAATGAGCAAAGCTTTATTACTTTTTTAACGGGGAGCACTTGTGTTTGAATTAGGGATGTACTTAATGCCACAAAACAAATACATTTGGAAAATTAATTACAACTACTGCCTTAATAGAAATTTATGCGAATAACAAAGAGGATTACAGCCCTAAATTTTATGCATTTTAAAGTTTCATTAAAAATTGTAATATAAAAAAGACATTAATATTGATGGGAATTTAGACTTTTATTTTCGTCCTTCTTTGAAGTAATCAATCCTTTAATGAGGATAATTTAAATATGATGGAACACGGCATGTAGGTAAACCAACAATTAAGGCATATTACGTCGTGGAAGACTGGTCTATGCTGCATGTACTTTGCTAAACACGATACTTGCATTAATTAATCTGATAATGTGCAGGGGAAAAGGCTGTCAAGAGACATCTTCAATCACGGGGTATAATTAATAGCTGCCATATTGCTCACTATGAACCATCTGCCACAGATATAAACCATTTAAAATTCATAACACTATGCCTACGCACTTCGCTCCGATCCTGCGGTATTAATATTATTATCATGCAGAACAATTGTTTATTGAAAGGGGGTGCTAAGAATTTCATCAGAATAATTAATTAAAATATTTGATTGCATAATTTTAGATGAAAAAAGACTATCAAGATTTTATGACAACATAGGGAAGCTCCATTGTGCAGATTCTAATATAATATTTACGAATAACACCGAAGATTGATGAGGACAATAAAAGGGATACGGAGGGACATATATTTCATTATTTGGAGAATAGATGAATCTCAGTCTGGGCTAATTGGTTTCGGGTCTAGGTAACGTTTATACAATCTGGCAAAACCCAGCTAAACAATCGTGGATTCAATTAACGCGAACAAAAGAAGAATTCCTGCTGCAAATGGCGGTTGCAGGAACAATTGCATTGCTCTCTGCTCAAATACAATACCAAGGGTTTACTCGAAAGCTTCTCGCAGTTAATTGTTATGTCTAATTTCAGGCTTCGAAAAGAAACCACACTTGTACGCCATTGCCTATAGTATAGGGCCATTTAGTTTGCTGGACCTTTCCAGTACTCAAGCATAATTAATTTAATTACACTAAAAGCCCGAAAATTTCCAAAAACATTATCTTTAGGTAAATAAAACAATTTTATGACGATACCCTAACACTAAATCCTAATTTTATGCCCTCAAATCTTGTAATGTAATAGATATTTTTTGCATCTTCTCATTTAATCCCAAATTTTTTAATTAAATAAGTTTGGTACCACTGTATTTGGTTTTAGGTAGCAAAATTTACACCATATCCTTTTGGTTTGCGTCTTTTCCAAAAATAAAATAATATAAAATTCTTGCCAAAAGCAGTTTTGTGTGATATTTCTGGTAAATTTTGTGAATTTAACATTTTTTTCTAAAAAACCAAAAATGTCGGATCCAAAATGGCCACCTACTGATTTTGAGCACTATAAACCATTTTTTAATAAAAAAATGTCGGCCATTTTGGATCCGCCATATTGTTTTTTAGAAAAAAATGTCAAATTCGAAAATAGCGACCTCAAAAATATGTCTTTACCAATTTTCATAAAAATTGAAAAACAGAAAGTAGTTTTGGGCACGTTTTCGGGCTTTTTTCCACTGTGCGACGTCTTGGCTAGGTTCTGGATAGATATGGCAACATCGTCGCAAAGCCGATGCTCCTCTTCAAATTGGCTGTTTCTAAAATTAGCTCTTCAATGTTCAACTAGTTGCTGGTATAACATTAACATGCATACATACATTACCATACATATAATTTATTATGCAGTTTGTATATTTCTCAAATAGTTCTTTGCAGAGCATGGATATTTTCTCGATTTTTTCCAAGATTTTAATTACCTGGGGCCATATATTCCTGAGCTATTCAACACGACGTATACGTCTTTCATAATTTGATCCTCGTTCAGTATTTTTGAAATTAATCCAAGTAAAGTACTTTTAATGTTCCAAAATCTTATAAATAATTTTTTATAAGGAAGTTTTGCCACTTCACTACGTTGTTTTTCAGTTTCCATGCTTTGTCTTTAGTACAAAGTCCGATTTTGTTCATTGCCATATTTTTGATCCTGAAGATATTAAGATGGATTCTAAACAAAAGCATCAAACTTGGTATAAAATATTGTGAATACAATAGAGAACAGAGAAGACTATCTCAGAATCCACTTTCCTGAATCTTTGGAACATCTTTAAGTTTCTAGATTTGGAATTTTGTCTTATCTTAATATTCGACCTATTCTGCTTGATATTCAGAAAAGAGACAATACTCCCTTAGTACTTCCTTAGTTAAAAAAAACATTTTAGTCTACCGATTTTAGAAGTAAACTAATATTTTCTTGATCTATTGATTTGTCTCCACCTTTAAGTACCTTAGGGAAAAACTATGAATTTCCTAATAATTCCCAAAATGTCCTCAGAAACAGATTTCTGTAATATGTCAATAGCTTAAAAGGCCACCTTCGCTTCATTCATTTTGTGAATTTTTCTTTCACCTGTTTATTTAATTATTTAATCGCAGTTATTTTTTCAATTGTGATAATAGTATATTATTTTAGTAGGAGTAAAAGTTCTTTTGCTCCGAATAAAACGTTGTATTATTTCTTCAAACGTCGAAATTTTTAAAATAGTAAAATAAAAAATAATTTAAAAATTTGACATTTAATTTACTTGCAATACATAATACAATACCAGTGTATATTAGGTTGCCTAAAATGCATTTCCACTCCGCCTTTCTAATCCTTGAAAATGCAAAGTATACCCGATTGTAACCGATTTACTTCGGAAACGCACGAATATGGCCATAGAATTAAGGAACATAAAAATGATTTGTTAAAACCTGTCAAGTGTCAGAAAAATAATATATTACGCTATCTATTTGAGTAGCAATAAGAACCAAATTTTATAATGCACGACAATCTAGTATGTTGGATATTTCTGGTTTATTTTAGCTGCAGCAAAAGTAGTCCTTCCAATTTTTTGGTACTTTCTTTATTTTTGTGCTAGTTGACGGCGACGACACCAAACCCACTCTTGTTGTTGACCAGTTTGATGATGACCTTTCATCGAAAATGTTTATTTATACCATTATTACTTTTGAAGATTGTCAACTTAGTTTTATGCAGTGAAACAAATGTTAAGATTTACCTCTTCACTAAAACGTCGTTTTACATACATGTTGTACAGTTTCTATGCTTTTTCTTCAGTAGCAACTAAATACTTTTCCTGAGTTTAGTACATCACAACCGCAGTTTTTCTGTAAGGCATTCCAAACTCTGAAAACCTTTACATCAGGAATGTTGTTCATGATGAAGTTTACCTTCATAGATTTTGCACTTACCCTTAAATTTATTTAGGGTATTCACTAACTTATCTCCTTAGCACATCTAGTTCTGCCAATAAGCTAATGAGACCAGATTTAGAGTTCCTCCACTGCGATAATCGTGATCATATCTTGTACTTCTCCGATCTTTATTCTAGCGGTCTTGTATTTTTGAATTCAGGATTTTGTGCTACTGGTTTATTTATGTTCTCTCTCTGTGTTACCATTGGCTTTCCAAAGATTATTTTCTAACTACGGAAGCTTTGCGTTCATTCAGTAGAATCTGTGGGATGTTTTCGGTTGTTGTTCTTCATGTAGAATGAGGAACAAGAATAAATAGATGTTTAGAGCGTAGTTGTGATAGTCAAATAGAAAAATCTAGATTGTTACTTGTTAGGCGTTTGAAGGAATATTTTGTAGTTACTATCAATGGAATGAACAAACGAAAGCAGTCTTAAAAATCAGAATGTAAAAATCTTAAAACTTTTTGCTCATATATTCTTAAAATAAAACATCTCCATTTTCTTGAATTAATGCAGCTTTTACTACACTATACAAAACAGCTGCAGTTTTCTAAAGCAATGCTCATGTTTTTTCAAGGTATACAAGCTTTTATTTCCACCTTTATCTTAATTTCTGAGTTTTTTACTACACTAATCCAGCATACTCTTAAAGCTCCAAACAAATACTTTTAGAGACAACTTACTAGAGATGAAACCATGCGATATTAACAAATGTTTGGAGTTGTTTATTTTGGATTGTTTTCACCTTTACTGATCCTTTAATTTGACACTTGCTCCATGCTAGGTTAAATTAAAGTCTTATTTGTTTGTCTATAATATAATTTCTTTGTGAAATTTTCTTGACAGATATCGTTTTTCCGTAACAGTTTTCATCTTATACGTTTTATTTTAACGTCTCGATATTTTATTCTAAGAAGACAACGACATATTGTTTTGCGACTTGTCTCTGCCAGGATATTGCGATCTCTGGCCGATTTATACAGCGCTCAAACTGCGCTGGATTATGAGCACGCCATGTGTTCATTCTACAAATCCTGAAACGGCAGGGAACATACGGAATACAGGCATTTGCCACATTTGTGTCACCTATCAAGTAGAGTCTTGATACCAACAACGATGTGCAATCACAAGAGTTTTTATTTAATTCATTGAAATGAACCTCTGCAATATTTCAAAACTTAATATTTAACAATTTATAAAATGAAATTGAGTTTCATTTAAAATTAACTGGCATTTTTGAAGTGTAATGTAATATACTCATTTTAGTTTTTGGCAGATTTAGTTTATTTACGAAAACTTGTGGCTTGGTGTTAAAGTTTGCCGACGTTCCACAAAAGTGTACATGATACGAATGCCAATTTCAAAGCTGGATATTGGGAATATCAATGATATGTCCCATTTCCATAACAATACCGCAATCAGCATGTATCAGGTCGTATTTTATATATAAAAATATTTTCGTTGTTTATAAATCGCATATAAATAGGCAAGTGGCTTAAAATAAAATAGGAGTATTTTATAACACGTGTTTTATTAAAATGGAAATATTGTGTTGTTGTCTAAGAGATTTATTTTAATTATCGAGTTAATGTTTAAAATTGCAACTTTATATCACCCATTTGTGGAGCTAAACAACGTTAGTTACTTTTACCTAATCAGAAGTTATGGCTTTTAGTTTCTGTAGCCAATAATGAAAGGCATGACTATTATCCCTAAGGACCCTATGTGACCTCCCTGGAGTTTTCTCGAACAATAGAGTAATCTACGTTATATTATGCGGTGTGATACATAAAAACATTTCAGCCCTTTAAAGGGTACGGACTGAATAAATACCCGGAGAATTAATCATGAGAGTTTCTTATATTAAATTTGATGCGGAGGTATTATAAAATTGGAATAATCTCGCAGCACGCAAGATCGTGTTTGTGCACAAAACGATAAAATTTAAGCGGTTATCAGTCATCATTAGTCATTACTGTCAAATAAATATAAAACGATTAGTCAAGGTAGGGTAATGTTAATATTTCTTATCGGGAATATGCGCGGCATTTCTTATTTGTATTATTTGTTCGAAATGCGTCAGCGACAAAAGAAAAGATTATTTTTTACAAAAGATAAATGCGTTTCTATTATTCACGAAGAGAGAAGAGGTCACGAAGTATTGTAGATCATGTGGACGCAAGCATAAAGAACGAGCCGGACATCCATCACGGGGAGGATAATAACACAATACAGTTTTCCGGTTGTCAAAGTATGGGAAAACTCGAAAACAATTTACTTGTAAGCAGCAAATGCAGTAGCAGACAGAAGTAATTTTGCATCGAGGTGATGTATTAAGCTTTAAGAGTAAAGGGAGGACGGTGCGTGCGTCGCTCAACATCTGACATTTTGATAGACGTTGAGTGATCGCGTATTACTGGTACTCGTACTGCATGGCACAGACCAACTTGGAAAAGCAATCTAAATACACTCTTCCTATTAAATTAAGGTTGATGGTTTTCCATGAGGTTCATTACTAAGATTGAATACATAGGTAGCTTTTACTAAACGTTTAGAGAAACAAAATTAATTCCAATTATTTACAGTATACCATTATACCCTCGAAAAGTCATCATTTACATTTCATCATTTATTTTCTTCAGGAGCTTATACATATTAAAGAATGACATTATATATCAACTTCATTAGTGAATTGTATCCCTTTCTATTGACAAGTACCTATTTAATCAATGTCGCTCCATGAAATTATACTTTTACTACCAATTCTTTCCTACAATCTACTTCGGTATGTACACTTTTATAGTACCTGAAGAAGCATTTTAAATGAAACAACTTATACAACAATATATAATATTAAATTAGAGTTCCACACCTTACAAGATTTATTCACCCACTCTACTTACAATAAGCAATTGTATATTGATTATTTTCATGCTGGACGATAGAAAACTAAACTATCTATAACTACATATATGAAATTAAACAAAATTGATTTTGTATATTTTATAAATAGATATGTTATGATGAAAGTACGTAACGTAAATTTGAGACTAAAATTACCCTCACAAATTTTTGTTAGATAATATTTCAAAAATTAAAGTCTTACTATTTTCAAGAAGATATACCAAAAGCCATTTTTATTGTCTCCAATTGGCATAAATCTCATGAAAATATCTTAACTTTTCTGACCAAAAAAAGTGTCGAATGCCCATTTTCAGCTAGAAATTTTAGCAATTCAAGAAATTTGGTCCCATGGAACTTTACCTATATCTTAAGGGTGGCCTTGGAATTAGTTTGGCTTCGTCTTTATCTTCGCTCACTTTCCTTTCATCCTATTATGGTGTTTTTTATAAAATTGATGAGAATCTGAACCTCTATGGTCTAATAAAATTCCGAATATTATCTTGAATCGTCATGTAAAATCTAATGAAAAAGTCTGGGATACTCCTCTTTTGGACTTTTTTGGTTTCTGGTCTAAGTAATCTGGTGCATGGTTAAATGCTCTTCCTGATGCTTTTTTAGGAACATTACTCGCTAATGATTCCTTCAGAATAGCAATTAGCCCTCGTGTTGGTTCTTCCCTATGTATTCAACACACTTGTTCCTGTGGCTCTACTATAAAATGAAGATGAACTTCATGGATTAAGTTGTAGATTTTCTCGACACCATGAAGTAAACGATATTATTAAAAGACCATTCTTCTCCAAATATTCCTTCAATTTTGGAACCATTAGGAACAAACAGGGACGGTGGAAAAAGGACTGAGAAAATGAGTATGATAGCCTTGGAGTTGTGGGAAACCTGTTGTTTGAGATGTTACTTGTGTTGATACCATGGCTCCTACTCATGTATCTGGTACTCCAATTTCTTCTCGAGCAGCTACATTAACTGGGGAAAAGATTAAAATTTCTAAATAAAGAAATCTGGAGAAAAGAAATTTCCCAGTTAGCATTGAAACTTTTGCAATTTGGGATTCTCTTGGTTTACGTTTTTTTGGTGAAATAGGAAAACAATTGCTATTCCGAAAGGTAATGTTGCCTCTGTCTTGGGTGCGCTTCCTAAAGGAAAATCTTTGGATGAACTTTTTTCGATTTCGTATTCCGATGATTTTTCTTCCAATGGCTTGTCCTCTACGAAGATAGAAGGTGTTTGTAATTTATTATTTGATGGTTCCTTTATTCCTTCAATAGATCCAGTTATTGGTTCATCAGAGATATCAAATGATAAATCAGTCTTTAAGTCCACCAAACAAGATCATATCGACAAACTATCTTCGAATTTTAAACAACATCAAGAGCCCCCGGACTCTGATAAATAGAAAAGGCTGTTTCGTACCGCTTCAAAACTTTAAAAAGGGATGGGGAGATGTCATTCAAACAGAGTATGAGAGCGACAGCATCATTTCGTTTCGTTTCATTTCTTGATTTCTATTCATCCGAGTCCGGGGGCAGGTTCTTTAATTGAACCACGATTGTTTTTTCGGTTTTGATAATAATTCTTATTTTAATATGAGGACCTCTAAATGCAAAAAAATATTCAAAAATGGCTGTCTCGACTAGATTTGACAAATCAGAACAAAAATTGAATAAAGGGTCCCTTAGTTACTTTAAATTTCCACATCGACACATTGTATGCTTTTTGATAGCTCAACTAATTAAGTTGGAACGATAATTTAAGTGGGTTCTTTAGTGACATTTTGGCTGATCATTCAAAAAGAAAGCGAAACCTTTATTTAGCTTCCAATTTATCACCTCCCCATACACTTCAGCTAAGAAACAAAATCAAGGATCATCCCCGCCATTTAAATCTTCTGCACAAATTTCACCAATTGAACCGAAAAAAATTTTAATTTTAATGCTTTGCCCAATTTTTCTACTAGTTTTACTATTGAAAGAATTACTCAAGTAAGAATCGGAGCAGATAGTAAAGTTTGCATAGAATGTAAAGAAACCACAGGAACTTTGATTACATGTGATGTTTGTCTCCATGGGTTTCATGTCAGATGCCATAACCTTCAATTAATGCAGTTGTATCGAAAAAAAAATTAAAAAATGCCTTATTTTTTCTTGATCTTTTAAGTACTATAACACCAAAAGTAATTTTCAGACTATTAAGGACTTACTATTTTTAAAAATATCTCCTAAATGTCTGGCTTAATGTTTACAATCGAAAAAAACATGATCATGACAATATCTTCAATGATGTTATTACCAAAACACCGTCAAAGGTTTTTGGCAAATAACTGAAAAACTAATAACAGCAACGATTTGAAAATAAACTCGTTTAAAAGCTGCTTTTAATTAAAAATAAAAATGTCAAAAACATATCTTGATTTTTCCTGATCTTATTAGCAAAATAGTGCGAAACATACGTTTTCCAACGACCATATGAGAAAATCGTAATGTCATTCATATTAGTGGTTTAGAAAATCAATCATTGCTACACTAGTGACTTTGGTTTTCTGTTTTGTAATTCTGAATTACTTCTTGTAATTTTCTATAGAGGCGCTGCGAAGGATTTCCGAAAGTTCCCTTTTGGATTTTTTTGAACTTGCAAAAAAGGACAGTTCAAATAAAAATTTATATTTAACCTCGGTAATATTATACTTATTTTATTATTAAAATCATTATATAATTAACTTTTGTGTAAATTTTAAATAAAATAGGAACATTTTTATTCGTTTCGATCAGTTGCTTCCGTCAAAACAGCGCCACCTACAATTAGGTACATTTAACTAAAAATGTCAGCTGATGTTAAAACAGGTTATGTTATGACCTTTTTGTTGTTACTGCAAAATATTAATAATGGTCGCAAAATGTCCGTGGTCGTCGGAAAAATAGAGTACGCAACTCGCAAGAAAGTGAATTTCGTCCTCCCAAAGTTTACAAGCGAAAGGATTATAGTAATAATAAAAGTGGCATAAGAGTTAAACCACACAAGGTATCTTAAATCTCGTCTTGCTGGGATTGCAGTATATTTCAGTTCAGATGAAATTGAACGCAGAAGATATTCGTATCCATTAAATTGCTAAAGATGTCAAGGGATTGTAAATTAATATAAAAAATCAATTTCTACACTAAATGATAAGAAATGTACAGAAACTCTGGAAGACTTTTTCTGCTCCCCTGTATAATCAATAAAATTATATATTTTAATATATTTTGTTGAAGTTAATCTGTCGCACTTCTCCCCAAATGCAATATCCTATCAATTTTAAAGGATTTCTTCCTTGGGTCCAATAAGACCATTTATTTTGACAGGGCTTACACTTACCGCTTATATTTTCATACTTGGTCGCATTCCTGCACCCTTAAGCCTATTAGATTAGGATGCTTTCGTTTGTTATTAAGAGGGGCCAGTGTTGACTCACCTCCTGAGGTCGTTCGTTTTCTGTGGAAGGTGCAGGGGATGATGACAATTCCGAAAGAACACATGGGACCAGTGCGATCCAGATCTTGACGTGACTCATGTTTGTACATTATATTAAATGCATACGTATTAGAGATGTAGACCCACGTCGCTTTTAGCGATTTTTTTGTTGCGCTATTTCGAAAGGCGGAAACCATTTCAATTCACGTTTGATATGAATGGAAGGAATAAAGAGCGATCCCGCCCGAATGTTTTTCAATTCATTACCACTATAAGTATGGTCCCTATTGTCCCATTGTGCCTTACCACTGAAGTAGTAGGCACTCTCGAAGTAAGTTTTCAACAACGGTAAAACTACCTGAATTTATTAGTGCGGACATTCAATTTGAGATGAACATGCACACGCATAATCATGTTTTTAAATGGCAGTTATAGAGAACTTTACCTATTTCCTAATAAAACTCAGATTTATTTAATAGCTTCGCGAATTTTGAATGCATTCAGGAGCATTCTTGCGGAAGACGCGATAATACTCCATCCCGCACGTGGAGTGACTTAAATATTCATAATACAAGAGCAAATCGTTTCTGAATGCTTTAAGTAAATGATTTATGAAATATTTCAAGCTATTTATTTCGAAAAAAAATTATTGCTTGATTTATAATAGGTTAGGTTATAAAAGGCAGCACGTTCGTAGCGGAGACATATTTTCCAATTTGTTGTTAAACCTGGCTCCCCGTGGACTACACTTCTCCCGTTTGTATCTTTTATAAAAGCCAAAGTGTGTCTCCAAAGAAATGTATACTTGTTAAGAGAATGGATTATTCAACTACCTTGTTTTTATTTTAGTTAACGGAGTACCTAACTGCTTTTATTACAGTTTATAGTCATTTGAGAGTTTTATCCTCCATAAGAAATAATTATCCTGAATGGCAGTAATGAGAGATTAGAGTCAATTTCGAAATAATACATGACTTTTACATAACTAAAGGTATTGAACAAAATTTTGATGGTTATAAAATTGAATTCATTACCTTTGCGCAAGGTTAGTAATCCATGAACGCAAAAGTGGACCCTATTGAATACGACGTAAGGGTTACAATTGTATTTTCAGGTGTAGTGTTAAAAGAAGCGCTACGATAGCGTTCCCAGTATATTCGATCTTTTGCAGAGTTTGTAAAGAAAGGATCAAGCACACTCCAGGATACCTACGGTGTAATATTCATTTTAAATCCTAATACATACGATACTCTTTATTAATTATTTATATTTTGATAGTAATCTTTTAATATCTGTTGATTTTGTAAGCGCTCCCGAAGAATTCATTTTTTTCGCAGTTTTTTTCGAGCGTCCTCCGCGTCGACTTTAAAAAATCATAGCTCCGCCGGGTTCGCAATCGAAACGACCAAATCAGGCCCCCTTTTTGACCCACATCCGCATATACTATATCCAAAATTTCCGACCCTCCTAAGTTAATCCTGTGGCGAGGGCGAATTTTTCTTTGAAAACAAAAAACAAAAAGGTAATAATGTTTAGCTTTTGACTGTGGCCAGAGGGAAAAAAAGCAGGAATGGCATTTTTGTAAAGAGGAAACAGACTTACGTACCCATAGCGGAGCAGTTTCTCGAAATTTTTGTTTGTATCTCATATTCTGACGCTTGAAAATCGGGGTAAAATTTTGGACATTATTTAACGAAATTTAAAAAATCGTACCTACCAAAAGACTGGGCCGATTCTAACAAAACGCAGCTTATATTGTGGCTAAAAGTACCATTAATACCCAGAAAAATAATCGGTTTTATCCGGCGAGTCCAACGGCGTCGGGATTTTTTTTCAAAAGCGTAGAAAAATATCGATAAAAAACAGCGAGTAGAGAAAATTGGTAGAGGGAATGTGGCCAAAACAGGACAAAAATGAAAAATCGCTACACGTCACCTGCAAGAGAATTGATTGAAGTCGGTTTGAAGTTTTGAAATCTCTATCTTTTCATTTCACCTCACACTGACCTATTAAATTCAAAATTGTGTTTTTTTCAAGCCCCAGCGACCAAAATAATCGCTGTAAGGTAATGACACATCCTATCGTCTAACTAAAATATGCGTTGGAATGAGATTTTCAAGTACTACCACAGGACGCGTTGATTTTTTTTAATTTCGAAAAAAAATTCAAAATTTTAAACGACCAAAAAACTTTGTAAAAAATGCAATTTTGACAATTTTTTTTACCCCCTGCCCCTTTATCGATTTTAATGAATATTAGCTTATCTTAAAGGTTTTTGCATAGGCTTTCACACAAAAAAAAAAGATTCGTTTTGATATCTTTATTTGTTTAGAAGTTATGATCGAATAACCGTTGAAAATTTTAAAATTTCACTTTTGGACGAAGAAATTGCTATGAATTTTTTGATTAATCGGAAAATAATTAAATTTGACCGAACCAGTTCGCCGATTAGAACAATTTATGGCTTACATTGACCGATAAAAAAATATTTTTACTTGTATTACAGTTTCAGTGATGTGTATACGTGGCGTATTTATGCGTATTATGAAGATAACAACCTTTTCAACTTTTACTATAGTTATATCTCAGAAACGGTGGCTCTTAGGAGAAAAAGTAATAAGTCATTTTTTATAGATAATTATATGATCTACAATTTTTGCTAAACTTAATTTTATAATAAAACTTACCGTTTTGCTGAAAAATGCGAAAAACTAATTTTTAGGACCTTTGACCTTGAATAAAATTTTTTCCAGGTACGGGATCGATGGGGACTTTTCAGAATTCATTTATAATGGTGTTACGAACATTCATACCAATTTTTACCTCTACGCTAATTTTTGCACCTTTATTACGAATTTTTACTGCTAAATTGACCGGAATATCTTGACTTCCTTATTTTTTTATAATTGGTCCTTTCTGAAATTAAATTGATTTCTCAGAAATACAATTGATGCCTTCTGAAATACAATTGATCTTTTCTGAAATACAATTCACTATTCTGAAATACAATTGGTACTTTTTGAAACTGAATTGATTATTATGAAATACAATAGACGCTTTCTGAAATACAATTGTCCATTCTGAAATCGAATTGATCTTTTCTGAAATACAATTCACTATTCTGAAATCCAAATGTATTCTTCTTTTTAATCTTAAATTTGGTAAAAAAATCAATTTCCGAAGTTCTAAAAAACACCCTTATAGCCCTATATAGCGCAAAAACAATGTAACAAAACATAAAAAAGAAACTCAAAATAATGCGTGCGTGTTCTTCTGCCTGCTGAAAATTGTTAAATTTTGATTTATGACACTGCGTGTTATATATATTTATTAGCCTATATTACCAGTAAAGATAATACTTTTAATAATATATTTCCTTTCAACCAACTTCAAGTAACTTTTGAACATCCAATCAATCATAATAAAAGTAATGCAATAAAAATTATTATATAACATATAAGTTTTTAATCATTTATTAAAATATCCTGCTCAATTTTAGAAGTTTGAGCTATATAAACTTTGATGTAGAGCAAACAAGCAATATAAAATGTATAATATTTTATGTATATGTACTCTCACCATAAAATTATGTGGGGTTGAAAAAAGTTTTGGTGAATATCTTTTGAATATGAAATAAATATTATTATATTTTAATGGGTGATGTTTATAAAGATATGCGTGTAGTATGTTTAAAGATAGCCACAAACAAAAATATTTTCAACATAACAAAGCACATTATTCATTGGCGCCTAGACGCATATAGGAGCAATTAATTATCGTACCCACTCGTAAGCAATTAATCAAACTGGCGGTAATTTTTAATTATCCCGGCCCTATTTTTCCTACATGGCCGAAGGGGTTTTCTATAATTTTCAATTTATACATCGACCATTGGGGTCACAACATATGGTGGGTGTTCACCTAACGAGCGCCTTTAAAAATAAATATTTTTTATTTGTTTAACCATCAAGAGTTCGTAATTAAATGGCTGTAAATTTTCTTCTTCGATTCGTTTTGGTGAGAGAATTTTTTTGGAAATAATTATTTCCGTCGGCGCTCATAAAGTGGCCGCACATCACCTGACCATCAATCTACGTCTGACATTTTTACAACTCACCTTTTAAGTAGCGATTTTTTCGGGCTTCATAAGGGATGTGTGGCGGCGTGGTAGGTAAAGGTCGGGTGGTCTTAAGAAGGTCTTAAGGCGTCAGAGGCGTTTTCCGTTCCGCGTGATCCGAAATTACTCTGCCAGCATTAGGAAAGAATAGATTCAATTATCATTACATCAATGGCACCAGCCCCAACGGTCAACGGGGCTTTACGCCTTCAAAGTTTCCCTAGACCTAATCAATTGGGCATGCTTAGAACACTACTTTCATTGTGCTTATTCATTGTTAACACCGATCGTTACCATTTATTCTTCGCGATTGATGTTCACCATAAATCTTTCCATTTTTAAACAAGATTATTGTGAATACAAAATATCCAATAAATATTATATGTTTGTTCCGCTTCCTCTTTATACAACCCTTATCTTTATCGTTGGAAAAACACTTGGAACTTTTCTGAAAAACAAATCTATTACTGTAATTTAAAAATAATCAATACCTTTATAGCTAGCAATAAATGTAATTTAGAACTGAATGTACACGTAAGTTTTCAAGAAATTTTCCTGAAAAGTTACAATGTTTACTTTAATGATTTAATGAAATAATTTATCTTCTTCATTCAACGCTCTAAATAGCGATAAAGTAATTTTAAATCCATTTAAAAATTTGAAGGGCAATTAGGCATCGCTTAAAAATAATGACGTTTGATTGATTTGATTTGATTTACATTAAATAATCATCACTCATCTCTAAATAATGCTTCGATGCAATCTTTTGAAAAAACTTTAATAGGGTTTGGTGGTGCGTATAGGGTGCACTTGCCGTAAGGGATGTTCGTCTCCCATATGGCATGGTCATATCTCTCCCTAAATATTTTCTTTTGTAAACTAGGTCATCTGTTCGATTCGAAATGTATATAGGCGATAAAATAAATCACATATACCTATTGAAATTGTGGAACGTACACGTATCGACTAGTAATCAAAAAACCATAAAGAAAACTGCTGCAATAAATATTAAATTTACATTGTCTTTTATAAAGTTTTGTAAATATTTAATTCTCAAAAGAAATTAACGTTCAAACTACACATAAAATTCATAATTAAAGGTCTACCTACTTAATTTTTTCATATTATCCAATTTTATGGCAATCTCTAGAGAATGGTGAAGGAAAACTACAACTACTTTATATGCTTTAATACTGTTATTTTCTATTCAACAAAAGGAAATAAAACATCTTCTTTTAGGCCAAACCAGGAATATGAACACCCAAAATTATGAAGAATGGCGTACTTCATTTGTTATTAGTTTTTAATGTTTCAAGAAAAAGTTATTCTATTTTAAAAGATCCATCAAAACAATGAAGTGGTTCGCAAAAACGTATGTACCTCACTAAAAATAAAACTTTCAGCTAACCCATTTTTAAACAAAATTATTACTGGTTATGAAAAATGGATGCTTTAAGCTATGGTTGTCATCAAATCAGAAGGCTATTTGGTAGGATTATAAAGGAATTACAGGTAAACGTCGTTTTGCACCGGTTCGCTTTACTCCGATTCACAATTACGCCGGTAAAATGATATGATATGATTATATTTTTTATTTTATTATAAAATCAAAAGAATATTCAATTTGTAGTTTCATTATGGGCGACAATAGTGATTTTGAAACCAAACATTGTGCGAAAAAAGCACGAAAAATGTGTGTTCATTTTACGCCGACGGAACCCTGGCATCAAACGACGATTACCTGTATTTATTATGAAATGTTAAATTCGGTGCAAAATGTTAACTATAGTTGAACCGGCCAGCAAACAGAAAATCCAACATAACTGAAATTAGTAGTAGTCTCTACTACCACCCTCCAACTAGTAGTTCCATGAAGTATGTTGGAGATTAGAGAAATTAATTTATTTTTCTGCATCATCCTAGTTTTTGGATTAATTTAATATTTCTACATTTTAAAAGAAACGCTTTTTTGAAGCCCATCTTTAGATTAGTTACATAATATGGTTTCACTAGTATTTTCAAATATTTATTTTTTTCATCTTATTAGTGTCAAGTTCATAATTTTTACCATTTTCAAAAATCCCAAGAATAGTTTAATTTCCCACATCCTTGGATCGCCAACTACTGAATTTTAAAAGGTTTTATCATTTTATTTTTGAAACTAAAATGTTGCCTTTTGTTAAGAGCATTTTCCTATACACACGCGATAAATTTAATAACAAGGAATAGAAAATCCATGCCACTTTTCTGGAGCTTCTTTGCAAATTATGACCAAATAACTGATAATTAATGCGAATCCCTAGAGGGCGCGCGAATTTGGGAGGAAAAATTGTGAAAAATCATGAAATCGAGCATTAGTTCTGCAGTCATAACTCAAGTTTCCCTCGTTAGATTTTCAATTTTTTTTTCAGATTTATAATCTAAATTGATTAGGCGACATGCTGCCAGAGAGTTACCTTCTGCAACCCAGCACAAAATTAATTAGAGGGATCCAAAGTTAAGGTACATTTAGATCATTATATTTTTTTTTGTACATTCTCCATTTTTTTTTCATTCTGGCAAAAATTAAAGAAATGACTTCTAAATCATCTACAAAAAAATTATACAATAATGTTGTTCGTACTAGCTTTTATGACTGCAGAACTAAACCACTATATTTTCCGTTTGGGAAATTGCTCTTAAGGCTCGGAAAACTTGAAAAAAAGCTTATTGTAAATAGTGAAGTTTCTGCAGAATTGAATAGATAATACAACTAGCATTATGCTGAAAAAATATTATTAATGGCTTTATTTATGAAAAGATGTATACCCAGAGGACTGCTTTCTTGTCACCCCATGAGTCAGTCTTTAACATTTTTGAGTCAAACTTGTATGAAAATTTCCTAGAATAATTAAATTAATTTTAGAATTTTGGAGATTTCTGACAAAAAACGCAGTTACTAGGACCTAAGGGAATATCACCAAAATTTATCGAGAGAATCAAGCGATAGGCGATAGGGTATTTGAGTGTGGTAGAATAGAATAGAAAAATTTATATTTATGGTTAAATACATACTTTTTTGTTTCATTTTATAGACCAAAACCTTTAGGTCATCAATTTCAGTAAAAAATACTAGGAATTCAAATAATTTTCAATAAATTTCTTGATAACTAATTTATTTGTCTTCATATCTTCGATTAGCATAAACACTTAATTCCTTATCTATCAATACCCATTAATTATTATGCATCAAAAATTGCTAACTTTTGTGTTCTTGGGAGAATCGACTTTCAAGTACCGGATGTATTTATTTTACGACCAACTAGGTTCCCACATTTTTCGTGTGATTATCGGAGGTAGTAAACAGCTGATAATTCTCCTGAGGATGCGGCATATGATTAGGGCGTAGCAATATAAAATTAAAACAAGTCTTCTTATAAACTGAGTTTAATGGAGATTTCCGTATTTTTTATATTTAAAAAATAAATATCAGTTTTAATTTTTTATAAACAACCTACTACAACGTAAAGACATATGTTGTCTTTAAAATAAACCGCCCTGTGGCACACACGCTGCGATGTTTACTTTATAATAAATAATTCCAGCACTCACATATTGTTGCCTATTTTTTGTTAAATGCCTAGTACGGGGTTTCTCTAAAAAATCTGTACAAAATGATACCACATACTCCTGCAACCAAAATAAGACGATTTAACCAAGCTTATCTCCATCCAAAAGTAATTTGTTGGATATCTCCAGATCATCAAATTTCTTTAAAATATTTCAATTTTTTTAAATTACTAAATATCGGTTTAAACTATCGGGATAAAAAATCTGGTATTTGTAAGGGAAAAAGGTATACAACGTGGTCATTTTACAATTCCAAAAAACTGCCCCATTGCTAGGTCTTTTGAAATCCATTAAGAAATCCAGGACATTTTGCAACATTCCCATATATTATGAAATAACTGAAATTTCAATTTTTCATTTTCCCCAAAAAGTATAGTTTTTTGAAATTTTCGAAAATTTCCCATACTTCACTATATTTTAAAAAGTACGCATTGGATCGCGCTAATATTGCTTAATTCATTATTAGCGAACCCAAATCTATTGGAAAACGGTAAAAATGGGCAATTTTTTTTTTTTCATTTTTAGATTTTGTAGCGAAGAGGGTACCCTTCACTATCATTTTTTTACGGCCACTTAAATGGCTGTAACTTCCAAACTACCGGTCGTAGCCCAAATATTTTTATTTCTCTGTAATCAGCAGGCTTAAATCTATAATCGTAGCCTATACCGGGTGGAAATGAAAACCGGGTCACCTCGATAACTTTTTTATTTATGAATAAAAAAAATTGAAATTTGGTTCAAAAAAACAAATTTTATGTGTATTTTTTATTTTCGAAATCACTTCCGGGTAAAACCGGAAACACCATGAACTTTGTTTTTTTAAATGTAACATCCCATATTTTTTTCAAAAAAAAAAGGTTTTCGAAGTCGGTGAAAAGTACCAAAACTAATTCTAAATAATTCAAATACCTAAATAAAATTGTAATTTGAAAAAAAATTTAAGTGGTTTTTGAACTATTAATTTTTAAACTTAGTTAATGAAGATTTTATCAAATATCTCACTTTTTTAAATGCCATGATGCCGGGTCATTCGACTTTTTAAAAAGAGGATTTTATAACGATTATTTATTTTATGTATTTGAATTATTTAGAATTAGTTTTGGTAATTTTCACCGACTTCGAAAACCTTTTTTTTTTTTGAAAAAAAATTTTTTTTCGCAAAAAATAAAAACTAATATCTCAAAAATACTTCTTTTTTAAAAGTATTTTAAGCCATGAATAAAAATATGGGATGTTACATTTAAAAAAACAAAGTTCATGGTGTTTCCGGTGAAACCGAAAGAGATTTCGAAAATAACAAATGCACATAAAATTTGTTTTTTTGAACCATAGAACATAGCCAAATTTCAAATTTTTCTATTCATAAATAAAAAAGTTATAGAGGTGACCCGGTTTTCATTTCCACCCGGTATATGAAATTCGAATATTTTTGAAAAACAGTATAGTTTTTTAATATTTTTGAAAATTTCCCATGTTTCAAAACGCTATATTTTAAAAAGTAGGCATTGGATCTCACTAATAATTCTTAATTCGTTATCAGCGAACCCAAGTCTATCGGAAAACGCAAAAAAAGGGCGATTTTTTTTTTTTGATTTTATAGCAAAGTGGGTACACTTCTTTATAATTTTTTTAGGGCCACTTAAATAGCTGTAACTTCCAAACTACTGGTCGTAGCCCAAATATTTTTATTTCGCTGTAATCAGCAGGCTTAAATCTATAACCGTAGCCTATTCTTTATATGAAATTCGAATATTTTTGAAAAAAAGTTTTTAGCTACAAATAAAGCACTATATTTATCCATAAAAAGTTAGAAGACATTTTTTGGATGTGTATGTCCTACTTTTGACCATTTACGTAACGTGCAGAAGTAAAACATGTCCAAAAATACAGTTTTCCTGTATAAATTCATAAACCAAATTTAAGGCCGATCGTGCAAACCGATTCGAAATATTTTCAAAAAATTAGATTTGTCGCTCTGGAGCACCTTAACGAAGCACTTTTGGATAAAGATTAAATAAGTTTGGTTAAATCGTGTTATTTTGGTCTATGGCATATGTGGTATGATTTTGTATAGAGCTTTCAGAGACACCCTGTATGATACTATTCGAATATTTTATAATATTGGGTTTTAATAATCATAAATCATGACAGTGGCATAAACAAACACAAATGTGTAATTATATTTTGACATAAAATAAATCAAGATTTAAGAGCGCGTTATTTTGATTAAAAACTAGTGGAGTAAACCCCTTGATAATAAAAGATACTTAACCACGAAATTAATTCCAATAAGCACATCTAATCGTAAAAAAGCGTGTTAAGAAATAAAATATGTTCTCTTCGTGCCTTTCGTCTTAACGAGAAACACAATAGCTGGGATATTAATATTAGACAAAAACTAAGGACTATTCACACCTCCCGTGGTGTTGGGAACGATATCCTATGGTGGTGCGGACAGGGCGCAATCTTGATTCCTCGGTCCAAAACCGCCGGGGGTCACCAGGGACCCCGACAGAAGGGCGGACTCTCGTTAGTACATAGGGTGTTATATTACACTTCTAGGAAAGGTTAAACCTGCGAAGTAGCACCAAGAAGACAATGTTTCGATTATGTTTTTTTTATTTCTTTCCCTGATAAAACCCCATACAGTTTACTTTATTTATCTTTTAGGTTCGACGAACTTTATTTATATTTATGTATTGATCAATTTTTGAAATTTAAGCAAATATAACGTTGATATACACAGTTTAAAGTTAAACAGACCAAAATGTTAAATCTAATTAAAAATAGTACACGAGCGCTTTATTGAGTATCTTCAGTATTTAAATATTTATTCTGCTACAACATTATAGCAGTTTATAAACAAATTAAATTGATTTTAAAACAGGGAGCATTGAACGTATTAAAAATCGAATAAAACTTTTCGCTTTTAAAGTAATTATTTAATGAAAGCTAACCCATTATACGCTAAAATTATGAGTTCTTACGTGTCATTCTTTTATTCTTTAGATTTATGTAACGAAGGTGTAATAAATTTAGTTCTTTGTCTAAAGATTTAAGAAGAAGATTATGAAAGCAAGTAAATTATGTTAAGCACTTTACATGAAAATCTTTACACATTTATAATTGTTTAAAATAAAAGAAAAGTATTTTTAATAAGGAAAACTTCCTTATAATAGATAATAACCATTATTTTTGGCCATTAAAACTTTAAGCATCGATTGTTAACCAAATTTTGAAGCTAATGATGGTCACTATTATCAAGTGCAACTTTGTAATTTTTGTGGAACAAAAATGTTGCAGGCAATTATAATTTAAGAAAATTAAAAACGCGTTGCTTGGTAAATGTTGCACAAAAAAGTAATTATGCGAATTTCTTTGTAGTAAAATTACTTGGGGATAGGCATATGTTTTGTTATTAAATAAAGGGTTATAATTAAAAAAGAGGGCGCCCAAGGGTTTTGGCGGATCAAATTGTCCTCGGTAGTCAGATGTTCCCAATCAACATTAAAAATGCAATCGCCATTATAAGTGCATTGCTCTATGGCTCTCCAATTCAATGATTAAATAGGTCTCCTACTTTGTTCTGCACTTAGCCCAAGGTCCTTAGGGATGATAGGTGCACGTGCGACCCGTGCGATACTCACAAATATTAGCATATATGAACGGCTACCGCAAGATTCGCCTCCCCATGCGGAATAATAAAAATATTTATTTTATAATGCACATAAGTTGATGAAGAGTTTATTAGATTAATATGCTTGGTGTTTATTCTCCTGAACGGAATTGCTGCGTAAACATTGTATGAGTACCTAGAATGGGCTCGTCTTTGATTATTTTCTAGGCGCACACACACGCCAGCAATTTTTCATTGAGTAAACAAATTTTCAAAAGCTTCGAGCTAAGTGTTTTTATTCAGAATACAATAAATAAATACTCGCCTTGTCGACTATTCGTGCCTGCAGCATGGGAATGAAGCAAATATTTTTCAAAGAACTCTTATCACATGTAAAATTTGTGCATGCAATAAAATTTAATATTTATAACTATTTGAACAATAAGCGATTGCAGTTTGATGTGGGTAAATATTTGCATAAAATTAAAGGAATTGTCGTGTACGCTCAGAATGATTGCAAGTAATCCGTAATTTAGTGCCAATTACATGCGCAAATTTGCATTTTGAGTGTAATATTTAAATAACAAAAAGAAGCATATTTAACAAAGTACTTAGCTCGAGAGCCCAAACAAGCAAATTATGAATGCGAGTTGTTACATTACGAAATTTAAGCGAGCTTAATACAAACAGGTGGATACTTTAGTTCTTTAATGTAAGTACTAAACTTTAGTACATACAAAAATTATTGAGCAACGAGATTATTTTTAAAATTTACAACATTGTATTCAAATTAGGCAAAGAATCGAAAAATCGTTAAAACTACCAAACAACATTATATTCTTAATAATTAATTTATCAATAAACTTCAAAGTATTTTTTACTAAATTTGTGAATAGCCTGTAAAAGGTAACAAAAGAAAAAATACAGGAAAAAGAAAGGTCTAGTACTCATTCAAATTTCAGGAATTTAGTTAGAAATTGGTTTACGATTGAAAATCTACTGTAATTTTATTAAAAAATACAATTAATATTATGAAATTCAAAGTAGGAAATTAATTTTTAATAAACAATTATTGATGAAATTACTTTTTTTTATTATAGTCATTGATTATAATTAATATCTGTTGTTTAATATGGAGGTATTTGAACTTATTTTTTTAATAGTATCTCTATATTATTTATTATTTATAACCAGTATTGGAATGTTTGATAAGGTATACATAAAACCATTAAATTCTGTTTGCGGGCGATTAAGTTGGCTTCAAAGAGATAACTTTGATGATAATTTGAATGAAATGTGAAAATACTTAATTAGTATAATTAGTTTTCTTCCCCAAGATCAATTTTCATAAAATATTTTATAAAATATCAAAATTATACAGGGTGTCCCACAACAGATTAAAGCGTAGAAATTAAACGGTTCATGGAAGTTTTTTTGAATGAAATTTTTTTTTTTATAATCGCCAACGTTTGGCATAAGTTCCAGTAAATATCAAAAGGTGACTTTAATATTCTGATTTGAAATAAATCGATTCTATGCAAATCGTCCATTACAAACCGCATAAAAAACTTAGATATTTTCAGTAACGATTTATAGTTTTGCACAGAATTGCATCATTAATCTTGAAAGAAGTTGGAGTTCAAAAAAAGTTCAGAAAAAGTTAGATAATATTAAATTTCGGCCACTGGCTGAATTTGGCAATTTTCTCGTTTTAAACGTCAAATGCCCTATTTTTTGTAATTATTATTAAACATTGGTAAGGTGTAAATGGTTGTGACAAAAATTTTTTTCCAAAGTTTCAACTTTGTTTTGGTAATTTTTTTAATAAAATTATTAAAACTACTCTGAAATAATTTAAATACGTTTTTGAGAAACCAATTTCTATAATTTTTAAAATGCGTTTGTTGCATATATCTTTATCTTTTTCAAATGGCATGATAGTAAGGCCATTTAGATTTTTTCCGATTACAGAGATACCCAACATGTATGTTCGAACTTTATCGATTTCGAACATTATCGAGTTCAAACTTTATCGAGTTCGACCTTTATCCACTTGAAACTTATGAAAGTTCGAACTTTATTGAATTCTAACTTTATCGAGTTCGAACTTATGAAAGTCGAACTTTTATTAATATCTAGAACGGGTTCGAGCAGTTCGATTTTTTTTTAAGTTCGAACTAAGTTCGAGTTCGGTGAACAGCATTAGTTCATGGTCAACAAAACCCAAATAGATTTATTATTTAAATCTTAAGTTAAATCCGAAAGATATGTACTAATGCTTGAAATCGTATAAATAGCCCCTGTTTTCTAGGTTCATACTTTTGCCACCAGATGGCGAGCAGCATTCTAGAATTCCCAATATTCTGTAATAATTCTGTGTTTGGTATTCACGACTTCTAAGAGTAAATACGAACTCTGGTGGTCAATTGAAAAGCTAGAAGGGGAGTAAAGAATAAAAATCTATTTATGCTATAAAAGCTAGTGCAGTTACTAAAACCAATCAAAATTCATAGCACATCAACTTCCTATATTTTTTTAGAAAATTCATGTCAAAATAGCGCCATCTATATCTAGTCAAAATTCCCAATATTAAAGGTGTCATGTACTAATTTTTTGCATCTTCCATTGGAGTAAGTATAAGAGAAAAATAAATTCTTTCCACTACCTAACAGAATAATAAAACAAAAATTATAAATTTAATTAAAAAAAAGTTTCAACAAAAGATGTTTTTCGAAATAATTATTTTGCGACATGACACCTTTATCCACTTGTGTCTTCAATTATAAGTTCTTCATTTAAGATGTCAATGACAATGTTAAAATATTATTACTAACACATAGAGCCTGAATCGCAGGATATAAAAAAAATTAAGATTTAAGGTGGTGTCAATAAAATATGAGGAGATTTAAAACAAAACCCACATGTTCCAAAAACAATAATTTGATAAATTCTTAAAAAACAATTTAGAATACTCAAGATTGATCTTATATTTTTAACTTTATATAATTCTTTAGATATTCATATCTTCTAAAATACAGGGTGTATTTGAGAAAGTGTCGGATAATCTAGGAATGGATTTTTGAAGCAATTTTAAGACAAAAAGTAAGAATCCTTTTTTCCTCAAAAACGCTCTATTACGGAAATTCAGGGCATTGAAGTTTTCTCATTTTTTTTTCAAGTTAATACCATAAAATCTACATTGTTAATGATTGGCTCAAATTTTGCACATACCTTACTTTTGGCAGCCGCCTTGAGATGAATTCTCAAGTTTTCAAAAAAAACAGTTAGGGTGAAGTTTTTCGAGTGAATTAACCATTTGAACTTTTTCCCTTTTAGCGGAAAAAAATATTCTTACATTTTGTCTTAAAATTGGTCTAAAAATCCATTCCTAGATTACCCGACAATTGTTTGGAAACATCCTGTATATTTTCTGAGGTTATGGAGATAATGTTAAGAATAACACAAGATCTTGTCAGTTTTGCATACATCAAAGGACCATGTGGACTTTAATTTTGACTTATCAGGAATATGTAAGGTTTGAATTTTTATATTTTCATCATACGTGGTTTGATTTTTGTTATTTGGATCATGTGACCTTTGATTATTATTTTTAGAGTGGTTTCAGAAAGTTTTTAATAAGTAAAAACTCAAAAAAGCTGAATTTTGTTTGCTTACAGAAATATTTAAAATGTTATAAAAATTACTTTCATGAACTTTGTTTATATGAGAATACATTTCTTAATAAGTGAAAAAGACCACATTGATAATACTTCGAAGACAATACCACACTGGCAATACAAACTAGTTAAAGTCACATTGACTGTTGATTTGTTAAATATCATTTTCAGTCATTCTCCTTCGTTGGGATTGAAATTCGTTCATTTCTAAAGAATTTTGGATAATATTCTTACCCAGATAATACAAGAAGTAAACAACAATTTATATCGATAATCCTTGAAGCTCAGGAACTATTTAGCATAGGTTATCATCATTGTTTTGTTTCAATATAGGTATCATCAATTATATTTTCCCTCTAGTTTTTTAGCTTTCTATGTATTATCATGTCTTGATCTAAAAAGAAAATAAAAAAAAATACGATGAAATCATAGAGTCAATGGAGAACTTTTTATCTAAAATTATCTACTATAGTTAGTAGGTTGTTCTGGTATTTTTAGGTAACGTTAGGTTATCCTGGCAATTGACAATCTAAAAAAAAGAATAAGAATTTCTGGTTTAGTTCCTTTTAATTTTTCATAAAATTATTTATACTTTAGGTTCTTAATAATTGAATCATGTATTTTTGTTGATTACCTTATTAATCTTTTTCTTTTAAGCATAAACACGTTGAACAAACATTTGTTCTTGAAGTTTCAAAAGCAAGATTATATTGAGTGTTGAACAGTGCTCACTTTACAGAAATGTTTTCAGGTTTATTTGAGTTCATTTTTCACATTTAGTGTACTTGGCAGATATTCTTCAAGAAACTGTTCTGTGTTCTATATTTAATATAGTAGAACTAAAAGGAACTACATACAAATTTTTAATGATTTTAAGAATAAAAATAAATTTATTAAAATTCTCAGAGTAAACAAAGTAGTATAGGACAAACTCATAAGTACATACAATAAATAAACTTTTCATACTTGCAGAAGTCGACACAATAACAAATACAAATATCAGCCTAGATTGTATTTCAGAGAAATAAAGCTCCACGTATGTCCAAGACATCAACAAGAGATCTGATCGTGTACGCTACACTATGCAGACTATTACTTAACTGTTCACATTGATACATCCAATCAAAGTTATCCATTATATTTATATCAAGAAAGAGAGTGACTTTAAAAAACAAACTTGCCACCAGTCATAAAATCTACATAAAATCCTATTACAATTTGTTTCTGTATCAATTTCTGTACTAGCATGTTCAATAATAATTAATGACGAATCAGCTATATCATTAATGTATGTAATAAACAGTTTAGGGCCTAACACTGACCCCTGTGGTACACCAAGAATAACAGGTAATAACTTAGATTTTTAGTACCACATGAATCCCCGATGTTTTGTAAACAATTTTTAAAAATTCAAGATCATTTTTTTAGTGTTAGAAAACTCAAGCTCTCCTAATTTATTTTTCTCAAAAAGTATTAAAAAAATAAATCGTAAAAACTTTGGTAAAAATTCCTGGCTAGTTACATGAGCCCCTTTCTTGTTTTTTTTTTCGATTTTTTAAGCCAGTTTCGAATGGTCAAGTAGTTCTCCCATACTTATTTATTTTACAACTTCTCAAAATTTTCAACCAATATTTTTATTAAAATATTATTCTTTCTATTGTTTGCACTTTTCAAAATTCCAGAAAGATAAGAAAAATTATTATGATTTTTTTTTTGAAATTAAAACTACCCTAAATCGATGAAATCAAGCAATTCTTGTAATTTACAAACTCTTACGCAAAAGCTATTATTATCAAATTAGCACCATATATTTAGGATAGCCAATTGCTGATCCCTCATTAATGGCTTTTATCGAATATTTGCTTCACATGGAGACCAACTATTGTTTGACCTTTAAGAGTAATTTTCTGTGCCTATACTCTTATAAGATAATATTTTTGTGCTATAAAGAGGAGTCAAAGGGGGTATTAAAGCCAAAACGCATTAAAATTTTGATAAAAAATTTCCAACTTTTTGGGACTACGGTGAAGATTATAATAATTCACGATTTTCGTAGGCAAAATTGCTTTTCTCGACACCAGGGGTAGAGGCCATCTATTTCCAAAATTTGAAATTAATTTTTTGATATATCCAAAAATTTCAAGCAAATTTGATCTAATAATTGTTATACTCTTATTTTTAGTAGCTACTTTTTGGGTCTCAACTTCCCAACGAAATTAAGATAAATCTGGGAAATATTCTCTTGCAAATTAGTAGCACTATTAACTAAATTACCTATAAGTATAAATTATATGGGCCTTTTAGTTACTTGAACTGCTAATTTTAAGATGAATATAGCGATAATTTTTTAAGCTTGGATTATAAATAAATAATAGGTAGATAAAATCGAACAGAAGGAATTTTCGAAGTGGTATTTTTATCCAGAAGATTGGATTTGGAAAAATAAATTTTCATCTAATTTTGATTTTCTTGAAATTGCTAACGTTCCTAAAATATCAACTTTGGTAATGTTTGATTAGGTGAATCCACCTAACTGTCAGTAAAATTCTTGAAATTTAGTCGGACAGAAACGCCTCGCGTGTCGCAACTGAAAGCAGCCTAAAAACTTTGGCTTAATCCACAAACTTTTCACATTATCGATATGGAGGCCCCCGCATGCCGGGCTATAATTAACCAATGGCGTGCGTCTTTGCGTTCGCGGGTCGATTTGAACTTATACATTATTACCTTTTATACCTGCGTGCTACAGGGGATGAATTACGGCATACCGTTACCTTTAGCCGAAACTCCGTACTCGGTGCAGGTCATACGTTCCTGCTGGGCTTCAGAGCTGAAGCTTTCAGTGCTCTTTCAGAGATGAGCAGTGGTGGGGATGCGCATAGTGGGGATGAGTCTCACCATTGGATACCGGAGCTTTTCCGGTAGCTTTTAGTGTGATATTCTCTCGTTTATTGTGCGGGTGTTCACGCGCATGGTTCGAATTATTACGCGATTACAGTTGATAAGAACTAAAAATTTTCTACTCAAGATTTTAAGTGAAGAAACTTAAAATCGACCAATCAAGAAGGATTAACCATAAAATTTAATCAAAATGTAAGTTATTTGTAATACAAGAAAATTAAAAAATGGAAATTTTAATTATTGTATCAAGAAAGAAATCAATTATTCCAGATCGTTAAATATGTAAATGTTATTTCGCTCCCCAAGAGTTTATTTTTTCTTCTGTATCAACACCTCACGCAGAGTGAGGGGTTGAAAGTTGTTTAGACTAGCTACCGTCTTGTTTACACAATTAATGCAGAAAAAATAAGATCAGGCGCCTCCTGAAAGTTATGTCAATGTTATACTTTATTCTACCTATAAAAAACCGCAATTCTAATTTACGACGATATAAATTTTCCTGTTTTTTTTTGTTTTCCCTGAAATTTTGTAATTTTTTAAGACCGCGTTAAATTCGCTCGGTTTAACTTAATACGCTGCTTTAAACATTTGTCATGTCCCTCTTTAGGTCTCAGCCGGAAATGCTTATTCAGAAAAAATAAATTCTTTTTATTTTCGTTTGAGGGTGGTGTGTGTTTAGGAATCACGAAAATAAACTGTTTCAACCCCTCTTATATTTTTGGTTTAACTATTTTGACCTTTTCCAAATATATTTTTTATTATAATTAAAAAAAAACAATAAAAAGTATTTTTTTTTAATATTTTGATGTTATGAATGGATTACTAAGGTTTTTTTTCTGAATGCACTAGAAGATTATTAGATTTTAAGGGCTTCTTTAAGTGGATTTAAATTGTTTCCAATTATGATTTATGTCATAGTTCGTTGACTCTTGTCACCCTGAAAGATTCAGTCGGGTGACATTACCACCAAGTGATTTCTTTTAACGGATAACAACGAATTTCCGCGGTTTTTTAATCTTAAGCTCAAAATATCTTGAAGGAAGATTAACTTGAAAAATAGCAATGTATGAAATGCATGAATGACAATTCCATATTTTCAAGGATGCTAGAGGCATATCCTTTCAAAAACACTCTGAAAAATATGTTGGTTTTAAATTGTGATCTGTAGAATTTTTTTTGATTTAATACATAAACTACAACAGGTTTTGGACCCAGAAAACGGAATTTTATAAAATTGCGTTGTTTAAACTTTAAACTAATTTTAATAATTGGAAATTTAAAATTCGAATATAATCGGAGGAACATAATTTCTTAGATTATGTACAAAAGAATTTAGAAGAAATTTTGGAAATAAAAGATGAAATTAATTTTAGAAGAAACGAAATGTACATCTATGATTATTCAAGAAATTGCTGATTCTCTTTTAGAATTTGTGAAGCTAAAGAATTTGCTAAAGAAATTACTAAAATGTAATGCAAATCAGAAAACGAGTCAGAAAATGGAAGATCATTTTTTGATAAACTTCTTGGTGAATTGAAAACAACAGCGGCGAAACTTGTGATGTTGTCATTTATTGTTAATGTTACCCAAAACGTATAATTCGTTTGTAATATTATTGGAGACCTCAGAAAGACAAAAATTGAATTTAGAATTTGTTAAAAGTAGAATTTAAACTAATTACATGGATATTAGTAAAGCCAATAATACATCCAAAATGTGAAGAAAAAGAAGAAGAAAATATTGCACTTATTATTGATTCTTTAGAATGGTATACAAACAAAAAAAATGACAAATTGTACAAGCGGACAAGCAGCAGTCATAATTATCCACAAACAGATGAGTTTGTGGAAAATGCAGTAAAATTTGTAAAATTTGTAAAATCTGTTCTTATGAAAAGTTCTTATCCATTTCTGGGACTGTTAGCTTACAAAAATACAAGTACATATCGAGGTGAAACTCCTGCACAATCAATGTTTGGTTGACAGTTAAGCGAAGTTTTGCCCATTACTTTCTAAAAATCGAAAGCCCAAAATTTACAGGAACATGAAATAGAACTAACAGAACATTTCTGTTATGGAGTTAAATAGAGAACAACGTCTTTGTGGATTTGATTGGTATTGTAGCAAATAACACACCAGAACTTAGATCCTACAGATAAAGAAAAAGTAAGAACTACTTACAAGAGCTTCCCAATTCTAAAGAGAATTTGTCTAAATAAAATGTTCCTGTAGAAGTTGATTTAGTTCCAAAATCCATATCACCAAAAGCTATAAGATATTGAATAATAATACAGATGTTTGTAATAACAATAATTTTAAGAATAGGTCGATTCTGATCAATCTGTAAACCCTTACAGGATATATTTGATAAGGTAATCATATATCCAGATGTATCACCTATTTCTTCCCATCCAAAAACACCATCTACATTTATACTTTTTGGGGTGTCCAAAACTCTGTTTCAATTTGAAAAATTTATTATCTCATTTATCATATAATAATCTATAGCTCCAGAATCAACACACCAAATTATTGGTGCAATTCTGATCATTTCTGTAAGTCCTTACAGGGAAAATCTGTAAGATTTGTATATGGTTGTAATGGACGGTTTCCATAGTTACCTTAGAGATATCTCCTGTAAGGGTTTACAGAAAGTAACGAACAAAATTTAAATATTTGGCACAGAAGTTTAGGACATTTAAATAATAAAGATTTTGTAAACTAATCAATTCTGATATGGTTAAACGAATTTCTAGAATTGAATATGATAAAAATGATTATAATGTTGTTTCCAGAAGAAAAAGAAGAAAGTAGAATATAGAATTGAAGAAGAAGAAGAAAGAATTTCAGAAAAAAACTAAAATAACTATTAATTATCAAAATATTTTTTTAAATGGAAACATATGTTCTACTATATAGTAGAAGAAATAACTAAAGAAGAAGATAACTTAGAAGAATATTTAACTCATCAATTGAGGAATTCTAGAACAAAACATAAGCTAAAATACTCAAAATATTTTGTAATAAATCTAGAAGATTTAAATTTTTGTTGTACTCTAAGTGCAGAATAATTCATTAATGATGATCCTAAAGATTTAAATAAAGCTAGTAAAACTGAAGATTGGAAAATTTTGGAATTTAGTCATAGTAGAAAGTGGAAAAAATAGGTGTCATAATTGCTTATCAAAATGAAGTTTTAGCCAAAGAGATTTATATAAAAAAGCCAGAAGGACTGTGTTGTTAAATCATTCAATTTATGGTTTATAAAATCATCAGGAATGTGGAATCAAAAATTTCATCAAGATATTTAGATAACGACAAAGGGATTACCTGGAATAAATATTAAGAAGAAGAAACGGTTTAGGATATTTATAAAATTATTCTCATTCAATACATAAACTACAACAAAATTATCATATAAAAAGCGTGGCTTCTGTATCAGTGATAAAACTTGTTCACATGTCCTTAATTTTTTTAATTACCACTTTTATTCATAAGAATATTCAACGAAATGAGAATTTATTTTATAATCTTTAAAATTATGAAGAAGACCTGCCAATTATTTGCGATTTAACATACTCGTGACATAAACATAACCACTTGTAAATACCACTGGTAGGTTCTAAAACTTATCGTTAAAACTGATTTTGGAAACACAATAATTAACTCGTCCTGGACATCGTTAATCTTGAAGGTCGAGTAATAAGTATTTTGTAACAATCAAAATTTATCGCAGAAATATCTCCGCGCGGAAAAGCTTTGTAGATCCATCAAATAAGTTAAAATTGTATACGAGTGATCATTAGAAGATTAAAATGAAGGTTTTTTTAATAGCAAATAAAAGATGTATTGAATTTGAAATGTTCTTTTTGACTAACCATTAAAAGTTTTTATAGAAAGTTTGCTTTTGAAAATCTTTAGAGTGGTGGAAATCCGTTTTAAAAAAATAATCCTATTAAACCGAAAAGGAACATGTAATTTCAATAGACTTTACATTGAGTAATCTGCGTTGGAAAGGTATAAGGGGGCATGTACTAATGCTTATAATTATAGCTGGATGTTCTTGAAAACATTGCAAGATCCCACTCAACGCAGAGAATTTCAATCCGAGGATTTTATTCCCTGCACCTGTTGCCATGGGAACCGATAGAATTTTACTGCGACCACTGTTCACAACCCTGCCATAAAATAACAATGAGTGGTTGCTTAAAAGTTTTAATTTAAGCCATAATCATTACCATTCCATTATAAGCCCGCAATGGGTTGGAAAGGATTTTTCATTGAATTTACAGGTGGAGTATGTGGAATACAGTGAGTGACTATAAAACGTAATGTCCCTATATACTCACGTACGTTATTAGTCATAAAAGACAGACCTGCTAATTGGTATTAAGCGGATTTACCTAACATTTAAACAAACTGGCTTCATTCGCCTGTACATATGCTTTATTTGTTTGCGTTGGGGTGATTTCATCCTCATGCTTTTGGCAATAATTACGGTTATTGAATGATAAACGCAATTTGCACTAAATAATCGCTTTAAAAGAGCCCAAACATTTTCAAAAAGCCAATGCTCATTTGTGTATTCATAACGAGATTCGTAATCGCTTCAAAACTACAAAGTCTAGACTCGTCATGATAAAAATGTTTACATAAAAGTAAATTTGATGATTCCCAAAATTATGCCTATTAATTTATCACCATTGTTTCTTTAATATTCTTTTCAATAATTTAATGCAAATGAATATTAAATTATTCTCTATTGTCGTATTTACTACTTATTGTCACATATTTTTCCTGTATTGTCTTTTATTCAGGCGCCTTAAAGATAATATTAGCGGTGTTGTCTGGAAAATCAGTAACTGTTCTGCCAACAGTTAACAAAATTCTTGAAAAAATAATTTACAGAAGACCTGTCAGCTTTATTGAAAATATAGTTGGATTTGATTTTCATAAATCTGCATATCAAAGTAGTAATACACAATCAGCAGTGGCAGACTTAACTAAAGAACTTTTATTAGTACTTCTGATACTGTCAACTATTTTATAAAGTAAATAAACTTGGTGTACGAGAAGTTGTGATAGAAATATTTAAAAGTTATTTAACAAATAGAAATCAGTAAGTTCTTCTTGGAAATTGATGTACCTCAAGGTTCAGTACTGGGACCTATTTTATGTAATTTATTTGTTCAAGATATTTAGAGCCTTGATTTAAATTGTTCATATTATTACCGATGATATTGTATCAATATTTTATTCAAATAAAAATTTAAATACATGATTTTTCAAAAAGTTTCAGAAGCAAAATATTTACGGCTATGGATCGATGAAACATTAAAATGGAAGAAACATCTTGAATATTCTTCTTATTGGCTTCTAAATAATACTCGTTTTTTATGAGTATTTAATTTAATTAAAAAATCAATTGTATATAAAAAATAAGCTGATTCTACAAAATCTAGAGGTGTAAGGGGTATTATCAAGTGTCATGCACCCTAACCCTAGTAGGTACATCACGACGCGTGACATTAAAATCTCGGTTGTATCGTATAGGGAGACCATTGAAATGTAACTGCTTGAAATGGAATGAAAGGGAGAAAATGCAAAGACCCTTCTAGAAAAAATATAAATAAAAAAAAGTAATGAAGAAATAATTTTTCTGTTCGTCCGGAGGGTAGTTTTTTTGTAGGTTATTTATACTACTTGGGAATGTAATATTAAAATTGAATTTTTGGAATAATATTATTTCGAACCACTTTAAATTATTATGCTTACTAAATTTATAATATCAGAAATTTTGTTGGATGCAATTAGATCATTAGATCTTATTAAAAAAAAGATTTAACATTAACAAAGTTAAAATGGTTGATGAAAACTAATAAAAAATCCCCAAAAAACCAATATTACAAGAATAATTGAAAAAAGTGCAAAAATCGACATCACATTTTTTATCAATTTAATTTCTGTACATTCACAAAAAAAGCTTTCAGGTTACAGGCGCCGATTATACGCGCATGCCTGAGTTATTCCGCCATGGACATACCTGCTTTGTTTGTGTTTTTACCCTTATACGCTTTTTGTATGTCTATAGCATGGCGCGGACTGACTCACGCATGCGCGTGTAATCGGCGCCGGTAATATGAAAGCGAGCAAAAGCCAGTAACCTGCTTTGTTTGTGTTTGTACAGTTAGAATATTAGTTTTTTTTTTTAATAAAATGGCAAATGTTTTGACCTGAAAAAGGTTTAAGGTATGACAAAAGGTTGAAAAAACCTTTTGTCATTCCTTAAACCATAATTTCGAAAATAACTAAAAATTAAAAATAAAATCTTACAGAAATTAAATTGATAAAAAATGTAGTGTCGATTTTTGCACTTTTTTCAATTATTCTTGTATTATTGGTTCTTATAATGGGATTTTTTTGTAAAGTTCGTTTGTTTTTACATTAGAAATGGAAGAATTTCCTGAAATTTAAAGTTAGCTTTGAATTATTTTTAATATTTTATATACCATATATGGTTTTCCAAAAAGAGTGATACTGGTGACTTTGCATGGTAGGAAACTTTAAGTTCTTACAGTTGGCTACATTAAAAGTAAACATCCATATTTTAGTGTCGTTTTTTAGTAAAACAATGTTTTTACTAAAATTTGCAAGACGTTTTGGTGAAAATGACAGATCAGATTTAAATTTGAATGAATTTTAGTAGGTACACCAATCAAGCAAGTCTAAAATCACTGTAGAGCATGTTTAGTTGCATAGTTGCGGAATCAATCTTAATCTTAATCGAATTCCCTGTATTTTAATTTTTCAGAAATTTTCATGAATTTTTGAAATATGTATTTTTTAAATATAAATGAAAGTCTTATAAACTTGAAAACGTTCTACATTTTACACAAATCTAAATGAATTTAAATAAAATTTGGAGAATTTTCAGTATTATTTCAGCTTAAATTTAAAAAATACTAATTAATTGTACAGGGTCTTCTATAAACGCGGAAGACCTCTTCAGTATTCTATTGGGTACTCTAAGAAAAATAATAACGTATTGAATAGCTTTTCATCATTCACTTCTGTACAACTACAAAGTTTACTAAATGCATTACGTTTGATGATAGTTTTAAATTGAAAACAAATTTTTTTTAGAAATTTACAGATTATATTCAAATCGAACAAAAAATACTATATTTTTGGAAGATGGCCTAGGCCATGGTCTTTTTGTCGTAATGGGTAAAACAGCCCTGTAATTTTTTGTGATTTCATTACAGCATTTATTGCCGAATTTTAAACATTCATTTTCAATTTTTTTTTACCAAAATTAATAAAATTATTATGCAATACGATCGGTCATACACACCATTTTGCATAATTATTTTTAAAGTGACAACTTAAAAAAAAACTTTTTCAGAAAATACAAAAAAAAACTGTTTATAAAATTTACTTAAAACAAAAATTATTTAGGTAATATTTTTTGAAAAGCATGTAATTATTCTTAAAAATATTACCTAAATAATATTTTGAAGATAACTTTATAAAAGTTTTTTTAATTTTCCGAAAAACTTACTTTTTTAAGTTTGCAAAAATTTTAAATAGAAGTGTTTTTTATACGTTTTCCTGCTTTTTTGTAAAACTGCTGTTTTTGACTTACCATTATTCCCGCCCATTAAAGAATTTTAAAATTAATTCAGAATTCAGTTTTCGGATTTTTAAAGTTATAACTCAACTCAAAAAATTATACGTTTTTATATTTTCAAATTTAATACTTTCACCTTGCAATTTGCAGTTTTCAAAAATTTCAAGATATCCTCAGCTGTTTTCCGAAGATTTTTAGTTATTGGAAGCTTTTTACAGTTCCTTAAAGCAAAAAAAAAATATTATTTCCAAAAATTCACCTTTTATATTTTGATTACTTCGAACTATTTTTTTTAAACATCCAAATTACATACAAAATTCTTGTTGCTAAATTTGTGTTGACCTAGGATTTTTAATGATGCATGAACGGAAACATCTTATTTTTTTTCATTTTATTGTTTTTTATTTTGGAATAAATATTCTGTTTTATTAGTTTGTTTTTATTTAAGTAAGTTTATTATGTTTATTTTAAGATACTCTGTAAAATTAGCAACTCCTCGTTTGGTTGACAAATAAAGCTCCATAACTGAATTAACCCAATACTTGCCAAAAAAATGGAAACAAGAAACTTTAATGCATCCTTTCGCTTTTGAAGGTTTGTGAGTCTGTTTGCATTTAAGAGAAGCTTGCAATATGAGTAGAATAATTTAAGTTCTATAAATACTTGGCTTTTAATGCCGGAGGATTTTCTTTTCCGAAGAAAAATAAGGACCACCCGTGCATGAAAATAATTGTCCTAAACAGCTGTTGCTAAAAACAAGGAATAGCAAGTAAACAGGGAGTCATAAACCAGTTAAAATTGGCACTAACTGCACATCCAACTATTACACCAATATTTACGTGCTCGCTGTCATGTTAACTCTATTAATTTTATGACAATTATATCCAGCTGTTTCGAGGGGAGTGACTTTAACAGGGAGTGAAAAACTAGAGGTAAATTCCTGTGTAGGATATAATTCACTTCAGCGGACGCCAAAATGGCATTCTTGGATCAAAGTACAGCTTCTTACATTCATATGGGTAACACGTGCGCTCGAGTCCTAGGCACACGACATATCAAAGAATCTTAGCACTATAAACGCTTCGTATTTCAGTCATATTTCCGTTTATTTGGTAATTACGTCACGTACCTTGCGCTCCTGCCAAGACCCACCGCATCAAATTCGCCCAACCCTAATTATAACACCATCTATAATCCAAGTTGTTAGGTTAACAATTTTAAAATATTTTAAATCAGGCTTAACACTAATAAGAGACTTTATCTAGTTTATTAATTTCCTTCTGTCTCTAGCTAAGATAATGAAGAGATTTATTTCATCCTAGACGGATTTAGATCCCTTAAGCTTCACGCACATTACGGTCTCCTCGCGCCCAGATACACATAATTTACATCCACACTTTATACACTTTGTACTTAAAATTATAAAGGTGTAAATTTAACTTGATTTATTGAACGCGACCTGGATAATTTGACTGCATGGGGCCATAATAGGTTGAGTAATGCATGTTAAGAACCCTCTCGTTCTTCCTCACTCGACTCTCTAAAGAAGCTTGTTTTTGGAGAGTTCTTTTACAATATGCTAATTTACGACAAACCCCCAGACACGAAATTACCAAGGCGTGGTGTTAAGAATCCCTAATATTTTATTCATCCTTTCAGACGTTGTACATTATTTTGCATCATAATCGATGAAATAGAAGCCATGTAAAAGCCAATTACATAGGTTACCCATGTATGCAAATGTAATAACACCTTGGGGTCGTAATGAAAATAAGGAAGTTAATTTGCAGGAAATTGAAGATGAAACTAATGAAGTATAACACATTCAATTTTAAAACATAAACGAAACAAAAATTGAAGTAATTTACCAAATTTGGGGTTCGAATACATATGGAATATTTTCGGAATGCGAGACTAGTCTTCTTATTTATGCTGTAGACAATTTATTGAACCATTTGGTCTTCATGGTAAATCATGAAAATAAAAGAGAAAAAGACTTGAAAACAATTGTACATCGACCTCTTGGTACATACGTTGATAATGTCGCTGTCAGTAATTCGAGTGCCCGCCTCTTGAGATTTATAACAAGCCTTATCGATCTGTATCGAGAGCCGACAGTTCGACTCACATAAATTCATGTGTAGGCCTGCCTCTGGCGGCAGAAAGAAGGTGGTTTTCATTTGGAACTCTTATTGTTGTACCGGTAAATAATGGTCCGATGAGAGGCAACGATAACCAGGAGCTTTAGCTCCCTCATCTATCTTATTCTGTGACGTTACCAGACATGCGACTGTTCGTTAAAAATTCAACATGCGAAATTGAAGTCATTGTCGTCCATAATTGCATTTATAATGGCTACTGTGGCAACAGTAACGAACGATGTTTATTTCATGCATTTAAGTGGAAATCTAGCAAGGACTGGCGAAAATCATACACCACCCACCCACGTTTTCAAATATTTAATTGACAAGTGCACAATGCTAATATCGTACACGAACTACATGCAAATGTTCGAAAGCTGATCGTGCAACGCCCACAGTTTTTTACCTTCATCCATTAAATACCAGAAAGAATTTCCTGTTTATTTGCAAACTGTTTATCGTTGGCCATTTTCACATGATTACCTTTAAAATAACAAGAGTTTGTTTTAGAAACATTGCATTGTTTGTTTAAAACTCTATTATGAATACAATGGTAGTGATTTAATTTCACTTTCGGATTATGTTTATTATAAATATTATCCTTAAACTGATTAGCGTGTAATATTGTTTTCATTTATTTATTTAACACCTATTAGTATAAATAGTAAAATTTCTTAAAACTTGAATGAAAAACTAACCAAATCGATAAAAGTAATAGGAGCAGTAATCTGTTGAAAGGTTTAATTATTGAAATTTACCTTAAAAAGTACATATCCAGTATGTTACCACCTACTTTATGATAATAAGATCACACCTTAATTGTATTTGTAAGTAACAATACTGTCAATATGTAAGATTTTTACAATTTTACTTCAAACATTAAGAGGATACTCGGCAAATGTGATTGTTGATTTTTCCTCATAATTTTTTTTCCATTAAAGGTTTTTTAAAATTTCTTTTATTGGTTCACAGAAGAGTTTTGTGGTTATCAATTTCTTCTTGTTTGGTTTTAGTCAGTCAAACCAAATACTCATACGGTAGCAGTAAAACGGCCACTTTACAAAAAACGTTCGCTTAGAGGCGTTTTCCACAAAAATAAAAAACTAATTAAAATAATATTTTTTTTCCAACGCTAACAATAAGTTAAGGTATAAACGAAGAGTTTACCGTTTGGTTTTTTGCTTTGAATTTTTTTACACTTTTGGTCTCCAAAAATTAAGGAAAATTTTAAGAATTTTTTGGAGAGCTGTAAAAAGTTTAAAAATATACTCAAAACAAAAACCGAAATGGCAAACTCTTCGTTTATACATTTAATTATTGCTAGCGTTGGAAAAAAAAATATTATTGTAATTTGTTTTCCTATTTTTATTGGTGACACTTATAAGAAAAGTTTAATGGCCACTTGAACCACTACTCCTTAATTGGCTAAGTGACAGTTCCATTTTTTGAGTGACAGATTTTCTATTGTATTTTTGTTAATTTTTGAATTTAAGTGTCACTTAGGGGTTTAAGGAAAAGTAGTGCAAATGACTTAGTTTCCACTTCTTGTTTCAAATATTTTTGTTGTATTTTGAAAAAGATTTAAAAAATAATTAATATTTCATCAGTTTTTTGAAAACAGCATAAAAGATATAATAATACTTAATCCATAAAACAAACGACTGACCTATTTTTTAAATTATTATCTATTTAGTAATAACAATAAAAATTAATTTTAACATTTTGTTTTTCGTTAAAATAGTAAAATACTCGTGTTGTTGCTCTTGTATATTGTATATTTTTTGGTTCACCTCAAATCAATAAGACTTATTAGTGTACTAAAAGAATATATTTTAAAATTATCTGAATAAAAGAAAATTTTATGAAAAAACTGAAATTTCACCTCCTTTTTATCTTATTTATGAAAAACCAGCTTTTTTTTTATAAAATAGAAAATTCGAAAATATAATTTTTAATTAAATTACTTAATTTACAAGTTTTGGGCTATTTTTTGAAAACTTTTCTAGGATCAAAAATTATTTTTCCTGAATTTCACAATTTGACCTAAAATAGAAGATTAAAAAAATTAAATAAAAATTAGATTTAAATGGTTTTCTTTAAAATATTCTATTGTTAATTTTTTATAAAGGTAATACCTTAAATACCATCATTACACAAATAGCATCATTATAGTATTACATTTATTTCATTGAAATTGATAAAGGTTTCATATTTAACCTTAAGTAGAGTCGAATATCTTAAAGAACTTTATTTGACACTTTTTAAGGCTTTCTTGAAGAATGCCAGACTATTATCTGGTATTCCAGGTATTAGCACACCAAAATCGTATTTCCTACATCCGAGGTCTGACAAATTTATTGACTCACAGTCCCTAAAATGACTATCCAAAATGTATACAATAGAAACCTTTACTTGCAAAAAAAAAACTTTGAACCCCACCATAAATTAGTCACATACTAATCGTTTTATGGCTTCCTCCAATATACTTCTGGTAATGAGGAAATTGGCGTCATAAAATAGAAAGGTAAATAATACTATCTTAAGGATCGTCCACACTACAAATATTTGCCTAAAGCGAGGATTCCCATTACAGTTGACGTCATCCTATTAAAATTGGGTCGAAATTTGTACACCAATTTGAATATTTAAAATAAATCTAATAATTTCGGTTACTAAATTGGGATTAAAATATAAACTTTAAGCTTTAGTTTTATTTTATTTTCAACCTTAAAGTTGTGGTATTTTTATTGGTGCAATAAAAATTTTTGCCACTATCTGTTCTAGATATTATAACCTATTTAGGTATGATTTGCGTGAAATAACATATAAATAGCATGTACTCGTTAATGTATTTTAAAATTTACTGTTTTAATAAAAAAATTACTTTTTTATGACACATAAACTCATAAATTAAAGTTTTTTTTACTATTAGGGATACCAAAATATTTTTTTAAAATAATCGAGATATTGTTAAAAATACGTGTTTTTAGTGTATACATGGTATTGCTACGAATGATATAATAATTATAATTATAGAATTTTCAAACAAAACGTTTCGTTTAGGTCCAAATATGCAAGTTGTTGTAAAATGTGCAAGCGAAGGAAGCAAGTGGAAAATTAAAGTTTAATCACGTATCACGGTCGCCAGCCGTCGCAAAGTTTAATTAGTAATACCTCCTTTAGTGGATGAGTCAAGCATTTATTCATTAAAGACAAGTCTGATCTTGATAAGATTCCAGGAACAAAATGATTTATACTTTTGAGGCTTTTAATAGATATACTTTTAAAAGTAAAAGGTGCAAATCATCGGGTGTATCTCATCAAGGCCCATTTTTTCAAGGTGGGCGTAGGTGAGGTTTACAAATTTTAATCTTAATTTTACATCTCTTCTCTTATTCTTAACTCTTAACACTTCAAAGCAGCCCTGTTATTAAGGCGTGAATGCGCCACATATTGCTTTAATAAGCGGCGTCAGTGCCTTTATTATATATCGCTCATGAAGATCTTATTTAAGCGTGATTTACCAACATTAGCCCACAAATGTTTCAACGAGTGTATTTACGATTGTATAAACTGGGTATTGAATTATTATTTCCTTTTAAAAGACCAACACTCGTAAAGATGTCATGATTATTTACACGGTTGAAAGTTTTAAGGATGTTTGTGTAAAGTGAGATACCGTAAGGGAGACGCCTCGGGATCATTCCAACTTCGTCATTTGATCCAACTCGAAGGGCTGCACTTCCAAATTTTTTATACAACTATAACCAAGTTTCGAATTTCCAATTACTTCCTTCGATTAAAATTTAAAACTTGATACAAATTTTAATTAATTTACAAGAACAAGAAACTTTACATAATCTACTTAGAAGAAAGTTATCTATTATCAACTAAAATACGAGGAAAAATAATTCACTTCAATAAATAATTGTAATTCTATCTTTATCAAAGACTTGTTTGTGTAATTATTTTATTAATACTGGGTGTCCCAGCGCTACAAGGAAGAAACATTACTCTAAAATCTAAAATGATGTCGACACGAGGTTTTCCACAGAATACCTATGCAATAATTTTAGGCGCACACTCCAACGTTGCGTTTTTTTAAATGGAACACCCAGTATATAGTCCGGTCAATTTAGACATGACATGGTCCACAAATTAGCGTACAGCTAAAAATTGGTATGAATGTTCGGAACACCATTATAAATGAATGCTGAAAAGTCCCCATCGATACCTGGAAAAAATTTCATTCAAGGTCAAACATCTTAAAAATGGGGTTTTCTCGTTTTTCAACAAAACGATAAATCTTATCATAAAATTAGATCGTATAATTTTCTATAAAAAATGTCTTAATACTTTTAACCGTTGAAAATGTCAAAATTTTACTTTTGGACCAAGAAATTGCTATGAAATTTTTGATTAATCAGAAAATAATTAAATTTGACCGAATATCGAATCCAAAAATCTCATAATATACTGGGTGATCCCTTTAAAAGAACGCAAATTTGGTCCTACATCTTGAAATGTACACCTATTTGATAGCCTAGCCTAAACTAAGACTCATAAAAGATGAAAGGAAGCACATGAAAGATTCAAAATACAAGATTAGTTATTTTTGGAGAAATATTTCCCAAATATGTAAAACGTTCATCACATTTAAAGAAAAAAATCAACCCGACGTAAAAGTGATAAATTGGCTTCAGATGTTAATTAGATTCGGTCAATTTATTTCATTAGATAAGACATCTTTACGGTCTTATCTCAAAAGCGCGTAGCTATGCACATGTGTTGCAGCGGCTTCTGGTAAACAAGCAAGTTATTGTGCAACGCTGGCAGCCCACATCGAACTCAAGTTCAGGCTATAGAACGTCACATTGAATATTCCCGGGATCAGTCATCATTCTTGTACATGATAACATCGTTTAAAAGTTGGAAAAAGCACCGCTTTGTGCTTTAAACATCCGACCTGAAGCTTTTGGTAGTTTTGTTTCATAATTTTCATTACTAAAACGGACCTTTAAAAGATGAAGGGCCGTAATTATTTGATAAGGCGAAAGGTTCTGTTGGTGAAGTGTTTTTAATGGGTAATAGGTTGATAAGGGCTCCATTCACGGGATTATGCGAGTTTAACAGCTCACTGGTTCATACACAACTGAATTAAGTTAGTCATCTCAAAATTGATAATAAAAAAGTTTATTGACCCACATTACTAAACTTAATCAATCCTCGCAATAATTACGAAACAGATTAATCGGCCCTAGGGTATAAATTTTAATTAAGATCAAGTTATGTGTTTACAACAAGATTTGGATTAGCTTTATTGTAGTAGAGAGCACGCAAAACATGATGACTTCACTGTCATTTCAACTTATTAACGCTTCATTTATCAAAAGCTTCCTCCGTTTCGTGGTTTTTGCTTTATCTACATTCTAAACTTAATGTAATGAACCCCACATCAAGAAACCTTCCAGTTCTCATCAATTTTGTAATTTAATATAATTAAATTTTAACCCAGTAGTAAATATCAAGTATCCCTAATGTGTAAAACAAAAATTTAGACAAACCACTAAAATTTTCTTTTCTCTTTTTTCCAGATGAGGTCACCAAAATAACAAGCCCTAAGGAAAAACGTTTATAATGGAGTTTGGTTTAAAGGTGCTTCTCCTCCTACTCATAGCCGCTGTAGCAGATGGAATAGACCCTTGTAAGTAATTGTTCCCACAGGAAGTAAAATGCGGATATATGCCGGAACAAAAGGCGCCAATATTTGCATGTCAGAGGGCACATTCACTAAACGCGGGCCATTTTAGGCCGACCTTTCTAATAAAAGCCCCATATTTGCATTTTACAATATTAGCTACTAAAAAAACAAGTTCAATGAAAAAAGCTTTCATTTCCTGCTAAATTAGAACTACAATTTTATTCAACTCTTATCGTTTGATCTAGCGGATATTTTCTTCAAACGTAGTTGTTACAAGCCAATCATTACGGGTAATTTACATTTTAAAATACTATTAATTTGATCTAATGTTCAGCGCCTTAAAGACGATTAACAACCGCAATAATCTGCGAGTTAACACAAAGAAAAATCTTCTAGTCGCTCATTTTAAATTATTTCATGTGAATCCATTTAAACTAGACTTAAATGCTTATTAGAGTAATGATTCATTTCAAACCACACTAATAATAATCTGAGGTCATAACTAATTTATAAATATCGTTCTATGCACTCCCGCAGATTTTACTTAACTTCCGCTTTAGTTTTATTCCCTATTAATAAGGCCATAACAATTTTGGTTTTATTCTTCGTTTTCTGTGGTTGTATAATGGGCACAATACAGACTTGTTTAAGTATAGTTAATAATATACCGCTTTCTTTTATTTCACGATCTAAATTTAAGAAAATTTTCCATCCCACCAAAGAAAATGGCGTTGTAAAAATTTTTGGGAATAAGGCCATAGTCAGCTTTATAGTCAAAGGATTATATTTGATAAAAAAGTAAAAAAAAAATTAAAAAAGGTCAAAATACTTGAAAATAGGTAAAAGTTTTATCCGGAGTCAATAAATTGAAGAAAAAATGAAAACAAGTCAGTTTTTTAGATTTATTGTATTTAATTGACAAAATAGCACGTACACATTTTTTTTAAATTTTTTGTCTCCGAATCTGATTATCAAAAATATGTTTAAGTGGCTTTGTTTTGTATGTGTAACAAAATATAAACAAATTTGTCCTTACATTTTTTGTTTTTGATTAAAAATATTAAATCTGAAAATTTTATTTTTTTTTTTAATTTATTGAATCAGGGTCTGATTTTGAAAAAAAAAACTTCTTAGGAAGCTTCACAAAACTGTATGTGTAAAAAAAATTTAAAAAAATGCTATCTTTCATTTTAATGTTTTTCATTAAGAAAACTGAAAATGTGATTATTTATTTTCATGTCTTTCGATTTTTATGACTTAGGGGCTTGATTCTGAATAGACCGATTCTTATGTAAAATCACTTAAGACTGTATATGTAACAAAATAAAAAATGCGTTCTTTCATTTTTGTATTTGACTAAAAAATAAAATCTAAAAAGTAGCCATTTAATTTAATTTTTTTTTTTAATTTTTTTATTCCGGGTCTGATTTTGAATAAACTTTTTTGTAGTTTTAAATAAAAAAAAATTAAATTATATTTTTTTATTTCAATTAAAAAATAACTGAAAAAGGGACTACTTTTTCAATTTTTTTTTCGTATTTTTGAGTTCGGGTTTAATTTTGAATAAAACGCTTTTTATGTAGTTTCACTTAAGCCTGCACCTGTAATAAAATATAAAAAAATGCACCTATAGTTTTTTTGCTTTCGATTAAAAAAATAAAAACTGAAAAAGTAACAATTTTATTTTCATTTTTTTTTTTTACTTTTTGAGTCGAGGTCTAATTTTGAATATTTTTTTTAGTTTTACATAGGACTGTATGTGTAACAAAATATATAAAAATAAACCCTTAAATTTTTTTCGATTAAAAAGTAAATCCCAAATATTTTCCTAATTTTTTTTCGTTTTTTTTGACTTGATTTTGAATAAACCGCTTCTTATTTAATTTCACTTATGTGCAACAATAGGTATAACAAAAATGCGCTCCTATATTTTTTTGTTTTCCATTAAAAAATGTAAGGAATTTTTTTCGATTTTCTGACTCCCTATTTTGATTTTGAAAAAACTTTTTATATAGGTTCATGTAGGACTGTTTATGCAAACAAAATATATAAAAATATCGCCTTTAAATGTTTGTTTTCGATCAAAAAAATAAATACTAACAAAAATAACAATTTTATTTTCATTTCTTTAACTTTTTGACTCCGGGTCTGATTCAATATTTTTTTTTTAGTTTTACTTAGGACTGTATTTGTAACAAAATATAAATAAATGCGTTCGTACTTTTTTTGTTTTTGATTAAAACAATAAAATCTGAAAAAGTGACTTTTCGATTTTTTTGACTTAAATTTTTATGTAATTTTTCATAGGAATGTATGTATAAAAAAAGATATAAAAAATTACGTTCTTACATTTTTTTATTCTCAATTAAAAATGTACAACCTGAAATAGTGACAATTGTGTTTTTAGTTTCTTTTACGTTTTTGACTCTGGGTCTGATGTTGAATACGTTTTTTAGATTTTCTTAGGACTGTTTGTATTTGTTACAAAATAATTGGAAGAAAAAAATGAAAATAAATAGTCAGTTTTTTAGATTTAATGTTTTTAATTGAGAAAATATTTCCAAAAAATTTTTTAAGTGGCTTTGCTTTGTATGTGTAACAACACATAAACAAATTTGTTCTTAAATTTTTTGTTTTTTATTAAAAAAATTAAATCTGAAAATATTATTTTTTCTAATTTTTTGATCCAGGGTCTGATTTTGAAAAACACTTCTTAGGAAGCTTTACTGTACGAGTAACAAAATAAAAAATTACATTTTTCATTTTTGATCCGAAAAATAAAATTTGAAAAAGAGGCCATTTATTTTCAATTTTTTCACTCCGGGTCTGATTTTGAATAAACTTTTTATGTAGTTTAAACTAGGACTGTATGTGTAATAAAATAATTAAAAAAATTGTGACCTTATTTTTTTGTTTTCGATCAAAAAAAAAATAAAAACTGAAAGTGACAATTTTATTTTATTTTTAACTTTCTCCGGGTCTGATTTTGAATATTTTTTTTTAGTTTTTCTTATTACTGCACCCTTAATTTTTATGTTAATCATTTTTATTTACAATGTTTTGACTGCGGGGATGAATTTCAATTAACTTTTTGTATATTTTTGTATATGTATTTAATTAAAAAATATGAAGGTAAAAAAGAATGAATTTATACTAAGTACTGTATGTTACAAAATCTAAAAAAAAATCTAATTGCATTTTTGTTTGTTTTTGTTTAAAAAAAACTTTTTATATAGTTTCAACTAGGACTTTATGTGTAATAAAATAAATAAAAAAATTGTGACCATAATTTTTTGTTTTCGATCAAAAAAAAATAAAAACTGAAAGTGACAATTTTATTTAATTTTTTTTACTTTCTCCGGGTCTGATTTTGAATATTTTTTTAGTTTTTCTTAGGACTGCACCCTTACTTTTTTTGTTAATCATTTTTATATTTACAATTTTTTGACTACGGGGATGATTTTCAATTAACTTTTTGTATATTTTTGTATATAACTTTAATTAAAAAATATGAAGGTAAAAAAGAATGAATTTATATCATCGTCATTACTAAAAAAAATCAGAAAAATAAATTTTCTTGAATCAAAAAACGAAACAATTTTTGTTCAATTTTCTGCTGAAAAATGAAGTTCCATAATATTCTCAATATTATTGTATTAATTTGGAGAAACAGATTACATAAGTTGATTAAACTGCCATTGTAATAAATTAAAATAATTAGTAGTTTTAATAGTTTAGATTAATAGATCCAAATATAAAACAGTTTTATGTAGTGCCATAAAACTTTAATGAGATTCTTTAATGGTCATGTTTTTGAATTCATAAGCACAAAATGAATTAACGTAATTTTCCTCTTTTATACTAGCATTTTTAAAGGTTGTTGTGTATATTATTTTATTTGAGCTGGAATTTTCTATTTATTGTTGTATTTATTCGAAAATTCTTTCTATTTGCAGCCCAATGCATAGCTCCCTTGGGAATGGAAAGCGGAGCGATCAAAGACGAAGACATAACGGCGAGCTCTTCGTTCGATCATGGAAATGTAGGACCAATACATGGAAGGTGGGATTTAGTGATTTTATTTTGTACGTTTGTTTGAATATAAATTTATTTACAGAATGCGAATGGAATTAAATGGTGGTGCTTGGTGCCCGCAAACACCTGCCACGTCTGAGTTGAAAGAATGGCTGCAGATCGATTTAAACACTGTTCACATGATAACTGGGGTCGGCACGCAGGGGCGTTTCGGTAACGGACAAGGTGTAGAGTTCGCCGAAGGGTACATGTTGGAATATTGGCGTCCGCGTTTGTCGAAATGGATACGGTATCGGAACCATTTAGGTGAGGAGGTTATCACCGGAAATATCAACACCTATCTAGAATCGAAGAGTCAACTTGATCCACCTATAATGGCTAGTAAAGTTCGGTTTTACCCTTATAGTCATCACCGACGAACAGTTTGTATGCGCGTTGAGTTATATGGATGTAGATGGAGTGATGGGATAGTGAGTTATTATATGCCTCAAGGAGATAAAAGAGGTGCCAACTGGGAGTTTTATGATACGGCTTATGACGGACATTGGGACGGTGAGAAGTTGCGTTACGGGTTGGGACAGTTGACTGATGGTAAGGTTGCACCCGATGATTTCAAAGTGCCTTTATACGAGCAGAGCGTGCAGGGATGGGTGGGTTGGAAGAACGACACGCGTGAGAACAAGCCCATCGAGATCACTTTCGAGTTTGATAAAGTGCGGGAGTTCACCGCAGTCCATATCTACTGCAACAATCAGTTTACAAAAGACGTGCGTGTATTCTCTTCAGCCACAGTCCTGTTTAGTGTAGGTGGTAAACGTTACAAAGGTGAACCTATAACATTTGATTACATAGAGGACAATATTTTTGAATCGCCGCGTAATGTTTCCATCAAACTTCACCATCGTGTCGGAAAATACGTAAAGCTGCAATTGCATTTTGCAGCCCGTTGGATACTGGTGAGCGAAATAACGTTTGATTCTGCAGTATTAAATGGCAATTTCACGGAAGAGGAAGAGGAGGTGGAAGAGCCACCGTTACAGAAGGATCAAATTTCAACACCTGGAATGGACAACAAAAATATTGTTAGCGCAGTGAATAACCCGTCTAGCTTAGGACAATATTTGGGCATCGTCGTCGGGTTTCTTGCAGTAGTTATAGTGTTAATGTTGGCAGGAGCTGCATTCATTTGTATCCAACATCGTCGTTATAAATCATCTCCGAGACCCTCCCAAGTACCAGGAGGTTGCGATAAGGCTGCTCTCTATCGCGAACCACCAGATCCAGAATACGCAGTTCCATTACAGCAGCCGCAAACATCCAGAGCACCACCAGTTGTACATAATTTCTTCCCAAAACCACCGCCTGTACCGCCACCACCGGAACGCTACTACGCTGCCACAGAAATATGCAATACAAATTTCATCCCACCACCACCTCCCCTATCAACCCCACCCCCAGTAAGACTTAGTAGACAACCCAGATATGTTTCCACTACAAGGACGTATGTTGGACCTTAAATTTTAGATCAACTGTGATAAAACTTATTTAATAAATGAAAGTAATAAAACCGATACTTAACTAATCGGCCCCACGCTTTAACTGTTGAAGAGTGAATTGTATTCAGATGTTTTTTATTTATTCCACGTGTACACGTTTTATGTGTCAAATCAACGAACAAAAAGGCTGATGATTACCAAAAGTATTTTTATTTATATGCATTTTGTACTTTAAATGCTTACGTATAAATGACAATCTGTCACTTAAATGTGGATCTTACTATAATATAGTGTTAATATGTTTAAACGTATTTGTAAATAATCGATATCCCCATTTATTTTTACCTTTGTACATATCCCATATTGTAAATATATACTAATAAAGCAGTCATGACTACATTAGATTATTTTATTTTACTAAAAAACTTCCCACTACTCGGAACGATTAAAATAACCGACAGCTTAATGGAATTTCAAATTCCGATTAGTCATTATTCCAAATAGTTGTCAAATAATAATTGAATACCGCTCAAGTCCAATTTTAATAGTTCTGGAAAAAACATGAAAAGTTTCCAGATAACCCGTATTTTGAATTCAGCCAATACATGTTTTGAGTTGACCGAATATTAATCGATCTACGATACTCTAAATATAAATATTTCCAAAATCATTAAAAATGAACTTGACCAGCAAATCCGGAAAATTACTAATAAATTGTAGGTTTATTCTTGGGCCGGTCGAGATCGTGTGGTCGACGACATTCATCATTCTGTCCTTTTGATGTACATGAAAAAATAAGAGTCTCGTCGACGACACGATCTCGCCCGACCCAAGAATAAGGCTGCTGGAAGGAAATTTGCAGAGGAAAGTAAGTAGAGATTTTTATATTATTATTATTATTATTAGGTAATCAGTAACATAAAACGAACTTACTATACTTTATTAAAAGTAGACTGATCTACACCCTAAAATATTTATCAAAAGGGATTAATGATTTATTGATTTAACTTCAAATTGGTGGTTTAAAGAACTACACATTATTAATATGAGATGCAAAATTAGCTAGGAAAAAAACACAAAAATATATTTTTTGAAACAATAACAGAAGCTGTTTCCGCTGTGGAAACTCGATTCTTCTTAGGTTTAAAAAATATGATACCTTCAGTACCTCGAATTTTTTGGTATTATAAATAAAAACATCCAAATAAAATGAGAAAATTTTACGAAAACTTTCTGAGCATCTATAAGCGTTCAAAACACAAATATGATGTCGGTATGTACTTCTGAAGAAATACCTGTCTATCAATACTAGAAATGATATTATACCTGCTCGTTCTTTTCACACCGCTTATGGGCGATGGTGTTACTAAACAAAAACTCCATCCATCAGTGAAGGCACCTTCAATCCATGAAGCTAAACTACTCTCTAACCCCTCCTGATGCTTCTTTTACTAATTTTACCTTCTGGTACCGCTAGTTACGATGTTGAAGTTGAACTGCAGTTGGTCTGCAATTCAGCAGTGTTTGACTACAATGAAACTATTGAAGCTCTTTTTCTTCCCGATCCTGTTTTTTTAGGAATATGCTTGTCTTTAAGAATCCATTCCTAAATGGTACAACAAGAAATTCTCAAGGACTGAGACAAATACGACAACCCTCAATTCAACAACTTTAGTAACCTCAGGAACACATAACAGCATCCGGAAAAACTTTAGTCAAAAACCTTTCATATACAGGGTGTTAACGGTTTACCAGTTAATCTTAGAAGAGGTTATACCGAAGGTGAAAATAATGGAATGGAAAAAATCATGTTAGTGAAACTTTCTTTATAAGAGAATTACAGCCCCTTGAACCGTAAACGGCGCGCTACTAATTCATCGACAGTCCAGTTTATCAATAGTGGTTTTTCATCGACAACGATTTCATCGACGTGACTTTTACATAGACACTACCGTTTCATCGACACGGACCTTTTATCGACATGACCAATTCATAGACAAAGACGTTTCATCGACATTACCTTTTCATCGACAACCATTTCATCGACACTGCCTTTTCATTAGCAAACCTTACCTTCGACAAGGACTTTGCATCTACACTACTTTTTCATAGACATAGGCGTTTCATCGGTATTATCTTTTCTTCGACACTACATTTGTTCATACAAAAAGACCTGTCGATGAAGATGTAGTGTTGATGAAATGATAGTCGATGAGCAGGTAATGTCGATGAAACATCATAGTCGAAGAATTTGTCGATAAAAAGATAGTGTCGACGAAATGGTTGTCGATGAAACGTCTGTGTCAATGAAACGTCCATACCAAAAAAAGATTAGTCATTGAAAAGGTAGGGTCGACGAAATGATTGTCGATGAAACGTCAGTATCAATGAATTGGCTATGAAACGGTCGTGTCGATGAAAAGGACTGTCAATGAAATTGTATTCGATGAAAATGATATGTCGATGAAAGTGTATTGTCGATGAAACGGTATACAACTACCGCAATCACCCTGTATATAAATTTGTATTAGAGTTTTTTAAATTAGGAAAGGTGATTTAAAATCATAATTAATAATTTTTTCCTTCCTGTTTTATTTATTGATAAAAAACAGCATTATTTCGATTTTTTTCGTTAATTTTGTTTTGGCAAATGTACAGGGTTTCCCGAAATTAAGCGGTCAAATTTTAAGAGCCTATTATACGCCTATTATACGCCTATTGTCCGATTTCACTTAACTTAAGGGTTACTCATCCTTAAAGTAGATTTCATTCTTATTCAAATAGAACAAAATAATTGTTAGTTTGCGGGCACTACCAGATGTGCTATTGCAAAAAAATATTTAAAAATATATTTTTTTATGAAAGATTTCAAATTCATTCTACTAAATTTTGACAACTGAAATGTTTTTTTTACATTGCTGATAAAGGAAAATATATTAGTTACCTAAAAATTACCTAAAATTACCTCAACTTTGTGGCCATCAAATTATTTATGCCTAATGTTTCAACACAAAAGCTATCTGCCAAATAATAGCCTAATTAGATTAGCTAACTATTGAGAAAAAAATGATAATTTATCAGAAAAAACAAGAGATATCCTGGTGCTCGTTATGTTCGATTATCACTATTATTCTTTTCAAACTCGTGCGCCCTCTAGCGGTCAGTATTTATTAACAGTAATTCGCTCACAGTTTTCATGGGTCCCATATAATTGGAGTGATTTTTTTATCTTCTCTTAGGATACCTAATAAAACTGCTCCTAATATACAAGGTGTTCACCTTTTTTTTCAGAATTTTTTTTTAGATAGTAAATGTAATTTTGGCTAAAAATTTTCGTATGTACTATTATGTTTTTTCGATTTCTTAAAAAGTTACACCAAAATTTTAAAATTGATAAATTTTCATGATTTTTGTGGAACGCCCTATATAATATTCTTTCTTTTTATATTTCTTTATTTAAATCAATTATTATTTGGATTTTTTCTTTCCCAAGTTGATTTTTTGGAACATTATTTGCTGTTTTTAAGGAGTCAAAAAAACATAATAGTTTATACAAATTTTTTTGTTCAAAATGACATTTACTACCTAAAAAAAAATTGCTGGAAAAAAGTGGGACACACTGTATATAGAAACACTTAAGAAAAATAATTTTCTAAGAATTCAGTTAGTATATTAAATTTCCTATTTCTGCGCAAAATTTCCCGGACAGTGTCAACTAGAGAAGTTTAAAAACATATATTTAAATACAGGGTGTTTCTAAAATGGTAGTCACAGCTTCATGTATTTTTACTACAAGTAAAAAGTCTATATAAAAATTTGTCCAAAACCAACCACTAGGTAGAAATTTCAACACCCTGAATCTATACAGAGTGTTGAAATTTCTTTTTATTTTTCTTCAATTTTTCACAAAAAAGTACACCTGTGAAGTTTTAACACTTGGAAATTTTTACAAAAGGTAAATACCTACTGTGACAGACGCATGTTAAAAAATATTTGGTTCAAATCGAATTTTTCGGAAAAACAATAATAGAAATAACAATACAAATAGGTTACAACATCCACCTAGGTCTAGGTTAGTTAAAATCAATATTTTCAGCATTATGTTCATAAGATAGTAAAAATTGGTACGATTTGGGGCGAGTGTTTTTCGAAGTGGTCAGGGAATAACTATTAGAGGAAAGAAGAAAATTTTCTCCCCCATCCTACAAGATTTGATCTCCCAAGAGGCGCACAATGAGGAATTATTAATTGCTCATTATGCGCCTCTTGATTCGCCTCGCCATTCGTGCGAGTGTGTAAATGCACCATGAAAAAAAAATATTTCTAGTATGCCCGATTTGTACTAAAAATTTCTTCGAATTAGAAACAACATCAAGTTGATTTTAAATTGTCAGATTCTGGAATGCTGGATCTTCATCTTCGGTAAAAATTTTATCTTACTATCGTATTGAAAATTTTAGCAAAAAAGGAATTGCGGAAAAAATTGAAGCCCAAAACCTTATATGTATGTTTTTTTCTTCAATTTTTGCAAAAATTACCATTCAACTGATTAAGATTTACACTTTATTTTTTTTCTGGACCCTATTTTATTATACCAATACTCCAAAATGCGTTCAATTTTCATTTAAAGTTTAAGTAAAGGTTCTTTTAGCTTCTTTGAATCAAAAAAAAATCGACTCGATAATTTTATCTATGGTTGATAATTTACTTTAAAGTAATGACCAAAAAAAAGTATTTTTTTATATTATTTCAGGTATTTCATGAAATAATTTATTTTAGAAAATAACTTTTGATTGGCTATATTTTTTTTTTTATAAAAAATGTATTATATTGCCAACACGCAAACTTGATATTTAAGTGGTATTTTAACATATTTACGACAATAGCCGCCAGGCAAGTGTAAATATAACAGTGAAGTGAAACATTGGTTTTCCTGAGCCAGATTTTTTTAACAGGTAATTTTAATAAAAAAACAAATTTAAATTTTTTATTTTAATTCCGCTGAAAGCTACTTTGTTAGTAAAATTTAGATAAAATACTTTTACTTGAAGAATGTGTGCCTTTACAATTGTAATTAATTTATTTACTAAATAATAAAAAGTTTTAATTTTCTTTTAAAGAGATACTTACTTATATACTTATAATCAAAGGACATGAAATAATATACCACAAATTTAATCTAAAGAGTTCAAAATTAAAGAATAAAAGCGCACAAAAACTGCAAATCCAATTCCATATAGCAATAATATCCCGATTTACTTTAAAAATAACTCTTGGCTAAGTTCCCGGAATTTCTTCAAATGAAAGATTAGTAATTAAACGTTCCAAGTAATTACTACCGAACATAAATTGCACCAAATAAAACCAGTCAAGGGATGTTACAAGGAGGAAACCGTTTATCAAAACGAAATAGCACTTTAAAAAAAAATTGCAATATGCAAAGATGCTCTTGCGGCTTGTTAGTGCATTTCATAAATTGCAAGACGGTTCAAGACAGATACTAATGCATGTGCACTGCTTACATGCCATTTCGCCCACTTGCCAGAAGATTTCACTATTCTTTTCAGTTTCTATCGTCATAGATGTTTTAAAAGAAAGAATATATCATCAAGAGATTTATGTTGACATTTTTTAAATAAAAAAAAATAATTTATTTAACGTGATAACAATTAAATTTTATTACTTTAAGAGTTTAATGCTTTATATGTCTGCGAATAATTTATTTGTTTGCCAAATGAATAATTTAATGCGTTTATAAATTTAATTTAATTACTCATCCAAGACGATTTTCATTACATATTTAAAATCTCCCTATTAAATTAATCCTATCGATCTAGCGCCATAAGCCATCAGTTCAATTGAATTATTAATTTACACTTAAATTCGTTTAGTTATTTAAACATAAATTATAGTTCGTACATAAATTTTGAATAATGCATAAATTATTGCTTTAAATTATAATGGGTCGCTTGGAAGGAAATGTATAATCAATTAATTGAGTTTAATTATTATTTTTATTGGAAAACTTACTTTTATCAAGATTAGAAAAGTTTAATTTTTTATAAGGAGATGAAAGCTATAAAATAACTGGTTATGGTGTAAGTTTTTAATGATGTGAGGTGTTGATGAAAGGTTTTAAATAAAAATTGGTGTTTAATAAATATTTTGATATATAAACGATAACACAGTTTTATTTAAAATGAGGTATAATTATCTCGATATTTATCAAGATTACCATTTTTTTCCTTAAGCAATCAGATGACGTTAGTAACGCCTTTGGATAATTTTTTTTAAATTAACATAATTTACAGGTTTAAAATACAATCTTTCTTTTGATAAATTATAACGCTATTTTAAACCACTAACATGGCGAATTAAAATGAAATTTCGTAAACTGTTTTCCTCCCTTCTGAAGTTTGAAAAATGGTTATACATCTACGTTTCATTAAAATTACATAATGTAATATTTTTCTTATCGTTTGGGGGACTGCGGCGTCGAATTAAGTGTTAGCAAATATGAAAAGCTCCTTGCTAGTGGAAGGGTCGCATACTTTATTACAACTGCACTTTAAGAATATAGCAACCCTCCTTCAATTACTGAGGGCGCCCTTTTCCCGATCCCATTCAGCCACATTACTTTCTTCTTCTTCTAGAATTTAACCATTCACAAAATATAAATCAAGCAAATTGTTTTAGAAAAAATTAAAACATAAATAAAAAAATAATAATAAGTAAACCCAAGTAAAATAATCAAAAGTTTTCTTTAAGAAATGTGTTTGTTGTATGCATTTCTGAGTTATTTTGTAAAAAGTAACAACTCAATAGATCTAATTACAATGATTGGATAATCGTATATTAAGCAACGAGCTAGAAAATGACGAATTTTGTGCGAGTGTGAAAATAGCCGAACGAGGCGCTATCCGAGTGAGGATATTACCCGAGCACGAAATTCACTTTCTTGCGAGTTGCGTACGCTATTTTTCTGACGACCACGGAGATTTTGCGACCATTAGTAAGATTTTGTAGTAACAATTAAAAAGTCATAACATAACCTGGCTGGTATGTTTAAAGAGCGTTGAGTGAGGATTGCTAGTTGGGTATATCCATACCCTAAAATTTTTATACATGTGTTTATTCTTACTTAAGTACCAACTATCAGTACATAGTATATAATATTCAAAAAATAAAACTTTAGCATAAATCTGGAACAATAATTAAATATTTACTAAAAATTACATGAGTTCAATACTCAGAATTAACCTAATTATTATTTCTAAAATACTAGAAACATTTTTTTTCATCATTTATTTTATTAAAATTTATAGTTGATACTAAAACAATCCTTGGCAAAAGGCCTATGAAAAAGGATAAAATAAAAGAAGACCTGTTAAGTGAGTATATTAAGAATAGGCAGCCAATATTGGCGTATTAGTTCTGTCTGCTTGAGTTCACTATTTTATAAATCTTGATTTCTGTCGCCTAAGGGACTGACTTTATCAGCTAGGGCTTCGATCCCCTTTGTGTCTCAAGTGATTGGGGGAGACGTATCGGTTTTCTGAAGAATATAAAAAAAGCTCTATATAATAATAATAATATAATAAATGAGCGGACAGTACTTTACAGTGTTAAAATATTCCGGCGCCAGAAGCACACGCGCTCCTAATTTATGGGACATATCCCATCAATAACTTTCACAGGATAAAAGTGGATGCTGGATACCCGATCGAAATACTAAGGAATGGTGCATAAAAGCTCGTCTCTTATGATTAATATTGCCGACGCTATAATTTAATTTATATCCAACCATTGCATATATAAAATATGTTGGTGTGATTAACATGATAAAAAGGCCAGAAGGCGTCAGTAACTTCCTTCAAGTTAAAAAGAATAAAATTAAATAATTAAGTTATAAATTACACTTATACCCAATTTTCAAAAACCTACTTAACAGTTATAAAATAAAAAAAATTAAAAATATTACTAAATACAGAAAAATATACAGGTAAACGTCGTTTTACGCCGGGGTTCCGTTCCCAGAAACACCGGCGTAAAATGAACACACATTTTTCGTGGTTTCTTCGCACAATGTTTGGGTTCTGAATCACTATTGTCACAAAACGAAAACGAAAAATTGCGAACCGGCGTAAATCGAACCGGCGCAAAACGACGTTTAACTGTACTTCCTATACCAATAATTCATGGGAAAATTAAGCTAAGGTATTTTAATAAACATGTAAATATACTTGTATTACAACACATAATTGAAACATTTTTAGAATAATCAAGCTTAATTGTTTATTATTTGAAATAAAATGAAGTAAACGTGATTTTTGCATTTTTATCGCATTTAAGTGCATACTAATGGGTCAATATTAGATTAAATTAGCATATTCTTTCATTTGCATCAAAACTACCTTATAAATCAATGAGATAATTGATAATTATAAAAGCAGCATTTATACGCTGGGTAAACTGTTAACAAGAAAATTACTAGCAATTTTCATCACTAGATTTCATTAAAAATATTAATTTATTATTAAAATTCGTATTTAGTTTCTGGTGAAAATGTATTAAAAGTTTTCCTTGTTAATGAAAGTTTTGTTGGAAATATATTATAGCCGGGAAATTACTGATTTGTTTCTTGGAGGAGATTTAATTAAGTTATTATCTCGTCTGTGAGTTATAAAATAAATCTAAATTTGGCTAAATATTTAAGCTAACGAATTTAATTGGGAGACAAATACTAGATTTCCATGCGATGGTTGGAAATTATGCGACTGCTTTAAGTCATTAATATTTCCGTTGTTCTATTAAGTTTTCATGGGTAATTAGCTAAATGCACTTGGAAACTTCTTGAAAATATCCGTAGTCTAATTGTATTTATCAAGTTTTCTAATTATATTTCATCTTATAAATTTATATTTGAATGTATTTTTGTAATAAAGTCTGATAAGCTTTTATTAAATATGAGGAAAAAAAGGAAGTTTTAATATTGCTTATCAAATAAAAGAAGGTAAAATTTTGTAATAAAAATTTTTGACGTTGATATAGAAGCAATAAGGTGAAATTCAGTGAAGCAGCAAGAACCGCATCAAATAAACGAGACTTGGGAATCGTAAGAGAAAAACAGCAGGTTTCTCTTTGGATATTTTTTAAATGGAAAAATAATTACAATCAATTTAATTAATTTATTTCTATTTTTTGGTACTTACGCCTCGTGCCTTTAAATTGAAAACAAAGTCACGAGTTGTTGATTACAAAAAGTCGTTCAATACCAAAAGCTAGCCGGTTATTTTATGGTTGTCGCCTTTGATTTAATATATTCCATTCCTATCCGTGACTATAATTTAGATTTAAGACGTGGGCTTTTGGTATTTTAGTTGAGGGAAGCGTGTTTAATTTAAATAAATTTGACAACTGGGTTCTATTCAATTCCACACAAATTCCCTAAAATAACAATCGGACGTATTTACACGCCTAGTTGACGTCTATTGTACCAAGACCTTATTCATGTGTGTACGGTGTATGGCTAAACTAATATCCGGGGGTATTTTTTGGTGAAAGTATGCGGCCATCTATTGTTCACATATTGTATTTCTGTTGTGACTGGTTTAGTGCCTTTGGCTACTGCAGCTGTTTTCAATTCAACACCAAAGGCACACCGATTATTAGTTCCATCGTGTCAATACTCATTTACTACATGATTTATTGGCGTGAAATCGGATCACGATGTCCTTCATTTAACACATATGCAAATATACAAAACTACTAGCAAATAATGTACTCTTGAAACCTTATTTTTATTATTTGACCTGCGGTAGTACTAACGGTGTAAATCAACATGCAACCATTAGACTTATAAATCAATACAAACATAAAGTCTAACTAAAGTTCCTAGACAATCATAATTTATAGTATAAATTTGTTCTAGTCATCAGAAAATAATTAGCGACATGTGGAGCACTTTCCAATTTAATGTTCAATATCAGGTGAAATTTATCATTTCCTTATTTGTACTACATGTACCTACCTATTTTTATAATGTTAATAGTAAATGGAACTTTAAGACACTTCAGTGACATGTTTCGGGCTCAGACGAATCCATCATCATGGCCTGAAACGAACTTATTGTCGAGCTATCAACCTTTTCTACTATCAGTTTGCTATACAAGGTGGCGAAGTATTTTTGAAAGTTTTTGAGAAAATTTGAATAGCAGATTGAAGGTCACGCAATAATCATTTTTTAATGGCATCATATAATTTTAGCATTTTAGCCCAATATATCGATCTCTTGAATTCAAATTTAATTATAGTGGTAGCTGTAAATATCAAATATTATTTGTACGGTGGCAATTTAGATATCCCAGTTGGGTCCCATATAAAGTGGTCCTTTCATTTAATTAGAACTAAGAAATATTGTCAAATTTTAATGAAGCAATCCAAAAGACCATGAATTAAACGTATAACCTCCTTTGCAATTAAATAATGGTAAATCAATGTTTATCGTATTTATCGCTTCCATTAGCAAGCTGTTTATTTGAATGAAGGTCGTAACCCATAATAATAACAATAATTCCGAAAATATATTAACCCGGAAATTGTCAAGAACCTGATTTTCCTTCAAATAGAATATTAAGGGAGTCGAACTCATAAGAGGCAATATCCATCAACACATAAGCTCAAACCCATTTTATTTTATTCGTCAATCTTACAACATAATACACTTAAGTTATCTTATAATTTGTGTTAAGCAGGACGGTACAGATGATTACGTTTACCTGAATCGATTTGTTCCTGTTTTGTTCTTTTAAGTGACTATAAAAGGTTCGACGAACATAAAAGCTTAAAAACTACCTTAAAGTGCAAGAAATAAAGAAGATAGGTGAAAGTTTAATTGCTATAATCAAGAAAATAATAATAAAAATTTATTTTAGAGATTTATAGAATAATGAAAATACCCAATTTTTATTACAGTGTGAAATTGTTTCTTGCAATCCCCAATTTCACGACCATTTTTTATTGTGTCATCAAGAGATGCTTTATTTGGTAAGATGAGATGAAACATTAAAATCCAAGCCGGTGTTATGATAGTGCAATAAATCTTGAGCATCTCGCTAATCTGGCGTGGATCAAGAGAACCCACACATTTATACCCGATATATCCCGAAACTAAGACGTGCAGATTTCCCCAGGGTCAGTCTCAAAGAACTACGGATAAGAATAGTACGCACAAAGTTTTTACCAAAATTTAAAGTTTTATATCGCCAACAGTACACAATAAATAAAAATATTTGCATTAAAGATAAAACAGTATTAAAATATTATATTTTTATAACTAAATTATCTACGAAATTAAGTCTTTAAATTAAAAATGTTTTACTGAAGCCAGATTCTTAATGAAGTAATTTCTATTCGTGCTTTTGAGTCATTGTTTTGGACAATGGGACGTTTGGTTTGAGTAGCTGTGGTGTTCTACATTACTGACAAACTTTTTATAATGACTGCATTATTAATGATTGTAAATTACTGTGCATACAATGAGCCAATTTATATAAATCTTTCCCAAATCTCCCTGTCATTTTTTTGAATCTAAATGATTGCTAGAGAAATATAATTGATGAGCCAGTTTAACGGGATTATAATAAGATAGTAGAAAACTTTTAAGCAGTTTATACGATTTATTTCATAAACGTTATTTTTGTTATTTATTTATTGATAGGTCTTATAAATTGGACTGATGAAACCATATTTTTCATTTTATCTAGCGGCGATTTGTACTGAGCACTTATTAAAAAAATTGAATTTTCTTGTGAAATTATGAATGGGTCATCTCAAATTTCAGGATTAAATCTCTTTTAGTGCATAAATAACTATTTCGGTCCTTAGCATTTAGTTATGGGTAAATAAAAATAATGATGTTCCCAAAACAATTTCGAAGTAATTATTTAGTGTCCCATAAACAAATAATCAGCGATGTTTGCAGTAAATGTAGCTTGACTCCGTCTTCTTCATCCTAATCTTGATTAGTCAGTCAACAAAGCCTTGCTTTATAGAAAGCAACGAGCGATATTTATCTTAGGCTCACGATACTTCTTGGAAAATAAAATATTTTACTACATTTTCACCTTTAAAGATTTTAACTTCTTTTATTGCGAAAGGTCCCCAATTATACTCCCAATTATTCGAGCAAGAAATACATAAAATGAGGTTTAAAAAAATACTAGCTTTATCTTTAATCTCGTTTCTCTGCGGTTGTTTTCTACGTTTTAACGAGCATGAAGGAATTATGAAAACTTGGGTTGAGATTTATTATGGGATTTTTTAAGTAGAAATCTTGCCAATTTTTAAGATTAACGTTGAATTAATTATACTTTATTTGAATAGTGAAGGATGATTGCTCATAAACAGACTATTATTTTAAACGCCATAAAAGCAGTATTTAATTTTAAATCAAATTCTCAAGGAGAAAAAGCTTTTACAAAGCCCTATCATTAAACACGTTAAAGGCTATAACGGACTGTAATCTAAAAGGTAATGATTGGAGTGCGGACAATAAAATTTATAGCTTAAATACCAATATTAGTTCCTTTTGTGTTAGCCCTTGTCTAATCCATGGCAGCTGGATTACATGTGAATGAGACCGCCACCGACCATTGCTGGGAGCATTCGCTACACTTACTGAATTTGCCACGTGTATGCAATATGCAGCTGTAGTGGGTGGAACAAGTTAATAACAGTGCAGTGGCTTAAACAACGCACTTCTCATTAGTGACGTACGTTTCTAGGGGGATCAAGTTTCGCACGGTATTTCGAACGATGTTGCAATTTTAATTAATAATTATCAAACCCCACTTTACATTTCGTGGGCACGAAATTGGATACTTCAGAATAGCTAGGTAATAAATTTGGGCACAACAAATAAACGTCCGTCAGAACTTAATTAAAATTTTGGGAACATAAAAGCAAATATTTAATAGTTACGATACATGAAATATAAATCTTGAAGACTGGTTACTATTTTAATTAGTTGTTTTAAGTGTCTTGCTTTATTATTAAAAAATAATTTGTCACGATTTTATCTTAAGTTATTTAAAAAATGCGAAATTTTAGATTATATTTATGCGCCTCAAGATTTAATTTTGATGATCCAACAGTAGTTCTCGCAGGTTAAACTGGGTGGCCCAGATTTATTTCTCAGCACATATCTCAGTTGTTTGCAGATAAAAAAGTAAAATAAAGTTTTTCAAATTGTCAAAAAATATTTCATGTGAATAACCTATCATAACCCCATAAAAAGGTCTGGTGAATTTTGAAAAGTTCTTTCAAAATAATCTTTGTCTATCTCTGGATAGTTCAAGAGATCCATTCAGTTCTATGTCCGTCCAAAGAAATTTCTCCCACTAATTAAAATCGCTTCCAAAAATCCACAGCCTGTTCCCTCCGAAACGATCATATCATTAAATAATCTGCACCATACATTGATGCCCCAAATTCTTTGGAAAATTCTGGAATTTCGTTCAGGAGATCCATCCAGTTGCAACTACATGGTTCTACTATACTGCAATGAAATATCTTCAAATAAATCTAATCACTTCATTTTCCAAATATCATAATGTCCTTACCTGTTTCTTCAAAAAAGTACGGGTCTAATCCTATTGTTGAATAATCAGCACCATACCCCAAATTCGTTGGAAAGTAGTTTTTCCGATTCAATGTGGTTTTTCCTGTAACAATAAATAATCATTGTGATGATTCTAATAATATTATCTATTGAGTTTTATAAGATTACAATTATTCATAACATATCTTACAGAACATAAAACAATAATTTGCTGATAATATGACAATATTATGAAAATGTGACTAATATCTAAATAGATTCAATTTCTATACTTGCGATAAGCTATATTCTTTTTTTTTTTAAAACAAAAAATTATATAAATAAAAAGTAAAAATTACAAATAATTATTATAAATAAATAAAAATCTAGTAGTTCCCTTCCAGCTCATAAAATAATATGTATGCCTCACCACTAACTGTGTTTTTCGCAGAAATGGTCGTTACTCTTGAATCATTATATTTATGCCATTTTTGTGAATAAGAGTGACGACAATAAGCAGTGTAATGGCCACTGTATGTTGTGCCGCTGTGGTTACTCAGAGCATATAAATTGTATCGGCATTGTGTATGTGGTTCAGCAGCGTAAATCGTCATATCCAAACTCTCCAGAGGAAAATCAACATTCAATTTTCTCCTAAACCTTTCTGTTGGCGAAAATTTTTTCAAATGGATTACTAATATTTTAGGGAACTTGTGGATCTTAAAAGATTTTGTACATTTTCTTCGCTTTTTACACTTCAAACATGTAGGTTTTTCATCACCATCCAAGGTTTCCTCTCTGGTAAAACTATCAAGGCACTGTAAAAGTCCTATAGGCTCTTTTTTTTGAGGTATGGGAAGCGACAAGTCCCAGAATGGATCAAATGAAACTGAACAGTGACCACAGTGTGTGCAGATAAGTGTCGACTTAAACTGCCCAACAAAAATATCCACCACCTTAGAATTTTCTCTTCGTAAATACCTTTGCCAAGACTCTATTGCTTTCTCCGAATCATTTAATTTTTCATCAATTTCAGTGTGAATAGGTGTTAGTTTGGTGGTGACCCTATTGACATCTTCGTGTAAACCTTCTAATAAATTCCTGAGAAATTCTTGAGCATCCTGCTGTGAGTACCCTATAAAGCGAGGTGCAAAACGTTGTATTTGCGATTTTAGGGATGTTGTATTTACAACATGATTCGATGAATCCTCTGACCACAATTCTTTTATGACTTGCGCGAATGCTTTGATCAATGCTCCTTTCATCCCCGAGATGGTGGTGTTAATATCACTTACATATACATCTTTTTTAAGATATTCTAGTAGAGGCTTCGTATTGGAAAGGCACTGAATGACAGAATTCATGAAGCAGGTATTTCCGATATTTTTTAAACCATTTAGTCCCATCTGATTCATTGGACTAGCGCGGTTATTTAGTTCTTTCTCCTCGTCCAAATTCCTCCTGCTTGGCAGAATATTAAAAGCTTCTTTCTCAGTTGAATTTCGCTGGGAACTTTCAGTGTTTCTCGTATTTTGGGATATTGATGAACAATTTAGTCTTGGAGATGATAAAAGATCCTTAATTTCTTTAATTGAAATAACACCATTCGCATTAGGTTTATTAATTTCTTTTATGTCTTTACTCTTATTTATATTTAAAGAATAAAATATTTCATCTAAACCTCCCGAATTAGGAATAGTATTTAATATAGATGAAGCATTTCCTCGTTGAATTTCGATTCCGATTCTTTGACGAAGATATTCCGTGGCACGATCTTCGCCAGTTCTTTTTGAAATTAATTTTCCTATAGCAGTAATTAAAGATTTTGAAGAAGAACCCCAAGGACCAAACGTTTCAAAACCAAGAGGATAAAATATAAATTTGCCTTCCAAATCTTTATATTTTGAAATTTTTCGTTTTTCAGCTTCTTGTGCAGCAGAACCAATAGAGGTAATTGAAGACGCTATATAAGAATCAGCTAAAGAGTTAACGCAAGTAACATCCCAAACAAGTGCCTTTCCATTTTTCCACGGCATTAAAGTCATACCATCTGGTCTTTTTCCGTCATTGCGTAATAATCCTGGTGGTTCTAATATTGCAGGTATATTGCAAGAAATAAAAGCGCGTTTTATTATATCATTTAATGCAGAGTGTCTACTATATCTACCACAAGTTTTATTGCAACTAAGACCATGATGCCCAAGCTCATCAACTAAAACGCCACATTTGCATTTATATTGACAACATAAATTAGTGCCAAGACGTAAACCAATTGCAATTCTTAAACTGTCATCATCTAAAAAGTTACCCACACTAGCAATAGGAAAGGCATGTAACCAGGATCCAGCTTCTCTAACAGTTAAAGCTTGTAGTCGGGCTTTATCTTCTAAATTTGCAATTGAAATTATTTGTTTACATTTCCTATCAACTAAATGAGTATCCCATTCTTTTTGTGAATTTTTATTTTTAGGAGCAACCAAATCAGTTTTTAAAAACCATTCATTTATAGCTTCTGATGTTAACTTATCCAAATCAAATTTAGGAACAATAGTTAAAACTAGATTATGTACAGAGTGAACTGAAGCTAAAAAAGCTGGGAGAGCAAGTTCAACTGTACTTCTAATACCAATTCCACCTAAATTTACTGGAAGAGTAGTTTGACTCCATTGAGACTCGCTCAAATTACAATTTGTAATTCCTACAAAACTTGAACGTAAAATCTTATCAAACTCCAATAACTTTTCTTTTTTTTTCCAAATCTCACAACATCTTAAAATATGTAAAACTTTTGAGACTCCCAAGCAATTTTTTAAAATGAAAAGACTATGGTGTGCATTTAAGATAAACAAACGCTTAGTAAGCAGTTTGATAGCTTTGATCTTTTCATCAAATATATTTGATATTGCTTCATCAAAAATGGGGGAACCTAAAAGTGAAAGATCTTCTTTCTTTGTGAATCTTATATCAGGAGCAAATTTTCTAACATCATAAATAGCTTGATTAGTTAAAATACTATTCCCACCAAAAATATAAGCTTCACATTTAGACATGTTTAATTTTAAACCCATTTCCTGTCCCAAATGAATAATTTTCGTTAAATCCTCTTGAATCATATTTATAGGTCCTGCTATAGTTCCATCATCTAAATACCAAATATTAAGAGGCGACTTTAAAGAACTAATAATATCCTGAATTGCAAGACAAAATAAAAGAGGACCAATGGGATCTCCTTGCTGAACACCAGATGATGAATCAAGAAAATTATTTCCAAAAAGTAGTTTCGATTGGTTTCTATACATTTGCCAAATAAAACTATAATACTGAGGTAAATATTTATGAGCAGTAATTAATAGTTTATTACGACAAACACAATTAAACGCATTAAAAAAATCAAGTTTTAGAAGAACCTGCAACTCCGAGGAATTTTTTAAATAATACCTGGTAGCATGAATTGCAGCTTCCATTCCACCTTTTGATGCATATCCCAATTGATTTGGTCTTAAAATTTGACCCATAAAATTCGAAACTCTTCTACTAACTATCTTGCAAGCTAATCTGCGGATAGTATTTCCAACAGCAATAGGGCGTATTCCTCCATCCTTTTTGTATAAAGCTGTTAAACTAGCACCATATAATAAAGGACAAATTTCATCTGGTATTTTTCCATTTAACATTAAAGTAATTAAGCTAGCCAAATGAGTGTTTACTTTAATTGAAATATCACCAATTGCCTTTGAACTTAGGTCTTTCAAGTGTTGTGGTCTTAAACCATCCAGGCCACCAGCTGACCCATTAGGAAATGAATTAATAGCTTCTTTCACCTCATCTGATGTAATTGAGTCAAATAAATTATCTTCACTTTTTGGAAATGGGGGACAGATTGAACTATTATTAGTATTTGTATGTTTGGATTTTAAAATTTCATAAACATCAGTAGAATAACCAGCTATAGAATCAGTTGAAGATAAAAGTCGAACGGCTCCACTCAGATCTCCGTCATTTAATTTAAATTCAACTAATGATTTTAAATCAGGTTTCCTTTTAGTTTTCTTATTTAAATCAATAACTGGTTCATTAAGTTGTAAATTTTTCAAATTTGTCAAATTCTTTTTAATTTTACTGGACAAAGAAGTATTCTCCGAAAAGTTATTTAAACAAAAAGCTCCATAAGAAAAAGTAAGTAAACCAAACCAAGATTCTGTATCATTTTTGCTAATACATGATTGCAATACATCAGTAAATGCTACAGCAACTTGGTAGCGAACACCTTTTGGAATTCTACGCAAAAGTTTAGTTGAATGACGTAGATTACCTAATTTTAAAAATAAATTTTCTTTAAAAGAAGCATCTTGAAAAGTATTATTAACATTATCAGTTAAATTAAGATTTCTAGCTTTTTCCAATTTAAACTGTTCTTTCAAACAAACATTACTTCCCTTGTGTTTTAACCATCCTGAATTACTTAAATTTTCTTTCCCACATAGCTCGCAATTTCTAGTTTTCTTCATGTATATATAAAAACATATAAAAATATATGGATATTATTGTGACAGTGACAATGGTTCAAAAAATATTTTTAAATCTTTGGTAGACCAGTATTTGAATAAATTTTCCAAATCTTTAATACTAATAATGTATAATATGTCCAAAAAGAAGGTACTGTTCTTATAAAATATTTTAAAAGTTAATAGATCAATAAAAAAACTGGAGTAAAAATTTCGTGACTTGTGACTTTGACAAGTTATAAACTATATTCTTTGTTTATAATGTGTTCGTTGTAAACCTTATGAATTTGAAAAAAGTGCATATTATTTTAAAATTCTTTGAACAGAAGTTCTGCTTGGTCTTTGAAGAAAACGTCTTTTTTTATAAGTTTTATATCTCGAATATTTAAATTAGTTTCAAAGATTTTATGTAGATAAAAATATATTTCTTTAAGGAAAATCTTAATTTCATCATTATAAATCAATCAGTAGTTCTAAAAATATGTGCAATGAACCTTTAGCAATATAAAATGAAAATCAAACATAAGCCTACTGAACTAGAGAATGTTGAAGACCTAAACATTTTATTGTCACCACCTTCCAGTTAATCAACAATTAATAGATCTTAGTAAAGAAAACTGCTACAAATAAGTTAGAAAAAAAATAGGTTTACTCATGCATTCTGTAATTTTTTCAAGTCTTCGTCCATGTAGGTGTGGTCTTAATATCCCATCCTTATCTAGCGAAATTTAAATTGATTTCCAAATAGGAATAGTTGTAAAAAAATAATACTTTATTTATGATACTAACTGAATTTTGTATCTATTATATTTATAAATGGGATCAATTTATAAAAAAATGTTTTTAATATAATAAATTGTAGTCATTATGTTAGATAAAATGAAAAAAAAAACGTTTCCAGAGCTTTCTTCGTACTTGTAACGAAAAAGTCAAACATTCAAGAAACTATTTAAACTGATAATTTATGCGTGTACTTCCTCTTGTTATTAGCCTACAAGAACCATCAATTTTGGTTTTCTATATTTGATCAAAAGCGATAGTCCAAAGTATGTCCGGCACGACGTGAACATTTTAAAAACATTTTAAAATGGTCGATTAAAGCAATAACAAAAGAAAGTGGAAAATAATTCGTCTCGTTAATAAAAAAGAATAGTGCGTTACAAAAGCAATAAATATAAATCACATTACATTTAATTACTGCAATTTAGATTTATTAACTGGTGCTGATCTTTTGAACTTTGCTTCAATGAATTGTATTGTTTTGATTAAAGTTGACTTGCGTCGATAGATGCTTTCTTAATATGTCTTTGAAAGAGATAATTATTTATTAAATAGAAATAAATTCATTTATCTTCTGCATGTCTTACCATGAATTTTATTATTATAAATATTATGATGAGAAATAAAAAATGATAAATTTCTAACTAAATTAATTATTTCTAATATTTCATTTCTTATGCATTTAATGTAGCGTATTAATATTAAACAAGAACCAGATGTTTATTCATTTATGTTGTTTGTAAATATTTCATGATTAATTACACCTAAACTTTTATATAAACGATTATAATCTACTATCATGCCGCTTATATTAATGAAGTTTAATAATAGACTTCTATTTATTATTGTATGCAAGGAGGTATGAACTGATGCCAAATATACTGCAGGTGTTCAAGACACCTACTTAATGTTGTTATTACAAATTTACAACACTATACATTTATCAAAATATTTCTGCTAATCAATTATTATATATAACAATAAGATTTTATACACTTCCCAGGAAGCTTTGAAGCTCGATAACGAAGAAAGTATAAAAAATTGAGATAATTGTAAAATTTATTAACAATTAAATACAGGGTCTCCCAGTACTGATATTTGCCATTTAAGCGAATAAAGATCAATTTTTGAAAAATCTCTGCTCTAAATCAAATGACAATTTTGGCTTAAAATTTTGACAAATGGTTCAATATTGTCTAATTTACAGTTCTCATGTTAATTTTAAATTTGTGATAGGCATTTATCAGGGTCTCAGGTATAGCCAAATGACCAACTAAACGAAATTTTCCAATAGAACATCCCATATTTTTTAACATCAATCGGTGGTATTTTTAAAATCTGTTGTTTTGCAACACAAATAAAATCCAAAGTCAAAATTATCAATTTGTGTTTTCTAAACCGCAGTGAGATTTGAAAATTTAAAAACTGATTCATGGAAACCCATAGTTTGTTGAATTTCCTTTTTACGTATTTTTAATATCGCCCAAATTTCTAAACAAGAAATGGTAAATGGAAAATGCGCATTAATCGTTACAGAACAGCTACGTAAATAAAATAGATTGGTAACATCGCAGAAACATTTGCGTGAAACCCAAATAACTACATTAGATGTGCCTTCGAAACGTAACAGAAACATTGCTGAAGCATTTTTAACCAACTATTTCCTTGAAACACAAATGAGCATGTTAGATAGTTTCTTGTTAACATGGCAGAAACATATATGAAACAGTTCTTGCATATACAGGGTGAGTCGAAATTAAACCGCCAAATTTTTTAGCCGATTCTATGACTAATTTTAAGATAAAAACTTCAAATTAATATATGTCCGATTTTGCTTCCTAAGGGAGCTACAGCCCTTCAAAGTTGTTGAGGAAAAGAAATGTTATAAAAATTAAAAATACCCTTACTTTAATTAAAACATCCAAAATAATCAAATAAAGACATAGATTTTATTAGCTACCTAATATTAAAAGACGTGTATTGTAGAAAAAAGTACCTAACGTGGCGTAAAGTATCGTTAAAACTACGAGTGTGTGATTATGTGCATTTTTCTCTAAAATGGTGCAGTCTACAGAGTTCGTACAGGAATACCTTTTTTATCTGAAATTGTTTGCCAAATATTGTTTTGAAAAAAAAAATCTTAAAAAACGAATCCCTAAAAAGTTATCACAGTTTTTATTACCATCCCTCTCCAAAACTACCCTTTAGAAGCATCCAAAAAAATTCAAAAAAAAATCAGGGAAACATATCTAAAGCGTATTATGATTCACACCAAATTTTAAGCTTCTACTATAAAGCGTTTTCAAATAAACCTACAAAAACCTTCTTTTTTACACCATCTTTGAAGGGCTGTAGCTCCCCTAGGAAGCGAAATCGGACATATGTTAATTTGAAGTTTTTATCTTAAAATTAGTTGTAGAATCTGCTTAAAAATTTTGGCGGTTAAATTTCGACTCACCCTGTATATCGTGCTATAAAATTTTATAAAATATTTAGTTTTAATTGATACCTTCTAGATGCGAAACTGTCATGTATCTGCTATGCAGCAAGTTGTGTTCCCTTTATGTTTTTGATATGCAAGCATGCTAACGTAAAAAAGCCGGAGATTTTCACGTTTCGGAAATGTAACCGCGATCTATCTGATAATGGTTTCTGAAACGTTTCATGATGTATGATGAGAAACGCTTAGGAAGCATAACAGAAACGTAACATTGTCTGCTGGGTTATGTCTTATTCTAACACATAAAAACGTCCATAATGTGGAAACGTGACAAAAATTGTAACCATAATAATGTAGTTAACATTACACTATTCTCGTGACGTTAGACGTTACAGACTTCCACCTCAGGACTTGTTTGCTGAAATAAAAATTATCACATCTAATGCTGACCGGTTTCGGTTATCTTTATTTAACCTTCTTCAGATCTATGATGTTATTTTTATTTACTTCTCGTCATAAATGAATGATTACAAGTTAATGAGCAATTCATCAGCTAACATAGTCAATAATACAATTGCCTCGGTTTGCCGCGTTTGCGTATGTGCTCAGATGTGGACGCGCCATAACCCGAAAGAAACCCAAATTGATACTCAGGTAAACTACTGTATTTGTATACACGTTGTTATGATTCACTATCATTGTTGTTCGAAAATGTTGACTTAGTGACAAGAAGAGACATGTGGTTTCAGCAAGATGGAGCCCCTGTGCACTTTCATCGGATTTTTAGACCTAAACTATTCACATGAAACCATACAAACCATAGAAGAATAGAAACCTTTTAAAAAATGCCATGGATTGGTGTCAAAATATACAGGGTGTTCCATTTGAAAATTTAGTTAAATTGGTCATTTTGCGTTTCATAAGGCACTATAATAAAAGTTCATCACAAATTTAAATATAACATGATACCTATAAACTAGACGATATAAAAAACGTCATGATATACTGAGTATTCACTAAAAACATTGTATATTTCAAAATAGTTTCGCAGCGCTCGGACACCCTGTATTTCTATAAAGTTTCTATCATTTATTGGGAAATATTATTATATTTCTATGAAATTTTAAGTTAATATAATTCCAGTAATTTTAAACAGTTGTTTGTTTAAGTCGATTATCTCTTATTTTGTTATTTCAGCAATATTAACTGAAGGACTTTATTTCCGCTTGATTATTGCGTGAACCGTAAAATATAAACATTTGAAAAGTAATTACATCGTTGACGTAGAATAAGCGTTAAATAATGAATATAGTCATCGAATCGAAATTAACTTCGATTTGAAATGCATACCCAACCTCGTGTTGATAAATTTGAAATTTCGCAGCAATTATTGTTGGCAGTTATATACGTTGATGCACCAGCTGGAAATAATTCTCATTTAATAGCCTCAAGTCCAATTACAGAAGCAATTGAATATTGGCAATTGTTTAAAGCTGCCTAGCACTAAAGTATATTCATCAACCGTGATGTAATTACATTTACGTACAAAATGTTGTTACTGATAATGAGGCAAGTATAAATGCATACCTGCAGCTAAAAATGTAAATCAATTTATTTCTTCACTCATATATCACTAATCCCACGCAGAAAGCCGAAAATATTTATTCTTTGTATCGTCTTAATTTAATTGTACGAGAAAGCTTGATGAATGGTTTTGCCAAAATGAAATAAGGTCAGAGGAAGATTAATTAATTTTATTAAAATTATTTTGCTGAAATATATTAAAGACGCTGGGATAAATAATTTATTAAACCTTAATCTTATTAAATCTACTGACAGATTTTTGTCATTAAATACAATTGAAACTATATAAATCAATTGGCCTCATTCTTTTTACAAGAAGGGCGGTCACCACAATGAGCTAAAATAAGGAAAGTGAGGGGTCGAGCTTTAGCAAGACACGAAGTGCTTTACCCTACGTCATCCTTCAAGCCTCCTAACACCATTGTTCAACTCTAATGGAAATCCATTAATAATAAATCAGTAATTCTTGCACTGAGTTATTACTTAGGGTGTACCTGGTACGTAGCTACATACGCGTTCTCTTTATCAACCCACTGTGATGAAATATTCACCGTGTTTGAGGTGCAAATACATTTTTTGGGGGAGAGATGAGGAAGCCTTCTTTATTATAGAAATAAATTACACCAGGCCAAGTAAAAAATTCATGTACTGTCGTATTTTCTGAGCAAAATCGTTGGAGACTAAAAAAGAAAAGTGACAGTCGGCGGCGTACCTTTTTAATAAGCAATAATGCCGCATCGCTTTGAATGTCTGATTTAAAACATCCGACACATTTTACTACCTAAATTTAAAACACATTAAAAACTTAAGTAAATAAACACGCCAAATGTATTCCTATATGCAGAAGTTTGATATTTTCTAAGTTGCTTTTCACTTATCGTTTCATATTTTCATCTGCGTTTGACATAATCCACATGGGGTTGGAAACAAAGCATAGTTTTAAATTACACTTTAAAATATGAACTCTGCTAGTGACAAGTAAACAATATTACTTCTCTCGGTTAAATGTTTATGATGTTTCGAACTATGGTTTATGTTACGTGTATGTAACTGTTTAATTTGATATAAATGATATCAAGATAATAGATTTATTTATTCCCGCCCTAAACTTTATTTTACTCATACTAATTTTAAATTACTTACATTAGTGATATTAATTTATGAATAAACGAATTCAAATTAATTTTTTCCGCCAAAAATGACTTTAGAAGTAGGTCAGTGCAAAGCGGCGTAACGTCGATGACAACAATGACAATGTGTCTAACCTACTTTTGACGTCATCCTATTAGTTCCGCATTCGGCCGGAAGAAGCTGAACCAATGTAGGTTATAGTCAAAAATGTAGTTAATGAAATACGATGATACTACAACAGAAAAATCTATGATGTGTTGGTCATGTTAAAACGTACCTCATTGGCAGTACTAAGAAGTACAGTTCTGAATACTTTTTTGGGTACCTACAAAAATTTTGAAAAATAACTGAATTTTGATACATATAAAAACGAATCTCTTTTTGTTATAGAACGCCTAGAGGGCAATTTTTTATTTGGTACTCAGTTCTACTCTGGCTCGTCCTGTCATTGCTAAATTCATGATATCACTTTTTCTCCAAATAAAACAATATATTATAATTTAATTATTAAGCGTGAGTTACTATATGGTTAATTGCACAATTGGTCTTTGTCAAGTTTTATTATACATACTTCTAAGTATTAAAGAATAGCGCATTATTTAAAACTAGATCTTATAATTATTAAGGTGTAGATATGTATTGTCAAAAGTTCATTGACTTTATAAACCGGAACTGCATTCAATAATTAAGATTTTTCAATATATCATAATTGTATTATAAAACTTGCTTAAGTTTTACTTATAAATATTTAATAATTTTTCCATTAAATTAAGTACTGCAATTTAAAATACATTATTTAGTTTTATTCAAGACTTCCTGTAATAAATATTTTCTCATTTGTCAACTTAATTTATCGGAGTACTGAAATTATATTATTATCATATTGATTTATAATTACACAAATGACATAAAATTGTGTTCTATTTTAATAATTGAGGTAATTTTAAGAAAAAATGTAGTAATAAAAAAGTTCATGATTTATTTTTATCAAATATTGTCTTTTTTCGTCACAAGCGGCTTTTATCAGAATTGGATAGTTGTTTTTTAATAAAATCTGAAAATCGAAATAGTAAAATTCGATTGAAAAATCCAAGTATTTTAAAATATTTTATACTTTTATCATAAATTTTTTTTATACAGAATGTTCTTTAAAATTAAAAATAATAGATCATAAATACATTGATAAACTTCTATTAAATACATTTATTATACAGGGTCCGCCAAAAAACGGAGCCAACTAAATATTTTTTTAAAAATTAAACAAGTTTATTCAATTTAATCAAGCTACCATTTAATCATATATCGAATATACAGGGTACTCGATTTATTAGTGATAAGGCACCTAACTTTCGTTTTTAAATGTAACATCCTGTAAATTTTGGAATTTTACGATTGATTTTTATAAAACTCGTTGTTCTTGAGTCACATGCAATTCTTTGATGTTAATATCGTCAATATTGATATTATTATTTACTTTTTATAAACATTAAAGAGTCTTAACAAATGACAATCCTTTTTATAAACTTATTAAAATAGGTATATTTAAAACTTATTTTCTTATAATTTTGTTTAAAACTTTTTTTAAATTAAATATACCTAAATATTTTTTGAGCCATATTGAATTTAAACAAAAAAGAAACTACCAAACATATTAAAGTATTTCAAGAAAATCGGACTTATTCAAAGACTTTTTGGCTAAAATATTGGCGATTTTAGAATTATCTTCGCAAAAGTACGAACCTAGAAAACCGGTGCACTCTTATTGGAATTTCAAAATTCAAGAACGTCCCCAGGTACTAATTATTGATGAAAATTACGGGATAAGGACTTTGCTAAATAAAACTCTACGTTTTCAACCAGCTGACCGGTTTCGGAAGATCTTTATTTCCTTCTTCAGAACTACAATACAAAAAAATTGTCTTGCAAAAACGTCTTATTTCGAAGAAGATTATTAATATTTTACTTGTACTATTTTAAATATTTTCAATTTTTTTAAAATTACATGCAACGGAAGGTTTCGTCATGAAGACTTCCCAATTAAAAAAACAAAAAGGTTTTTCCGAAATGTTTTAGGTTTTTTTCAAAAAAATTTTTACTTGACATATTTTTACCATGTGCTTTGGTGTCTTACCTTGGTTATGTGTAGAATTTGTAGTCAAAAATTATCAAAATTATTGTGAACATTTCTTGAATAGGTGTCAAATGTTATAATATTTCTAAGTTAATCACTTTGTACATGTAAGATCTAGGATTATTAAAGGTTTAATTAAATATTTTCCCTAATGATGTGTTCAGTTGGTAACGGCAACCACAACTCAGTAATTTTGAAATTTGCTTTACCTACCTAATTTACGTTATTGTGATTCACGTATTAGTGGTATACAGGGTGTCCCATAAAGAGTGGAAGAGCTCCTCAGTAAGTACATTGTTGAGGACTCTCTTACATTCTTCAGAAAAATATTTTAAAAAATTCTCTTGATTATTTTTCGAGTTATGAAGAGTTGAAAATTTAACTTCTTTATTATTAGAAATTTTCAAAAATCGAAATTAATTTAAATTGTGATTAGTTAATTTGGGTTTATCTTTAAAAATTAATTAATTATAAAATCTAATCGAATGATAGATATTGAATTATTTTAATGTTTTTTTAGTTTTATTAATTTCAATTAGTTTTTGTAGTTTTCAGTTCCATTTAAGTTTTTGTTAGATTTGTGTTTCTTCTTATTTTAGTTTCGTTTTACCTAATTAATATTTAATTAGTTAGTGTGAGATCGATAAAAATATGTGTACAATAATCTGTAATACAGATAATATAAGTCAAAGATGTTGGGCGAATGCCATGATAATCAGAGGAAGCTGCAAGGGTCTTTATAGTGAAGGGTAGCCAATAAAGATTTAGACAAATTTGCCTAAAACTGCATGGACAAAAATTTGTACAAACATTAACATTCTTTGTTTCATATCATAATTTATTATCAAAACTCTACATACATTTTTTAAATAAAATTAAATTAGTTACCTGTCATATTTTTTATTATCAAAGTTTTTTTTATTTATAAACCTGTATCAATTTTGCCAAATTTATCTTTTCTGTTTTTGTTCATATATCATCTCTAGAATGATGGTCGATAATCTTTTTTACTATTTTTCACTAGAGGATTCCTAACAACATACCGCCATTTATGGTACACCGTACACCCTGTATTTTACGGGCTTTAAATAAATAAACCGGCTATACCAAATGTTAAGCAACTAAAATTTTCCTATTGGAAATTTATTTATTAATACAGGTTGTCTCAGTTTTTTTTTCCAGAAAAAAAATTTTTTAGGTAGTAAATGTCATTGTGAATAATTTTTCTTTCTTATCATCATGGTTTTATTTAAAAGATTTATGGTTTGGATTTTTTCTTTCCCAACTTGCCTTTTTGAACATTATTGGCTGTTTTTAAAATAAGTGGACTCATTTAAAATTTTTGACGAGAAAATTAATCTATCTGATTGGCTTACAGATAATGTCAAAATCCAAAGCACACTTAATTTAAATTTAAAAAAATTGAAATAGAATGAAATTTATACAGGGTGTCCCAAGAAATCATTAATATTTTGAAATTTTAAAATTGCTATAACTTCTTAAGGAGTCGAAAAAAAAATATTAGTTCATAGGAAATTTTTTGTTCAGAATAACATTTACTATCTAAAAAAAACTTTTGCTGGAAAAAGTGAGACACCCTGTATATCAAATTTTGAAGAAAAACTCATAAAAAAATTCAAAATATTTAATGTAGTTTTCTAAAAATGTTAATAAGAAAATAACAAAAATTTTCACTTAATACAAAAATTGCAGTATTTTTTGTTAATTTGTGAAAACACAAGATACATCAAATATGTGGATTTTTACAAAGAAGCAGCTTTTTCTCAGAAAATGCCTATTTCAGATAACTCTTTAAAATCCTTTAAAAAAACGCAAATTTTGAACCTTTTAAGCGTTGGAAGTTTCAGGAAAATAGAATTTTTGATTGGGGATTAATTTTTTATTAACAATTTAATTAAGATGTTTTAAATGCAACATACAAGTGTTTAGTCTTATAGTTTTTTCTAAAAAATATAGAAATTTCAACATATCCTATTTCTGTTAACAAAAGTAGGGGGTGCTATTTTAAAAGAAGTTGATGATGGCTTCTTAAGGGTGGTCAATAATATTTTAAGGATGGAATTGGAATACCAATTTGATACAATTCAAAGCATTTGTTGATTTGATTTCTTGTCTCTTCAACTAACGGAGATATGACCTGTAAACTGAATTTTGGGACACCCGGTGTACAAAATTACCACAATTGCAGTTTAATATTTTTAAAAAATAGATAAGAACTTTACAAAAATGGATGTAATTTCTAGATAACTTATCGATTTTAGGTAATTAGCAGACCAGAATCTATGAAGATAACGTATCGGTTATATGAAATTCCAAAATACTTGAAAAATATAAATATTTCGAAATATTTAATTTTTACGAACCAAAAATTCAAAACGTAAAATTTTAAAAAGTAAACTTTTGATCGCCATGATATTGATTAATTAATTATTATTAGGGAACCTAAATCTATCCGAAGAAGTTAAAATATATCGAAAACAAATTTCAGAATTTTTTGATGTTAAAGCAAAGGCTTTCTTTTTGATTTTAGCGAACACTAGTAAACGACTGGTTCGAGAAAAAAAAATTATTTCACTCTAATCAGTAGACTAAAATCAACTAAAGTAGACTCCTGGTTTAATAAAAGTCGAAAACTTTTATATAAATTTCCAAAAAAATCAAGCTAATATTCTTAAAAAATTCATGAAAATATTCAAGTAAAGCACCTATAAATTTTATTTTAATTGGAAAAATCAGCAAGTTATGAATTTTCATATGTAATATCACGAGTGGTCAAATTTAAGTCGAATATTTTTCACTGTCATTATCACGAATGTCATTTGGGGTTAAGTTTTAATTTTAATTTTTAACCCCAAATGACATGAGTGGTAATGTATGAAAAATATTCGACTTATAATTTGAACAAGAGTGCATATTTAAGGGACTATTTAACGAACATTTTTCACTTTCTTATGCAAAATTTGACAGCCAACTTCAAACTTATTGAAGTTTGACATAAACGTCATGAAATAATCGCTGATATTTTTGACGTTTTACTTGTCACAAAAAATAATCATTTGTGAGTTGAATAGTCAAACAAACTTTTCTGAATTATTGACTTCGTTTTGTGGAAGGTAGAAATATTTTAATTCCTTAATCGGTTTTTGATTTAAATTTCTATTTTCTACTAGAACTATTTTCGCACAATAAAAAAAATAATAAAGACAAAAACCTACCCCCACAAAAAATTACCTTCCAGTAAAATTAAAGTGATTGTTTTTATCACAATCATTTCAAGTTTTTCTCTACGTTTTTCCAAAAAAAAACGTTAATTCTTTACAAACAAGGTTGCAATCGATGATGTAGATCTTGGTTTGATAAAAATCAAAAGAAGGATAATTCCTTAGATCTACCTTTATAGTGGCCAGGTGTAGCAAGCAGCAATTACACAAGTTTGCAGAGTGATGGACGCTGCGTTTCGTGCTTATTAGCACTCATCAGCATCACATACTGTTCACTTGAGTCCTCTCCGTATTTCTTCTTCTTTATATTTTTAAGATTTATGACCAATTTCATTACGTAGAAATCGGTTTTATGACAACTAGAAAGAATAGGATTTAAAATTTTTGAAAAAAATTTATTTATTTTAATTTGACGAGTTATGCAAGTTTTGATTTTTTTGTTTGCTACATCGAACCAAATAATATTGTTTTTTTTAAGTGAATTCGATGGTAGTAGCAACTAAAAGCTTTTATATCAAAACTACTTTACTGACCAAAATATATTATAATATTTTGAATGATTAACAAAAGCGGTTGAAAAAAAATATGCACATAAATGATGACCAAAAATTGAGTGGCAGTGATAAATTTGCATGCGTATACATTTACAAATGAAACTAGGTAGTTAATAGCCCAACATACAATTTGCAATTCAGTGTAGATAACTTGCAAACCGGAGATTTGGCCAGTCTGAGCATTTGATATATACGTTCAGGTCAATGTGTAGCTTGTCGGTTTTGTCATTAATCAAAAGAGGGCGTGATTGCACGTGTCCTTCCACCCTTATCCTATATAACGCAGTGCGCTTAGTAGCGAAAAAAGAGTAATGTTGGTTGCAAATTAAAATTTTAAATAAGAATTTAAAAAGAAAAAAGCTTTTAATAGATTTTAATTAAAAAAGTAAGGGACTTAAAAATTTAAGCTTGGTGAGTTTAATTAGGGTGGAATGTAATAACTTGCGTTCAAAAGTTTTTTTGTAGGATTTATTTTTCATATATCCTTGAAAATCCTTGATGATAAAATCATCTAGAACGAATTCATAGTGTTAATATAATCCTGTTTAATATTCAGACACGGACACCGGAAGGTACGAGGAAATTATTTTTCATTCCTCCCCTTCGCTCTGGCTGCTAATCTAATTTTATAATAACCCCTTCACGTGTTTGTCCAGAATTATAAAGGAGGCACTTTGCGATTATCAGTTTTATTTAATAGCTTAATTCTCATTAAATTCAAACAACTACTGATTAATTTAAATTGCACATAAAAACTTAATGTCCATACATGATTTATTATTATCTGTTGCTTTAAATAAATCTAACCACCTTAGTATTTATTTTCAATTTATATGCAAACGGTTTTCATAGCCTAGGTGCAAATAAACAAATCTAAAGCACCCACTCGACTTAATTTATATTATAATTACTAATAATTAAGGTAATAATAATTATTTTAAGTAATCAATTTTTTTAAAGGAAATAATGTAAAATAAAGCAATTCCTTAAGTAAACATATTATTTATTCGCCCCATTTCTTATATTGTTGCGTAATGTATATAAACAAACAGATAAAAAAAGGTTGTTTTGCATGTAATACCCTATGAATATAATACATTATGCAACACTCGAAAGCAATTTACATATCGATGTTTTTTCCCCAAAATTACATTCAACAAATTCCATTAGTTCATAAATCCGGGTAATGCTGTGTATCAAGGACGGGGAAATTGCCATAAATACTAGAAGGGCGGGTAAAATTGTCTACTCTGATGCACGCACATCCACCTCGCATAAAATAATGTTTTGCGCCACATATTCTTTTATCCAAGTAAATCTGATGTTTAGGCCGAAATTCGAATAGGATACATACATACTTATAAATACTTTAATAATAAATAAATTTTAACTTATTTATGTGGGTTAGTTTTATTTCAGTGATGGCATCTTGCCATTCATGCAAATCCGAGTGCGCCTATGTTCTTTCGAGGGGTTGGCGTCATGATGGATTTATTGCCTCGGAAACTAAACGAAAGCACCACGTGTGTGTGCGATTGCTGCCTAAATATATACGGTCGAGTAAAATTGCAACGTAATGTGAAAGGTGAATAATCGTAAATCTTTAAAAATATGACATTTGTACGAAACAAAATTGCAAATTTTTAAATACCATATACTTTTCTGAAATAAAACTGATTTATGACACAACATAAGACGAAATACTTTTAGGCTTCATATACAAAAAATAATTTTATTGTTTTTTGCTTAAAGCGGTGGAATACGTTATTAGTTATTACCTTAAATAGATATAATTTATGTGCTATTGTAAATTCCACCGTAATTATGCTTAATTGTAAATGTGATAAATTATAAGAAAATAAACTGCAAATTCTCACAGTACTAAAGAGGTACTTATTGAAGTTCAGGTGTAATTATTCCTTTAAAAGTTACAAAACAAAAACAATGCAATTTTAACTATTGATAGAGGGTTATTTGGGATCACAGATACTCCTTGCAAAAAATTCATCCCGGGAAATTTCATTGCAGATATATACATATAAATACGGTATCACATAAAGTAGGGGAAGCCGGGACGCAACGGAGTAACGGTACAGAACAGAAAAGTGGTGGGGTGCTCACTACAGACGACGGAAACACGCGAGCTTTGCGCACAACGTTCGGTTCGCCATTATAAGGAAAACAGAGTGGCTGCTGTTGTAAGTGTCAGAGTGCGCTTAGTTTTGATTTTACTGAAAGTTGGAGAAAAAACTTACAAATTCTAATTTTTGCTCTGCGATACCAAGGTTATTACACTATTGTATCTTCGGAATGTTACATTACATGTTTGTTTGAACATAATTTTGACAAACTTAAGGTCTAATCATAACTCAAGGTCAAAAAATATAACGCCCACAATACTCGAAATTTTAAGAAACTAACGTCGGGCACCATGATAGAAAATTTGTATATTATTGGTACATACATAACTAGCAAACAGTGCTGGTTTTCGGATACTATCTACAAAGCAGTTGATGCGGTCGTCATTACAAAAGGGGGTACGTGGCATTTCTAAAAAAATGGACAAACGTAGCATGTGTTGATCTATACAGTGATGACGATGACAGTATTTAATTTATGAACTGTACATTATGCCAATATAGTACACTCATTGTGCCCCGGTTTTATTTTCCATTTTACCCCGGGGGTAGGGCAGAATGGGAAGTTATCCATTTTTTACTGTTACTAATTTTTGATAGTCTAATTAATAATTTTGATAAGTTTAGTTCTTATGACTTTGTAGAGAATTAAGTAAATAAACGTAAAATTGACAAATAACGATGATAATTCTTTCAAACTCTCACAAATTGCAATCAAAGTTAAGTTACCCCGTTCCGCCCTGGATTCGCCTACTTTAAAATTCTTCTCCAAAAATATTTTGATGAAATAAAAGTTATTTTTATGAGACAGTAAATTTTCCTTTGTATAGTTTAGGCTGGTTGATATGAAAACGGGTGCTTTTCAAAGTGCTAACCGGTTTCGAGTTTTTTATTTCTTTCTTCAGAGCTACAAAAGACACCAACAGATGATCGAGAGTACAGGAGTTAAATTAATTACAAATCTTAACTAATATAAAACGATCAAAAGTTCTGGAGTTCACGGATTAAGAAATGAATGAAAGTTTTTTTAACTTTAAAGTGTTTTTTTAAATCAAATTTTCTATTTTGGTTCGTTACTACGGTAAAGAACTAATATCGGTTCTATAATATTCACAGTGTGATATTAGAAATATAAGATGTTACAATGATGATGGGTTTTAAATTAAACATGTGCAACTTCAACAATACTTGAAATATTAGGAGACTGAATATAAATTTACACCTGTTCGAATTTAAAAAATGGCCAAAACAGGAGTACAAACTGTTCCGAATAATATACCCAAGCTTGCAATGGCGGATTATGCCATTTTGAGGCCGTTATTTTTTAGAAATAAAGTAAGATTACCTTTTTAGCTGACATCAGTTTCAGAAATTTCAGTGCTTAGTTTAAGGAAAACTTAGAAGTGCAAAATTTGAATATAGTGCCATAGGCGAAATTTTTAAAACAAAATGGCAGGTTAAGCATTTTCAGACACTTTGGAAACACATCTCGGTTTTCTCTTTTTCAAAAAATTTCATGGAGTTAAATAAACTTTTGTGAAAAATAACCAAATGTTAAAATTAAAGAAGAAACAAAATTATACAGGGCATCCCAAAAAGAAGTGCTCAGAAGAAAATCTTAATTGATAGAGTTTAATGTGAAGTTTTACGGATCTAAAAAGTGGTACCTTTATGGGGCTTGTTTCAAAGATAGTGAAAATATCAAGAATAAAGTGAAATCTCATTAATTATTTGAAAGAAGAATTTTTTTCTATCAAAATATTCTTCTGATAATATTTCTTAACTTCAAGCCAAAGTGGCAATAATTAGCTTGACTTTTCAATTTATTTCATTTAAATTGATCAAATAGTTTATGAACTACTACAAAATCTACAAAATTTCGAATTAACAACATTTTCTGTAGGAACAAAATTCAACGACCCATCAAAAAAGCTGGTCCTGACTATTAGTTCTCTTGGTGATGAAATCTCGTCTATTTTCTAGAATTTTCTTCTGAGCACTTCTTTTTGGGTACCCTCTATATGTATAACCGGTTCGTTCGAACCGACAAAATTTTAGAAGGTGGGTCTCAAAAATTTCAGAAAGAGAACCTTTTTTAAAGTCTACTTGCCTGGAACTGGAAAGGAAAGCTCCATTGTATAATTCGTTTGTTAGGCTTATGGTTTACTTGAATAGACGTTTTCAAAAACGACCATGAGTGGTAAAAAAATGTGTCTGCATATTTTTTTTTTCAGTTTTTTGAGGCCGGTTCAGTTTGGAGGCCACAGGCTAGCGCCTCATGCGCCTAAGCGATAATCCGCCACTGCAAGCTTGTAGTTACCGTTGGAGATAGAAAATCTGTAGCCGCAGAGCAAGTTAAAAAGCAACTGTGGCATGCGCAATGACGGCCACCCCAGTAGAAACAAGAATTGTAGTTGAGACGTGTATATTGTAGGAATATGTAAATATTGTGGATCGTATGAAATTGTTGTGAAAATATTGTACAAACGTTTGTGTAACAATATATTTGGGAAATATTGCGGAAATATTCTGACAATGTTGTAATTTAAATATTGTTCTAGTATTGTGGCTTAAAGATTCTGAAATGATTGTAATCTAAATATTGTGTTTCATACAATACAATAATACAATATTATGTTTTATTATGTTTAAAATTTTGAATTAAAAAGTCACTATCGACATTTTTTAATATTGTCAAATACATTGATTTAAATCGATTAAATTTTCAACTATTTGATTGGTAGTTATAAGTTGCTTTATTTAAAATGAAAAATGGATTTTTTAAAGTAAGTAGACAAATAATTTGAATAAAAAATAATACTATATTTCCATAATAGGAAGATGAGATACAATTAAGGAAAAAATATCATACTAATATTTAATACAACCATTCATAAGCAGGTAAATACGGTGGTGTAGTGATAGTGTACATGTTTAGAAGTGCAGAAACACAAACAAAGCAGGTTACCCGCTTTTGCCCGCTATCAGATTACCGGCGCCGATTACACGCGCATGCCTGAGTCAGTCCGCGTCATGCTATGGACATACAAAAATCGTGTAAGGGTAAAACCACAAACAAAGCAGGTATGTCCAGAGCGGACTGACTCGGGCATGCGCGTGTTATCAGTGCCGTTAATCTGAAAGCGGGTAACCTGCTTTGCTTGTGTTTGTGCATTAAAGCTCCAGGGATCAAACCCCAGTCCCATATGTTTTTTTAACATAAGAATATTGTCATAGGCACGTACCACAACTTGTGGTATTGTCACAATATCAACACCATATTATCGGTGATCAACAGCCATACTCCTCCAAGTTGATTAACCTGTAGGACTCCCCGCAGCCTGGACCTTCATGGTCCAGACCCACACGAAGGCATTAAATTACATTTTACATGGTGGGGCGAAAGTAATCGCCCGATTTCCCAAGGCTATAACTTCTTTTGTAAATGAAAAAAAAATCGGTTCTTTTAGAGCTGCCAAGATCTGTGGATTATTCACTTTAAATAATCCCAAAGAAAGAAGTCTGGAGCGCCCAAATCGGGTGATCTTGCCGGCCAATTCAAATCACCAAAAGGACAAAAAAGGGACTGGGAAAAATTATTCAGCGTTCTTGAGGAATATAACGCTCCATGACTTGTTGACATCTATTTTACAGATGACTTATTTACTACCCAAGTCACGATAACAGCTGACGCCGCTTGCAAAAATAAGAGCATGTTCCAATTGAGTGATTACTTTTACGCCACCCTGTATAAATTCCCTTAAAAATAAAATTTTGTAATAAATATAGAAGCGATTGGAAAACAATACTTCTGGATTTTTTTCCTGTAATAATTACCAATTGATTCGACTATAAATGAAAAATTCAACATTTTAGTAATTTTCTTTTGAAGCCAACATTTCTGGATTTCGAGATTTCTGTTAAACTAACAAAACTGAAAATACCTGTCATCCTTTTTATTCAAGCACCCAATATTTAGGCTTACAAGTGTAATTTTACCCTAGACTTTCCTATTCAATCCGATTTAAAAAGGACGAACATACGGGTCCTACAAATACCGTGATTCACATTCCCTATGCTTCCAGAAGTGCTTTTCTGTCCCATAAATAGTGAGACGCATTATTCTATTTATTGAATCATCTTTAAATCGAACATCCTAAACAAACACGCACTTGGTCCTATCGATATTTATACAGATGCGCCCTGCTTTAAATAAAAACGTGACATAATTTATTTTAAAATTCCAAAAAGCCTTTCATATTTCAAGCGGAAAATTAGTTATTATTTGTATATTGTACGATTAATGCGATGCTTGATTTATCTTGCTTTCGTGGTGAAAAATGTATAAAGAGATACTAGAGACACTTCTTTTGAAGTTTGTTGTTTACGTTGGAGAATAGTAAAATCTATCATTTATGACGTTTAGTATCCGAAGATAAAATTCTTATGCACATTTTATTTCCCAAATTTACCTAATAAAAACTTTAGAAAACCTTATAAACTCTAATTTACTTTTGGATTTACCTTATAACATACTTTATTTTTATTTTAACCGTTCGTGCTTTTTCTGTATAATTTTTGATAAATAAAGGTACAACAACTAAATTATATTTAAAATTTCATAAAGTGAGGAATGAATTTTGACAAGGTTTTTTTTAATAATTTCGTGGAAGTTATGATTATAGCAAGAGCCTAAAAATTACCCGTTTGGATTTTAAACCACAAAATTGTGTTTAAATAATTTATGCAAATAACGCACAGGGGTCTCGACCTTAATTATATAGAGCCAAGCACACTTACCAAAAGCTCAAACGAAGCTATTATTACTTGTGTAGACTTTTACTTTTTTGGAAATTATAAAGTATTTATGAACAAGATAAAATCAAAAGTATTTTATAAAAATTTCGAATAAATTAAATGTTTCGTCGGGGAATTTCAGTGCAAAGCTCATTAATGTCATCTGCTGCTGTAGCATTACCATAATTATACGTGGGCTGGTGATATCAATCTATTTTCTTAAACGTGTGCTTGTTTTTTATAAGATAAAAAATTAAATAGAGATTCTCTCGCCGATATGGACCCGATACAAAATGGAATTCTAATTAGGGAGCTTAGGAGAAATGGGTGTCTCTCGACTCTGGGACTCTGGCAAACTCGGTGGGGACAAGAAGCGAGCTACTTATCATCCGATGCTGATTTGCAATTTAATATTACGAAGTTTTATACAGATCAAAGACTTTTTAATCCCCACTGACGTGATTATATTTTAAATTTTGCCGAAGTAATAAATATGCCTTTTATGGAAAAATCGTACTTATAAAAAGATTAAAATTTGATATGTTTTATTTACATATACAAGTTTAATAAATTAAATAATAAAAATAAATAAAATTTAATTGAACTTACGAACTTTTATTTTAAGTAAAAAGTTTTTCCGCTTTTTTTAATATTATAAATTCTTGCCAGAAATTTTAATTAGAATCAGATATACCATTTCACTTCTTTCCCATAAATTATTATCTTTTACCTCCCTTGAAACTATATTTCGATGCATATGCTGTAAGAAACTTAAATTTGGAAAAAATATTTCAATAATCTGCACTTGCGGGTTTTTGTTTCGTCGAATGGGACTAAACCCTGGAATGCAAGTTTTCTCTTCCTTTGGTAAAATTAAAAAAAAACTACAAAATCAAGTCAAATCATGAAAATAATTAGAAGAGGTAATCATATTTTCCAAAATACATGTCCTTTTCAAAAATTAGTCTGTTTTTGAGAATCTTTGAGATTTAGGTATACGGCAGTAATATATTGCCTCGCATCTTTAGTGATAAGATGAAATTACCTTGACAACAACGAAATACCAGGTAAGAGCACTAGAGTACCGTCCAATATCTATTCTTCAGTGAAAACAAATTCTATTCAGAGCTGCAATTGTAAACTGAGAAACTGGACTCGAAATCTAATGAAGAATCTTTAAGGAGCATTTTTAATTATTTTGGGTCGATTGTCTTGAAACAATGTCTTACTAACTTTGTTCTGGTTTGCACTTTCTTTTTCTAGATCTAACAAGCCACGATATTTCTTGTGAAGACGTTACCATGACTGATCTTAGACCCTTTCTCGTATGGAAGAGTCATTATATCAGACGGAGATGTAAACATTAAACGTTTTCCTCAATGGCCAGGAATTGGGAGTCGAGTTTCCTCAAGAGCAGAAGATTTTTCGTTAACATCCATACAAGTTTTTTGGATAACCTGGGTAGGGAGAGGACGGTCTGTTTAAGACATGTTATCAGCTTCATCAAAAGATCTTACAGAGTCGAAGCACTAACTTTCCAACCTTTAGTCTCCTTTGAGACCATCCTTTCTTCTTCACTACTTTTAATCGCTTCATTCTGACTTATTCAACAAGAAAAAAATTTTTTGCTGCACCCTGTACTTAGCCAAACGTTATTGATGAAGTATTGCAAACACCTACATCAATCACATTTACTGTGTCAACTACAGTCCCCTGTTGAGGTGTCTGGAAGTGGGTGAAAAGCATTTTACAAAGTATTTGTTCTTCTTTTCTGCATAACACACCCATCAAACGAAGCTAGTGGATGTGAACACAGTTCGTAAGTTAGGAAATCCTCTAACAGTTGGTGTTTACACCTGAAATAATGTTCCAAACAATGGAAAATGATTAATTATTGATAAAAAAATCAACAAGACGAATAGCTTAACATAAACTCGCATTTTAAGAAAAGCCTTGGTTGATATCTTAGGAGCTGGGAACAATTATTTTTTTGTCAATTTCTTGGTTTGTTTTTGTGAACGTTAAGGTGCGAGAAGGATCTGTTTTAATATAGATCTGTAGTGTGGGGTCGGGTTGACTAATGGTTTTAGGACAGTACTCACGCGTTCGACTGTCAATCATGCGAGTCGTAACAGATGCTGAGATCATCCATCAACCCATGACATGCACACATCACCATAACCTCCATACACTCCTCAGAAATGTCGATGGTGAAATTAAAAGCGGCGCAAAAACATCATATGACGCTAGTTTGCGCGTTCTTGTAGCTTGTTAAATTGTTTTGCTCGTCGCTGAGATGTAAGATGTAATGAACTCAAAGCAGTCATTACTTGAGCGATGAAAACATTTTTACAATGTATAGTTTCATTAGGATCATTAATAACACACGAGCGTGCTTTAAAATCAAGTATTAAATTAAGTGTATAGCAAGTTTTATTTTACCTTTAAAGGAAAACCTGCATTATAAAAGATGTTTACGTTGGTTTTCTTATAATTATTCAATTATTACAAAAAATGAACGCTAACTTTATTAAATTAATTACATCATATCTCATGATAATAAACTTCTTGTTTAAGTTGGAGACTTAATTGCTTTTCCTATAAGAGAACCACAAATTGCTATTAGCATTAGTTGGAAGAAACTATAAGCAATGCACATTGAAACATTAAAGATTTCCACTTGACCGCTCACCAGTAAGACGATAACCAATAAATCTTCCTAATTTTCCATAACTGCGGCGAGGGTCGGATGATATTTCCATTTTAGTAGGGTCTTGAGAAATCAGAGGGGAAAAACTGCCTTATTTCAAGAATAAGAAACACTGAAACGTTTTTACGTTTATCAAGAAACCACGAAATTATATTTTAATAGAACTTTGCGCTAAATTATTATATTTCCAACTCGCTTTATAGCCTATGTAAAAATATAAAATTCTTTACCCGTATATAAAAATAAAATTGATTCCTAAAAGGGATTTATGTAGCGTAAAATAACAGTAGTTTTATACCAGTTATTACATCTAAAATTAAGTAACAGATTTTTATATCACCTAAAAATTCTTGTTTTATGCGACATATTGATTTTCTTATCGAAATTTTTGCAAATAATAAACGCGCTTCAAGGTGTGATGATAAAAGTTTTTTGTTTGGGCCTCGAGGTTTTTTTAGTAAAAGCAATTTAAGTTTGGAAATAAGATCAGAGGATATAGAAAATAAACACCTAAAATTCAGGTGTAATTTTAGATCATCAAATATCTCATTGATTAAAAATTATAAAATATCTAAAACATTTTAATTAAATTTTTAAACGTGAAAATTTAATTAATTAAATATTTCACGGTAATATTTAAATATTAAATTATTAATAGTATAATTTTAGGTCCATTTAACAAGGGTAAGTGAATTAAACGCTTTGGCTTTCAACTAATAAAACGGCTTTACAATTGATTTTGTAGCTGTGGGAAACGGAGCATGAACAACACATTTTTACTTTTAGCCACTATTGTTATGGAAAATGACGTATTTTTTAAATGGCAAAATTAAAATAAGGGCACACGATCGATGTTGTAAAATATAATAGAAATGGCGTGTGTTCTTTATACGAATAAAAAAGGGGATAGTTCAAACTGTTTGGATACAATAGCTAACTAAGTGCTATGGGAAAAAAATAACAGTCACAGTATGTAACGATCAAGAGTTTTAATAAGTTAATCTTTTAATAAATAAAATTTGTCATATGTCAAGTACAAATGAATTGAATTAAGTTATGAAATGTTAATGTAAGATTATTATTTACGTTTAAAACTTTCGTTTGTTTCTAATTTTTTCAAGAAGAATGGTAGTGTGTTACTTTAGAAGAAAAATAGATAATTTTGTTCCAAATCCAAATAAATTTTTAGTTTTGAAAAAAAATTGTTTTGTCACAAACGTACTTTAAACGCATCAATGTTTAATAATATGTACAAAAAAATGGAGTGTAAATTTTTTATTTAGTTAAATAAATCTGTTTTCTTAGCCCAAAAAACTTACTAAAATTTTGATTTTTTAATTCAATAAATCAGATTTCTTGACACATTTTAAATAATAAAATCGAATTTTTTATTTACATAAATAAAGAATTCCGCGACACCCAGTATAAGTGATTTTAGAAAAATATAAATTCAAAATTTAATAAATAATCTAGGCCCTAAACCTAATGGATCAAAATCGTTTAGTCTATTATAAAACATAATTTCTATATCCCAAATACTGTGTTCAAGTTTTTAAACTTTTTCTTCGATTTTCAATAACTTCATTTTGAAGCAAAACCTGTTAAGTTTGTTTGTTTCTTTTAAAATTTAGAAAAAAATTATATCAACTGGAACAAATTATTTACCTTCTTTAAAAATGTACTTTTTTAATACTGGAAAGTTTTTGGTTATCAGGCATCATCAATATTATACAGGGTGGCGCGAAAGTAATCAACCGATTTCCTAACGCTATAACTTTTTTATGTAAATGAAAAAATAGGTTCTGTTTGTGAATAACGTTTATTTGGACATTTACAATTTTTTCCTGTTAAGCCAAGAAAATAATATCGATTAAGTGGCCGCCGCGAGAGTTGTTGCACAATTGGGCAAATTTTAGAGCAGTTTCCATCACTTTTCTCAATAGTTCAACCAAAGTATTTGCTATATTTTCTTCAATGCTTTCTTTTAAAGCTGCCAAGGTCTGTGGATTGTTTACATAAACACGAGACTTTAAATAACCCTAAAGAAAGAAGTCTGCAGCAGTCAAATCGGGCAACCTTGCGGGGAAATCACCAAAAGGAGAAATCAAGCGATCGGGATACAATTATTCTGCGTTATACTCCATAACGCTCCATGACTGGTTGTTTAGTTGGCATGTATTTTACAGCTGTCTTCTTTACAATTACCATAACAGATGACGCCACTTGCAAAAATCGGAGTATCTTCCAATAGATTGATTACTTTTGCACCACCCTGTACCACCTTAAATTTGAAAATCTTTTTTATAAATGTAATATCAGCCACTGAGTTCATATCTACAGGGTGTCCCACTTTTTTCCAGGAAAAATTTTATTTAGATAATAAATGTCATCCTGAACAAAAATTTTCCTATGAACTATTATATAATGTTATTTCGAGTACTTAAAAAGTTACAGCCATTTCAAAATTTCAAAATTTTCATGATTTTTGTGGATCACCCTGTATAATATTCTTTTTTGTTATATTTTTTTAATTTAAATCAATCATTCATTATTTGGATTTTTTTTTACCTAATTGGTTTATTTGAAATTTTTTAACTGTATTTAAAATAAGTGAAATTTAAATTTCCCTCGGTAAAATTTAGCATCTTATTGGCATAAAGATATACGTACATAAGTACAAAATCCAAAGCATACTTGATTTACTTAAAAAAAATAAAATTAAATGAAATTTATGTAGGGTGTTTAACAAAACTCATAAAATTTTTGAAATTTTAAAATTGCTGTAACTTTTTATGGAGTCCAAAACACATAATAGTTGATAGAAATTTTGTTGTTCAGAATGACATTTACTATTTAAAAAAAGTTGGACACCCTGTATATCTTGAAATTCTACTTCACTTGATTGAAAATAAATAAATTGCAGCTGAAGTTCTAGAATTATAACTTGAATCAAAATATTTTTTTTAGATCAGACAATTTTGCATTAAAAGCATATAATAGTATTCTTTTTTCTTCTAAAAGTAGTAAAGAACCAACTCCAGAGAAAATTAAAAATTAATAAGTTTCTTGAAAACAAAGGTAAAATTTTATTTTTATAAGTCAACTCTCAAGGTGTAAAAAAACTTGAATATACTCCAAAACAAAAAAAGAAAATTAAAAATTGCTGACATAGACAAGACGCTGAAAGAAGTATGACCGTACGATAAAATGCCGAATTGGACAAAAGGCCGGAAGAAAAAAGGCTGAACGATAAGAGGCTAACTTGGACAAGACACCGACTTAGAAAATTGAACGTTCAAAAAAGGACGAATTGGATAAAAGACCGACAAAGAAAAAAAGCATGCATAAAAAAACCGAGGTAAACTAACCCAGCAAGTTGAATAAACTTATTTGATCAAGTTTTATTTAAAGCATTTTTGGTTTATTTGTATCGGCATTTTGTCCATTTCGGCATTTATCATTAGGCCTGTTATCTACTTCAGCCTTATATCCAAATCGGCGTATTATCATTCGGCCTTATTACGTTCAAATCGGTATTTTATCATAGCTTTAAAGCCTAGTCGGTGTTTCATCATTTGGCCTTATTTCCGGGAGGCCTGTTGTTAAATTGGGCTATTCGGTCTTCTATCTCTGTCGGTTTTTTGTCTTCTATATCGGTCTAATCTCCAGCTCCTGTAAACATCAGAGATTTCAGTTTTTTTTCACATTGAAAGGAATTTGAAAATTCCACTCTAAAAATTTGTATTATTCTATGATCTTAAAATCCTCTAAAATGACTTTAGTATCAACCTTTTGATAATGAGTCACAATTGCGAAACTAACCTTCAATACACCCAAATGTTCTCTTTAATTTCTAAAAGTTATGAAGCATAAATAGTTATGTCCTAAAATTTCTTTGAGACTAAAATTTTCTCTCGTTAAAGCAAAAGAAACTTTTTGAGCAAATATTTTTGTATTTGGTATCAAAAACTATATTTTGGAGCGACATAATTTTTTTTTTCATGTAAAAACTGTAAGTAAATCTTCAAATCCTATTTGCTGAAAATAAGTTGATTAGTTTTTTTCGTCCAATCAAAATTATACAGGGTGAGTTTAAAGTAACGCATAAAAATCATAACTACTAAAATTTTTATTTTATTCTAAAAATCGATTTTTTTTAATCGTAAACATTTAAAATTCCGCTTAGATGAAAGATTTTAATATTTTTTTAAACGGCAAAACTTAGTAATAAAAATCAATGTCTGGTAAATTATTGTTTGATGTTTGTGAACTTCAGAGGAGAAGGACCAAAATTGCTGAATTTCTAATTGATTTTTTGAATTTTTCCTCCGAACATAACAAACTTTAGACACCATAACTGCTATAAAATGACTTTAGTTTCGTTTTTACAAATTTTTAAAGAAAATGTTTAAAGAAAAGGTTTTAAGCAAATATAAATTTATTTGTATATTTTACAAATGATATAAGTGTGGACTGTTACGATTTAAAACATCTTTCTAACGTTTATTACTTTTGACAATCAATGAGCAAATAAATTTTTATAGATCACCAATTCTATGGATGAATCGTAAAACAGTACATTTTTGTTAGTAAGTGAAATACTCAAAAATCTTATGGAACCTCATTGTAGGAAAAAAATTATTATTGGTACCATTTAACAATTCGGAGGCTTTTTTGGATTTTTGGTCGCATTAGAAAAGCAAGAAAATTCAATTAATAGTAAAGTGTTAGATAATAACAGCTGCTTAAATTTATCTCAGGGATCATAAACTTTAAAAATGCAACAATTTTTTCAGGGCGATCCCGTTGAAGATAATAACAAGGAATAGAAAATCCATCCCACTTTTCTGGAGGTTCTTTACAAATTATGACTAAATAACTGATAAACTTAATGCAAATACCTAGAGGGCGCGCGAGTTTGGGAGGAAAAATTGTGAAAATTCATGAAATCGAGCATCAGTTCTTCAGTCATAACTCAAGTTTCCCTTCTTAGATTTTCAATTTTTTTTCAGATTTATAATCTAAAGTGATTAGGCTACATCCTGCCACAGAGGTACCTTCTGCAACTTAGCACAAAATTTTTTAGAGGTGTCCAAAGTTAAGGTACTTTTAGATTATTATATTTTTTTTGTACATTCTCCATTTTTCTTCCTTCTGGCAGGAATTAATGAAATGACTTCTTAATCATCTACAAAAAAAATTATACAAAAATGTTGTTCGTACTAGCTTCTATGACTGCAGAACTAAACCACTATATTTTCCGTTTAGGAAATTGCTCTTATGATAAAATTTTTTAAATGATTTTGTAAAAATCGTCAGTTAATTAGCGATTAATGTTCTCCACTATTAACACACTTGCCTACTAAAAAGTTTTTCGCACTTTATTGTAAATAATCTATTAAATTAATATTTGCAAGTAACCAATGAATAAGAAACAAGATAGATTAATTAAATATGATAGGAGTTAGATATTTTTTATTATAAAAAAGTAGAGTCACTAGGTTTATCTTTATAAAAGCGAGTTATGCACTTGTAGGAGTGAACGTGCCATCGTCATCATTCATTCACACTTCAAGAGTACGCACAGGTTCCTTCACACACGAGACAAGAACGCAGGAATGCTATTTATCATGGATCTCCCTTTTTCTATTTATATTTTACTCATTCCAAGCAGCTGCTGAGCGAAGAAAATTTAAAAGGGTAAGCCTTGTTTTCGCAGTGGATCTCGGCCAGTATAATTACATCCAATTAATATAAAGGAAAAACTCGGAGAACAAAAGTAGGCATGCAGTGGAAGCCATTTGTAATATACTCACAAAGAAAGGAAAAATAGGAGAGAAGAATACGGTTTTACTAATTAATATGCTTTTTGTATTCGTCGCGCATCATACTCAGCATAATTACTCCCTTGTTTGCTAATGTAAAGCGTTTAACTCACCCCGTTAAGGATTAAAAACGTTAATCTTTAAAGCGAGGATAAAAGACCGCAGGAATTATTAATTAAATTTAAAAACATACGATTAATTTAATTGGGCGTAAATTAATTACACAAATTCGTCTTTTTAGTTAATCGTATCAAACATGCATCAAGTAAAAGTGTTTAATTTGTAACTAATTTAGTAGCGAGTTCGTTAAAATATTTACGAACATGTGTGTCATGTTTAACCATCAACATATATTTCTGCTACCGCACCAAACATCCTCGTGGTTCACTCCAGAAGCACGATTTGATACTTCGTTAAAATTAGACCATCCAATATATTTAACACTCTTTCCCATCCCTTACCTCGTTTATTATTCCACCCCAGTATTATAAATACGATCATTTTATTTTTAAATTTGAAAACGCATGATCATACCATAAATTGGAGCACAGAAATTCTGTTTGTTAAATGCTGTAATTGTTTACGCTGGAAGTTTCGAGAATTACTGGAGTGTTTGTTTTAAGTATTCCAATGCGTATACGTGAAACGTGAACCAAGATAATCATAAATGGCCTTAGGTGTGTAATAAATTCCATCGACTAAAACCAATAAACCCACAACAACCAATACTAATTAATATTGCACCGAAAGCAATTTGAATATATACTTAAAATCGTTTTAATGCTTATAATAAAGATTTTAAACCCACATTTTAGTTACGTGCATCTTATGATAAATGGTTTCAGGGTATTATCCGTAAAATTTTCAATTTATATAATTTTCTGAATGGAAATTCCCTAATTCAATCTTTTATTTCTTAGTTCATTCAGTTAGATCTACAAGGTGGTCAATTTTACAGTGCACACGATTGGGATCTTGGAAACCTGAAATGTTCTTTACATCCATTGGATTCAGGATGTTAACTCAAATGAGACTGTCAAATTTTAATAGAAAAGCTTAAGCGATAACAAAAATATGAAAGAAACACGAAAAGCGAAATTTCAGTTTTTTCATGATATTTGGGAAATGGCAAACAATATCCCCGATTTTAAAAGGATTCCAAAAGAGCTTGAAATGGGCCAACTTTTTTGTAAATTAAGCAACTTTCGGGTTTCCAAGATCCCAATGGTGTGTACTATAAAATCGATATTATTCAAATACATAGAGATATTAAAATAAATGATTTTACTTTGATGAAAATGGATACAAATATAAAAAAATTATTTGAAATTAAAGATTTAATATAATCCTATAAAATATTGTGTAGACTTATTATTTAAGAAAGTATTTTTAATTTTCTGAAAATCGCGTTATTTCTATGGGAGTATTTTTAATCAAAACAGCTTTACATTAGTGCCTTTATTGTAAAGTTTATTCTTAGGAGAATTACCCTGCGCGACATTTTCATGACATTTGTTCTCAACGAATTGAGAACTTTCGTACAAATACTAAACCTCGAGTAAAAGTTTTAAATGACATACTTACAATAATAAACCAAAGTAAATGCACTCGTACCTACTGAAATTAGAGTGATTATTTAAATGAAAACTATGTAACTATAATATTTTGAACTCACTCGAGTTTAAACTTAATTTTGTAATTATATCTAATCATTCAAAACTTCATTAATTGTATTAATATTAAAAAAAAAACAAGCATAAATATTTTAGGAGTAATTTATTATAGTACAAGCTGAAATATGTAAAAATCCTAAATAGGCTAGGTATTAACTATTTTATTGTCCTGGCTGGAAAGTTCAGCTTTTTCCCAGGAGTACAAACTTACATACAATGTTTTAACGCCAAGCGTCAAGCTTGCTTTATTAATTTTTTTGTAAGCATACATTTAATATTATCCTTATAAACCAGAATAAAAATAAATTAAAAGCTAAATACATCAGTTCCACTTAAAATTTAACTTTAAGAGGATAGTCGGCAAATCTAAACACTAGATTTTGAAAATCACTTGATATTTGCGGTTTTGCACATAATTGTTTTTCCATTGAAGCTTTTTTAAAATTTATTTTTTTGGTACACAGAAGAGTCCTGTGGCTACTAATTTCTTCTTTTTTTGTTTTAGTAAGTCAAACCAAATACTCATAAAAATACAAAATACGTTGCCTTAGCGGCGTTCCCCACACAGATAAAAAACTAATGAAAATATTTTTTTTCCAACGCTTGCAATAAGTTAAGGTATAAACGAAGAGTTTCCCTTTTCGTTTTTTGTTTTAAGTATATTTTTAAACATTTTACAGCATCTCTAAAATTTCTAAAAACTTTACTTAATGTTTGGGATGCTGTAAAAAGGTTAAAACTATTCAACATCAACAAGTAAAATAGTGCAATTTTTAATGTTTCCCTTGGATTTTTTCAACAAACTAGGATCTATTTTTTGTAGAATCTTCAAATTTATTCAAATCGGTCGCAAAATTAATTTTGACGCACTTAGTTATTTTTTTATAATTTTTTAAAAATCATTTTACAATTCAACAAGTAAAATAGTTCAAATTTTACAAAATCTTAGTTTTTTAATGTTATTCTTGGAATTTTTCAACGAACTCGGGTTTACCTTTTGCAAAATTTTCTAATTTATTCAAATAAATCACAAAATTAATTCTAGGTTGCTTATTGTTTTTTATAAATTTTTTAATATCAGTTCACAGCTTCAAAAAGTAAAATAGTGTAATTTTTACAAAATTTCTTTTTTTTAATGTTTCTCTTGGACTGTTTCAACAAACTCGGATTTATTTTTTAGGAGAATTCTCTAATTTATACAAATCGGCCGCTAAATTAATTCTAGCGCGCTAGTTTTTTTTTATAATTTTTTAAAAATCATTTTACAACTTCAACAAGTAAAATAGTTAAATTTTTACAAAATGTCAATTTTTTTAATGTTTTTCTCGGAATTTTTCAACAATCTCGGGTTTATCTTTTGCATAATTCTCTAATTTATTCAAATCGGCCGCAAAATTAAGTCTAGCACGATTAGTTATTTTTTTATAATTTTTTAAAAATCATTTTACAACTTCAACAAGTAAAATAGTGGAATTTTTACAAAATCTCAGTTTTTTTTAATGTTCCCTTTGGAATTTTTTAACAAACTCGGATTATTTTTTTGCAGAATTATCTAAGCCATTTAAATCAACCGGAGAATTAATTCTAGCTCACATGGTTATTTTTTTATATATTTTAAAAATCATCTTGCACCATTAACAAGTAAAATAGTTCAAATTTTACAAAATCTTAGTTTTTTAATGTTATTCTTGGAATTTTTCAACGAACTCGGGTTTATCTTTTGCAAAATTTTCTAATTTATTCAAATACATCACAAAATTAATTCTAGGTTGCTTATTGTTTTTTATAAATTTCTTAATATCAGTTCACAGCTTCAAAAAGTAAAACAGTGTAATTTTTACAAAATTTCTTTTTTTTAATGTTTCTCTTGGACTGTTTCAACAAACTCGGATTTATTTTTTAGGAGAATTCTCTAATTTATACAAATCGGCCGCAAAATTAATTCTAGCGCGCTAGTTGTTTTTTTTTATGATTTTTTAAAAATCATTTTACAACTTCAACAAGTAAAATAGTTCAATTTTTACAAAATGTCAATTTTTTTAATGTTTTTCTCGAAATTTTTCAAGAATCTCGGGTTTATCTTTTGCATAATTCTCTAATTTATTCAAATCGGCCGCAAAATTAAGTCTAGCACGATTAGTTATTTTTTTATAATTTTTTAAAAATCATTTTACAACTTCAACAAGTAAAATAGTGGAATTTTTACAAAATCTCAGTTTTTTTTTAATGTTCCCTTTGGAATTTTTTAACAAACTCGGATTATTTTTTTGCAGAATTATCTAAGCCATTTAAATCAATCGGAGAATTAATTTTAACTCACATGGTTATTTTTTTATAAATTTTAAAAATCATCTTGCACCTTTAACAAGTAAAATATTGCAATTTGTAGAAAATCTCAATTTTTTAATGTTGTCCTTAAAATTTTTCAATAAACTCGGACTTATTTTTTCCAGAATTCTTTAATTTATTTATATAAATATATAGCTCACGTTAATAATTTTTTTACAAATTTGTTTTTCTGAAGTCCGAGATGTTGGATGAAATTTGATGATTTCAATTTCATCCCTAATATTTTAATCAAGATTTTTGAAAGGGTGTTTTGATTATTTATTTATATTTGCTTTTATTTTAAACACTTGAATGAAAATATTGCGTACTAGTTGTTTCTTTCCTCGGAAAAACAAATGCAAAATTTTCCAAATTAATGCACGTAATTGCTTATAAGAAGTTTGAAAATTTTGATTGGAAAAAATTGTTCCTGACTCAGCGAACTCCTTTTTCCTGCAGTCCGAGATTTGGAATGTAATTTTTGATGATTCCAATTTCAAATTTTCCAAATAAAGGAACGTTTTTGCTCATAAGTGGCTTAGTTTTAGAAATATTTTATTGAAAAAAGTTGTTCCTCGCTCAGTAGATGCTCAGCTTTCAAATGGACCCGATTTTTTCTAGAATCCGAGATATTGGATGTTTCCAATTTTTCTTCAATAACACTAGTTTTACGATTTGAATTTTTTTTAGGTAATGTTTTCGAATGACTTTCTACAATTCGACTTCGAAACCAAAAGTTATCTCAGAAAATATTCAGTTATCTTTTTCAAACAGATTCTGGGTGGTCAGCAAATATCTTACTTAAGGAGATAAAAAAAGTAAAATAACAGTGTTTTAATCAATAGAATAGACTCGAGAAAATAATTTTCAAAGAATCTAGGCTATCAATGCATGGTGCAGATTATTTAAAGGTAGGATTATAGGTTTGTGTTTTTGGAGGAAATTTTAAGATTCCAAAAAAAATTTGAATTATTTGGAAAATATTCCTTTATAGTTTTAGAGGAACCTAGAACCATATGTACTGGAAACAGCATCGAGCTCCTACACATAGTTCCAGGATTGTCAAAGATTATTTGAAAAATCTTTTCAAAAGTCTCGTATGGAACTATTGAGGAAAAAAATTAAAGATGGCCTCTCAAGGATGTAAAAGCCCATTTTTAGGGTCAAAGGCATATTTTATGCCGTTAAAAAAACTTTATGTTTTACTGTTTTATCTCTTCAAATAACTGAGAAAATTGCTAGTGAATAAAAACTAGTCCAGGGTGTATGTAATTTATTTTAATTAATTAAAATTGTTTTTCTAAATCTAGTAAATTACAAAACGAGCATGTAGTATGTAAATTGCAATAATTTGCAGAAGAGTTGTTAATGGGTAGAAATTGCAAAAAGTAAAGTAAATCACAAATAATTTCGATTTAAAAAAATTATAAAATTGAAACTAAATATAGTTCTAAAACTTTATTTCCCCCATTGAAATCAATTAGATTAAAAAGCCTTCCGTAAACTTTCTAGTTTTAATTTATTTTAGCTAAATTGTTTCATTTGTTTGGACATGTCTAATTAATAATTAAGAGAAGCGTTAGCGAATTTAAGGAGTGTCATGAATAATGATGGTTGAACAGTACGACGACGCAAATTGCTGCATTCCATTGTATTCGCCGACTGTTCTGTTAAGATATTATCTACATTGCTCTAACAATATAATGTTTAATGGATAATTGCTCGTCAATAACACAATGAGAATGCTCGGAATATTATACGTCAGGAACCACCATTACAGCGTCTTGTCGGTAACAAATTTACAATTTAAATTCGTCTAAATTACATAATTTTGACATCAATTCGATTTTATAATCTCAACAGACCATAAAGACGTTGAATCAACTGGCTAAAAGAATAATTGCAAATTTACATGTTTCCACATTAACATATAAATTCTACACAATTGAAGTTCCCAAAATTGTTGAAGATAATTACAAACGATTTAAAACATTACATTAATTATATTAAGCTAATTCCTCAACTATAATTATTTATAATTTAGTTTTCTTTCAATTTTATTTATGAACATGCAGAATTTTAAAATAAACTTTTCCCACTATCATCCTTGAAAACTCGTGTAGATCCTGAACTTACAATACCTAAAATAAAAGTTTATTCAGTTACGCTTGAGTTATTTAAATCCTTTTTAACACTTTTGACTTTGAATTTTTATCGATTGCATTTTATGTAGATGCTTTCAAATGCGTGCGTAAATATAATGAATTAATCTTGAAAATATCAAAGGAATCGTTTGTGGTTTGTTAAAGAACACCGCCTTACCATAAAATAAAATTGAAGCTGAAAAGATTTACGAATGTGAAGTATTTAATGTAAAAGCACGTGCTGCAAATAATAATAAAAACATTTTCTCCCCACACAACGTGTTATTGAAATTTAAATGTTTTTGTTAAAGCAAGTGTGGCCGAAAAATTCAATTTTAGACAAGATGACTTTTGGTTTTTTCAGCATGTTTTGTTTTTAGGATATGTATCGATTTTCGATTAACTACCCCTATGCATAATGCATGCGTAAGGTATCAAATATCAATCAGTAATTCATTAAATTACACCCATCATTCGTTGTGGATTAATAAAAACTCGCGGGAAAATTACAAGCGGTTTTTTAAATTAAACAGGTGCTATAAATTTTCCTTAACATTGTTTGCATATTTCTTTCATACAGAAGGGCTTGCAACGTCCAAATAAATCATTTATTTCAATTTAAAAAGTTTTTGTTCCGTGTTTGCCTTTGTAAAGTCTATCTTGCAGCTGGAAGGCGGCTTTGCCCGGGATACTTACAAATCCCAAACTATGGATTTATATACATACTTAGAGACTGAGAGATTTCAGATTTTATGCTGTAGTTAAAAATATGGGGACGAGAGCTTTTCCCTCGGGAAATTCGGTTTGCGACCGACGCGTATAACGGATTTAATGTGTCACCTTCTTCTTCTTTAAACACCAATAAAACATTTGTTCCACTCTTTTAATTAAAAAAAACTATATTTTAATTTTTTTTAGTATTATCTTCTTAACCACATTTTAAAAATTTTTAGTAAACTAAAAAACATAAAAATATATCGAAATAACCAACAAATATTATTAACAGTTCACAAATAAGATTGGTTTCCAAAAACATTCGCATTATTGTAGATAAAAATACCGTTTCATCGATAATACACTTTCATCAGGATGGGCAGTATCATCAAATTTAATGCTAGTTTTCTAGATGCCAAGATTCCATCTTCATTGCGGGCTGGAAAGATCCCATACCTAAGAATGGAAATGACACTGTCATTTGAAACTTTCGACCTATATCAGTGCTGCCAGTAGTTTCTATATGTTTTGAGAACACGTTCTTAAGTCAATTATTATCTCTCTAAAGGTGCGTCCACATCTGAGCACGTACGCGAACGAGGCAATGCCTTTTCTCCTATCTGTTTATGTGTCGAACGAGGCTAGGCGGGGCGATACTTTTTCTCCTATCTGTTTATGCGTCGTACCAAACAAATAGCAGAAAATTCTTTGCCTCGCCTTGCCTCGTTCGCGTACGTGCTTAGATGTGGACGCGCCATTAAATAAGTTTAGTATATTATGCCGGTTTTCGCAAGAGAATGTCAACCAGTGATAAATTAGTTAAAGCCTATGAAATGATTTTGAATAGTGAGGACAGATGTAGCTTGTACTGTCACGGTGTTAGGTGATTAGGTAATGTAGAATGTGGAGCTTTCAAGAAGTAGGAAACTTTGATCAGTTATACCCCATGATAGTGTTTTAGGGCCTGTATTATTCTTAGTTTACATTAATGAATTACCTACAGTCTATCAGATTGAATATGCATAAAACTCTTTACAGTGCGGAAGACATATCCCGCATCCTGATAAGGATAATATTGCATTAAAATTAAAAAGAAAACAAATAATTATGGTAGCATGGTTCACAGAAAATAGTTTACCTTTAAAATTAAGTTATAATTCCTCCATTGCTAGAAATTCAATTTTGTGGTGCTTAGGTTTAGATGATCTAAATAATTCCAAGAAGTTTTTGGGCCTAGTCTTTGACTCAGTTGGGTCAGTTTGAGTAAACAATTGTTATCCTCTTTAGATTATTCATGTTACACAATTATTCATCTTAAAAAAGAAGTAAATATTGATGTTTACAGAACTTTCTATGTTGGATGTGTATATTCTCGACCCAACAGAGAGTATCATATGACTTCGGTATGTCGGGGTAAATCCTTTGCATCAAATTGTGTTTTTATAGTACAAAAACACTCCATACTTTCAATTATGAGAGTATCTAGACCTACACTCTTTAAAGAGTAGTCGATTTTTAATTTACTTATATTTACGAATGCCTATTTTATATCTGAAAAAACTACATCATAATACTAGGTTGATTTTGATATTTAAGGTTGTTGGGGAGTTTATTAATAATTTATCCAGTAGTGCAAATGGTTAATGGAATAATGATTACTGTTTCGAAGGTTTTTTATCTCGAAGGAAATGGATGCGTATTATTGTAATTTTTCTTCATATTTTTATATTGGGAATTTCGACTACGGATAGATGCAATTTTAGAGAACGATTCGAGTATAAATACAAGAAACCTGTCATTTTGTTAGTTATAGTGTAGATTGAGGTTGAAGCTTCAACTGTGCAACCGGACCTAAGTTTTTGAAAGCTCAGATATCTATAAGTACATTGACCGATTTCATAATGAAATAAGCTTGATCTTAATCAAGTTTCCCATTTTTTTTTAAATATTGCCCTTTAAACTTGTTAGTCTCTCGTCGAAATGTTTTACTTATTTTTTTATAAAGTAAATATTCTTCATTAAACCTAGAGTTGGATTTCTGAATTTCACAGATAGAATGTCAATTTTATCTCTATTAAAGCGCATGCGTGATATTCTCGCCAGTGAAAATTCGCCTAGTTCAGACCATGTGAATTTGGATTCACCGATGAGATTGTGATGCATGAGCTTCAAGGAAGGTGATATTCAGATTCATTTTGTGAGACTTCAGGAATCCACGTCATGTTAAATTGGGTGTTTTTACAGTAACTAACCTTTTATTAAAGCGACAAAAGTCGAAAGTATTTTATCGCATTTATCTTCTCTAAATTTAGAAAAGAATGTTCAAATTTTGTAATTTAGTTACTTAAATATTGTACCCAGAAGACTTATATTCCACCAAAAGTATTCGAAATGAGACTCCACATACCTATTGTGGGCTTTGACTGGATATCTAAAGAAATGATTCTTGATGCTTCTTACTATTCCCATCTCTTCTTGAACTTTGCGGTCTTTCTCAAAAAAAAAGTTGCATGCAATGAGTACAACCTGCTTCACGATAAACTGGTACACAAAAGAACTGTTAGAGCCAATAAAATGCCATAGTCTCGCCCACCGCTATTCAGTAGTTAAGTGGGAATGGCCGGAATTCCCTGGCTGCCTTAGCATTTCTTTTGTATACCAGTTTATCGTGAAGCAGGTTGTACATAAAAGTGTATTAAAAAGTTTTTTTACGTTCATGGCAATTAGTAATACATTGGTAAAAATATATTGGGTGCTCCAACGAACATTTCACCAGCTCGTTTTTTTGTTAGTTTTTGGAAAAACGCTGGAACAGGTCTAGTTTGTTTTCAGGAGGACAGATTTTTAAATAATTACAATTTATCAGGGTTGATATCAACTTAATAATTTTATGAATCTGTTATGTATAAATAGAAATTCCTGAAATTAAAATTATAGACCATAAAATCATTTATCATACTTTAAATTTAATTATGGCTCTAAATGGGCGTTTTAAAAAACATAACGTTCTCGATGACATAAATATCAGGACTATTAGTCCTGGCAGTTTTAAATCTATTGTAATTTTATTTCGCACAACCTGCAAGACCGATAAATTCAACATGTTGCAACTCGGGCATCTTTATGGTCAAATTCTGTATGGATGTTATCTTTGATTTCTTTTGCAGCCGCAATACTATATGTGTATCAGCGAATAATATCAGCACCACCTGCTGATTTACCATGATTCCTTTTTCTATACCGCTCGTCTCATTTGCCTCGTCCGCGATTTGAACCCCAGCACGAGCCTTTTGTTCCCCCTTACAGCTTCATTTCAATGTTTGTAATTACCTTTTTTATTTAAAACAATACCTTAATTAAAGATCACGAGTAATTGGAAAATAATTGTTCACAAGCTGCATTCACCATTGTCGGTTGTTTAAAAGGAATTTATTCTGCTGGCTTTATAAGCCCGCTTAACTTTGTGCATACATGGAAAGCCTTTTATGAATAAAATAATATACTACTAGACTAGGGCTGTTTGATTGCATTTTATATGCATTCGTACTTTTCATCACAAAAACATTTGGTAATGCACGTTTTATTTATTTGGTAAAAGCAAAAAAATGTAAACCCGAAATGTTTATTCCAAGCAACAGATGTATGAATTTAAACAAACATCTTAAAAAAAACTATCACCGGTTAAATTAAAATGCCCGCTATAAATTTAAAGAGTGCGGTATCGTTTGTGTAGAGCTTGGAATCCTTGTGTGTTTAAATATGTGGGCGCTGCTAATATATCATTTTTTAATATCGTTTTGTGGTCTTTTATAAAAGCTCTTGCATACATTAAAAGATTTTTATTTTTAGATAAAAAATAAAATATTAAACTTATATTTTTTTATGTAAATCCAGTTTTAAGGAAAATTATTAAAGTAATTTACTAGTTTCGGATAATTTATTTTATCATCTTCAGGATAAAATACATGGATTCGTGAACAAATACCTAATATTTGATAATATATTTATTTTTACCGCAAGTTTTTATTATAATTGTTTAGTATTTGATCCTCGATTAAGTCCAGCAGTTTTACTTTGTAATTACCTACATTTAATGGCAGTTTCAAATAGGTTTATGGTGCAAGAACAACAAAAAAATCAAACATACGAGTTTAAATGTTGCAAAAAGAGGTAAGAAATTTTACAGAAAGGAGGCGTATGGAATTGCGACATGTACTTTGATGTGGTGAATATGATATGTAGCTTCATATAAGAGAGTTATTATAAGCGAGGCGTCTGTTTCGACCTTCCTCTTATTAACAGTACACAAATAAACTTTTCAGTTCGCGTATCCGGCCTGGAAGTTAGATGAAATGCCAGAAGTATGAGTTGATCAGGCGTGATTCAAAGCAGGGTTATAGAAATAATTGCCTGCGGTCTTGGTGAATAATTAGAGTTTGCTTATGTTTTATTACCTTGGTGCTTCAAATTCGTTATTTCAAGATTGTTACAAATGAAAATGCCAAATAATTGAATTACTTTTATGGAGTTTTGAGAAATGCATATAAGTAAATCTTGCTCAACGACATCAAAAGAGTATTTGTATGTCAAGTAATAAGTTACTTATTATAAACGACATAAGTATGTGAGACTTATTGCAGATAGAAAATGATATACTGCCAAGTTCGTTATCCTATTTAAAAATCCACAATTGTATAAATTTCAAAATAAATATCGCAGCTGTGATATTAAATTACCTATTTTGTAGTAACTCATAGGTTTATCGTATAATGGGTAACGTGGTAGCAACATTTCTATTTAAATTAAAGACAGTTTTGATTTACGAGCAATTTAATTTTTAATATATGTATGTATAGACAAATAATTAATTATAAATGTTATTAGTCCCGCCTAAAAAACGAATCTAAAACATTAATTAAATTGTTGCTTAATCTTAAACTCCCAGTCAGAATTATTCATGTAAAATATGTATTAACTTATTAAGATTATTTTTTAATATGAGTAGGCAATAAATTTATAAATCATAATAATTAACAAGAATAGTTTTTAAAAATTTAATTAAATTTACTCCTATGTAAGTACCGTTTCTATTTATAACAGGATAAAAATTCTTTTTCTGGTAAATTCATATAAAATTAGACCGGCGAGAAGTTAGCCATAAAATTTCCAGCCACAGTTTTCTACATGTATTCTCCATAAGAAGAAAAATCATTATAATTTCTTTATTTTACATTTTATAACAAAACTAATTATACCACAGGAAAGCTCAAAGAAATATCTATATAACAGTACTACTGTAAATGTTTGCCTCATAATAATAAATCCGCAATTTGCATTTAATCAGATGACTACTTCAAAATATCAATAACACTTAAATGGGTGTAACTTCTATTAAAATAAACTGACAACTAAAATAAAATAATCAGTAGAATCTGTATTAAATTTTCTACATTCTCATGTATAAAACAATGTCAGCCACTAATTATTAACGTATTAATTAACCAAAAACACTAGTTTTTGAATAATTTTTGGTTCTAATGGCTACCAAAAACCGGCCATAAAAAAGTTATTGGTTCCATTTGATAGAAAATTTAATAAGCTTTCCTACGATATATCACACAATGCTTGCATCATCATGATAAATAAAAATTTAAACTTTTAATTAAATTCGCCGCGAAAACTAAATAATGCATTATCGTGATGAGGCAAGCAAAGTTTAAATATTTAATTATCGTGATGAGGCTAGCATTGAGTGATACAACGTTGGAAAGCTTATTAAATTTTCTATCAAATGGTACCAATAACTTTTATATGGCCGGTTTTTGGTAGCCATTAGAATAAAAAATTACTCAGAAATTACTGTATTTGGTTAATAATTAGTGGCTGACATTGTTTTATACATGAGAATGTAGGGAATTTAATGCAGATTCTACTGATTATTTTATTTTAGTTATCAGTTTATTTTAAAAGAAGTTACACCTATTTAAGTGTTTTTGATATTTTAAGGTAGTCATCTGATTAAATGCAAATTGCGGATTTATTATTATGAGGCAAGCATTGACAGTAGTACTGTTATATAGATATTTCTTTGAGCTTTCCAGGGGTATAATTAGTATTGTTATAAAATGTTAAATAAAGAAGTTATAATGATTTTTCTTCTTATGGAGAAATACATGTAAAAAAACTGTGGCTGGAAATTTTATGGCTAACTTCTCGCCGGTTAAAATTAGTAGTATCCAGGAAATTGTGGAGAATGCAAGAAATTAAAGGCTCAGTGTTGGATTAACACGCATATTCAAAAGCTAAATTACTATATGCTCAGTAAAAAATTAGGATGTTCAGTAAAATACTAAACGCTTGATAAATGTACCAGTTGCTTGATAAAAATACCATTTTTCTTCAAACATCATTAAAGTACAGTCTTCTGTGACGTTTGACAGGCTTTAAAATGTCACTTTTTATGTTCGTTGATATTATGATCACTTTGTACTGACATGGAATAAAAGGGAGGAGTAGAAATGAAATTTAGGCAACCCAATATACACTAACATTGTATTGTGTGTTGTATGTAAAATAAATGTCAAATTTTTAAATTATTTATTGTAATACTATTTTAAAACTTTCGACGTTTGAAGAAAAAATAGCATGTTTTATTCGGAGTAAACGAACTTTTACTCCTAATATACTATTATTATGGACTAAGAACCTTAAGCTTCGAAGGTAATTTTGATAAAGTTTCGTAATAACACTAACTACTTTATTTTGGTTTTAAATTAGGACTTTACTTCATTTTAGTGTTTGAATGTTTTTAGAAGTATGTAATTTAGTAGTGATACGTGAGTGACAGTTTAAATAATGTCCTTTAATTATTTAACAAATAAAAAAATTAAAATTTTTATTTTGATGCTAGATTAAAAAGGAATGAATTAATTTAGGAACATATGTAGTGGTTTGTTAATTTATGATTAATTACTAGATTGCTGGGGCTGTATAACCTTTGAACCAAGAATGGGATCAAATTAAGTACGCACGACTGGAATTAAAATTATTGTTCACATACAAACGTGAACATTTTTTAAATCCTACAAATTCTCGAATCTGATGTCGCTATAGGAGGCGTTTCTAATGATAATAGATGAGACTGTAATGACTCTACAATGTACACGTTCGAACAAATATTTACATTACGTCTAATGCATGCAATTGTGCTTCATCATTAAAACGTGACATATAAATAGTCTGGCATATTTGGACATAAGCGTAAAATTTAATAAATCTCTTTCTCCTCCGTGCTCTTTTAATAATACCTAATAAAACATAAGAGTTGTTCTCTCGGAAATTTCTAATAAAAATATTAAATACGGTATTATTACAACTTTAATAAATTATCAAGTCTTTTAAAAACGTAAGTTAGCAATATTATGATTTACTTCATATGGTGATATTGATTGCTTTTGCTGGATATAAATATATTGCATTCAAGAAAAAGTTCGGATGAGAAACCAAGACAAAAGACAAATGTGACAACATCCGTCTTGTACTTTCCTAGATGGCAACAATTAAAATAATGAACCACTAGCTTTGTGAGCCAGGGGTATGATGTATCGCTGCAAGAAACAAAATATCGTCATAATAATTATGTGGGAAGGAAATGTGGGAAACCAACTTCAAGGCAAAAATATTCCCCCATTGAACCAAACAAAAATCATATTGATTTATTACTTAAGAAGATAAGTACAAATACTGTGTTTGTATGAGATATGAGGAATTAGCGTTTTAATTTATAATAGTGGGGTTAGATTAATTCAAGTGGTGTTTGTGTTTACCATTCAAAAGCTTACTGTTTGAAACAGCGGAACATATTAAAATTATTAATAATTAGCCAGTCTAGTCGCAGGTATGTACTTGAATACACAGATGAGGGTTAATATTGCATATTCTATCTTTTGAGTGCGGTCAGTAGCCGAGGCAACCTGTATTACCTATTAATTATTCAGTTTTCACCTCTCGTCTCTCGTACAACCAGTCCCATCCATTCCCATATATTAAATATTAACATTTATATCTCAAGGTGCACATTTATCCTATTTTTCTTGGCCGCATCGCAATTATATTAGATTTTAGTGGTTGTAATAATTGCAAAGCCCATAAAATAAATTTCATGCTGAATTTTTTATTTAAACTACTTTTCTCAAGATCTACTACTTACATTTAGGCACAACTGTATACAAGGTGTCCCAGCGCTGATATTTTAATAATATACCAGATGTCCATTCGAAGATGGCGGATCAAAGTTACGTTTTTTTAAATGGAACAGTCATCAATAAATAGTCTTCAGTGGTTCTTCAAAAATTAACTATTTTCTGATTTCCCAAAATTTTTTTCTAATATTTTTGGGGTGCCAGGAAATAAATAAGAGGCCTGGAAAAATAAAGGATGTACATTTTTATATTTCTATTTAGACATCGTTTTTGTAAAATTTTGATTTTTTTTTGTTCTAAGGTTTATGAATATTTCCTCAACTGATACTCACCAGCAAAACTCATTTGGGGAAGTTTCAATTGAGTGAAGTAGACTTTAGTACGTTAAGATCAATAATCGATAACTGAAATATTGAAATAACAAGCGACCTAAAAATATTCACGGATACTTTTCATAGATACCTTACAATTTTGATGAAATTAGTATACTATTTCTGAAGTCGTATCTAACAAAGAGGAAATAGCCAGTAGCCAGTATCGTAACATTTCTTCCATAAAACTATAGAATATGTAATCCTACGGAGCTCTGTAGTGGGACCACTCTTATTTCTCATTTACACAAACTAAATTAAACCTACCTGATGCAAGTTAATCGTCCGTCATTTTGTAATATACTGGTGATACCTCGATAATCACTAATCACCAAAATAAAAATATGTTACAACTAGAAATGGAGAAAGCACAGTCGGAAGCCAAAAAAACTTTCCTCAAACATGTATGTCGTAAAGAATCAAAAAGATATGGTTAACACTAAAGTATTAAGGACACCCTATTATTATTGATTTTTTTTCTGGAATTTCGTTATTATTTTATTTCTCAAAAAATCTATTAAAAAAACAACCAATAACGTTTGCCTAAAAAAAATCACAAAAAAATTTAAAACTTTGAGTACAAATTCATTTTTTGAAAGCGTCAAAAAACCTACAAATTTGAAGCCATTAAACGTGATCGATCAAAAATGGTTTTTCCAAAATAATATTTTCTGATTAACCAAAAATTTACAGCAATTTTTATGTCCAAAAGTGGCGTTTTCAAATTTTCATTAGATTTTGAGTGGTAAGTTCGAAACTAAGAGAGATAATGAAACGAGTTATTTTTTTAAATTAAAGCATACTCGAAGGGCTTTAAAACAAGCTATCATTTAAAGAGTGATTATTATTTATTGAAAAAGTAAGTGTTGATTTAGATTTTATTATAGAAATTCAAAAAACTACATGTGGGGTATTTCATTACCTTACATCGATAATTTTAGTCAGTCAAGATCGAAAAAAACACAATTTTGACTTTGGAGGGTGACGCCATTGAATTCGTTAAGTAAGGCCGCCTATTTTTGCTTATATTAAAGGTAAAAAGTGCCCCAACCTGGGTCCTTTTTGATGGTGATCGGTTAAGGCTTAAGATATTTGAAAAATTTTTAAATTCTTCAAAAATGTCGTCCAAAAACGTTACCTCAATTAAACCCTCTGGAAGAAGGACAAATAAAAATTTGTGATAATAACGCACCTGTCCTAGGAACACTTGTTTTTTGTTTACAAAAAATACCACGCACGATTTTTTCCTTATGGCCAAAATTTTGTAAAAGTAAAATTACATTTATTAAATTTGCTGCTAAAAATCGTGAAATTTTAACAATTTAAAGAAACATTCGGTGACACGATTGGGTTCTAATCAAATCAATAAACAAGGATGTGGAAAAAATGAGACCAAATTTGGTCGCTTGGATTTGAAAAACAGCGGAGCTGCGATTTTTCAAAGTTTACTCGGTGAATGTTCAAAACTTCAACGTTTCAAGAATGCATTTGAAAGCTTAGTTGTTTCCAAAAAAAATTAAAATTCATCTGAGTTATAGAAAAAACATTCTTAATCAAAATGCATTTCGAATTTTGAAAATCTATTAAAAAATGCGCGCGTAATTACGAAAAAAAAAGATTCTGGCCGTTATAATTTAAAAAAAAAACAAAAAACCTTTTCCAGTTACATTTGAAAAAAATCAATTTAATTTCAGAAATCATCAATTATTATTCAGAAACTGTAATTATATTTCAGAAACCATTATTTGTATTTAAAAAAAAATTAATTTCAAAAAATATCAATTGTATTTCAGAAAACATTAATACTATTAGGTCGACACTCTCAAATAATTATAATAATATACCGGGTGTCCATTCAAAAATGGTGGACTAAAGTTACGTTATTTTAAATGGAACATTATTCAGTATATTAATATGTTTTTGGATTCCTTTAATGAAAAAATAATCATACTTTGTATAACTTTTTATGGGTCTACCTTCACTCGTTTTGATTATATTTGCCATTTTTGAAAAATCACTTCTCTAAAATAAATGACAATATTGGGTTGAAATTTTGACAAAAAAATTCAATATAGTCTAGTTTACAACTAACATGTAAAATTTAAATTTTTGATAACCCAATCTAAAACATGAAACACAAATTGACCAATTAAACGAAATTTTCAAATGGGCAAGGGAACACCCTGTATATTTTAATATACAACATAATCTTACTACCTCGCAGCGCAGGAACACCCTGTATAAATTCTTTTAATTATTAGGATTTATAAGATTTACAACAATCCAATATATTTTTTCAGTTTTTGGATGAGCTTATGTACAAATAGTTGACGATTGCAGAAATTTTTGGACCAATTTGGTTTAAATACTATTAAATCTATGGGGATGATTTTTGGTGAAAAGAAAAACATGGTATAGAAAAATAGTATATTGTTTTATTAGGAGTAAAAGAAGTACTTTTTGTGGCGAGCATGTAGGTTTGCGGGACGAGCTTTGCGTGTTGCCTAAATTCCATTTCTACTCCGCCCTTTTATTCCTTGCCAGTGCGAAGTAGTAATTTCTACTCCTAGGGAGTACAAAGTGACTATAGAATCAACGAACATAAAAAGTGACATTTTAAAGCCTGTCAAACGTCACAGAAGACTGTACTTTAATGACGTTTGAAGAAAAACACTTTATTTTTAGCTAATATTACAAAACTTTCTAAATTGATCTCATTATTTAATGTCATTTTAGTAATGACATTTTCCATGTAATTTTGGAAGGATGTTCATTAATTATTCCAGAAGTATTTAAAGTTCTAAACGAATTTACTTCTCGCAAAAAATAGGACGTAATAAATTAAGGCGGTCGCGTTCACTTTTAAACTGGGTGTTGCTGCAGTTTCTTTTGCTTAATTTCTTTAAAAGAAACGGATGGAGCGAGACCGTTTTGGAACAATGGTTCTTAACAAAGCGGATAAAATTTAAGGACCCCCCAATATGGTTCACTTCTCTTTATAGTAAAAAATAATTGAAAGCTTTTAAGTAGGAATCAAAAAATAAGTACCTACTTATATTTATTGTTAATTTTAAAAAGATTTTTTTATAAAAAATTTTTATTGTTTTTAATTTGATAGTATTATTAACTCATTGTGTTGTATAAAACATAAAATGATGTAAAGTATAAACACTAAACTTTTTACAGCGCATCTCTTGTGACCTAATCCAATATTTACGAGGCAGGGAAGAAGTTTATAGAACATGAACTGCATTACGAGATAGCCGAAACTATCTATTCAAGGGTCAGTATAATAGAATCCGAATAGCGTCGCATACCTTTTCGAAAGGAGAATAAATTGAATTACATCTCTGCAGCATTCAGATGCTCCTGTCACACAACTACGCTCCGAACATGGTAAAGTAAACTAATTATAACAATTAAAAAGAAAACCAAGAAAAATTACCGCCCTGTTTCCATTTGTCTCACACGACAGATTCTATACATAAATCGAGTGAGGACGTGTTTAACATATTTTTGGGAAATTAGATTTTAACTGCGGCCGCATATGCTGAAGTATATTGCCTTGAAAATGCTTAAAAATATGGTTAAAAATAAATTTATAGCCGTAGTGCAACTTAGTTTCTAATTTGATAAACATGGAATGCATATAGTGTCATAAACGTTACGCATATTTATGATGTGCCTATAAAAATTGCCTTTTTAAATTTTATTTTCTATAGGAAAAGATTAATTTTTATACATAGCCTGACCTATAATCTCATGAAAGATTACAAATTTATTGACTATAACGAGTATTTAATTTATTTTGTCGTTAATTAAAAATTAGCGGTAGAATTTATTAGTTTTCAGTATCACCAGAAAAGGCTTCACGTATAGGTGTCTTCAGTAATATAACTGAATCTTTCTATCAAAAATATTTGATGTGTTTGAAAGATCTTTCCCGTAGTATTAACAAAATAGCTACGCATTTTCTGTGGGGTTCTAGAATTATTACAAAAAAACGACTGCACTTCTTCCACCATTTAATCTCAAGTACTGATCAATGGACGCTAAACATTTACCAGTTTTTAAAAATACTATACCTGTCCTATCCTCACCCAAACTCGATTGAAAGCAGTATTTTTCGTTCAAAAAGTTCTTGTCTTTTCCAAAGTCGACTGATGTACTAACGCAAGATATCTCCTGTTGGCCTTGAGATCCAACTATACCTTAAGCTGCGTCTTCAAATACAGGGTGTCCTAGAATCTTTTACGATTTTTTTTCTTGAATCTTTCAAAAACGGTTGCCAAGGCGAACGTAAATTGACGTAAATATGAAATTTAATTTTTAGTTAAAATCTAGAACTATCCGCATTTTCAAATAGAAATTCGTCGATTGTATGGTGTTAAGAAATTGAATACACAACACAAATCAAGCTCCAAGTGCAAATCTAGGCAAGCTTGGGTTAAGATGTTTGAAGAAAAAGTAATAATAGTCAGTAAATATCGTAGTGAATGTAGGAAAACATCGAGCGAATCGGTACAAACAAAATGGACGCCGATTCAAACTCTGGCAGATTTTGAGAAACTGTGTTTTTCTAAAATAAAGGATCGGTACGAAATTATGGAGTTTTTTAATTATGGAACACCAGCTAATTCTAACGCGGTTTTTCAAAGTAGGAGTCAAATTCAGAATTGGCGTCTGTTTCTACTTTTGAATTCGATTCTATTTGCCTTCACGCAGTTCTCGGACGATCAATATTTTTCTTATAAAAATGATTTTATTTGTTTGAAATTTCGATAATTAACACTTTTCAATCGACTAACTTTTAACCCCAAAGAGGCCACCCAGTAAACATGTAATGTTTCGTTACGTATTTTAAACGTTTCATTGCAACATTAATGCAACGCTGCAATGAAACATTGAAAAAAATGTTATTCAGTAAACGTGTAATGTTATGTTACGTATTTTAAACGTTTCATTGCAACGTAGCATTAATGTTGCAATGAAACGTTTAAAATACGTAACATTGCATGTTACTGAATAACATTTTTTCAAAGTTTCATTGCAACGTTGCAATGAAACGTTTAAAATACGTAACGAAACATTACATGTTTACTGAATAATATTTTTTCAATATTTCATTGCAACGTTGCATTAATGTTGCAATGAAACGTTTAAAATACGTAACGAAACATTTCATGTTTACTGGGATGTATTAAAAATAATACTCCTGACACTGTTATTTTAGGTTATGATTATCAAAACTTCAAAAAATATGGACATTTCTTAATTGATATTCTATTAATGTACAAAGATGAAATTCAGTGAATTTTGAATATATTATTAAAAGAGTTTTTAAAATCTATAACACTGCTGGAATTCAAATATTATTGAAGTAATCAATGGTACTCATTAAAGTGAGAAAATAAATAAACAAATCCTAAAAATACTTAATTAACTATTTATTAAAATAAAATATTTTAAGAATTAACATTTAATTGTCGATTCATCAAAGTATTTGTTGTATTTTTTCCATTCATAACGTTTTTTGGGATCTTTTTTACTCCAAGCCGGTGCCAAATTAGGCATAAGTCCTGTAATAAATATTTTTACTTAGAAGAAAATATACATATATTTTATTAAATTAAAGGTGAATAAAATTGCAGGCCTGAAGTTACATTTAAATGCATTCATTTTTACATTCATATTTTTTTATTCGAAAATAAAAAAATGTAAGGGCTGTATCTGTAACAAAATATGAAAAAAATTGAGCCCTTACATTTTTTTGTTTTCGATTAAAAAAAAAAATGTGAAAAAGTGACTGATTATATTCATTCTTTTTTTGACTCTTGGTCTGATTTTGAAAAAACTTTTTATGCACTTTTACTAAGGACTCTATATGTAACAAAATATGAAAAAATTGAGGCCTTACATTTTTTTTTGTTTCCGATTAAAAAAATAAAATGTGAAAAAGCGACTGATTATTTTCATTCTCTTTTAATTTTTTTACACCTGGTCGGATTTTGAAAAAAACTTTTTATGCAGTTTTACTAAAGACAGTATCTGTAACAAAATATAAAAAAATTGAACCGTAACATTTTTTTTGTTTTCGATTAAAAAAATAAAATGTGTGAAAGTGACTGATTTGTTCCATTCTTTTTTAAATTTTTTTGACTTTTGGTATAATTTTGAAAAAAGTTTTTATGCAGTTTTACTAAGGACTGTACACGTACCAAAATATAAAAAAATTGAGCCGTTACATTTTTTTGTTTTAGATTAAAAAAATTAAATGTAAAAAGGTGACTGATTTTTTCCATTCTTTTTTAAATTTTTTTGACTTTTGGTTTGATTTTGAAAAAAATTTTTATGCAGTTTTACTAAGGCCTCTTATAACAAAATATGAAAAAATTGAGCCCTTACATTTTTTTGTTTTTGATTAAAAAAATAAATAGTGAATTATTTTTTTAAATTTTTGACTCTTGGTTTGATTTTGAAAAAACTTTTTAGGCAGTTTTACTAAGGACTCCATGTATAACAAAATATGAAAAAATCGAACCTTTACATTTTTTGGTTCTCGATTAAAAAAATTAAATGTGAAAAAGTGACTGATTATTTTCATTATTTTTTAAATTTTTTGAGTCCTGGTCGGATTTTGAAAAAACTTTTTATGCAGTTTTACTAAGGACTCTATGTCTAACAAAATATAAAAAAATTGAGCCCATACATTAATTTGTTTTCGATTAAAAAAATAAAATGTGAAAAAGTGACTGATTATTTTTATTCTTTTTTAAATTTTTTGACTACGAGTATGATTTTGAAAAAACTTTTTATGCAGTTTTACTAAGGCCTCTATGTGTAACAAAATATGAAAAAATTGAGCCCTAACATTTTTTGGTTTTCGATTAAAAAAATAAAATCTGAAAAAGTGACTGATTTTTTTCATTCTTTTTAAAATTTTTTTGACTCTTGGTCTGATTTTGAAAAAACTTTTTATGCAGTTTTACTAAGGACTATATGTGTACCAAAATATGAAAAATTAAGCCCATAGATTTTTTTTATTTTCGATTAAAAAAATAAAATCTGAAAAAGTGACTGATTATTTTTATTATTTTTTAAATTTTTTGACTCCTGGTCTGATTTTGAAAAAACTTTTTATGCAGTTTTACTAAGGACTGTATCTGTAACAAAATATAAAAAAATTGAGGGCTACATTTTTTTTTGTTTTCAATTAAAAAAATAAAATCTGAAAAAGTGATTTTTTTGATTCATTTTTAAATTTTTTGACTCCTGGTATAATTTTGTAAAAAGTTTTTATGCAGTTTTACTAAGGACTGTACACGTACCAAAATATAAAAAAAAATTGAGCCGTTCCATTTTTATGTTTTCGATTAAAAAAATAAAATCTGAGAAAGTGACTGATTATTTTCATTCTTTTTTAAATTTTTTGACTTTTGGTTTGATTTTGAAAAAACTTTTTATGTAGTTTTAGTAAGGACTCCATGTGTAATAAAATATGAAAAAATCGAACCCTTACATTTTTTGGTTTTCGATTAAAAAAATTAAATGTGACAAAGTGACGGATTATTTTCAAAGTTTTTTAAATTTATTGACTTCTGGTCTGATTTTGAAAAAAACTTTTTATGCAGTTTTATCAAGGTCTGCATCTGTAACAGAATATAAAAAAATTGAGCCCATACATTTTTTTGTTCTCGAATCAAAAAATGTAAATGTAAAAATAAATGCATTTAAATGTAGTTTTCACTATAATACAACTTTATTAAAAATGTAGTTGGCAAAATGTTTAAAAAGCGTACTTTCTACTAGTAAAAACTGATTTTTGGGCAATTGTCGCTAAATTTCTGGACACCCTGTATAATAATATAATATAATGAATAAATGGAAAGAATGGCTTAGAATTAATTAAAAATATAGACATTAAAACCAACTGTATTTTGGAGAAAAAGTTTAAATTTTGTTATTTCCAGTTTGAAACACCAATTTTGTTTATGATTACATAACGTACACGAAAATTTTTCCAGTGACGGATTATGCATTTAGAAGCCAGAGGCGGAACAAAATTTTGACATGAAATCCAAGATTTTACCAAAATTTTTATATTTCTGAATATAAGGAAGTGAATTATAATGCCCCAAACATTTTATTTTTATTCAAAGTTAAATTAAATTTTTTTAAAAATGTATTAAACACTACGTTGGGTAAGAAAGTAGTGAAGGACGGACAAAATTGGCAATTTTAATTGATTATATGAATAAATCCTGGATTAGACTACCAAATTTAAATAAATCGGTAAGTATAAAATAATACAGTATTATCGTAATGATACCAAAGGGTAACTTTTTGGTGACTTATAATAATGTAATACTGTTTCGCTTTATGTACAGACATATCTAGTAAGTAATTACAAAAAACTTGTGAAATTTTAATTAACTAACATTTGTTGATAAAAACAAGCCAACTTCCAGGAGTAAAGCTTTTCTAATTGTTCATTTATAAAATAAAATAACGTTTTACCTGCTTTTTGTGCCATTGCGACTAGAGATGCCATTCTTTTCTGCTGGTGCCGACATAATCCCGTTATTCTACGTGGCAACATGCATCCATCAGAGCGAACAAATTGACTTACAATTAAGACATCGGTATGCTTTACATCTAAACCTAAAGCACACAGTAGGCATTTTTCTGTATCCAAAGAATTATGTTTCACCATATACGCACTTCTGTGTGATGGAACGATTTCACCTTCAATCACCAACTCCTTCCCATTTTGAGTTTCCTTAACTAAAATGTAAACAATATTATAAAAGTAAATTGGTTTGGTTTTAGGTACTTACTTTGTTTTAAACATAATTTTGGTGTAATCGATATTGAGCGAATGGTTGTAAAGTTATTAGTGGTTTTTAGTATGGTTTTAGTAAAATTTAATACTGAATTCATTCTTCAACTTATGTAGAGGATTTTTTATAAGGTTTTAGTTATAATATCAATGTAATATGTATTAATTATAACGATTTAAATGCAAAATTACTAATTTTGAGGTTATAATATGTAAGGTTACAATTATTTAATGAGGATCACTCGGTTCTGGATTAATCCTAAAGGTGGCGCTACGAACGAATACGCGAGTACATTTAGTTGCCTACCCTATAATTTAAATAATTTTTAATAATTTTCCTACAATTTAAAATTCAATAAATAAATATTCCTAAACACTCTTATAAATTATATTAGGTAATTTTGTTACTACCTATTATTTATTTAAATATCAAGTTTAAAAAACTTTATAGCATAAAATGAATTTAGAAACTTTGAATTAAGTATTTAAAATTTTGAACACATTTTTAATACTAGAAACAATTTCAAAGAGTGCCCAACCGAAAAAGCACGATTAATATGAAATTCACCAAATTTTGTTTATTTGTAGTTTATTGTAGTAAGTATTAAACCCTTTTAAAATATCGGAAGTTAAAATTATACATATTTTAATATACAGGGTGTCCCCATATTGACGTTGACGTAAACGCCCTCCAGTTGGTGGTCCTAAATAGCCACTTATAATTATGAAAAAATAACATAAATAATTACGAGTATTACTTTATGAACCCTGAAGATTTGTTCTTCGAAATTTTTCATTTCTTAATAACATGTTAACAAATCAATTTACTAAAATGTGTTTCTTTTTATTTTTTTTTGAAATCTTAAGAAATTTTGTAAAATAAAAATGTTTAAAGATTTTTGTTTAACGAAGTACAACAAACATCAATCACAATTAACGCAGTTTTCCATTAAATTTCACACTTTTTTGATTAATTTTGTCAGAAAAGCATGTAAAACGTTTTAAGCAATTTAATAAACAATTCTGCTATTATTCAACATGTGCGGACCGTGTACGAACTAACCACAAAACTGCAACATTATTATTCAATAGACAAACTATTGGGTAATGAGCAATGGATTATGGATAATTCGAATGAGTTGACAGAACCGAGTGATAGGTGGCTGAGATTTGAGATTATGTAGTACCTCATGAATTACTCTTAACCACAAAATAAAATTTACATAGAAATGTGAAAAAATACGCAAAATTACCTCAACAAAAATTATTGTTAAAATTTGGAAAAAAGTTTCATGTCGGAATTTCGGTCTTCGTAAGTAATGGCGTAATGGTTATTATTCCTCACTCATTGCACAATATACTATTTAAATGAAAAACAATAAAAATTGTAATTGTCAAATTTACCACTTTTTTATATTTTCTACGTGTTAGATTTCAAGTTTCAAGCCATTTATATAAGAAAATATTTATAAATTGCATATATAATTAAAATTTTTGATAAACGAATATACACAGCGTGATTCATCTTATCTTGTCATGTTATTATTTATTTATTTGTTTTTTGGTTTGTTTTAAAAGAAGCAATCTGTCTGGTGAAGTAAAGGACTAAAGGCCGATTTGTGGTATTAGTAAAAGTTTGTATTCAGTCACGATTTTGAACTTGAGGTAAAATTAGACGCCTCTTTGGTGATTTAATGTCTGTGTCGTTTGGAATCTTGTAATTTCTCATTAACAAACACCACTCCGAAACCCATTGCAGGTGTGAGGGCTTTGGGGATTATTCAGATTCCTTCGACTTTTTACTTTTTATCTTTATTATTAGATCATGTTTTTAGATTACCACACATTTTACATTACACTACATTACAGCTATACAACTTTTAAATTAACATCCATAAATAAAACTCAAAACTAATATTATATTATAAAATGTGTACAATGTAGAATGTACGATGTACGATGTTAAATTCGCTTTTCCCAAAATATCATATTTTGGACATTCATCTTTTTGCCCATGTCGATTCATATGCGATGTACCATGTACGATCCCAGCAGATAATTTTACGTTTCTGTTACATTTCTGAAAGTTTCCACATGCCGTGAAACGTTTCAGAGGTGGAAGTTTGTAACTCTAACGAGTTGATCTCTGTTGAATGTTAACTCGTTAGATATTTTATGTTTCTCTCTTACATACAAAAAGGTTCATAATGTGGAAACGAGACAGAAACTGTAAACGCAGTAAACAATCCACCGTTCTCGGCACGTTAGGAGTTACAAAGTTCCACCTCAGGAAACATAATCGAAAAAGTTTCTGACAGAAACGTTGAGGATAGATTTCTGAAACGTGCAAGTTTGATCTACTGTTAATTACCAGTTATTATTCTTATACTAACTGAAAGACACACTTAAAATATGTGTTAAATGGAGGTTGGCAATTAATAAGAGATCAAACTATATTTTTCCAAGATTTGAAGTAGTACTCCTGTAAGTTAGACGATTGTTTTCGTATACGGAAATAATCTTTCCTTATACGAAAATATTCGTTCATCTAAAGTTGCCCTTAAGGGACAAAATTACCCCAGTTGACGGTTTATTAGTTGTTTTCTGGAAACATAACAGAAACATTGCTGAAACATTTCTAGCTAACTGTTTCCTTGAAACACAAATGATCATATTAGATGGTTTCTGGGTAACATAATAGAAATATATAGATATAGGATGTCTGATGTGCGAAGCAAAAATTCCGAATAATATAGAAGAAGTTTAGGATTTTCTTCCTAGGTATTGTTTTCACCTCTTATTCAGTTAGCTTCTACTTCCCAAGGATGGCAGTTCTTTGAAATACTATGATTTTGCTTTTATGTATAAGGAGATAAAGTTTCTCCTACAGGCATCCTTAAGATAGACGACTTCTTTTTTCTCGTCAGTCTGTTATAAATTCATCCTGACTTCGATTTTGTCTTTCCTTCTCAAAAATGGATATTCTTTGAAATATGAAACGTGGAGAGTGCCAAAAGTATAATGAAAATTTCAATAAATTTTCAATATACTTTTAGAAAACCAAAACATCGAATTCTCTGAAATAAAAACATCACATTATTTAAAAATAAATGATAAGTCTTCAAGGAAAAAAATCCAGGAAATTTTAGAGGACGCTTACTGATCTGGGACATTTTTCGGGACGGTTACTTATTGGATGTAAATCACTCCAAAACCCTCAATTATGTCAGTTCCATATTTATTCCAAAGCTTCCAAAACTGGATTTGCATGAGTCGTCGTATATTGTAAAATCAGCGTTAGGGTCGGGCCCTACAAAGTTATTTGTGTAGATCAAAAAATGAAGTGGACCCAGAATTGCCCCTTGGGGTACACCATGTTATTAGTTAAATATATTGAGGAAATATTATTAAAAGTTGTGCACTGCTGTCGTTCACTAAGGTAAGACTCTAATAAAAATTCTGAGAGGTATCCGTGACTCTATAAAATTTTAGCAGTTTCATCAAAATCTGATGATTCACATAATTGAATGACTTGGAGAGGTCGTAGAAGTGGCTTCCAAAATTAAAAAAAATTAACAAGACTATTTCTATATGATTGTTTCATCTAAAAACTAAAGCAAAGGTACCACTTTTTTAAAAAGTATATTTGTTTACGATTATTTAAATACCACTACTATAATAAAAAAAATTGTGTTTCGAAAATAGAAAAATTTGAAGTGAGGAGACATCTTGTGTTTTATACCGCAAGTTTTTAATTTATCAATAAATATTTATGACAAAAAATTATACCTACCAAAAAATTAATTAATGATTAGAGTTATTATTTGAAAATTGCAATAATAAAACAAATAAATTTGATAAAATTAAAAAATTTATTCTAAGATTTATTTGAATATTGATTTTTTCACGCATGCGCAATTTTTCCTGTTTTCCTGCAGGAAACTTCCACTAATTTTCCGGCGCTTCGTGGAAGTTATTAAATGCATGCTCCCTTCATAGATCGCTCTGCAAGGCCAACAAACAGAAGTTTCAGGCTGAAAGCTGAAAAGCTTTCAGTGGAATGGTATAGAACAGCAGTCGAGCAGTAGCTTTACGTCCTGCAAGCACAACTGCTCCGTACTCCGAATACCGCGACTACTTCGCACATGTGACATTTATGAACTTTAAAACAACTTTTTAAGCAGGAACTTTATAAACTTTCATTAGAGTTTCAATGAAACCATGGGTGTTAAAAGTTTAAATTAATAAAAAAAATACATAAAAAATTTCTTATTTATGTGACGGTGAGTTTAGTTTGAAATTTCATAGTTTTTAATAATTTATGTAATTATTACTTTAATTTAAAAAAAATATAATGAGATAACATATCTACATGAAATTTTTGGTACCACTGGATTAAATAAGACTCAATTAAGTTTTAACGAAAAAAATATTTATTAATTTTCGTCGCAATAATTTAATCAAACAAAAAAAATAAAAAAAATAACGCTTAGTTAATAATAATTATGTATTGCTTAAGATTTATACTTTAGAAATCGCAATATTTGCATTTAATAAGAATCATATTCTGTGAGAACTATTATTAGTGATGTTAATAAACCATATTGATTTATGTTTTGCAGATAAAGCATTTATAAATCTGTTTGCGTATGAAACATTAATTTGGTTTGAATGAGATAACGTTGGCAATACTTGAAATATGAAATTACGTTTATTTTAAATATTATTGTAATATGTTAATTATTCATCATGGAGTTTTAATTAAGTTGTAAAGATAGTTTTATTGATATTTCGAATGACGTAAAATTCGCGATGAAAACTTTAAGCTGAAAAACAAACATTTTGCAAATTACGATCTGCGTTTATGAATTATGGACCAATAAAATTTTAATACAAGATTAGTCGTGGTCTGGACACTTTTAGCGCAGGTCTTAGTATCATTTTTTGAAATAACTAAAATATATAGTGATTGTAATTTTTGTTATAAAATACTTAAGGCCACTAACATGGATTTATACACATAGCAGATGGCAGCACTACCTGACACACGACAGTAAGCCGTTTGAGGTTTAAGTCGGATTAACCTAAACATATCATCAAAAGAGGTTTCACTAGAAATTTCCAAAAGTAAATAAATTTCTGGTTTCGTTTATAACCTGACGTAACGCCAAATTAAATCATCATTAACGAAAATAAGAAACAAAAATATTATTTTATTGTTTACAATAATTTGTTACCACTGGGGTATAAAAACGTGCCCTATTGACATAATAATCTAAAAATGCTACATTGTTATCTCTTTATAGCAGTTTAAATCAATTGTTAGCAATTGCTTAATCGACGTTTATTAAAATAATACAATTACGTGTTTTAGGTTTAAATGCCGCAATGCTAAAAATAAACAGCGTGTTTCCTTAGCTATATCTTTACACCAGAGCTACCAAAGTAAATTAGGGGAAAGTAGGTCTTCCTATTCTACTTCTATTGTTGTTTTTGATAATAAAGGGCTTTTATCTGGTATATAATACGTATTTTTGGCTTTCCATTAAATGGCACTCATGTACGATATTTGCAGATAAGAGGGAGCTATAAAATCGAAGTCATTTAACATCATTTAATCAAATTTAAATTTCGAAATTTATGTACCAGTGAAACACGTTTTTTAACACGCTTCGTCGCATTCGGCTTTACATCAAATAAATCTATAACATTTTCTAATATTAAAAAATGGAATTTAATAAAATATATTTTGAAATAACTCAACAAAAAACACAAAAGTTTTGAATTTCATGAAACAAACTCACAGTAAAATACCGAACACGAAATTTGCGATCTTTTCTGAGTTATAAAAGCGCTCAGGGAAAAAAGCGCGCAAAGCAAAAAAGAATTTTCCAAAATAAAAACTTCTAGGAGGAATCTTGAATTAATGCAATCAGACTTTTTATCGAAATCATCAGAAATGATGTTGAAAAGTTTGTGGTTATTGAAGTCCCACGAACGTTAAAGTAGACATTATTCACAGATCCAAAAATCAAAGGAGAGGACGAGCATATGCATATAGGAACCCAACTGAAGAGTTTCGTTAGCCTTGGGCACCTCTTTATAGGATTAAGGAGCACAAATCTACATCCTGACGGACAGCCAGAACCAGGCAACAATTAAAACTTTAAAACCCCATGGTCTTAAATCCAAATCAATCTAGAAATGCCGCCAATCCTTGAATTAACTAGCAAAATGGTCAATAAAATTGGTGACGATTTGTATGGTCTGACTCAAACCTAACACCAATTCTGTGGACTTAACAACAAACACATATGATAAGAGATCTCAAGGAGGGAAATTGATCACTTAGTGTCCTACTACACCTATTCCGATTGTATTTCAAAAAAAAAAAATCAATTTCAGAATAGTCAATTGTATTTCAGAAAAGATCAATTCAATTTCTGAATAGTCAATTGTACTTTAGAAAGCACCAATTGTATTTCAGAATTATCAATTCAATTTCAGGAAGTATCAATTGGATTTCAGTATAGTGAATTATATTTCAGAAAAGATCAATTGTATTTCAGAAATCATCAATTGTATTTCAGAAATTCAATTTAATTTTAGGAAGGTCCAATTATTAAAAAAATGTGGAAGTCAAAAGTTTTTGACACCATAAGCATTTCATCAAAAATGTGCTTTCGAAATTTAACATTACACATGTAACACCAGGCTTAGGTTCACCAATGTTAAACCCAATTGAAATAATTTGCCAGAAACTCTTGGCTTCCTCAATATTTTACATAACGTCTTTTCTGAAATTCAATTAACTTTTCTGAAATACAATTGATGTTGTCTGAAATAAAATTGATCTTTCTGAATTATAAATGATGATTTCTGAAACTGAATTGACTGTTCTGAAATTCAATTAATACTTTCTGAAATTAAATTGATTATTCTGAAATACAATTTATGCTTTCTGAAATTAAATTGATCTTTTTTGAAATACAATTGGAAAAGGTGTAGACTCACACCTCAAAAATATGTGAAGCTTCTCGACTTAATCAGAAACAAACTAATGGTGCAATTCTGTGCAAATCTGTAAGTCCTGAAAGAAAAAAATCTGTAAGGCTTGTTATATGGGTTGTAATGGACGGTTTCCACGATTATCTTACAGATACTACCTGTAAGGGGTTACAGTTTTGCACAGAATCGCACCATAAGTCTGATCACAAGCCTTTTAACCAGACACTCCCCATGGAGGTATCACGTATCACCTCAATATAATGGGCAAATCAGAAACAGAACTCTGCAGATTCTGCAGCATCTGAATTATGGAGGATAGAAGATGAAATGTCAGAACACATCATCTGCTAGTGAAAAGTATTAACTCGCACCAGATTTGATCACAAAAAATTCGGGCCAAAACCCAAAAAAACTACATAACGCATCATAATTTATGATTCATAACCTCATACCTAGTCTCAATAATATGTAAATATAAATAGAATAAATAAAAATGGAAACAAAATCAGACTGCAACAAAAACAGAACTAAAAGATCAAATATCTTCGAAAAGATCACAGAAGAATAATAAATAAAAATCCATTACAACCCATACAACAAATTTAAATGTAAAGGCCTTTAAACTTAAATGATTTGACCAGAATCTGGATATAAAGCTCTTTTAATTTAAATTTGTTATATGGGCTGGAATGGACAATCTCCATAGTTACCTTAAATGTTTCTACCTATAGGCCTATAACTTTGTCAGAAATTCCTTATAAGACCTTAAAAATTTTTACATTCTCTAATCTATATACAATACAATACCCTCAGTTTTATGTTTCCACATTACCAACATTGTTATAGTAGAATTTAATTTTAAAATTATGCTAAGTTTTCAAGTTATTAATTTACTTAATTGCCCAAGAATGTAATGTTTTTCTTCCTTAACATTTTTTGATAGCCCATTATCTAACAACATAACAGGTTATATGATAAGACCGAATTTGAAAACTTTTCTTAAAATATTGACAAGTTGAGAAAAACTTTGGGAGAGCACTCCACTGTCGGCAATCCTAGGAACTAAAAAATGGAACTTAGAAATAGGTTTAAGCGATTGCTACCACATTGCAACACCTGTCAAGCTATACAGGCAACGTTTCCACATTACCACCACGTATCCACTTTTGCACCACTTCCTCTACTTTCTGTTAGTTCCCGAAACTGTAAGATGAATGTAAGTACGCACGACATCATATTTAATTTAAAATTTTACTCTTTAGACTCAACGGAAGTATCAATTAACTCCTTTAATTTTCTGAAAATCCAAACAAACTGATTTTAAGATTAAAAAACTAATTATTTTTTAAAAATACTAAAAAAATGAACAAATGTACTTTCGATCAAAAACTGAATCTTGTTAATTCCCAGGTATTCTAACCGTTCAATGGGTTAGAGTAAAGCCAACTATGATTTTTTTAAATGTAAACATGTATTTTTTCCATTTTTCGTTTCGTTCATTAAAAACAATAAACTTTTTTAGGTTATGTATTTCCCTTTAATCAAAAACTTAAAAAGAAAGTTGATTATTTTTACGAATAAACCGAAAAGTTATTATCGGTTTCTGGTACTTCCGGTTAATTTTGAAAATTGCGAATTACACCAAAAGATCACTTTCGTGGCAAAATTTTTCTTCTCATCAATGTACGACAAAGGGTTCTCGAAATAAAGTGGTGGTATGTGTGGTCTGGTACACCCTGTATAACAGAAAATTCACAAGAAGTCACAAACAAACGACCGATTGGTTGTATAAGAAATAAAAATCTTGTAAAATTCACAAAATTATTTTAAAAAATTGATGTTAATAATTTTCAAACATGTTGCAGTTTTTGAGTGTAAATAATGTGAGGTATGTTTTTCTGAAAAAAATGTATAAAATGTATCACCCATTACATTCAAGAACATTTGATCATCGCTGGCCTGTTTTATCCAAAACATCCTAAGATTTTATTTTATTTATTTTTCAGCTTTAATAATTTAACAAATTACTAATAGTATTAAATTGAAATTTTAACCAATGGAAAAATAATTTAATAAAATTTCAATTTGTAGTTAAGTTTTTTTGAAAATCGATTAATTAATTTTTTCCTGAAAAAAATTGTAAAAAGTTCAAAAATGGCGTTCTTTCGATATACAGGGTGTCCCACAATTCAGTTTACAGTTCATACATTCAACATAGTAAATAATAACATACTGTTGTGTTCAGTATAAAGTTGAGATCCTATTTTTGTTTACAAAAGCAGGGTGTGCCATTTGAAAAATAACTTATTTATAAATTCTTAAAGGTACTCAAAGTCAGTAATATTTCAAGGATGAAATTGGAATACTAATTTGATGCCATTAAAAGTTTTTTTGATATGATTTTTTGCCTTTTCAATTACCGTAGATGACTTGTAAACTGAATTGTGGAACACCCTGTATGAGAGCAGTAAAATAAATATAAACAACAATTTTTAATGAAAATATTAAAATAAAAAAACTTTACTAATAAGAATAGACACAATAATAATATTTATTTATTTTTAAACATGAGAATTTTTAAAATTATTTGACCTGTAAATTAATGATAAAAGTAGGTTAAAAATATAGATATTAAAAGGTAGGTATTAAAATAGGGACTAAAATTTTCTTACCAGTAATGCAGTGAAAATCCTCTTAAATTTTAAAATAGCTCTCAAAATATTGCTCGCTTTAAAACAAAATCGACCCGTTTTAGGATTTTTATCAAAAGTAATTAGTTTTACCATTCAACCTTTTTAAATATAAAACTTTTGGTTGTGCTTTGATATTTTTGAATTTAATACATCAAAGCAAAAACCATCTCGTAATAATGATTAAAAAATTAATTCTGCATTTAAAAAACTAATGTTAAAAAAAAAACTAAATTTATAAATTAATTTAGTGATTTTAACATTTTTAAAAATTTTGTGTGGAATTATTTTATTTCCACTGGAATGAATAATATTTATTTTAATATTTGCTTTAAAAATAAAATTATCATACCTCCATGCGTAACTTTTGAAAGAACTTTGATAAATATGTTATGGTTTAAGTTTAAGAATTTATTTAACAAGATAATATATCGGTTTCATTTACGATGTGTATATTTTATCGCCTTTAAACCTATTTTATTATAAAAGGTAACTAACCTGAAGAAATAAAATTTTAGTGTGGGGTACTTGCAATGCATTAAATTACCATTCCTAAGGCGTTTCCGGATTATTTAAAAAAAAGAAGCCAATTAATTTCGCCCTTAATAGAAGAAACTATACATAAATCTTGTGGTTATATTTTTTTGCAATTCTTGTATTTCGTAAAAATTTCGGAGTTACTATTTTAATTTTAAGAAAAACTGGTGCGAAAAAAAATTGAAAAAAAACTAGCCACCATTTTTATGGCCTAATTTCAATGCTTAGATTTGCATATTGAAAAAAAAGTTAAAACTCGTAGATTTAATTTTAAGAATTTAAAAAATATAATTTTCTTTGTGAATTTTTAAGTTTAATTTTGAGTTGTTTTAAAGAAAATATGATGTATTTGACATGAATGTGCTACTTACATTTCGGATTTACATATTTATAAACATGTGCAAGTTATCACAGTAATTAAATTTTCTGAAGATATGGATGAAATAATTACCCTGATAAATAATATAGAAGTATCAATAAAAAATGCTATAAATTATAGGTACCTATAAAATATTCACAAGAAATTAAATTTTATTAGATTACAGATTGGATTATATAAAGTTATAGAAGACGATTTCAACTTCTTAAATAGTAGAATCTTAAAATGCTGCTGGAACTAATTAAACTAGATAATATCGCTATTTGTTTTGAGTTTAGTGAAGTAAAAGAGTTTTAAAAACTAAAACTACTCGCTTATTTTATTATAATTGCGCTAGTAAGAAGTTTTATTGGATAATAAATTAAAAATTTCAGCTTTATAAATTAAATTCTGCATGTATGGAGCAATTAATTTCAAAATTAGAAAGAACCTTTTGGTCGTAAACGCAATAAACATGTTTTTATGCGCTTCAACAAAACGAAACCATAACTAAGTTTAACGTCGGGGCAGTTTATGCAAGTTATGGACCATATCTGATCGCAACTTTTGCAGTACATTGAAAATGTGTCGGCATGTGTAGTTTGAAAACTAGAAATAAAAAACGAATACACGCTCTATTTAAAACTACTGCATTAAATCAAGAATATTTATATTTATAAAATGATGAATGGAAGATTTTATGTTATTGAATATTAGGGATAAAACATGGTGCAGCACCGACTCAACCACCGACCCTATCCATGAATCAACGCGTTTGTTTTTCGGAGTAGCGTAGGACGGTGAAATCTTTGTTCTGATTGGTCGTTTCACCACGTGCGCTAAGCTGTGTTCAGTTTATTCTCTTTACTTGACAGCCTGCGTAGGTTTTTCAGTTTTTTTAATAAGAATACCTTTATTCAACATCAAATCAACATCAAACGACATTTAAAAAATTAAATTAAATACTTATAAAATGTACAAGTCGCGAGTCGTTCCGTCGGTGCCTCACCATGTTCACACTAGGTCGTGAAATGAGTCGTTGCTTGGATCGGGGCTTGAGTCGGTGCTTGGATCGGTGTTTGAGTCGGCGCTGCACCATGTTTGTACCCTTACTCGTTATGTGATTTCGAAAATAAAATTAAATAACTTTACTAGGGCAGGTAGTTTATAATTTGGTATAATAAGCAAGTTCGGTAGTTCCTAATTTTATGTTCATTCGCGAAACTATAAAATTTTATGACCAATCCGGGTGCAGCTTATTTAATGATAAAATTTAAATATAAGTGCCTTGATTATTTATTTAAATAGCTTGCAATGGGTTCAACTTTTACGATAATCTACCCTGATTTGTAGTCAATTAGATTTTAATTAAAATACAAAATTACTTTTAAGTCGCATTGCTATTTTAAGATAAGATAATTAATGTCTAAACATGGATGAAGGATGAAATTATTATGATTGAAATAAAAATTATTGGAAGAATTTTTTTTTAATCTAGGCAATTTTACAGAGTAGTTCTAAAATTTAAGAAGAAAAAATATTTAGATTTTTGAGAAATTGACTGAAATATGAAATCGTATTAATAACATTATAGGAGCATTATTTTTTAAATATACAGGGCGTAAAAAATTAAGAATAATTTTATTTTTTTATTTTGAAGACTTAGAAAAAATAGGCTATACGGTTGCCTTTTTTCAATTTCCAAAAAGAGCGTATTTTTCTGACTATTCAACTTAAAAGTGATTATTTTTTGTGACAAGTAAAACGTCAAAAATATCAGCGATTATTTTGTGACGTTAATGTCAAATTTCAATAAGTTTGAAGTTAGCTGTTAAATTTTGCACAAAAAAGTGAAAAATTTTCGTTAAATAGTCCCTAAAATATGCACTCTTGTTCAAATTATAAGTTGAATATTTTTCATACATTACCACTGTTGCCATTTGGGGTTAAAAATTCCCCTCCTGCTACGCAGTCTGGGAATTAAAACTTAACACCAAATGATATTCGTGGTAATGACAGTGAAAAATATTCGACTTAAATTTGACCACTCGTGATATTACATATGAATATTTTATTGCTATCTTATCACAATAAAAAATATTTAAAAATATAATTTTAGAAAGAAAAACAAAAAATAATTTTCACTGAATCAACAACAACAAAATACCATGATTTATTTATTTATGTTCTTGTCAAATTATTATAATTATATTTCGATGTTCTTGGTTTACTTGTGTATCATTTTCATTTTACTTATTTTTTTTTATAAAATTACATTTTTCAATATTTTTATTTTTTTTATGAACAGCATTTTTTGAATATTAAACAAAATATTGTTGCTATCAAAAAAATAGTTGGTTGTCATACCAAAGTATTTCTTAGTTGTTTACATTATTTTTTTGACATTTTGTTTAAAGTTGGATCAATTTTAAACAAATTTTGACTTAATTTGCCTTTTTTGACCGATGTGAATATTTTTCGTATATGCTTATTGGCGGTTTATGTCAATTTTTTACAACAAAAATTACGTCAGAAGTAGGCACTGCAAAGCGCGTAACATCGGTGACAACTGAAAGTTATTTGATGTCATCCCATTACTTCCGTATTCGATCGCAAGAGGGAGATCGCTTAGGTTGAAAACCAATACTGGATTTTGAGTTTTTAATTGTTGCATATTTTCACGCTTTTAACTACTTTCCTACTTCCAATTTTTTGGTTCTTTAAATTTACTTCGATTTTTTTTAATTATTTTTATTTAATCACTTTTATTGGTTTACAGCAGTTTTTAAGTTTTTTGCTTGAATTCACTAAGACTACTGTTAGTGGTTTTATGTTTTTGTCAGTTTTTGGTTGGATATTTTGGATATAATCAGAATCAATTGCATCTATGCAACAGAGCCTTAGACTACTTAGTCTTATGGTTGGAATATTTGAGTTTTTAACTTTATTACATTATTTTGAACTTCCTTGTTTCAGTTTTTAATAAATTTCTTTCACTCTTCTGTCATTACGTCGACGTTTGATGTAATTAGATGTGATATAGTCTGAATCACTCAGTTTTTGACTTATTTTTACAAATTTTTACCAACTCTTAGCTTGATTTGCATTATTTTTCGAGACTTTTAGGAATTATTTATGGTTTTCTTGTATAAAAAACCCCAATATTATTCGGGTTGTGACCAAAAGTGTATCAAAAATGTACAAGAAATTCATTTAAATTAAACTTTCTCAATAAATCCTCCTAAAAGTTAACAAATCTCTGGTGAAAAGGAGGCAAAAAATCATAAAAATGAAAAAATGATTATAATTATTTTTTCATTTAAAATCTGAATTTAAATTTAAAATTATAATTAATAAACGAAATGATCATATCGGCCGTTAAAAAGCCTCAGACTTAAAGTTTCTTGAAAATGCTGCAAGAAATACCAGAAAAAAATCATAAAAAATAATAGAAAATGTAAAATTTATTTTTTCTCTTAAATCCTTACAAAACAGACAAAAACTTACTTAGGTATATGAATTTAACTGATATTATTTAAATGAAAGATTTAATGTAGGCAACTTTGTATGCATGTACTGTAAGTTACATACACTGTGTTTGTGCGCGCGCTATTTAAGTAGGTTACTACAACTACTTTAACTTAAGAGGATAGTCTGCGAAATGTTTGAAATGCGTACTCCTCGCTAGTAAAAGTTGATTTTTTGGTGTTTGTAATAAAAAATTTAACAAAAACGCTCTTGTTTTGCCTTGAAATTGAATTTATTTATCACATAGAATTTTTTTTTGATGTATATAGTCTGTTATAAGGGAGTAATTTTGAAAAAATGATAAGAAACGCATTTTTTATCATTTTTTCAAAATTACTCCCTTATAACAGACTATATACATCAAAAAAAAATTCTATATGATAAATAAATTCAATTTCAAGGCAAAACAAGAGCGTTTTTGTTAAATTTTTTATTACAAACACCAAAAAATCAATTTTTACTAGCGAGGAGTACGCATTTCAAACATTTCGCAGACTATCCTCTTAAAGTAATGTTATGCTGAAACACACATATTTTCATAAAGCTAAAAACTGAATTTAATTAAAATCATGCATGCGTCAAAAAATGCGCAGATCGCAAAATATTACTTTAAATTTCGAACTTCTCTACATCTGGCTCGTTGGTCTAGGGGTATGATTTTCGCTTAGGGTGCGAGAGGTCCCGGGTTCAAATCCCGGACGAGCCCACAGTTTTTTTGATTTTTAACTGTTAATTTTTAGAACCAATTGCACCATTTGAGCTTAAACCTCTTAGCGAAAGATTTTCTTTTGTATTTCTGACAATTTTTGAATTGAAGAATCATGAAAAAAGTGTTTTTGGTGCAGTAAGTTTGATATTTGCGTTTTTGATCATAAACATTTTTCTTTCGACTATCGTTTACTGATTTACTGCAATTTTAGTCTTTGTAGAAAACACTAATAAACAATTAAACAGCTTGAAAAAAAGAACTTTTACAAAAATCTTTAGAGAAAAATGGTTAAATTATGATTTAAACCATTTTTTACTAAGTGGTACGAAAAAACAGTTATCTCTTTTTTTTATTTTCCTTATCATTAATATAACAATGAATAATTAAATAATGTGAAAAAAATTATTTTTAATGTTTTTCTTATTTAATTAAATTGTTACTTTAACCATCTTTCTTAATATTTTTAAATATAATCTTGGATTTGGATGAATTTTTAAAAAATAACTTACATTGCATAAATTAATTAAAAATAAAGATTTCCAACTTAAAACAACAAAATAATCAAAAAATAAACAAACAAAATACAAAAAAAAAATTAAAAATATTTTATACACATATTTTTAATTTTGATATTATAGCTTTAGTGTATGATGAAGCCATTGACTTGGCGAAACATGTAACACTATTTTAAAGAGTTTGTGTAATAATGTTGGATAAATGATTTTTTTATTTAATTTCACAACATTAATTTAAAAAAAAATTCACTAGTTTTTAATATAAAATTTTCATATTATCAAATTAACAAGAATATAAGAAGTACCTATATTGCGTTAATATTACAAAATTTACAATAATTTACTTCGCTAAATATACAGGGTGGACAAAAATTGGTACGATTCTTAGTGATGCAAAATTTAATATTACCATGACCTTGAAAGGCTAGTTCAAAGTCACGCGATCGATAATCATATATTTTTTTTTAATAAACCCCAATTTTTTGCATTATATTATAGCTTGTGTTTAGAGGTTTACATCACATATTTACATAATCTTTTTTGAATAAGTTGTTTGGAAGTTAAAAGAATTTAATTACAAAAAGAACGGTAACACCATATACAGGGTGTCCAGAAATGAAACGGCAAAATTTTAGGAGGCGATTCTACAACTAATTTCAAGAAAAAAACTTCCTATAAACATATGTCCGATTTCACTTCTTAAGGGCGGTACAGCCCCTGAAATATTGTTACCAAAAGTTGGTTTTTCATCATTTATTTGAAAACGGATGGTAGTGGAGATTTGAAATTTGGTGTGAATCATAATACACTGAAGATGTAATTTTATGATTTTTTTCAAATTTTTTGAACCCTCAGAAAAGATAGTTTTAAGGAGGATTAAATTTAAAAATAGCCATAACTATTTTATGGTTAACATAACCTAGGAAAATACACTTAACCGTTCACATGCAGAGTTTCAATCATATTTTACCATAGAATAATTTCGATATTTTTGTTCTACAATACTCGACTTTGGTTCTTAGTTACTTAATGAAATGTACCTATTGTATTAGTTTAAATACTTTCTTTAAATATAGGCTAATAGGCAGATTCTGGTTAAAATTAAAGGCCTTTATTTAGAAACAAACAAGGTAACCATGGAAATTGTCCATTACAACCCATATAACAAATATAAATTTAAAGGCCTCTAAACTTAAATGAATTGACCAGAATCTGGGTATTATTCGCCCTTTGTACCGACAAATATTTAAAGGGCTGCAGCTCCCCTAGGAGGCGAAATCGGACATATGTTCATGGGAAGTTTTTTTCTTAAAATCAGTTTTAGAATCGCCTCCTAAAATTTTTCTGCCTAATTTCTGGACACCCTGTATTTTCGAAATGAAGCACTTTTGAATAAATTATTTCAAATATAAGTTGCATACTTAATTATTGGCACATCATGTAACAATATTAGTATGACCTTGTATGGCAGGTTGAATCACTTAATTTTTTTTAAATAGCAACCATCAACCATCCATTTTTTTTGCATATTATTTAGTAGTTTATTCTCAAAGGGTTAAAGATCACATTATTTTGTTTTTGAATACATTTTTTGGGGTTTTTACCTAAATCATTCCAATACAGAAACTTTGTCTATGTCCATTAATTTTTAAAATGGAGCAATTTTGAAAAGAAGTTAAATTAGTTATACTTATGACCTTGAAGTAGTGGTTGAAGGTCGTGCGATAGTCAATTAGTTCTCTAACCAGCAACAACTTTTTCTAGTGGAAATGTTAACCCTTGTAATTTTCGGGGCCATTAATTCAATAAAAATAAGAAAAATATGAAAATGTTAAGTTCTGAAAGCAAGTCACAATCATATGCAATAAAAATGGGTTTAAAAAAATAGTCATTTTAGCGCAAGTTCTGGCATTTAAGGTCATGGTAATATTTGTCCATAATGCGTTTTTATTTGAAAAATATTTTTAAAATATGATTTATTTTGAAAATAAGTGGAAGTTGTAGAACTTTTTGTATAGAAAATTGTAACTTGAAATTAATTATTCAAAAGAATATATGTAAGAATATGTGTTCTGTAAACCTCTGAGGGTTGCTACAATTGTAGGTAATAAAATTTTAAGTGATTATTCAGTGAACTTCATCCTGGTTTACAAGGTCATGATAAAATATCTACATAATGCGTTCACTAAAAATCGTACACATGGACGTTGCCGTACTTTTTATCCACCCTGTATGTATTTTTTAAAAACGACATATTTCCTTTTTGAATAAAACATAATCAAAAGATAATTTGACCTTATTTGGTTGAAAAGGATATATAAAAACGAGATAAAGCATAAAATATACCTTTGAAACTGCATCCATACAATTTCGAAATAATTAAAAAAAAAAATAATAAAATAGTTTTTGCAGTGTAAAAATATTTTAATGATAAGTTTTAGGTGAAAAGTAATTAGTTTAATTATTATTAAAACCGCGTAACGAGAATGTTGGCAGTAGTTATTTTTATAAAGCACTTAAATTTTACAGCAAATTATTTTCCTTTTAAATCCGGTAGAATGATATTTTTTGCGGTCTTTACGAAGGCAATAAAGAAAGGACTCTGTTTTCAGTAAAATTTAACAAGAAAAGTTAATGAGTCGGGCAGAAGTAATCTGAGGTCGGGGATCAATACGTGCTCGCTAGTGGCCAACGATTCTTGTAATAGTACTATTATAGGCAGAATGAAGTGGTTTCGAATAGACCTCTGCTCTTAACTGCATATGTCGTCAGGACTTTCTATTATATGTGGGCGATGACGGCTGGTATTTTTACCACATAAAAATGTCATAAAGGGCAAATATAGTTTTCGATTTCACACTAATTTTCTTTATGTTTAACACTCGCACCAAAATTTTTAATGCTTCATGCTTTTATCCCACTGGTTTTCGTTTTATAATTGATTATAAAAAAATATTATTTCATGTTAATAATTACAATAAAAAAAAAATTTTTCGATTTTTTTTTGATAGTTCCACAATCTATTAAAGTCAATAACATCTCACACTCTATTTACAAAGATGGAAAACAGGAGAGATACTAAATTGGAGCCTTGAGGTACACCACTTATAGCTATGTCGGGATCCAAGTTGAGTCCACTGAAATGAATCATCTGAATTCTGAATCCTATTTGAAAGATAGGACTGAATTATCGTTTTAGCAATTGTCCAACCTGTCAAAGGGCTTCGTAATATGGACTTTCGAATTTTAGAAAAAAAAATAGTACCAGGCAATTGGTTCTGTACAATTACGCGCAAAGATATCGAGGATACAAATAGAAAGCGATCGCAGAGGGTCCTTTCAAATTTCGTCTGATCTCGTGCTTGCTATTGGGACAGTGGATATTTTTTGTGTCCTCGATATCTTTGCGCACGATTGTACCTCACTTATCTATAAGTGCATTTCATCCAAATATTTTTTTAAAATCAATTACACCAAAGTTTTTAAAACGTTTAATTACATATTTATTTTTGCAGTAAATGTCTTAACACAAATATAACGGCCAAAGACAATGAGAGAATGCACAATATGCTTACTATAAACTGCAGGCCTCAGGGGTAAACAAAACCAACACAGCTGCTATCCTTTCAGGAGAGCATAGGTCATTTGAGACTGTAAATAGAAAATGGACTACAATGAGATGATTCCTGAACTAGAGTTGAGAACAATAAATACGATTATTTTTATAAGTCGAGTTGTTTTTAGCTTGCTAATGTTCTAGACTATAAAAGATAAATTTAAATGCATTCACTACAATATTTTAAAATCCAGGATTTAGAAATACGTGAAGGATTAAAAGAAGACAGAACAAATTTTACAAAACAGCTTAATAAAAACATTATGTGATGGAAGGTCTGCACGGTGCTGATATAATGTTTTGTGTCCTACTTATTAAAATTATAAAAATAATAATTTACAAATTAATTATATAAGTTATTAACTTTAAATCGTGGAGTATAGTAAAAAGTTATAAAAATAATAATAATCCTCGAGTAAAACGTGAATCTGTTGTCAGATTAATATAGTCGTGTCATGACATCACTCGGGACTGAACTTATAGTTATTTTAAGCCCTACACATGATGTCACTTGGGACCCTACTTGTTTTCGGAGCTGTGTTCCAGTTTTCTCTAAACATACCAATTTAAAAAATGTTTAATAATTATTCAATTACTACTTTATTAATAAATTACGAAAAACTTGGGTGACTTCTAGTTAAAGTTTCTTTAAAACAAAGTAATTTTTGTGATATAAAAATTAAAAATAAATTTAAGTAAAAATATATATGAAATATAAATAAAATTTATATAAAAAAATACTCCTATATTTTTTTGAAATTGAAACTTACATGTGTAAAATAAAACTCGGAAATGTAATAATTACTCCAATTTATTGCTGAAGCCAAGAAAATTATTTTCATAACATTATTTTAATTAAAGATTTTATTTAATTTGAAATTGTATCTAATACATACAGTATTGGAAAAAAGTAGAGCAACATTTATATTTTCGTAATATGTTGGTAATAATATTCTGCAATAAATAACTTTAATATTTCAAAAGAAGAATGCTTTAAATCTACATTATTTCATAATTATTTTATTAAATAAAAATAAAAATTGCAGGTTTAGTAAAATAATTTAGTAATAAGGCTGGAAAAAAGTAGAGCAACAATTTCAAACTTATTATTTATTCATATAAAAATACAAAAATTATAGTGTAAACTAATATTTTGTCCAATACTTGTTGTTCTTAAATATATCAGCACATCTTCTGGGCATTAATTTTAAAAGTTATTAATAAAAATTGGATCTACTTCATTCCAAGCATTTTGGAGCGCTGAAAAGAGTTCGTCCAAGTTTTGGTAAGTTTTATAGCAAATTTTGTTATCCAAAATACTCCAAAGGTTTTCAATTGGATTTAAATCCGGAGATTGTGATGACCCTTTCAATAAATTATTTTTTTCTTCCGCAAAACATTGTTTTAAAAACTTTGATGTATGCTTCGGATTATCCTGCTGAAAGAAGTGACGTAATGGGAGAGTGCTATTAGCATATGGGACCATAACGTTCTCTAAAATATTTTTATACACAAAACGATCCATTATGCCATTTATACGTGAATGGGGCCCATTCCGAAACCAGAGAAGCACCCCCAAACCATTACAGATCCACCACAATGTTTTACTGCATGTCGAACATATTTGGGATGTAATCTTTTGCCCTCAGGAAGTCTCACATATTGGACTCCATCACTACTTCTCAAGCTAAACTTCGATTCGTCACTGAATATTACCCTATTCCAATCTTCCAAAGTCCAATTAAAGTGGTCTTGAGCAAATTTAATTCGGGCACGTCTGTTTTTCTTTAAAAGTAGAGGTTTCTTAGCTGGTCTTCTAGCTATAAGATTGTTCTCACTTACTCTATTTCTGACAGTGCGTGATGTAATATTTGAAAACTGATTGTTATCAAATTGGGCCTTAATTTGGTTTGAAGATAAAAATGGATTTTGTTTTGAAATATTTATAAGCGGTCTACCTTCACGTAATGTTGTTTTTCGTAGCCGTCCAGACTTTTTTTTTGAAATCTACTGCTCCACTTTCATTACGCCTTTTTATAATTCTGGATATAATGCATCTATGCAGCGAATCATTCTAGAAATATCAGCTTGTGACACTTTTTTATTAAAATCACTAATTATCAAAATTTTTATTTTTTTGAAATTTTTATTCCTCGCGGCATGATGGATAAGCTTAAACTAAGTATTTGAGTAAAATCTGAAATTAAATTTTTCATTATTTTGTGTATTATAATAAAATGTTGCACATGTTTCTCTACTTTTTTCCAACAATAAAGCGTGAATGATAAAAATTCTTTAGAAATATTTAAGGAAATTTATTTTAAAATGAACTTTATCAATTCTATACTAAATACTGAGTGTTCAAATTAAACATTATTTTCACTATTTTTAAAAATTTTAGAAAAAAAAGGAAATGTTGCTCTAATTTTTTAAAGTGATAAATAAATAAAATTATCGTAAATTATTTTTCTCTAATGAGCACTAACGAAGAACTATTGAAAATCCAAAGAAAATTTGGAAAAAAAGGTGATAAGTAATAAAAAGGTCACTGAGTGGAAATAATTAAAACGTCTGTAAATTTCTTAATTTTTCAAAAATATAGTGCTTTTCTGGTGCACTAACTAGTACCAACGAAGCACTAATAAAAATCGAAAGAAATTTAAAAAAAAGGTGATAAATAAAAAAATTATTGAGTCGAAAAAGTACAAGTTCTGTAGTTTTTTTTTTAATTTTTCAAAAATATAGTGCTCCTCTGATTTATCAACGAGAACTAGCCAAGCATTAAGAAATATGAAAAGAAAATTTGAAGATAGGTGATAATACACTTAATAATTATAGACCCTATTTTTACTAATTGTTGCACTATAAAGCACTAGTGCATCAAGTTTATTGATAACTTTATGCATTTTTCAAAAGTTGGTAACATTTTTTTACTAAAGATAATTTGAAATACTTAATATTTAATATGTATATAATAATTATTCCTAATACTAAAAAAAATAAAATTTCCAGATTTTACAATTTTTTAATTAGTTAACTTAGTTATAATCTAGTTGGGTTTAGGTAATATTATAATTTATAATTTACCTTATATTTCCATAAAAATATACATAGATATGTATTATTAAAACTATTTTTTAAATAATTTGTTTAAGTCATTATATTAAAATTGTTGACATACTTCATTAATTCTGTGTGAATATTTGGAAAATTATAATGTTTTGAATCATCAAGTTTTTAAAAATTTAGTTTTACAAGTTTAAATTGACTGCGTTTAATTTTTTCGGTATCTTGTTTTTTATTATTCTGTTGTTCATTAAAAAAGTTAAAAAAAATTAGTGGGCTCGTCCGGGATTTGAACCCGGGACCTCTCGCACCCTAAGCGAAAATCATACCCCTAGACCAACGAGCCAGATGAAAATTATTGCTAACAGTCACGAAGCGAATGTGAAAGTTTTAACTGTTATGGCTCTAAACAATACGTTTACCTTTACTATAATGAGCTACATACATTTAGTACGAGTATTATATTTAGGTAGGTTTTTTATCGTTTCAAAGAACCCCATAAATAATCGCTTTTTGATGTTAATTACTTAAGAACATGTAATTTTAATTGATATGATTTCATCAAGACAAAATTTTCTAAAATATCTAAAATTTTAGGACTGAATTTGACTCGAAAGTGGGATTTGTCACATTATTGTACAAAACTCAAAAACCAAAAATTATAAAAAATTATTCTTTTTTGGCTAAAAACTTTAAAACCCTTTCTAAAAAAATATAAAACTTAAATTTTATTAGTGAATTTTTCTGATTTGTAAACTAGGTTAATTAAACTAAAACTGGGACGAAAGTTTTGTATTGTAATTTTATGCAGAATTAATTATAAGCGACCAAAATTAAGGTACTTTTGGGTAATTATATTTTTTTTATAGATTCTCCAATTTTTTTCACGCTTCCCAAATTTAGTAGAACGATTCTAGAATCTAAAATAAAAAAATATGTATATATAAATATTCATTGCACTATCATATCTAGTGGCACCCGTAAACCGCTATTTTTGTCTATTAAGAAGTGACTCTTAAAAAGTATAAATAAATTTCATTAAAGACAAAGATTTGGAGTATAAATATTTTAAGTAATTTTTTTGTAAAAATCAGTGGATTGATCTTAAACAAAAAACCCGGCCCTGACATTACTTTTATTAAATGTATAAACGAAAAAACCGGTCAATTGAGATTAATTGTAAAGATTTGTAAAAAAACACATTTTATTTACTGTGACAAATAACTTTAGAAAAAATAATCCTAAATTAAATTAAATTGACCTATCTTGCACTCATAAAAGGAAGATAGAATAATTATTTTTGATAAAAATAGACCTTACGATGTTTAATTTTAATTAAAAGGTAGAATAATTTAAATTAGTTTAAAATAATATTAAAGTTTCCCTAATAAATCCAAATTAGCAAGTATCGATTTATTTTATCTGAGATATACATAAGTACTTAGCTCGCTTCATCGTTCCTTTTGGGCAGATACTTTAAAACTTTTATGAGGGAATACTTGATCAAAACTTTTTAATATGTGTCATAATTTCGAAGTTAGGCGAAACTGAAATAAAGTTTCTTTTGGAAGAAGATAAAAGAGAAATCGACGCAACCAGTGTCACCATCAACACTTTTTTGAAACAATTATAACACCTTACGAAACTGGCATATTAAGGAAATTAGGAAACAATATGTTATGTATACATAGTGCAATTTATCTTTCTAATTCGCACCATTTGGCAACCGTAACGGATGTCCGTTATGATTCCAGCAGCGTCCAGTTGTAATATTAATGGCGACCTATGTTAACGTAGATCTGCATACCATTTCATTGCAGTTTTGGAACTGCGTTAGTTAGAAGTCTTGCAATATCAATCTTAATTATAACAGTAATTAAAAAATATACTTGATTGTTTGTTTAATAAAAGGTTAAAAAATTAAAAATAAGTAAAGCAATTTCAATGGTAAATAAAAAACTGTTCGTCATTGTTAGAGTTGTGCTTTTAAATTTTTAAGGAAGTGTTGACATAAAAGCGAGTAAAAACGCGTGGCCTACTTTCGATTGTAACATTAACTGAAAACTTAAACAAAGAGGCATCTCTACATTAAGACTTCACTACAAATGAGATAGAAAGTTAAACTTAGCATAGAATTCCTTGCTAAATTTCAGTACGCTTTGTCCTATTCTGCAGTATATTTCACCACTTTAGAATAACTCTACTAGTTTAACTAATAGTTTCGAACGCCCCTTGGAAAGGCTTCGAGATATCCTGTTTTAGTCGAGTACTTTTTATGTAAATACAATTCTTTTCACGTATTTGGTTTTATTGAGTGCCAGAAGAACCTAATAAACGCACCCGACAATAGGCGGGTGGCGGGCGTGATGTTGATGTAGATGTTCCTGAGTCCTGCAACTATTCCAATAAGGACGACGCTTCTCTAGCTTGCCCTCGTTGCATTGCATGTCAGTTCCCGCAGGACTCGCTTTCCACGTGACCTGGGTTATTCATATTTTCAATTTCCATCGTACCAAGCGTTTCCTGTTTTTACTGCTACCATAAATAATTCAATATAACGCTTAAAGATTTGCATATTGATAACGCACTTTTGCTTTTACTCACGATAAAAATAAATTTTTATACTAATAATAAGTAGCTATAAAAATATTTTTATTTTACCTTGAGTTATGCTGGTTAAACATATTCATATAAATGTAGCAGCAGCATTGCAATCCCCTTCATTTCACCTTAAGAAGAGGACTCGAGTAAGCAGTATCTGATGCTGATGAGTGCAAATAAGCACGAAACGCAGCGTCGTTTACTCTGCATGCTTGTGCAATTGCTGCTTGAAATTAAGTGATTATGTCATATTCATAGCTAATAAACTTCTTTAGGTGGATCCTTTTAAATGAACAACAATGAGTAAATTGAAGTATTACATTCTAAAAAAGTTAGCATTAAGGCACAACTTATACAATTTATTCAAGCATGTGTAATAATTTATTTTTTCAAGCCAGGCGTGCGGAATATTTTTGTTTGATTTATGTCCCCATTTTAAGGGCGCCGTGTCACAGTTCTGGAAACAAAAAATGCATTAAGTTACTTGAAAAGTTAAATGTTTTTCTCAATTAGGCCGATTTAAAATAAAGCAATTACGATCAGAAAAGGCAAAGAAAATTACTCGCCATTGATTTTTAGGGAATTTCTTTTAAGTAACTCATGTAACATTTGCTTGGTTTAATTATTTTCTTGCGAAACTTGCTGACATTGTGTCGGATTTCCTTTTTACACCGTTTTTTGCCATTTTTTTTTCATTTCTTTTTAACTTTAATTATTATCTCTTCCAGGCACTGTTTACATATTTCAGGAAACTTTTTATAAAAAGTTTTCAGTAGGCATGAAAGGAGGAAAACTATATTTTATTCTTTTGTCGTTTGTAAAGTTTATTGCACAGTGCTCTCTTTTGTAAAAAGCTTCAGAGGATACATGAACACAAAATTGCAATTTTTAAGATAACGAATCAATAATTGTAAATCAGGAATTTATTTTAGTCCTTAACAAGAGTGTTTCGTTTCAAATTAAAAATTTCAAAGTTAATTTATATTTAAAGTATAAAGAATGTAAAAAAATTAAAAAAATTAAGTCTCTACGATGTTTCGTTCAAAAGTTATGAATTTTTGTACAAAATATATAGCATTCTGGTAAATGAGTAAAGGTGTATCTTGAAAAATTAGAGGGCAGTTGAACTACAATTCATCCATTTTTTATTATCTTTTATTTGCGGGGTCGATTTTGAAAAAATTGGAAAAAAATATTATTGAGATATTTTTAAGGCTTGAAATTTTTTATGGAAATCGGTTTTTATTTTTTTTCTCGAAAACTATAAAAGTTACTGGTTTAAAATTTTTACAAAAAGTAAACACCGTGGATAGACGCGTTTTAAAAAATATTTGGTTAAAATAGGTTAAATAGTTTTTTTTGCAAAAATTCGCAAAGTTTTGGCAAAATTTTGGTCTTTTAAGAAAATACAAAATAAGTAAAATAAAAAATATTCGAGTATTACAGGTTGTTCCGATGAAAAGTTACGAATTTTCAAAGTCTTTGGGTGCACCAAAACGACATAAAGAGTAAACGCATCAAAAAAACTCCTGTTTTAAGGCAAAACGTAGTATTAAGATGAGGAATAAAGCAACCGCGATCCTGCAGAACTTCTAATCGAGGACAAAAAGTTTTGGCACTTTTGAAGTCTGAAAAAACGGCAGAACTATACAGTTTGCGTCTCAGGGCCGTGACGTCACACCTTTGCGCCGAGAGGATTAAAAATCGGTCATGGTAATTTACAGGATGTTCAAATAAAAGGGGCCAAACTTCGTCGCTTCCCTTTAGAAGCCGACGGAGTTGTGATTTTTCAAAGTTAACGCCGCCGAAAACCCGAAAAAAAGCGAGAACAATCGACCATTTTCGGGAATTTTTTTCAAAGTATCGGGGAGGTCCAAAAAATTTAAAATTTGAACTATACTTGAAATCAACATCCCTCTTTATATCGGAAACATGATTCTTAAAATCGGACGAAAAAAACCATCCTTTCGGCCGCTCCTCGCAAAAAACATCTAAATTCGGGGTAAAAATACAAAATGGGTTGTATCTCCGCCCATATTCAGAATCCGGTCCTCCATAACATACTAAAATTTGATGCTATTCGGGGTGAATTTCGGACACTTGTGGGATGAATTCGATTTTTAGTTCGGGGCGGAATAACTTTTCTGGGGTGGTCCGATCGAAAAGAGACGTTTAAACTTTTTTCTTAAAATTTTCTCCTCCTTCCACCTACAAAATTTCAAATCTTTACCAAAAAAACACCTTCCTCGTTTCTTACGGTTTTAGTATTTTAGAAAAAAAAGTAGTTGGTCATTCAATACTTCAAATGACCATCAGAGGTCGTATCTGATCTTCAAAATCATGCATATAGCGTGAGGTTATACACCAGTTTTGGGACACCCAGTATAAATTGAACAATATTAAAGTAAATTTATCAACTCTCTTAACTAAAATATTATAATTCACTAAATTTTCTTGCTACTGAAAACTTCTTGATTTCGTGAATTTAGTTTTACTATATTTAATTTGCTTGAATATACGAATCTTCTGTGAATAGTTAATTTTAGAGGTTTGTAGTAATGATAGCAACAAACGGTTTCTTAAAATTCTAAAATTAAAACAACAGCTATTAGACTTTTGTTAGCTGCACTGAAAATAACATAGCAGAACAGTGGTGCGATTATTGAATTAAAATTGTGCATGTTTCGTTGCATTTCATTAATACGCTATTGTATACGCTACCGCTAAAATCCCTGCCCGTTAGTACTTTAATCCCAACAAAATGAAAGCTCTGTTTGAAGAATAGCGAGCCAAGAACGCTTTTCTTGTAAATTAAGTTTTGCGCTTAGTTTTTAATAATATGGTTAAGTTTTTTGCTTTTATTACGAGAGATAAAAGGAATTTTAATTTAATTACAGAAATTTTTGGTGTTATAACATAAATATTTTTAATTAATCCCGCTCTAATTAAAACTAAATTTGTACTAATATTTATCAGAAAATCCTTCGTTTCTCTTATGTAATGAAAATACATTATTTTAGGAAACGAGGATTTTTTCTTGAAATTCCACATAGAATTTATACTTTTCTATCACAACTTTGGCAAAGATTAAATGGGGCGCACTTTGAGGTACAAGCTTAAAGTCCGTCAAACTCCAATCCCACCAACTCCTTTATCCACTTTTACCAGTGGAAATTTATGTGGGAACCGTGCAAAACTTGCAATCCGCATTGCTTCAGCCGACAGGCTAATTGAAACATCTTTTGAACACTGTTTTCCTATTTGCTCCAACAAATTGTGGAATATTGATTTTTGATATAATATGTTATAGCGCATTGTTCATACTACAATATAGGGAAATATCTCGAATAAAAATATTTAACCTGATGATTTATACTTGTCATTGGTTTTTGATGACTAAAAATTATTTATAATTTATTACATACAAGGTGGCTGGGATTTTAATTTAAAAAATTCACCAATAATTAATTCAATAATTTTATTTTTTCTTAAAATACACATTCATAGGACTTGTTCACCTTTTTTAAACAACGTATACCATGTTGGTCGTGAAACCTTAGTGAATAAGTTCTTCAAAATGTAAGTATAACGTCGCGCAATATATCGTTGTGTAAACCAATAAGCACCCTGTATATAGTGGTTTTTCAATCAAAGCGGTCTTCATCTTACCACCGATGCGGAACTAATGGGATGACGTCAAAAGTAGGTTAGTTGCCATAACGTCGCATAATGGTTCAAAAATGTCATGCATAATAAATTGAAAAATTTCAAACATATTCTTTATTTATCATTTAAATTAAAAAAGTTTGATGCTCATACAAATTACATTATTTTAGTGAAAATTTGTTGGAGTTAAAAATAATCACTCTGTATGAATTTATAAAATATTCCGGTTTTTTTTGGTAGAAAATTTCTCTTTTCTTTTTAAGCAAAGTTGCCTTTCCGGCAACTGAGACGTCTGATAATAAATTACCTTTATGGCCCAGACATAATTTCTGCCGGTCATAAAGTCGACTTATTTTACACGCTTTAACTACGAACTTGGTATCTTTTCACTTTAAAATTAATTGTCCGTGTGTAAGTCAACACGTGCGTAATGTGTAGGAACTGGAATGTCTTGGAAGTATTCCCGCTAGCAAGACTGAAAGACCATCATAGAATATTTCAGCGATAATTACCACCGAAACTTAGCACATTTCCTTGCCAGGATGGTGCCTTTTGTGCCAGCTGTTTAAACCATTCATATTTATACTGCGAATTAGTAATGTTGTGAATGAAAACCTACATAGTTTCTCTACGTACTTCAACTCATTTTTATGCAAAATCAATATCATAAATTTTATTATTTTTATATTTAAATATCACAGTCAAACTAAAATGGTTCTTTGTCATGGCAATTCCTAAGACTAATTTGCATTTTAAACATTATAAAATTTTATATCAGTAAAAGATTCACAAACAACTCGCTGCATCCATGTACATCCCGGAAAAATACATGGGGAGAAAATTCTGCGATAGCAAAAGCCAACACGTTATGCTGCGTACACACTAAGCGAACGAACGATAACAAGCGAAAGCGTTCGCTTGGTGTGTACGCTTCAGCGAAGGCGATTGAGCGCAAGCGCAAGCCGTGTTGCTACCAATCTTCACCTTCGCTCGCTATTGTTCGCTTGGTATGGATATAACATCACAAGCGAACGAACGAGCGAGATTATCGGTGATTGCCTTCGCTAGCCTTCGTTCGCTTGGCGAGCACGTATTTTCCCGCGGTGAGTTTTCGAGATCCAGTTGTTAATCTGAATAATCCTTTAAAATGTAATTTATTCCAATGATTATAATACTAAAATATTAATATAAAACTGTATTTTCTAAAAATGTGCATTAATTCATTACCAGGCTTAAAACCTTCTCTATTATTTATAGTATTGTGTGTAAATAACATATTTAATGTTGGCTAATGCAGCTACAATAATTTTCAGTTAATTCTAATGTAACTATGACAGCTGATTCCAGAAATATGTAATGTAAACAATTAATATCAAAATCGTATACTCGTACCTATTAATTATGCCTATAGTTAATCTTACAGACGATTATAATTTCCCACATGAATATCTGTTTGAAGTGAAACAGTATTATTATAAATTATTCCAGTATTATTAGTGGATCTATTGATTTGTACATTTTTGCGAACACTTCAATCTGTTAAATTTGCTCAATTTAATTCCTGTTTTTTTTTTATAATTTTGTGATTTTGGCTGGTAAGATTTCTTTAATTATGTTAGAAAGTGTCTAAAGTACTTAGCACAAAAAACTGCTGATGATTCGTTGCTTTGGAAAAGATTAAGATCACACATGATGAACTCTGTTTTTTGTTTAATGATTACTTTCAAAGTCAACTGTGGATATAACTATTCGGAGGTTTCAAGATGATGGTTACCTTAGGTTACATTTTCAAAGTGCGATATCATAAGCTGCTTTAGTAAAATTAAAAAAAAAAATTAAGAAAAGTCACTTTATTGATTACTAACCATATAGTTTAGGTTTATAAGAAAATCTGGTAAAATCAGACAGTGTCGTATCCAGAATATTCGTTGGTTTCGTTTGGGGAGTGCACTTTGTCGTTAAAATAACTAATACTTCTTCCATGTGCTTTTATATTTTTTCTAAAAGTACGCTCATATAAATGAAAATATTGTATATCAAAAGGAAAAATGAAATCAATTTTAAGGTAAATATAGATTTTTTTGTTAAATTTTTGATTGAAAAAATCAAATTTTAGTGGTATTTCTGTAATTTTAAATTTTATCATCCAGTGAACTTGATAAAATTTGTTCAAAATTTATAATATTTCCAAAATTGTTAAAATTGTCAAAATTTTTAAATTTTTTTAGAATTTCTAAAATTTTTATAATTGTCAAATTTTTCTAAATTTTCAAAAGCTTTAAGATTAGTTCATGTTTCATAAATCTTCCTTTTAAATTTGAGATTGTAGAATCCAAAAGGCATCAAAGATAATTAAATACGTAAAAAATACAGGGTGAGCTAAAATGATTGTGGTTTGATATGTAGGCAATCAAATACTCAGGTTGGTATAACTGTAATCTTAAAAATAAAATCTCGTAGTAATCCAATGGCGTAGCAATTTTTTTCCAAAATCTCTTATTTCACAGCAAGTGTCAAATATTGATAATGTTTTTCTCCATTTTCGAGGCAGATGCTAACACAAAACAAAGATAAAAACTAAAAACCGGCGTTTATGAAATAGAAGGCATAATAACGAAATTAAAAAATATGAAGTTTTGACACGACGGTAAAAATTACACCTACGCCTCTGCTTTTGTTAAGTCTAGTTACATTGTTTTGATTTTGACATGATTTTGTGTTACTATGAACTTGAAGCAAACAAATTCCCCAGATTTTTAGGCGGGAAATTTGAATTGACCATAATCATTTTAGCTCACCCTGTACCAGCAGCTTTTCGGGGATGCATATTCACCTCCAGCACCCCCCCCCCCCCCTAAATACGCCGCTGAAATCAGAAATTTTCTATCCAATATTAAATAGTGAACCTATTTGACGATTTGGCTTCAATACGGTACTTAAGTTCCTAATGATTAATTTTTGTTTTAAGAAGACTTTAAATTCAATTCCAGCAAACTGGCGATATATACAGGGTGTCCCGTAACTTATGCATAATAATGAAAGGGGTTATAGAGGACATCAAAACAAGTAACTTTTGTTAATAACCCATGTCCGGAAATTATTAATATTTTCAAAAATTGTTCCAAAGTTTCACCCCTTGTATTCGATGCACAAGGTAGCATGATGGTTCAAGAATGAAAAAACATTTATTTTTAAATTTTATAAAAAAAATTCTCAACCTAGTACCTTAACGGTTAATTTCCGGACATGGGTTTATTAATAAAAGTTGCATATTTTAGTGTCCTCTATAACCCCTTTCATTATTATGCATAAGTTACGGGACACCCTGTATGTTATGCAGATTTTAACAAAAGTAAAGAACAAATTATTTTTTGTTTTTTTTTTGAAAATATTTCTTAAATATTTTTAATTTTTTTTATTGTGATAAAATTGAATTCAGAGAAATATACTTACACTTTTTGGAAATTGAAAAAAAATAGTTACTATTTGCCATAGCAAAAAAACAAAAACAAATGTGAGAAACCAAAAAAGTCAAAATATGTATTGGAATAAATAAAAAAAAATTCTTCAAAATAAAAATAACTAAATTATTCTATAGTTTTGTTACACCCTGTATATTAATATTTTTTATATGTTGGAATTATTTTATTACACAATTATTTATGTACATTAAATGCAGTGGAGACGACTTAATGTTATCGCATTGGCCGCGGATCCAATGTCCAACCCCCACTTCTAGAGTTGTCAGATTACAAATGTGAACAAACCCAACACGCCCAATTTCCAAAAAAATATAACAAACACCAAGGTTTTGTATTTGTTTTTTGTAAGTTTATGACGATTTGTTAGTTTTGTTGGTCATTTGCCGAATTTGTATATTTACTGAAGTCTCATTTACCATGACTTGAACCTTCAATATCGCATTTTCGAATTGTATAGGATGAAAATGTTGATCATTATTGCTTGGTTTTATAGACACCGGAAACTCTATCGCACTAATAACCAACACAAATAAACAAATGTTGAGTTCTAGTATGAATGGAAATCATTGACGATGGATGGAGATTCGAGATTTAAACCTCAACATTCAAATTTAAAAAAAAATGTTAATACTACACAGTTTTTAGTTACATGTTTCTATAAAACGCTTAATTTCCAAAAAATTGCAGCATTGAACTGTATGTATTGAAAATTTAGACCCTTGTAACTTTGAGACTATTTACTGTAGAATAATAAAAAAATATGCTCAGTAAACCTCTGAAAGCATGCTATAACAATATGTAATAAAAAGGTTTAAAAAAGTTAAGTGATTATCGGCTGAGCTTAATCTTGCTGTTCAAGGTCATGGGCAACATTTCTTGATAGTGCGTCACTACAACTTTTATTTGAATTTTTTTTCAAAAATGCTTCATTTCAAAAATAAACGGGCATTGCCGAACATTTTGTAAACTCTGTATAACTCTTAAGGCATTGCCTTATAAACTTGAACTATGCCCAGACTAAGAAATTATTTAAGGTACAAATATCCTTAATCCTTATAGTTGAAGGACTTTTATGGGAACTCGAAAATCGAAAAATTCTACAAAATTCTTCAATTTTCCTTTGGAAAAAAAAACCTTATAATTTTTTGATCACGTTTTTCTTCTGACGTTTACATTTTAAATAGTTTCCTCTTCTTTTAGCAAAATTTAAAAGGTGTCACTTTAATAAAGCAGAAGTGAATGATGTTATTAAGCTAATTGTTGTATAAATTTGATATGCATAAATGAATTGAGTTTGTGTATTCGAAACACAGTGGTTTGTTTAATCGATATTCATATGTATGCTAAAATTTTTATAAAAGTCACGTTTTGTTCTTATCTTAAAACTCATAGAACACGTATGTACACATGTTTACAAACAGTGAACATGAATGCAAAAATTCATGCGGACTTACTCGGAAGGCGAGGGCAACCCAAAAGTTAAATTTAAGCTTTATATAAACTTTATAATACTACGAATTAACGTGTTGGAAGCTTACGGAGCTGTATTCAAGGGGGAATTAGGTGCGATTATCTCGAGTGTCCGGTGCGGTTAGCACCAGAGGCCCCTGCACATTGATTTAACCTGCGGCGACCCCAATCAAATTGTCATAAATAACGCAATTATTCTCGACGAAAGACCCTATTAGAATGCTTAACATTCCGCCAGACATCACATTCAAAGATCAATAAGTAATCAGGTCGTTTTGTCTTCGATGATAGCTACGGGCTTTATTTAATTGACCTAATAACCTTAAAAGCAATTCCCTTAAGGATCTTAAGATAAGAATTTTAGAAGATATTTATTTTCATGATTTAAAACCTAGACAAAACAATCTACACGAACGTCAAGAAAAATTAACTACCTATTTTTAGCTTTTCTTTAATTACAGTTTTTCTTCAAATCTCCAAATAAATTCTTACCACTCAGATTAATTTTTTGGTCTCATCCAGCTACTATACTACCCAACATTATGAAATATTTTATAATAAGACTTCGCCCTGCTCGTTCACCTGATTTATTTTTATGCTGGTTAATTTTTCATGGGTACAATTTTAAGGAATTTTCTTGTTTTGATGAAATATTAAAAATATTTTTGCAAAAAACTGTAAATTTTCACCACGTACGTGGGTGAAGGATACATGTGCATTATAGAGGATGTTTCTTAAAATTATCTCGTGTTTTTACGCTATAATAAATTCAGAAATGTTATTACATTTTACGTTCTAGATATTTAAGTTAATAGCTTTCATGAAACTACATGCTCATCGTAATATTAGTGCTATAGTGAGCATATAAAGTAGAAAGACAATTTGAAAATGTCCTGGGATATTTGTTATGATGAAAGAAGATGAATTAAAAATTCTGGGCGAGGCACAAAGTGGTAAATTATAAAGATTGATCGTAGTGAAGCGTAATCTTTCTACTGTCCGCGATTAAAGGCCGATTAATTTTACGGAACTTACGTCGTATATTACGGAACATATGTGTCTTACTTTGGAGCCTTAATATACCTGGAAATCGATCCATTCTTCGCTGCGGGTGTGGAAAGCGGTTTTTCAACGAAAAAGCACAAAAGAAAAGATCTTAAAAACACAAAAGCATTTTCTTACGTTGCCAAAAACTTTGTTACTCCGAGCCTTATAAAATTAGAGATAAATTGCCATTTCCTAAATTATGTTATGTCATCTTTTGAGATGCTAATTTCAACCCTGATTTCATATTAAGTATATTTAATTAAATTTTCAGTTTAAATTTGTTTTACCTTACCGATCATGTATTAAATTATAATATTGTTTCAATTTTCTCTGCTTTATGTTTTAAAATCAAATTTCCCTGTAGGTTAGGCACTGGAAAATGCAGTTTATTAAACATAAAAGAATGAAGCTCGCCTATTAAAACGTTGCATTGTAGTTTATTCAAGCAAGTGGAGGATTTTAATGTAAAGCCAAGCGAACGAAGGCTTGACAAGGTTCCTCCGATTGGAAACAACGAGATTTCATTTTATTATGCATGCAACCTACGTCTTCGTTGGGAAAGCTTTGTATGTTTGCTTTCGTATTTTGTTATGCCAATTAATTTGTTCTGTTGATTTTGTGTGGAATAAAACGAATTGTCTAGAGAATTTTTTATTAATCTCTATACCTACTCTTTTTTTAAATTACAAACCTTGTTTGCTCCAAAATTATTGGTCCAGATAATCTCTAATTTTACCTTTCTTCAAATGGATTACTATGACAAAGACGTGTTTAACACATTTTCTTATCAATGATGAAACGTTCTAGTCCATAAAACTCTTGTCGATTAAAAGACTAACGATGAAATGACATTGTCGATTGTCGACAAAATGGTTGGTCGATAAAACGTCCTTATTGAAGAAACTGTTTCTTGATGATGAAGCAGTTGTTAATGAAAAGGCATTGTCAGTGACATTGTTCACGATTAAAAGACTGTTTGAGCTATTTTTAGTGATTTTTTTTTTCGTACAGAAGACCTTAAGATATTTTCAAGAAGCTTTTATTGAAAAACTTATTCCTCGAGACAGGGTTGACAGAATCTAAGACCCTCACTCTCTCACTCTGTTAGTTTTATTATCCTCCATCCATGCAGACGAAATTTTTTCTATGTACTGATCAAGACTACCTTGGCTTTGGGAATATCGGGGTTTTCCATGAACGAGTCAGGTCACAAGATCTTCAATTCTTCAACAACTCTGTTAAGACATTCTCGGCCATTGTCAGATTGAAGTACTGAAGAAGTACAAAATATATCAAGAACGTGAGCTACCTCCTCCGCAGTTTTCGAACACAGTAAGATTAAGAATTTAGTCAATTTAGACATGCAAGAGTACACAAATTAGCGTAGAGCTAAGAATTAGTATGAATGGAATAAAACGAATTGTCTAGAGAATTTTTTATTAATCTCTATACCTACTCTTTTTTTAAGTTACAAACCTTGTTTGCTCGAAAATTATTGGTCCAGATAATCTCTAATTTTACCTTTCTTCAAATGGAGTACTATCACAAAGACGTATTTAACACATTTTCTTATCAATGATGAAACGTTCTTGTCCATAAAACTCTTGTCGATTATAAGACTAGCGATGAAATGACATTGTCGATTGTCGAAAAAATGGTTGGTCGATAAAACGTCCTTATTGAAGAAACTGTTTCTTGATGATGAAGCAGTTGTTAATGAAAAGGCATTGTCAGTGACATTGTTCACGATTAAAAGACTGTTTGAGCTATTTTTAGTGATTTTTTTTTCGTACAGAAGACCTTAAGATATTTTCAAGAAGCTTTTATTGAAAAACTTATTCCTCGAGACAGGGTTGACAGAATCTAAGACCCTCACTCTCTCACTCCGTTAGTTTTATTATCCTCCATCCATGCAGACGAAATTTTTTCTATGTACTGATCAAGACTACCTTGGCTTTGGGAATATCGGGGTTTTCCATGAACGAGTCAGGTCACAAGATCTTCAATTCTTCAACAACTCTGTTAAGACATTCTCGGCCATTGTCAGATTGAAGTACTGAAGAAGTACAAAATATATCAAGAACGTGAGCTACCTCCTCCGCAGTTTTCGAACACAGTAAGATTAAGAATTTAGTGAATTTAGACATGCAAGAGTACACAAATTAGCGTAGAGCTAAGAATTAGTATGAATGGAATAAAACGAATTGTCTAGAGAATTTTTTATTAATCTCTATACCTACTCTTTTTTTAAGTTACAAACCTTGTTTGCTCCAAAATTATTGGTCCAGATAATCTCTAATTTTACCTTTCTTCAAATGGAGTACTATGACAAAGACGTGCTTAACAAATTTTCTTATCAATGATGAAACGTTCTTGTCCATAAAACTCTTGTCGATTATAAGACTAGTGATGAAACGACATTGTCGATTGTCGAAAAAATGGTTGGTCGATGAAACGTCCTTATTAAAGAAATTGTTTCTTGATGATGAAGCAGTTGTTAATGAAAAGGCATTGTCAGTGACATTATTCACGCTTAAAAGACTGTTTGAGCTATTTTTAGCCATAACTTGAAAATCAAAAGAAGTACCAAAGTGATTTTTTTTTCGTACAGAAGACCTTAAGATATTTTCAAGAAGCTTTTATTGAAAAACTCATTCCTCGAGACAGGGTTGACAGAATCTAAGACCCTCACTCTCTCACTCCGTTAGTTTTATTATCCTCCATCCATGCAGACGAAATTTTCTCTATGTACTGATCAAGACTACCTTGGCTTTGGGAATGTCGGGGTTTTCCATAAACAATAGACAAGTCAATTCTTCAACAACTCGGTTAAGACATTCTCGGCCATTGTCAGATTGAAGTACTGATGAAGCATAAAAGTACAAAATATATCAAGAACGTGAGCTACCTCCTCCGCAGTTTTCGAACAGAGTAAGATTAAGAATTTAGTCAATTTAGACATGCAAGAGTACACAAATTGGTATGAATGTTCGGAACATCATTATAAATGAATGCTGAATAGTCCCCACCGATCATGTACCGGAAAAAAAATTTATTCAAGGTCAAAGGTCTTAAAAATGGGTTTATCGGGTTTTTCAGCAAAACGGTAAGTTTTATCATAAAATTAGGTCAAACAAAAATCGTAGATCATATAATTATCTATAAAAAATGTTTTAATACATTTTATCGTAAGAACCACCGTTTCTGAGATATAACGATTATAAAAGTAGTAATCTTCATAATATGTACATTATTCGTCAGATTCATAATCGTCTAATATTCATGATAACGGGTAAATTTTTTAACCAAATTTCAAAAACCCGATCTCGAATTAAAGGGGAATGTTTCTTTTATAATCCTATTGGAATAGGTTTTTTTAAGCGACGGGAAAGCTTTTGAAAGTACTCCCAAAAATGTCAACTTTTTCGCGGTTTTTTTCGAGCGTTCTCCGCGCCGAATTTGAAAAATCGTAGCTCCGCCGGGTTCGAAATCGAAACGACCAAATCGGGTTCCCTTTTTTCCCACATCCTCATTTGCTATATCCAAAATTTCCGACTCTCCTAGGTTAATCCTGGGGCGAGGGCGAAATAGTGAGAAAGAAAATAAATCGAGTGAAATATAATGGATGCTTCTACCCCAAACAAGATCTATGATGAAGATGAAGAGGAGGGTTATGATGATGAAGTTGAGAAGAATTATGTTTTAGAAGACCAAGATGTTAATGTGGACACTCTTGAGGAAAAATGGAAATTTAGATCTACCAGAGAAAAACGTCAGTCTTTCTTGCCTGTTTCGGAAGTTAAAAGTTTCTATTCTGACAATAATAATTTGCATGTGGGCTTGATGAATAGTGTGATTTTAGCCAAATTCTAGTTTCAAAATTTGTGATGATACATTTGGTGGTTTAATTTAAAGTTTAATATTCGATAAGGTAAATTGGAAAATAGTTTTTCTGCTCACGTGCTAATATTCTCAAGGATATGAATCTAGAAGTGGTAAAGTTTAAAAACTGAAATTCCACAGGTCACACGTTGGCATATTGTAAAGGATATTCGCTAAAAGATTCCTTAATGTAAAAGTTTTGCCCTTTAAACCGTTAAATATAGAGATTGTTCAAAGTTTTACCTACGGTTGGGATATATCAGTGGAAACTAAAAAGTGAACGGGCGAATTTAAATCTGCTACCTCCTTCTTGTTGAATTAGCGAAAAAGTTTTGAAAGCGTCCTTTTGGGTGACGGTTATAAACATTGAAAAATGTAATTTAATTTTTGGAGGAATTATAGTGATTTACGTAAGCGGTGTTTGATTTTTAATCATTTCTGTTTATGATTTACGATAATGTTTAAGCCAAGTAAGTTTCGTCTGGATTCAATATTAATCAAAACCACATGCCACTATGCTTCAAATTATATTTTATTGATCATTCAAATTAATGAGAACCAAACTTTCCCGGCCGATTATTAAATATTAAATGGTTTTCAACTACAACAGGCTGGTAGCACATTTAAACTATAAATAATCAAGCGTACTTGTTACATTTTATTTTTGTGTACACTAAAATGAACGAAATCTGCATTTCTGTTAATTAAAATTAGTTAAAAGTTTATATTGTGTTACGGATACCATGCTGAATATTAAAAGTTTTCGAATTATTTAATTTTAAAATTTTACTGTTTAAAATACTGCCATTTTAATTTTATTGCATTAACTAACTTACAAAGCTCTACGCTTTAGAAAAGAATCGTGCTATAAACTTAATTTAATCAAACGACTTTTACAAACTTTTCGCAACCATGCTCTAGTATTTAACACTTTATTGCAGTATAAAACAGACTCCTTGTTTATGGGTGTATTAAGCGTCTTTTGGAATAAAGTACTTGCTACTCCCTTTTTACTAAATCTCGACCCAGATGTTTAATATTTAAGTGTTTCCCGCTCAAAACTGAGTTAGTGCCATAAAATCATAATAGGGGCAATTTTTAATAAATTTTAAACCAATAAAATATTATTAATCCCGAGTCTAATAATATACAACACTCTTGCACGTATTTCCTTACTACATCAATAAAATTTGCGGAATTACAGGTATATTTTAATGAGGATTTTAGAAGATTAAATTTAAAAATCCGTATTAATTAGGTTTATAATTATCGTACATCTGATAAGATTACAATTCGATTTTAATTAATTAATCAGAAACTTTTTTTAGACAATTCCATTGGAAGGAAAAAGGGAACTGGCAACTTTATCAAAGAAATCTTTTTTAACTCCTTAGAATCATAAGTACTTTTTCACGGCTTTCAATTTTTTATCCTTTTATCTCGCCCAACCAATTTCTGTTCGTACAAAAGTCGGCATCAAATTAAAGTAATTTCTACTTTAGTGCCAGCAATATCTTTTAATGAATTCTTTTGTGAACCTAGAATTTTGTGCAAAAATTTAAACAGCATAATAAATTAATTGAATAAATATTTATATTGGGGGTAAAAAAGGGGAAATCAATACTTGAACAAAACGGTTTTTGTGGTTGTCGTAGTATTTTTTAATCAAGTTAAAATTAAAATATGGGCAAACTGTACGTTTTTCATGAAAAATTGTAGCAGGATTGTGTCAAGGCCAGACTTTTATATAATTACAAACGACTTCTTGGGGGTTGCTGCCACTATTTCGGCTATAAATTTTAATAACAAATGCCGTACAAAACAATATTGCAATAATTTATATTTCTTAACAATATCATGTGCTTTTCTAAACACCTTAATTATGCACATAATAAATTATGTAGTAACGATGCATAAATTATATAATTTAAATTATAGGCTATTTACGAAAATTTATACATATTTTTATTTACAAGTACATACTAAAATATAATTTATGTTTCAAATCATTAAATCCCTCATGCAATTGCGAGCGTCTACTTTATTGTATTGATTATTTAATAAAATGAAATAAAAAATGGCTTCGTTTAAATATTAATGCAATTAATTTATTTTAGTATTTTGAAATTTATTCTCGGTAATACTTTGCAATTAAAAATATCATAATTTATTGATTAATTCATAAACATAAAATTTTGATATTAATTATTTATGAAGATTACAGCAAAACAATACTGAATGTGAACTGGTTTTAATAAATTTGCAAATAAAATTTCTAGTTTTGGAAAAAAAAATCAAGTCCCAACGAAGATTGGTCCAAATTTTAAGTAAAACTTTTAAGTAAAAACAACATTGTTTAAAATTTATAATTTTGAAAATTCCTGTTTCAAATAATTTTTAAAATTTTTTGTATTAGGAGTAAAAAAAGATTGTTTCGTTTCAAAGTAAAAATATGAAAGTTAATATTTTATATTTAAAGTTTAAAGAAAGTAGAAAAAAAAAATTAAAAAAATTCAAGTCTACGATGTTCCATTCAAAAGTTATGAATTTTTTTATAAAATATAGCATTCTGGTAAATGAGTAAAGGTGTATTATGAAAAATTAATATTTCGCTTAATAACTAAAATTATAAAACAAAAATTCGTACAGATAAATTTCTAAAAATTACTGATATTAACATATTACATTGTTTTAAATTTAATTATTTTTTGAGAAACATTACCTAAAAAAATTTTGAATTTTTTGAGTTATTGTGGAGTATTATAAATTTTTTTTTTGGGGGGGGGTGTAGAGGGCAGGTAAACCCCGACATTTCATACATTTTTTATTATCTTTCATTTGTGGGGTCGACTTTGAAAAAATTCGAAAAAAACTTTTTAAGATATTTTTAAGGCTACGTAGGCTTGAAATTTTTAATTGAAATCGGCTTTTATTTTTTTTTCAAAAACTATAAAAGCTACCGGTTTCAAATTTTTACCGAAAGTAAACACCGTGGATAGACGCGTTTCAAAAAATATTTGGTTAAAATCGGTTAAATAGTTTGTTTGGAAAAAAATCGCAAAGTTTTGGCAAAATTTAGGTTCTGGACGGTGCAATTTTAAACCGAAAATTAAAACTTTTTTCAAAGTGCCTGGGAGGTCCAAAAAATTCTAACCACACTTGGAATCAACATCCCTCTTTAGATTCTTAAAATCGGACGAAAAAAACCACAATTTCGGCCGCTCCTCGCAAAATACGTCCGAATTCGGGGTAAAAATACAAAAGGGGTCGTATCTCTGCCCTCTTAATAGATAGATCCCGGCGGGTCAAAGCCGGTCCCACATAACATACTAAAATTTGGTGCGATTCGAGTTGAATTTTGGACACTTAGGGGATGAACTCGATTTTTCGTTTGGGGTGGAATAAGTTTTTTCGGGGTGGTCCGACCGTTTCTTACGGTTTTAGTATTATAGATGAGTACTTTTTGCAGCGAGAGGTTTGAAGACATATACACTGACTCTATGGTCATGTTCGTGCATTTCCGACGTAAATCGGGTACAATCGGTTATACTTTGTATTTTCAAGGAATAGAAAGGCAGAGTAGAAATTGTATATTTGGAAACCTAATATTCATTAACAACATGACATATGACGTACGTAAATTGCATTTCTATCCGATTGTACCCTATTTACTTCGGAAATGTTTAACAAACAGAAACATGAGTTATTACAACCTGTCAAGCGTCGCAGAAGGCTCTACTTTAAGACAACCTCAAGTATTTTTCGCAAATCGGTATTTTTTCCTTAAAAACTATAATCGTTAGCAATTTAAAATTTTTACTAACGGTAAACATCTTAGACAGACGAGCTTAAAAAATATTTGGTTAAAATCAGCTCGTTTGATTATTGCACATTTTTGGTACAAATCCTGACCTGGATGGCGCAAATTTAAGCCGAAAGTATTTTTTAAGAGTAGAAAATTTCAGAACAAAATATGCTACCACTTCATCGACACTTAATTTTATCGTCACTATCTTTTTATTGACAGTATATTCATCAACATGAATTTTTGAAACTGGGTATATTTTTCTGCATGTAAATATACTGAAAATTTTAAAAAACTATAATTTTTTGAAACAAACGTTAAGTTTTGAAGGATGATTTTATCTAAAATTATCCAACCAAAAACATAAATCAAAAATATAAACTGCATTTTATTTAATTAATGTGGAAAACTTAGTCAAGAGCCTCTTCAACAAATTTAGTTTTTTTTAAATAAAAACCTCTAAAATGTTCATATATATTTGACGTCGCTTATTTATTAAAATATGTTCAATATTTAAACTGAAATGCATTTTGAATTAAATATTCTGTACTTAAAACAATTTAATGTGAGCACGAACATGAAAAAGTCTTTTAATAAAAGCACCCTACAATATATCACGAATCCTCATTATATACAAGGAATTTTTTTAATTAAAATGACTGGAGTAAATGCATATGTGTAAAGAGGGCATGCATATCGGGACTGGTAAGTTGCGATAGCAGAGGTGGCTCATTCATCTCCCTGGGACTTGCACGCATCGTGAACCACCACCCAAAGACATATGAAAATGTAGATTGGTTATGGTAAATTTAAACCTAATGGTTTGGAATAATTGCCGAATTTAATGCCCGTCCATTAATATGCAAATTTTAGTCCCGCGCTTAATAAATGGTTGTTGGGAAGTTTTATCGGAACTAATAAAATTTTTATTGTTCTCCTTTTTTGATAAGTAGTTCCACATAAATTTAGGTAAAAAAGCATTATTTCTAAGGATTTAAGGCTTTAAAAACCTCAAATTGCGACACTACTACATATTATGAAATTTTATTATAAATTGCGGCCATCGCGTGTTGCTTCATCATTAAATTGTTAACTACTTAAACATAACCTTTGAAATTATTTAAGGAAAATATGATATGAATGATATTGACATTTGCTCTTACCTACACAAAGTCGAGTCACTCGGTTGTAAAAAAGGGGTTATTTTGTAACAATTCAAAATTTCATAAAATACAACTATAGATTGTGTAAATCTTGGATGTGAATGGCGACAGGACTTTGGTTCAAATTAAGACGTTACCTTTTATTGTGTCTCCTTCTAACACATAAACAATAAACGAGCGTATATTGTAGTTGACTTTTATAAATCCTAGGAGGCATCAAAATAAAAAGTAACGCCGTAATTTGAACCAGAGTCCCGTTGTCATCCACATCCGAGATGTACACAAACTACAACTATGTTTTTTCGGAAATAGTTGTCACAATACTTGATATATTCTTTGAACATTCACCATACATACTATAAAAACTATTCAGATTAATAAAACTGGTCTCAAAATCACAAGATACATTGGCATTTTCATGCATAAAAATGTTGATTCTGTTGTGTTTTAAACTGGATATAAACCAAATATCAGATGTAGTTGATTATGTTTAACCCCAAAAATCACAATTTAAATAAAATTCCTAAAAAGGTAATAAGGAACTGATGTTAAAGTAAATACATTTTTCTTTTTTCTTATTCGGCGGTGACTTAACTGTAGGTTTTTCAAGCTTCAAGATCCATTTGTAGTGTACTTTCAAAAAGTATGAAAGTTTTGTAAGCGATTTTGTTTGGGCTGCTGTAAATCTTGCTTCTTAACATGATTATGTCGTTATCACATAATTTTAGATATTTAAAAGTTTTACCATCGTGCCTGCAGGGTCTTTCAAAATTTTCCAACTTGTGAAAAGGGTCATGATATCTATAATTTAATTTACTTTATTGCATTTTTAAGAAACAAAAGTTAAGCTATAAGTACCTTTGTACTATTCAAACGTACCAACCCACACAGGTTAGGTTAGTTTTATAACAAATTATAATAAAATATCTTTTGAAATGATTGATTTGGATAGAGTTCAATTTGAAGCCATCATTAACGCAATTTCTGAATTTTTGGAAAAAAAATTTTTCTGGAAAACAACTCCATTCTGTTGCCACCACTTTCACACATTAATTACAGTATTGTCAAAGATTACCTATTTGGATACAACTTTTCGAAATTCCTGGATTGCAACAAATTAGCCCATTAGGTGGCCAGCACGTTCACCCGACGTTTTAATTTTTTGTGGGAAGTAATCCAATAGACACCAAAAATAGGGTATTGCTTTTAAGAAAAAAATTTGAATTTGGTTATAGCTAAATATTCTTGGGGATGAATTCAAATGGCATATAAAATGTATATAAAAATACGACTAACTTCCTCGCTTCCATTGCAAAATATAAACTTTAAAATCACTGAATATAAATTAATGAATACCTAAACGTTTAAGCTTTAAGTCAATTGGTAAATGGGTTTCTTCTTCATTCATTAAAATTTGTTTACGTGGTAAGCGGTTAAATTGCATAATTTAATTTGTGCTTTATGCACTGTTTTAGTTTTGCAGTAATTCAGCTCTTTCAAACTGTAATCATTAAATTAAACCATAACAATAACAGGTAAATTTGCTGACGAAACAACACGTAAAACTAGTTAATTCGCTCTCGCGGAACCGTAATAACTCCATAATGGTGACCTATAAATTATATACAACTGCATAAAACTAAGCCACCAATTAACTGCAATCCAGTCATCTTTATTAAATAAGTAATTTTCCATATAAATTATAGTTTTAATAAAAATAAAAGGGTAAATATTTGTGGCGCAACAATAAAGTAGTATACATAATGAGTGCGGATTGTTTTAAAAGGCGTTATTAAATATAATTTATAATACCCTAATTGCACTTATAAATGGAGGTCATGAATATTCAAGTTTCTCATCAACAATATCTAAACATGCAATGCGATACTAAGCACGGTCATTTTTATAAGTTAAATCTTTGTAAACTAGTTCTAAAGTCTAGAATATCAAAGGTAATGATTTGCGCTAAAAGACAAACCCCTTCCAAATAATTTATGAACACAACATGGTAACCTCTCACTTTATATGCAAATAGGATCACTTACAATGAACCACATAAGATGATACGCACGTATCCGACATTGTCTAATAAGCGAATTTGCGGATAAAGGGCCATGTTTACATGTCGACATAATGAGGGTGAGTACTTTACGAAATGGTACATTGTTGTTATTATAAAATAAGAACTTTAATTTTACGACACCATATAAGCTCGGTTTTATTATCCTCAAATATGTTTTCAATCTACTAACGGGACTTTATTTTCCTTTTATTGACTCTATAATGATAATAAAAACAATAAACTAAACTTAAATAGCTACGAAATATCAAGTAAATATTGTTATAAAGTTTGCTTACCCTTAGTTAATAGTTATATTATTGCCACATTAAAAACAGCAAAGTTTTTAATATCCAAATTAATTCACCCTTATATTTACTCATATACGAGGTTCAGCAATAAAATAATAGGTACAAATAATTTTATTATTTCATCATTACAAGGATTCTAAAGGTGGACGCCCACATCATTTGTAAACGTTTTCGAAATATTTCTGAAGTGAAGTGAACTCGTCTAATTCTTCCCGTTTTTTATTTCGAAATTGTGTACATGCACCAGATTTTAACCTATCATTGTAAAAGTTGCTTCATGCTCTATGATTAAATTTGTCTTGAGGTTTGCTGTGATACTGCTGTAGGTAGAAAACTCAGATTTGGTGATTTTCCAAATTATTAGACTGATAAATACAAGTTAGAGGTTCTACAAATTACAAAAATAGTGTAAATCCAAGAAGTTGTTTCCTGATTTGATGATGTCTCCGCACGCGGTAGCTTTAGGAGCTGTCCACCTCGTTCACCTTACCTCACTGCCTGCTATTTATTTTTATAGAAATATTTAAAATAAAATGTGCGAAAACCTTGAATCTAAATATCTATTAAAAAAGGTCGCCTATATTCTTCAACTAGACCGAACTAGCCACGCATGTAAACAGATAAGCTTTCATGGAAATAACTAATTAAAATCAAAAATTGAAAATTTTTGCATACCCATTAAAATCTAATGCAGAGATTATTTATGTTTTTGGGTTTTGCATGGTTGCCATGGTTGCCAATTGTCGTAACTACAATTTATAACCTTTGACATTTATGATTTAATATTTTGAAATAATTTTCCTAGCTTTGTTATTTCTTATCCGATTTTAACCCTTAGCAGTCACACGGGGTAACTAGTTACCCCAGGCTCAGATAAAGTGAAATTAGAGGTCTAAATTAGACTCTAATATACAGGGTGTCTCAGACCACAGGTCCACCCCTTTTATTTTGAGAACGCCTTGTCGTACATGGCTGAAATAAAAAAAATTATTACCAAAGCAAATCCGAAGAATGTATTGGTGCACTTATTTTTTTCCGGAATAATCCGGAAGTACCCGGAACCGGAAGTAACGATTTTTAAATGGCAACATAGGTCAAGTATGGAATCGTTTGAAAGGTCTTTTAAAAAGAAACAACTTTTATTAAATCATTTTTTTAATATCTTTCATAATTAACAAATTAAACGAAAAACAAAAGCAAACAAGTGACAAATGGTTTCTTAAATTATGGAAAAATTAAAACACTACCATCATCCTCAATGGGTAAGGGTAGAGGCAATTATGATTTTTTAAATGGAAACATGTATTTTTTGCTTCGCTTGTTAAAAATAATCAACTTTTTTAGGTTATGTATTTACCTTAATTCAAAAAATAAAAAAAAGTTGATTATTTTTAACGAATAAAGCGATAAACGCAAAAAAGAGTTTCAATTTAAAAAAATCTCTCTCTTGCCCATTTGCGGATGATGGTAACGATTTAATTTTTCCATAATTTAAGAGACCAATGGTCACTTGTTTGCATATTTTTTTTTCGTTTAATTTGTTAATTATGCAAGATATTACAAAAATATTTTAATAAAAGTTGTTTCTTTTTAAAAGACCTTTCAAACGATACCATACTCGACCTATGTTGCCATTTAAAAATCGAAAGTTACTTCCGGTTCCGGGCACTTCCGGATTATTACGGAAAAAAATAAGTGCACCAATACATTCTTCGGACTTGCTTTGGTAATAATTTTTTTTATTTCAGCCATGTACGACAAGGCGATCTCAAAATAAAAGGGGTGGACGGGTGGTCTGAGACACCCTGTATGACCAGTTTTTAGAACGTCATCTATAAATTGACCGATAAAAAACATGAGAAATGTTGAAGAACTCTTCCACAAACATGAAATAATCGGTTAGAAGTCTTGTGTTATATGTCTTGTGTTATATGTTAATATCTGTCATTAATATCAAGTTTTTATGGAATTTTATTAATTTTAAGGGCTGATGAATATCGATCATAGGAAAAATAGTGTAAGCATATTTTTTTATTTACGTTTTGCACTTTTTGCACTTATTGCATAAATAACTATTTTTTCTTAGAGTGGCATCTATTTGAGTAATAGCTGTAAGTGTAAATGCACCTTACGAAACCTTGTATCCTGTCGAAACTTAATGTATGGTGGCTCTTCCTCTAGTAAAAATGTTTGAGATCAAACGTTTAACTCATCAGTTCTAAAATTATTTTTAAACAAAATTACAAAAAATAAGTAAAAACATACGAACATATAATGAGCTTGTGTAGTTGTTTTATCAGAAAAATTTAAAAATATCTACAGTGTCTGTAAAACGCCATGCTTAGTACCAATTTTCCTTCGACCTTTGGACCTTCAGGAATTGGTTACGTTGTATCAAATTTGAGGTGGTGGATGCCATTGATCATAAATCTTTCACTTCATCCTCTTGGCTTCAAATTTAAGGATTTTCTGTAGCCCCTTTTCTAGTATTAGCAACTTCTGGGTTTTCATCATTATGATTATCTTCTAAATGTTTTCTAATGACTCAATTTGTTTGGCATTTTCTAAAAATTTTTAAAGCTCATCTTCGTCCTGAATATCTTTTAATATTTTTGAAGATCTACTCTTACTAGCTTTTTTATAAGGTGTATTTTTATTCCAGAAAAGAAAGGCCGATTTTTATAAACTAGATATATCTGAAGCCTTTTGACCATTTAATTGATTTTATATCATATAACCTAGAACTGATTGTATTCCCGACGTCCTGATTGGTTCAACTTAATCTTGGTTCTGAGGTGGAAGTTTATAACTTCTCCTAACGAGAACGGTGGATTGTTTACTACATTACTATGGATACGATTTCTGTCTTGTTTCCACATTATGGACGTTTTTATGTGTAAGAGAGACACATAAAATATCTAACGAGTCAACTCCCAACCGAGATCATGTCGTTAGAGTTACAAACTTCCACCTCTGGCCAGGGTTTTCTGTGTACAATCGTTAGTTCGTGCTAACAACTACCGAATTAATTTGTCACATGATTGACAAGTTCTCTTCCGTTGTCTGATTGTAGGATGTATGGAGTTCCTATTGGGACTTCTAAGAACCCGCTCGCCCTCTGGTGGCAAAATGCATTGGGACATGTTTTTTGAGTTTTACTGAAGCTTTAAATAATAAATCTATTTGTGTTTTGTTAAATATGTAATTATAAGCTAAAATAATGCATTTTAAACACAATTTTTGACACTGACAAGTACCGAATATCCTCCATTTATAGCGCCCTCTATACGTAGTTAAAATTCCCAATAGTTAAAACACACGATGTATAGTTTGTTCCAGTCGGAAATAGGTCACAAAAAACGTGTGTTTGGACCAAATTTACACAGAAGCTAAATGAAGGAATTTGTGTCAATTCGATGGCTATGTGTGGGGGGTATAAATTCGAGGATCCCAAAAAGTTTAGACCAGGATAAATAACTGGTCCAAGTGTGGAAATATTCAGCATTTAATACCAAACAGAAACAGGATAAATTGTCCTGGAAATTGCAGTTTATTTTAGGACTAACTAAGTTGGACTTGGTTCTAAGAAAAACGTGTTTCTCCTGAAATCGGGATTACATATACAAGGTGTCCCAGCGCAACGACAAAGTAACATTAGTAGCTTCGCTGGGACTTCCTGTATATAAGTTATTTTCTGTTTTTAGTTTAATTAGTTTTTGTTTACAAAATACTGAATGTAGGAAGTTGCTGTTTAAGGAAAGCCTTGTATTATTAGTAAAAATTTTAAATAAAAACTTCAAACATTGTAACTTGTATATTTCCTAAGGAAATAAAAGTTGTATAAAAATAAAATAAAAATTAAAACTTTGTTTATAACATAATTTATCACAGGTAAAAGGTCGGTAAAAGGAAACAAAGGCATACATAATATTTGTGTGTACAGTGACCTTATTAAAACTAAGCTTTCTGTAAAATCTGAATGTATTTGTTTTATAATCTTCCTCTTAAATAAATTACCACTTCTTTCAACTGGGGATTACAACCAGATGGTGTAATAAAGCGCTTTAATACATTTCTACACACCGAAAAGAATAAAATTGCTTTATAAATTTTACATCTAAATATACGGAACGCTTTGGGGTGTGTAAATAAAAGGAAAATCCATTACCCTCCAAAAATGTGCTCTTATTTATTGCCAGTGCATAATAGACTTAAAAAGGATGCGCGTTTTTCAAGATCCCTCCGCGTGATATGTGTAAATACTTTTTCCCCACAAAAATTAAAATATATTGTGTCAAAATAATATGTAATATCACCGAGAATAAATTTTCAATATGAAAAATTATTGTGCTGTAATCTAACTTTTGTGAGCAATGCAACGCATACCTAAGAAAATAAATCACAGCCACAAGATTTATTAAGGTTTCAATTTTTGAAATATGATATTTTTTAGGAAAAATCTGATATCAACCGTACGTGAGTCACATTTTAATTAATTCGTTGTGAGCACTGTTTCTGATAAGAATCAAATGCAATAAATTAGGATAAGGTAAATAAGGGAACTGTACTTGCATTTTTATGGGAATTAAAAGAAATTACGCTTGGGAAACATACTTGTATGAACGAATTCAGGCAAAATAATTTAATGAAATTTTCCCTTGCATGTAGCCTGCTTACTTGCAATTCTCTTTGGCCTTTTGTAAATTTAAGTACTACTCATATGAAAGTAATCAATAATTCTTGTAGCCCAAGTAGCCAAGTTTGTAAACTACATATGGGTTTCCTTTGATAAACGACTTCTTTTCACTGTTTTTGACAATAATCTTTTATGTTCTTGTTATTTTTTATTAAAAGAATGGAAATAATAACGAATAAAAGTGGTTTTTTGATAAGCCATGAATCTTTTGTTTACCACCAACAAAAGTATAATTGTTATAATTTCTGCATTATACTGGGTGTCCATTGATTTTATGTCATTTTTACACCCTCTAGCTGTTTGTAGTTATGCAAATAAATTATTTTTATCGCGTTTTAATTAATAGAAACAAACCATAAACTAGTAATTATGTCTTCAATTAAAAGATTATAATAGTTTCTTTTATTTATGAAGCGACATACAAATGTAATTAAAAATGTTTTTTTAATTTTAAACACAATAATAATCAGAACGAGCATCCCCATTAATTAAATTTGCAAGTAAAAAAGTTAGTTTTAAATCATATCACGTAGTTTGAAACACGCTTCTGGCTCACGTAATCTTCATCTCTGCAAGTGATCAAATGACAGTACGAAGGAATTCATCAGCAGTGCTCTACACACATTCATCACCCCCTGCCCTTCGTTGCGCAACTGTTGCTCCAAAATGTGGCTTGCCAACAAGTTAAACTAACTCATTTACATTTTCCTATTTCTACGAAACATTTGAACACATATTTCGCGGAAAATGCAAATGAAAAACTGAAGAATGCGCCCCACTGCAGTAAATGGAAATTCATTGTGTACTATTTTCCAAATGTCGGGGCAACTTTTAGATTGAGTGTTCGAGTTTATATTTCACCATCTAGCTAAACAAAAAACGGTGTTTTGTTTTGAAACATGTTACATCCCTTTTAATCAAACGTAACATTAGTTAAATGTTAACAATATACATTGTTTTCAAGCAAAATATTTTGTTACAGATGAAAAAACTTTTGGAACAAGCCGAATGTGACCGAAGAGAAATTAAAAGGATGAGTATTCGCGAGTGCGGTGCGTGAGTGAGGAGAATTGGATAATATTTGGAAATACTTAGGAATGGGCACTATTTATATAATATACGTGCTGTCCTGCATTTGCATCCATTTGACACACTCATTGGAATTGGGTAAGTTTTTTATACTATTATCGATTTAAACTAAAGAGAAAATTTATGCAGGCGCTTATCGTTACTTTGAATTATGGCAACAATATCGATTACTTAGTTTTGAGTAACCTAAATTGGTTTACAAATTTATAGGCTCCATTTACATTGGACAAGTTTTATTTTTATTTCGCCATTAAAACTGCCTGCAATATCCCATCAACGGAAATAAAAATAATTTCCAATAATATATGTTTTTAATAGATAACATTTAATTAATTTAACATGTAGATATAATGCAGCTCATTACAAGAGAATGCCATAATATACATACATTAATTTAATGAATTAAATTATGTAAATGTAATGTTGGTTTGCTCCAAGCGAAATATAAAAATAGTTTATTTTTTAACATTTTGTATACTTATACTTATTTTCCAAAAATGTGTAATTAAGTTTTCAAAAATTCATTAAGCAAATTCTAAAAATCAATTAGAGAGTATTTAATTACATAATTGAAAATAAAACCTGTAAATTAAAATAATTTTTAATACAAAGGCTCTAAAAATGTAACTAAACTTGGCTTCTAAAATATAGTCTTGATATTTCTGAGATCACTATATATTTTGAAATGAAATTTTGGTAACTGCCAATATAAAATAGGGCAAGAAGAACTACTTAGCCTATACAGATGAAGCAGTGGTTTTAATAGTTCACAATTATCAGGGAAACACTCCGAAACTTCGGTTCGAAAATTGAGTGCATCAACAGGACTGGAAAAATATTTTGATAGATTCTACAAATCAGTTACAAAATATCTGCTTTAAGACGACTCAAACACAAACCGTTTTCTTTATATTTTTTATATCAGGAAATAATTTACAAAAAAAGGAACGTCCGCAGGTAACTAATGTTATGAGCAATGTGTTTTTTTTGTAAGTCACACAAAACATGTTTTTTTGGTGATTTGTATAAAAAGTATAAAAACATGTTTTTTGTGATTTTTACAAGAAAATATTAACAATTTTTTATAATAGGACGTTACTCATAATATCACTTAGCTGCGGACGTTCTTATTTTTGTAAATTATTTGTTAATATAAAGATTACAATGAAAATAAATCACAAAAACGAATTAAGGCGTCTTATTGATGAAGCAACATTTTATAAAGGGTGAAGTAAACAAGAATAATTTTGGTCGTTATTGCAGTACTAAATATCCATACTGGAGTAGAAAAAAAATACTGCTAGATACCTGAAAAATTAAATATTTGGGATGGAATTTATAGGAATATTATAAATTATAGGTCCAATATTTATTGATGTCAATCTGAAAAATTTAGTAGTAAAATTCTAGTCATTCCTTATATTCAAATTTATTAAATGATGAGGTACCTTTTTAGGGTCCTTAAACCCATTATCAGGCGTCAGGCGCAAATGACTCACTAATCAATTAAGTCTCAAGCTGTCAAATTCATTTACATTCATCATAAAGAAAAGATCTGCGAGCTATCAGCCCCATCTACTTCCTTATACATATATGTACTTATGTACAATGGTTTTCTTGATTGATCAATTTCCGCATATGTCTCGTTGAAATAAAGTTTCCAAAATTGCTATATTATGTTGTGAAATTAACCGAAGATTTTCCAAAAAATTTTTAAATCAGCTCATTCTTGAAATCTTGAAATTTTGAAATATCGTTTCAAAATACAAAAGAGTGTTTAAATGTGAAGTGTTAAAATTGTAAATGTTGTACCATCAAACTCTCATGTTGATTAAATTTAAATTTTGTAATGAAATATTTGTCTTCAGCCAAAAACGTGGCCGGTCAAAATCAGATAAATTACGGCGTAATGACTAATGACCACATTTTTGGAACAGTTATTCAGGAACATCCTGTATATTTAAAAGAAATCAGTAATAAGTAATAATTATTTAATTATCTGAATTAGTTAAAATGCGTGTTCGAAAATTTGATCAGTGATATGGGAATTAAAAAAGGTGTTTAAAAATAAGTGCCAAGGATTGAGATTACTAAAAACTCGTGGAAAATTCATCACAAGAAAATTAAATAACCTATTTCGGAAATGTTCGCCCCGAAAAAAATTGCGTTATAAATAGTTCGTAACAAAATTCCACGGCAGATTATCCTTCCTCAAAAAATCTGAAAAAAATTATGCAGTCACATTTTTTTTAGGTTTAACCAAATCATGATTAAATTAAGTATCAGCTATAAGGCCAATAAATTAAAAATCATTTTGTGTTTTGCAGGATTTTAGTGAACAATATCGCCTTAACGATTCATATTTTTTTTAAATTTCTTGCTCATAACTTGAAAATTAGTTATCAAATGAGATGGTGATTTTATCTTGAATAATTTACAGATACAATGAAAGGATAATTCACCTTTCTATAGAAAGATGGGAGTATTTCTGAATTCTGAATTTAAGGGTGAAATATGTGATGTGCCGCCTAATATAAAGCCAAGGTTAACTTTTAAATTGAAATTCTTAGGAATTGAGAAAAATACAACGTGATAGTTTTCTTTCCTCGATGAAAAAAAGCAGTAATTTTGAGAATTTTATTAATTTTTATTTATTTAATATAAATTATCCAAAAAATATTTATATTTTACTTAATAATTTAAAAAAGCAATTTTTATGAGTGAATATAAAACTGTAGTAAAACTTGTTTAAATTTATGCTTATAACAGAAAAAAATGTTTTAATAGCATAATAATTTGACACATAATTTCTCATAATTTGTCCAGATTTAATAGCAATAAAGCGTTTTGAAATTTTTATAGCCTTGCAGCCGTTTTAATAGCTGTACATATTATTGATACATTTGAGTCGAAATATTTTCCAGTGAACGAATCCTAGGTCATTTGAGCACAGAAAGCAATAGAAAGATTGAAATTTATGGATGTATTGATGGGGATGGAGGTATTCAAATAAATCTCATTGTTATACATATGTAACTTACACATAAAGGCAATATGATAAATGTCATACTAACAAAAATTCGGATTGAGTTATAAAATCCTTTTATCTCGGTTGCCTATTTTATTTTGGAGCATCATATAATTTAAAAGTGCGTTCTGTTGAAAACTTTATTAAAATTCAGCTATGTTATTGATGTTTGTTACAAATAGGATAAATGAAACAAATATTCGCTTTGCAATTGAATGAAGCCGTATAGCAAAATAAGAGATTTATTGATTTATCAAAATTTTATCCAATTAAAATAATTCGATTTTATTATATTTATACCAAATTTTTGGTGTAATTGTGATTTTTGAGAAAAATATTTTACAAAAAGATCAATAAAGACACCCCACAAGGCTTCAAATAAAAGGAGTCGATGTATTATAAATTACAGTTGTTATGGTACACAAAAAACTTGTCATATGCACGAAATATACAGTAAAGAATAATGATCGCAAGGAAAGATGGTTTCGAAATTTTGTTTAACGAAGCAGTGATTTAATTGAATTTTTAGTTACACTACAATTTCGTACATGATAATTTGTTGCAATTAACGAAAGACTTTTGTCTGGCAAAGCGTTTAATTATTTCATGGCTAATGTACTAATTGAGCATATAAATTAGAAACGAAGTTCGTTGAGAACGCATGCTGAACGTATTTGTACATTTGTGTACAGCCGGGGGTGTAATTTTAGGATGTAAATTTATGTGAATCGAAAAGGCGGACGTGATTCCAAAAAGGAAATCCTTCTCCAAACAACCCACTATTTACAATGAAATCAGCCTTTATATTACTCTTTGTATCTTTTGCGACTATATTTGAATATATATTTATTGCATTAAGCATTCTGGAGATAAGTAATTTAATTCGGCACGTTATTATTGGTTTCTTCCATTTTGTTTTATCTATTTCTTTTTTTTTGTCTAAAGATGGATACAACTAAATAATTTTAAATAGAAATACTGTTGTGGAAATGAAACTTATTTCCACTAATAAAAATTGTTTCCCAACTTTGCTCGTAACTATAATCTCTGAGATATTACGTGGACTGTTTCAACATTACTTTCAGTTTAACGGTGGAATAAAAACAAAACACATTCGGAAGCATCAATAAAACTTTTACACGCAGTTATTATTTTACGTCAGTAAAGAATAAACTAATTAATAAAATAGTTACATAAACACAATTATTTCCAGTTTCAAAAATTGTGTCAAACTGATTGTATTAATTGATGCAAGCCATAAAATACTCTAAAGTTTTAAAATAATTTATTTGGTGATGCAATTAAACAACTCAAAGTGTTTAATTAATCATGTTTGCAATTAAGTACATTTATGATCATTGTGGTGAAAGTTAATTATGGATAACCCAATTTTTTATTGCAAGTCGTCCCAATAATCTATGTGGCTGCTATTTGCTTTCCATGTTAAGCGATCTACCTCTTGTGGTCTAATATGGAACTAGTGGGATGATGTCAAAAGTAGGTTAGATGCAATCACGTTGTCATGGTTGGCATATTACTGTGCGTTGTCACTGAAGTACTACTTCATACTTCTAACGTTATCGGAAATTCGCGTTTTCTGATTCTGGGCGCCCTCTGGAAGCAGCTTTGTTAACTAAAACGACGAGTACCTGTCAGTACCATTACATTAACGTTATAAATTTTATGCGCTTTAATTTATAAACGAGTAAAATATTTCTAGAAACGCATTGTTTAGAAGTTATTAGGGAAAACTAAAAAAAACCTTCCATACAGCATAAATATAAACTTGGTGCAAACTCTTTTTACGTACAAATAATGAGATTAAAACTGTTTCCAGCTTTCAGGGAAATAATTAGCCTACAATGCCTATGTTGAATGGCGTAACTATGTTCAGTTGATTCCAGCTGGAAGTAAGACAAAATTAATCACGATCGTGTATTCTTTGTCCTACTTCCAGCTGGGAGAAACTTTACCTACATGTTCCTCCCATGTTAGTTTTGAGTCCACCATTATAATGGTTTCCACTAATTTTATGGAATCTTTCCCAATCTTCACAAAAGTGGACTCGACATTGGTTTTACATTCTTACGAAGAAATCTCATCAAGAAACTTCTTTGCTTTAGCCCATTATTTATCCACCATACATTAAACTGTTTCGAAGATTCATTTGTGTTTTACACCATTCCTTCATGATCATTTCCAGATATTAGAAAATTAGAGTCATCAACATAAACAACTGTGTCATCTTATGTAGGGCATGAAATATAAATTTCATTTATGTAAATCAACAACAATAAGGGACACCAGTTGTTACGCTATGCAGTGCTGAACTGTTTTGATCAATCATCATCAAGAAGTATGATTTTAGTTTTGTTAGCAACAAATTATGATTTACTGCATCGAATGCTTGCGTTACATCAAATAAACCCCCGATAGTTTTTTGCTTTGATTTTTAGTTATCATAAATTGAATTTAAATTACCTCAGGATTTAAATAACGTTGATGAAATTAACAACTTTTTCATAAACTTATCTAACATGGCAGCTGCTCCGGAACTGAACTTTTACAAAAATTACACCAACTTATCACATCATGATATATTCATGTTCAATCAGTTAAGTGCGTTTGAAGTTAATCGTCTAATCTCGAAAATGAAACAATGTAGAGGTGGCTTTGATGGAATAGACATAAAGTTACTTAAATTACCTTATTCGTATCTAATAGATTATATTACTCATATCATTAATTTCCAGACGTATGGAAGAAAGCTGTAGTATTCCCAATCCCCATGCTTCCAATCCCAAACCTCTAAATGAACTTAGACTGATAAACATTTTACTTAGTTGCCCCAAAGTACTTGAATTAGATTCTCCCAGCTACAAAATCCGGATTTCGTCTAGGAGCTGGATTCCTGAATTTCACCCGAGTGAATGTTAATCTCACCTTCCTCGAGTGCATGCGTCAAAATCTCTCAAGTAAATCTTGATTCGCCTGGTTCAGACCAAGAGAATTTGGATTCCCCGATGAGATTTTGACACATGCGCTTTGAGGAAGGTGTGATTGAGATTCACTGTGTGGGATTTCAGGAATCGACGTCCTGGGTTCTGCTGCTGCATTAAGTTACATATACATTCAGTTATTGACAACAACCTTGTTACTCTATTGGTTCTTTTATATTAATCTAAGGTTTTTGATATGATTAGCTTTTGACATCTATTCTTGAGGATTCCGGATTTGAAGAATCTGCAGTTATGTTAATTAAATCTTGTTATTTGCGCAAAAGCAAATAACCTTTAAGAAAACAAGTATTCAAAAGCAGGTTATATTACCTTGGGTGTTCCTCAAGGTTCCGTAATGAACTTAGACCCATACGCATTTTACCTGCCACCTCCAAAATATTTGAATTACTAATGGAATGTCAAATACGAATCTTTTTAGAAAAACATCTTAAAATCCTCCCATTTGTACAAGCTAGATTTCTTCCAGGGGTCAGATGCTGCAGTACATTAAATTGCATATTGGATGATCTAGTAAAAGGTACTGACAACAACCTTTGATACGATTAGTCACGAGCTTATAATATCGATTCTTCGTAAAAGAAAGAACCTTTTGTGAAAACAACTACTAGGAGGTTATTTTACCTCAGGTATTCCTCAAGGTTCCATCTTTAAAGCTGTTCAATTTTACAAAAAGCACTTCTATGCCGATAATATCACCTAAATATTTTAGATCAGATTACCAATTAATAATGTGATCATTAACTTTTAGAATTTTGCCCATAAGGTCCACTCTGGATTTCTTAGTAAAGAAAATTGCTTCGGTTTTCTCGATATTCATTTGAAAACCCGAGTCAAAAAAATAATACTTACTGAAAGTCTCCAGCAGACTATATAATAAATCAACAGAAAAATTTCCATCTTTTGAACTTAAAAATATTTCGAACATGTTTTCATTTTCAAAGCGCCTTATCTCCAAAACTACTCAAACTCAAAACCAAAAAAATCTAACACGGGTCTAAAATCCTTAATATGGGAGCGATTTGCTCACTTTTTTTTAAACGACGCGACGCGCATTTCTCCAAATTTTGTCCCCACATGTAACTTTTCTTTCGAAATTTTGTTACTTTTTTTATTACTAAACAAACACCAAAAACCTATTAAAAAAATGAAAAAATCTCATAAAAAAACGGGAAAATTTGTGTCTTTTGAGAAAAAACGAAGTCAGTATGAAACTCTAAAACAACCTCCACACCTGCCAGACCTTTGTCCTACTAATGTTAACCAGTTTTTTAAAATCTTGATCAATGCTTAAAGGAAAGATGCTTCAGAAACCAAGACTAACCAAAAAATGCATTAATAGAATTTAGCCGTTTCAGAAATCCAAAGTTTTATGTAATTGATATAAAAAAATAATATTATGGCACGTCCACATCTGAGAACATACCGGAACGCGGCAAACCGAAGCAATGTTTTTTCTCGTATCTGTTTCTGTGTCGCACCAAGCAGATAGGAGAAAATTCATCGCCTCGCCTTGCCTCGTACTGGTACGTACTCAGATGTGGACACGCCTTTACGTTTGCAAATATGTATTAAAGTAATGGTTGCTATTTTAATTAATAAAGTTTTTTTGCCTCACTTGAACGTTGATGGTTAAAATCTGTAATATAACTAGCTTTTCAACCTAATATATTCCAATATGATGTGAATAGTGGTCATTGTCCAGACAAATGCATGATTATGTATATAAAGTATCATAGGATGTTATCCCGTATTATGTTCGCGTGTCAATATTTAGAACATGCAGAAGCAAAAGTCTCCAGATTTGACAAACAGAATTTAAATTCACACGTATAAAATGGTCTGAAATGTAAATATTTCATGGCGAAAGCTCTACAAACGGTGTAGGTGGAATAATTTATAGTTATGTATGAAATGCTCTCCAAAGACCCATCTAAAGTATAAAGTGAAGGGCCTGCAAATGCACAGGACCTGACGCTAAAATACGACCCGCTTTATTATAATATAAAGTAAATATCGCATTTGCATCTGTGGCTTTTGAATTAACGCCAAATTATTTTAGTAATAAACGATCAACTGCCATATTATAATCTAATTATTAAACCATTTAGCCAACAATAGAATACGTAATTGTGTTATTTTATTTGAGATTTAAATTATTAAATTTTAAGAATTTTTTTATGATTCCTAATTTATCCAAACAACTTTCAATAGCATAAATTTAATGGTCTTTTCGTGTATAATCTAAATGAACATTTAAATTTTGTGTGAATGATAAACAATATAACCACATTTAATTCAAATAATATGTTAAATTTTAGGTTATTCCATTAATGGTGGTAGCAGTAATATTGATTTGTAATCAGCGTTGATACTCCATTAGCTTCTATGTATACATTATGGTAGTGCCCAATTAAGGAATTTACCACTAATCAACGTATGATCTATAGTAAATTATTATTGTTTCTTTTATTTCTCAAAGCTTTGATTGAAATCACATAATTTAACCATGAAACAATTTTCTACGGTAACAGTCACTTTATTAATATTATAATAGTTTAATGCAAAACTTTAGTAACGTTAATACCTTAGGTGTATTTAACTAATATAATTTATTAGCAAGAAATTTGATTTAACCACGTTAATTACAATAAAGTTTAGTTTTATTTGACATCAAATAGGGAACAATTTAAGAAGGTTTGCTCTGATGTTCCTATAAAGACCAATAAAACTTTTGTAATTGCAAGTCATTTTCTCATTTTATCCTAAGTATTAAACGATTTCCTTATAATAGACCCATTGTTAACTAAAGAAGTGAAGTTTTTGGTTTAGTTATAATTTTTATTAGGACCAACTAAATGTTATAATTTCCACTTTATAATTCATTATCAGATTATAATATCAAGTATTTAAAAAGCCTGAAGTTTTCTTAAAATAAAAACAAGATCAATATTAAGCTTCAAAATAAACAACTCACTCATTTTAAAAGATATTTAATAACCCAGAACGTTCTCGTCAAGTAAATCTTGACATTATCAATGGCAGTAATAATGTCAAGATTTACTTGACGAAAACGCTCTGGATTATTAGATATCTTTTAAAAAGAGTGAGTTGTTTATTTCATCGTTTATAATTAATTACATAATTTTTGGATTGTTTTTACACATATTAAAAAATGATTTAATTTTAGTTAATTGAATGGAAATTTTTGTTCGGGAGAAAAATTATTTGTGGTAAATATCCAAAACTACATTAAAAAACATGGAAGGTAATAATAAAAATTAAAAAGTCTCCTGATGATTTAAAATTGTGATCAAAAATTTTAATATTATAACAAAATCGACCACGATGTATGCTCTATTTCCCAAACTATAATTTCTCAATAAAATATGCAAATTTTAATTTTACCACAAATCGGCCTTGCTCTTAGAATTTAAATTTTAACGTGGAAACTGAAAAAGTTTACAAATTGAATAAGTTAAAAGTAATATCACATATCTAAAATGTATACTTACTAAATTATTTAAATAATGCGAAAAAATAATAAAAGCATCTTTAATTATTTAGAAAAATAAATATTTGACAAAATTTTTTGAAATTACCTAAGGTTTATTCCAACAGTCCGAAAAACGGTACATTGACCATCACGGTCATGCGCAATAGAAAAAACGTGTTCGTGCGGTGCCGTAATTTTGGTACACACCAAGAAGCAGTGTACATGTCTCTTAGTTGAAACCTAACCTTCCATTATTATAATCACAACACATGAACTTGTTCGATAGACTTTGGATGGTAAAAAGTTAGTTACGGTTCCGTGACTCGCTGTTGGAACGAAGCTATAATGATTTTGAAGCTTTTTTTATATAAAGAACAAAATTTATTAAATATAAATTAAATCACAAGCTTTTAAGTATGTCATAAATGGTGAAAGGGCCGGGAAATTACTTTTGAAATATGTGTATTATTTTCCTTTTAATTTTATTAGATATCATTTTAATTGCTTTTAATATTATTCCTAAGAAAAGTTGATATTAAAGAAATATTTATTTAAAATTTATTAAATACAGTACAAAACAAAATTACTAATAAAAAGAAATTATTATTACAACTTACGTATTCTTCTATTTAATTTATAAAAAATTTAAAAGGAGTATTTAAAAAAAAAATAAAATTAAATGAATTTAAATTTCAATATAAATAAAAGTTTAGAATAAAATAATGTTGAAATAAAATATTTCTGAATACAATGAAATAATTTTATAAAAGTTAATAAATAAAAACTTTTAATAAATTAATATTTTGAAAAAACGTTCATGATAATTAAACCAGCTCATAATGCCTATAATTTATTAAAGTATTATTAAAAGAAATATATCTATTTTTTTAAAGAATAAATTTTTTATATTTGTTATGCATATTTATTATTCGCAATAACCTTAATTTATTGTAGGTACAAAATAAAAAAATAATAATAGGAATTGAATTAAAAAAACGCTGTTCGCTTTCTTCAATTTTTTTTGGGGTTTTAAAGTACAATAAATAATAAATTAAAAATTTATGTTTACAAACATTTTTTATGTACACTTATATCAGTGTAGTTTTGCAAACATATAATTTTATAAATAAGGAATTTTTTTTTGGGTCCTAATCTCAAAAATGGTGATGCACAAAATTTGAGGCACCTAAGAATAATTTTGGTTTTGCTTAAAAAATACCGTTTTTTGATAAATAGAAAAAATTTCAGCCTTTCATATTCTAAAACCATGAAATTTGTAAGAGGGAAGGTAATTGATATTTCAAAAAACCAATTAAAATGGACACTCGAAATACGGGTCACCTCTATAACTTCTTTATTTATGAAAAGAAAAATTTTAAATTTGACTACATTTTAGGCACTTACAATTTTTCAATATCTGATTTTACCGGAAGTGATATCAAATTTATTTTTTTAAATGTAACACCTAATTTTTTTGTTCTTAATTTAACACTATTTTAGAAAAGCAGTATGTTTGTGATACATTTTTTAATTTTTTTTGAAATTTTGATAAATCCCGAGTACAAAAAATATGAAAAACTGGCACAAGTAAATTGATACCACTCTACATATGGGACACCAAAATAATCGTATTAAAATCTTCTTTTTGAAAAACCACGTGACCCGGCATTTTTCCATTAAGAAAAAGAGTTATTTGCAAAAACGTTACTCAAAAAAGTTCATAAATTAATACCTCAAAAACTGCTTAAATATTTTTACAAAATAAAATTTTCCTTAGGTATTTGTATTATTTGGAATGAGTTTTTGTAGTTTTTATCAACGTTTGATGAAGGAAAATAGTATATTGTTTTATTAGGAGTAAAAGAAGTACTTTTTGTGACATACATGTAGGTTCGAGCCACAAAAAGTTCTTTTACTCGGAATAAAACATGCTATTTTATCTTCAAACGTCGAAATTTTTAAAATAGTAATATAATAAATAATTTTAAAATTTGACATTTAATTTACATACAACACACAGTGCAATGTTAAAGTATATTGGGTTGCCTAAAATTCATTTCTACTCCGCCCTTTTATTCGTTATCAGTGCAAAGTAGTAATTTCTACTCCTAGGCAGTACAAAGTGACCATAATCAACGAAAATAAAAAGTGACATTTTAAAGCCTGTCAAACGTCACAAAAGACTGTACTTTAATGACGTGTGAAGAAAAATTAAGTTACCAACGTATTTAATTTAATAATAAGGAAATTTTAAATTAAATTAAAAACAAAACTATAGTAGATGTTAGTAGATTTTTAAGTATATATTTAGGGAACCTACTTCGTAAAATCGGTCTATAATTTAGGAGTTAGCTACTAATTAACTCATTATGGACTAGAAACTTTGAAGTTAGTTTCAAAACTTAGGTCATCGATTGTTTGTTTATGACAAAAAAATCAGTAGTTCCATTCACTAAAACAATTTTAGAATGGGAAAACTTTTAGAATAACAATTATTAAATTAGTTCTGATGTAAATATTCCTATTTTTAATTGGTTACTTTTTTATTAAATCTATTTTAGTAGAAAAGTTCTTGGTATCATTTAAATAATGTTGAAACAATCAATTATATTTTTTTGATAGAAGCTAGGAAATTAGTCCTTCAGAATGTTCAATTTCAAATTACTTAGTATAATCTCGAATAGATACGGACGGTGTTTGAGTAAATTGGAAGGATTAATTGGTTGCTGTAGGGTTGTTTTATAATAAGTTTATTGTACGATCAGCAGTTACATTATTCATGGTTGGGATGATTTACACAGCATAAAGCTGAAATCTTAGATGGTTGATATGTTAATAAACTTGTCCAATTTACCTTCCAAATTATTTCCACTGTAAACAGTATTACTCTATACAAATAACTTTTAAATAAAAAAAATAACGATTTTATATTTTTATCAGTCATTATTTAAAATATAAATAAAAAATTTACCATATTTTTTTAAACCAAATTTTTATACTGAAGTAATAAATTATTTTGTGTTTTTATTACAAATATTACATTTTTAGAACGAAGACTTGTAGAAAATTTAAGGCGCCAACCTCTATAATAAATTACAAGTTTTGTATAACCCTTAACCAAGTATTAATTTATAAAACACTGGCGTGTAAATTATCTGCCATTATAACAAAATATGTGCAGAAAATAAAATCAGATTATTATCGTAAGTGGAGGTTGTTGCCATTTATTTCAGCTCAAATTTATTTAAAAAAAATAATTGTAAGGATTTTACATAAAAAAATGAAGATAATATTTTTTTCATTTTTAATTAGTTTCTTGAAACTTTTTGCGTATTTTCAAGATTTTTTTAGTCTAAAGCGGCCAAGCAAAAAATATCAAAAATTTATACAGGGTCTTCAAAAATGAGTACTGGTGACTTTGCATGTACAAAACCTAAGTTTCCTACAGTTGGCTACACTGAAAATTTGAAGTAAAATTCAATACTTCAGTGTCGTTTTTAATAAAATTTACATGACATTTGAAAAATAATTTTAAAAAATTTCACATAGGTAAAAACAGATTTTTTTTAAGTTTTTATGAATTTTTTTTAAGTTAAAAGTATTGTACCGGTCAAACAAGAATACCAAAAATATATATATCTTTGCTAATCATGAGTTTTATAAAAAAATAAGTTTATATATTTTCTTTATTTTTTATGTTTTTGTTTTGCACCTTTTTGCAGCATTAACAAGTATTTTTTAAATTGAAATCGTTATTACGGCCAAATAAAAAATACAATAAATATTTTAATTCGCCCGTTTTATTTATCAGTTATAATTGTAAGGATTGTAGCTTATATCAATATATATTTTTTATGATTTTTTTTAATCCATTTGGTGCATTTTCAAGATTTTTTTAAGTTAAATGCGTTGTAACGGCCAAACAAAAAATACCAAAAATATCTTTGCTACTTTTGTTAATTAGATATGATTGTAAGGAGTTTACATAAAAAAATGAAGTTTATATATTTTTTAACTTTTTATGATTTTGTTTGGCATATATTTGCTGCATTTTCAAGTTGTTTTTTGAATTTTTATTGTAGATTCGTAAACCATGAAAAATATTCAGCAACTTTTGAATGAAACATTTTTTTTAAATCTCAATTTATGTACAAGCCTTACCCAAAAAATAAAATTATTAGAAAAGCAACTGACAATAAAATATAATTGATTCAACAAATATTTGTCCCTAACATGGAATTTCCTCTCTTATCACAAAAAAAATTAATTGATTCAAACAATATTTGTCCTAAACGAGAAATTTATTCTATTTTGACAATAAAATTTAATTGATTTTCAATTTTTTCTAATTTTTGACTTCGGGTCTGATTTTTAGTAAACTTTTTTTGCAGTTTTACTGTCCCAGTAATAAAATCCACAAAAATTGCGCCGTCTCATTTTTCCTTTTCGTTTTAATAAAATTAAATATGAAACAGCCTCCATTTTTTAAAAGAATTTTATTGATCCAGGGTTTGATTTTGAGTAAACTTTTTATACAGTTTTATTTAGGATCGTACCTTTAATAAAATTCACAAAAATGGTGAATTTTGAATATTTTATTTTTTTTATGTTTTTTTTTACCCCGAGTATGATTTTGACAAAATTTCTTGTAAAGTTTTATTAGGATCGTACTTTTATTAACATTCACAAAAATTGCGTCTTCTCATTTTTATGTTTTAGATTAAAGAAATAAAGTATGAAAAAGTGACCATTTATTTTGAATTTTTGACTTCCGGTCTGATTTTTAGTAAAACTTTTGTATAGTTTTACTTAAGACTGTCCCAGTAATAAAATCCACAAAAATTGCGCCCTACCATTTTTTGTTTTCGTTTAAAAGAAAATAAAATATGAAAAAGTCTCCATTTTCTTTTTAATTTTTTTTGACCCCGGGTCTGATTTTGAGTAAATTTTTGTACAGTTTTATTTAGGACCATACGTTTAATAAAATTCACATAAATTTAAGTTACTCATTTTTTTTTGTTTTAAATTAAAAAAATATAGTATGAAAAAGTGACCATTTATTTTCAATTTTTGACTTCGGGTCTGATTTTCAGTAAACTTTTTGTGCAGTTTTACTAAAGACTTTCCCAGTAATAAGATCCACAAAAATGGCGCCCTCCCATATTTTGTTTTCGCTTAAAAAATAAAAAATGAAAAAGTCGCCATTTTTTTTTTAATTTTTTTGACCCTGGGTCTGATTTTGAGAAAATATTTGTACAGTTTTATTTAAGATCGTACTTTTAATAAAATTCACAAAAATTGAGCCCCTTCATTTTATTTAGATTACCATAATAAATTATGAAAAAGTGACCATTTATTTTCAATTTTTTCTAATTTTTGACTTTGGGTCTGAGTTTTAGTAAATTTTTTGTGCAGTTTTATTTAAGACTTTCCCAGTAATAAATTCCACAAAAATTGCACTCTTTCGTTTTTTATTTTCGTTTAAAAAAAAAATATGAAAAAGTCTCCATTTTTTTTTAATTTTTTTTGACCCCTGGTCTGATTTTGAGTAAACTTTTTTTACAGTTTTATTTAGGATCGTACTTTTAATAAAATTCACAAAAATTGCATCCTCTCATTTTTTTTTATTTTATATTAAAAAAATTGAATTTCTTCTATGTTGACAAAAAAAGTTAACGATTCAACAAATATTTATTCTGAACAAGGAATTTCTTCTATTTTGACAATTAAATTAATTTTATTTAACAAATACTTGTCCTGAACAAGGAATTTCTTCTCTTTTGACAATAAAATTTTATTGATTTAACAAATATTTGTCCCGAACAAGGAATTTCTTTTCTTTTGATAATAAAATTGACAATAAAATTAAATTGATTTAACAAATATTTGAAGACACAAGTAGATAAAGCTGTCATGTCTGAAAATAATTATTTAAGGGAAAATGACTTGCTGAAAGTATTTTTTTAAATAAATTTTTAATTTTTGTTTTATTATTATAGGTACTGTAAAGTTAAATAGTTTTTACTCTTATATTTTAAATTTTAGTAGAAGTTACTTTCTTACTCCATTAGAAGAAGAAAAACGTCTGTGCATCACACCTTAACCCAAAAAAATTTTTTGGCCATAAAAAGCGTTTTTCAAATATACAAAGCACAGAATCATCAGATAAAAAAAAATTGTGAAATTTTATAAAAAAAAAATATTTTTCATAAAAGACGAATCCACAATAAAAATTATGGGTTCCCTTTTGAAAAAAAATATTTCCCCATAAAACCCCCATAATATCCCATTAAAATTAAAAACCTAGTGCACTATTAAATGTCCCCTTCGAACCACTACGATTTTTGTCCCAAATATTTTATATATCAAATATGATATTGGTCCAAGAATTGATACTTCATGTACATCTTAAGTACTAATAATTCATTACTAATATTATTATGTATTTATGTAAAAATCTTTCCAAAAATTGTAATAACAAATTGTGATCAACTGTATATTTCGGAATAATTTATATTTCGGGATACGACCAGGTTTGTGGAATTTGGAGACCTCCGAAGGTATTTTTAGCCTTGGGCCCTTCAAGGCCTATTGTAATAAGTTATGAAAGTGTCATAAATTTGGTAACCTTAGATAGTATCTTAGGATATAGTTTTTACTTCATAATGTTAATTTTAATGATTGGTTTGAGGGTTGAGATTGGGATTTGGAAGTTTTCATGTAAATTTATAGGTCTAAATTTAGGTCTTTTAGAAACCAATAAAATCATGGCATATTTAGATTTTGTGTTGTTGCATCTGGATATCTGGTTCACGTCAGCATTTCGTAAATAGAGCGGAGCGTGGTTATCGTCCCGCTGCCATTTAACATGTATATTACCAGAAGAAGAAGCAGTAAATCAAGAAAGTGCGGAGCAGGGAATGATTTAGTTGAAAGGGCCAAATGACGATACCGTGCCCGCCACTGTCTAATATCGATCTAACGAAACTCGTAACCTATTTCGCACCGCGTGTCTCGCAAACAAAGCAATATTATACACCTTGTGCCAATTTATCGAAAATGCCACGAAAAGAATCAATTCGAGCTCTTTACGTGGCTTGTTATTCCCATATCTCACATTACCCAGTATTCAATTTACTTACATCCTGTTACGACTTTATCAAAAAGGCATTAACTTCTAACAAGAATCGAAGTATTATAATTTCCTGTAATTGTAACTGACCTATACACACATTTGTAAATAAATATCTTTAAAAAAAGGAGATTTAGTAATTTCAATTTCCCAGGAGAAATTCAAATTAGTTTTGTTTAAATTTAATAATAATAGGGACAATTGACAATTTCACCCCCAAAATTTATCTTATACCTTCATAATTCCACAAATTAATAGGATATTCTAAAATTATTATATCATAGTACCCATATTACGCTTAGATATGATCAAAATTAAGAGCAAGACCTTTCAAAATTGGGGTTCTAAAGAAAAGTTAATGTCGTCATTTAATTAACTTATATGCATTTATTTTTGTCTCATATTTCATAAATGTAATTGACGTTTTAAAATCTTTCATTACCATAAGTATATATTTAAATGGGTTAATTTCGAGTTAGAAACTTGGAAACTTTTAACATTAACCATTAAGCACCGAGTTTCGATTGTTGTAAAAATTTTGTAGCGCTTAGAAGTGTTGCTGTGTTCTGTGCCATGACCTCGATAATTTTGGTGGTGAAATGCAGTCAACATTTTACCACATTTCCATATAAACTTTAGAGATTAAATTAACTCAAATATTTACTCAGTAACTTCATTATTACTTTTACTTTAATTCGAGGGGTGGTTTGAGGTCATTCTTTAACATGTTATATTCTAGGAAAATTATAAAGTTGAGTGTTATTATTACATATTTTTTATTTAAGGTTTTAGTCATCAAAGAAGCTCCAGAAAAGGAGGATGCTCTTAATCAAATTTAACAAAAAATTAATCATTTACTTGATAAATCTTAAGAAATATTTGACCAATTTTTGCAAAGTTTAAAATCTGCGTTAAAAGTTTTCTTCCTCATTACATACTTATTCTATTATTTAATGAAGATGTATTATAAAAATAAATTAAAAAGCTTCTTAAAGGCTTTAAAGGGGCAGGTAATAATTATCTGTATACTTTTGTCGGTGGCATGGGCGCAAGGCGTAACGTCGTTTTCATCCACCCAGTTTAATATCGTTAAGTAGGACCAAAAAAAATGTGCACCTTTAACTAAGAAACTAATTAGAGAAAGTACTTCCGTTAAAAAAGTTTAATTTTTGACGAATTTTCACTAATTAAAAGCTCGTTTTTATTTTGGGAATTAATTATGCGCATGAATTTAATACCCTAGACGGATATGTACATGGAATAAAGACAGGAAGATGGTGTCGAGATGAATGTAATTAGTATTTATGAAATTCGTCCTAAATTATTCATTGTATTCTAATTATGGTTCTAACTTAAACATGTACACCCAACTGCTATTAAACTAAATAACATTTTCTAATTTAATTTTTTTTAATTAAAATATTTCTCGCATTTTTTATACACAACCAATTTTAGCTAAATTTTAGGCCCTTTTAATCCCAAACAGTGTAAAATTTTTGTCATTCCCATTTTTTTATGTAATTTACTTCGTTATAAGTTTTAGCTTTTTTAATTGCTCTTGAAGTCTTTTTTAATATACAAAAATTTTCGAGTTGATATCTCTTGTAGTTTTGAAGTTATAATTTTAAAAGTTCGAAGAATGTAATAAAAAAATCTCAGGAGAGTTTTTGTTTGAAAATTTTTGGTAAATTAAAAAGTTTATTGAAATAAAAAGTTGTTCTTTCAGGTGATCGATTCTAGAATTTTCAGGATGTGGATATAATTCTCAAAGGAAAATTCTTGGTCTCAAAAATGTCGATTTTTGAATTGCAGGTGAAGGGAGCGTAGGGGAGGTTCTCATGAGAAAAAATCTAGCCATATTGCCAAATCATTTTCAACGACTATCCTCACACCCTGTGTAGATTCAAATTGTTAAAAAAAGTTGGACTATTCCTTTGAAACCGATTATCATGATAACCTAGATGCACCACGGGGCCTTTTTTCCTGGACCATAGTATTCAACTAACATAGAGGGTTCCTGGGTCCTGGGACATACTATTCTACTTACATAGAGGATTCCTGGGACATACTATTTACTATTCCTGGGACATACTATTCCACATATGGTCATCTTCTAATCTTAAACTAAGTATAAACCGTACAACATTTGTTGGCAACTGTTACCAACATGTTTACAACATTTTTTTGGATTCAGGAAACTGTGCTACACATCTAAACCAATTTCAGATTGATATTCCGACCATTGTCGGTATTAGTGCTGCCTTTATTATTATAGCTTCCCAAAGAAGAAGACGGTTGGAGAAAGTGTGTCTATTTGAACGGAAAATACAAAAACAAACACAATAGTTTTCTTTTTATCTGTGTTTCAAAAAATCTCCAAAATGTTGGGAAGTTTCCGCCAACTTGTTTCATATTACCAACATATTTCGATGTGCTTGTTGGCCGATTTATAAATAGCTTCAGTACCAAGTTTAAAATCAAACCATTTTATATGGAAAACGAGTACATCTGGTAATATCTCAATTCTAAGTTGTTGTCATCTTTCAACTTGCTCATTTGTTTTAAACATATACCTAACATTTACCAGCTGGTTTTTATAAACTAATTTTTCAAGAGATTTTTTAATAGTATTGACATTCTCAATGTTTAGTTCGAAAGTAGAAAATTGTTGTATATTTTCATCAGTAATTGGATCCACAAGTTTGTATCAAAAATATCCTCTAAATAAGTCTAGAAGGGGTAGTGGGAATAATTTCAGTACATCGTGTAGCCCAAATATCTGACATTTTCTATGAACATCAAACATTAGCTTTTTTGATTTCCTCTGTTTCTTCCTCTACTTCTCTTCTTTTTCGATAACTAAAAAAATCTTCCCCATCTTCTTGCCCATCTTCTTGTCGGCCTTCGATTCCAAATTTCATTCCATTCATTATTTTATATAACCAAAATGGCTGAAAAGGTGTACTAGAAGTAGGAGAAATAAGCGATTCCCTTTTCTTTGCAACAAAACGGAAATTAAATTCGTTTCCATATGGCAGCAAATAAAACTCCTACAAATTTGCTCATGTGATCAAATAACTGGGTATATTTACAGTGAGTAGTTTTGTAATTTGCAAGAATTTAACCCGTTTTATAATAACTTGATTTCCCAAAACTTTTGTTATCTTTTATATTTACAATTGAAGCAACAACATCTGCTTTAATTTCTTTTACATTTTTGACCAGTATTTAAAGATTGGTTTTCCTTTATTTATTATCTATTTACATTTAAGATTTTAAAAAATAAAAAATTTAATCTAAATTTTAATTGAAAAACAGTATTTTTAGGCGAAGAGTTTCTCTAATAGTGTCGACATCCTCAATGTTTAGTTGTAAAGTAGAAAATTGTTGTATATTATCATCAGTAATAATATCAACAAGATTATGAATGGATCGAAAATTCCTCTAAATAAGTCTAATAGGAGTAGTAGGAATAATTCCAGTTCGTCATGTAACCCAAATATCTGACATTTCCTTTCAAACCAATTATTTATTATCTTTTACGTCTTTCTCTTCTTCTTTTCTTTGTTCTTCTTCTTCTTCTTTTTCGTTAAGGCGATAGTCGGCAAATGCGAGCGCTTGATTTTGAAATTCGCTTGATATTTGGGGTTTTCCTCATAATTTTTTTTCTATTGAAGCTTTTTTAAAATTTCTTTTTTTGGTACACAGAAGAGTCTTGTGGCTACCAATTTCTTCTGGTTTTGTTTTTGTAAGTCACACCAAATACTCATACGGCAGCAGTAAAATTGGCACTTTTAAAAAAACCTGGTCCTAGAAAATACCATTTTTCTTTAACAAGGGACCTTCAAATTGAGATTTGTAAAATTTTCTGTTATCTAAATACACAACTTCATAAAAGTGTTATTCTGTTTTTCCGATTATATCGAGTATAAGGTTTAAAACAGCAAGCAAAACTTGCTCATTTTTAGGTCAGATTTGATTGTCTATAAATCTAAAAATTCAATAAAAAATACAAAAATAAAATAATAGACATGTTATGCCAAGTATTAATGAACTACTACTACAAAAAAAACAGAATTTCATTTACTGGTTTGTCTAAAAAATGGTATTCCGTAGAGTCACATTTTACGCTCACAAAATTTCTATTTTTATTAGTACCTACCTATCAATAAGCCCGTTTAGGAAACATACAAAAAAATCTTCAACATCTTCTTGCCGGCTTGCGCGTCCACATCTGAGCACGTACCTGAACGAGGCAATGCGAGGCAATGCTTTTTCTCCTATCTGTTTGGTGCGACGCAGAAACAGATAGGAGAAAAAGCATTGCCTCGGATTCCCGCGTGCACGTACGTACTCAGATGTGGACGCGCCATAATTCTTTGGAATTACGAATAGTAATTATAAAACAGAAGAAGCATCATCTTTTTGAATTGCGATTCCTATTTTTTGGGCGAAGATATCGAGTATTTCGTTACTATTGAGCTTAAATTCTTAGTTACATGTTTTGTTGCAGATTGATATTATTGACAAATAGTTCTGTTGCGCTTGACTCGAAAATTTCGAAATCACTTGTTTTATTGAAAAATGGAAAATAATTTGAAAGTGTACAAACACAAACAAAGCAGGTTACCCGCTTTTGCCCGCTTTCACATTACCGGCGCCGATTACACGCGCATGCCTGAGTCATTCCGCTATGGACATACCTGGTTTGTTTGTGATTTTACCCTTACACGCTTGATGTATGTCCACAGCATAGCGTGGAGTGACTCAGGCATGCGCGTGTAAATTGCGCTGGTAATCTGAAAGCGGGCAAAAGCGGGTAACTTACTTTGTTTGCGTTTGTATTTGTACACAAAGAACATAAATTTTCGATCACCTAATTTTATGAATAATAAAAGGTTTTATTAATGTCAGTGACAACTGAGAAAAAAATATTAATTCGTGTAATTACTTAAACAAAAATCACAATTCCGATTTCTTTCAAAACTGGAAAATAAGTGTTTGCATAAAAATATTTTTGGAACAACAAGCTTGTTTGAATTTTATATGTTAAAAAAACTAATTAAGTTTTGTTAAAAAAACTAATCAAGTTTTTTTATGTGTTTGATTATTTCGCTTTAATTACTCTTTGTTTGTTGAATTTAAAATTGTACTAATTTACGCGGCCACTAATTAACCACTAGAAATAAACACGATACGAGACATTAAATTAATTCATGATTGAAGTAATTAATTTCAGTGCCAGAATTGCTTTCCATTACAATTTATTACCCTTAATTACAAAATAACATAAGCTAAGATTTACTTTATTTGTCACTGGAGGTCTTACTAATAGCATCATTAGCAATAAGAAAGATATTTATTAGAAAAACATATTTATAAGTTAAATTAATAAAATGTTTACCTATTTATAAAATAGTTTTTTATTCTATTTAATAAAAAAAACAAATTGATTTACAATGCTCTATTTAAAATCAGTATTTGTTAGTAACATATTAACCAAATATTTTTATTAATCATTAAATTTTCAACATAAATACTAGCTGTATTGTGTATTATTCAAGTGGTATTATTATAAGATATTTTTTCTTTATAAAAAGGAGAGATTGAAGTTAGAAAAAGTCCTCAAAAGAATCTCTGCAGCATAAAAATGCGGAATAATTTTTCTTATTTTCATTGCCCTTTTATTTAATTTAGGCTACTTTGTTGAAGTTAAAAGAAGTTTTTATTTTAAAAAAATATATATATAAGAAAGAAAGTGAAAATGTTAAAATACAAGAATGCATGTTAAGTTAATTTTCTGCTTGTAAGTACTTTTAATTAAAATTAATTACAATCCCTTAATTTTAATGAAAGTATTTCATGTCAAATTACCATTAAAAAAGTTTTTGTAAAATTTTCTACGGGAAACCTTTGAGAAAGCTACATCGTTTAAAAGTTCCACTATTAATTATACTCACATTTATAATAGGTTTTGTATCGCGATTAAATTATTGAAATGCAAGTGGATTTATAATTTAAAACGCTGATAATCAAGGAATTTTAATGTATAGTAAGGAATGTATAATCAAATGTTAGATTTTATGCTCCACAAATATGATAAAATTGTAAGGATATTAAATTTTATTCTCCAACTTTAGCATAACTCTATAATTAAAAAAGTTATAGTTATAGTGGAATAATATTTAAGGATGTTGGTAGATGGTGTCACACCAAATGCGAGTAGTTTAAAGATATGTAAACGCTCTTTTTATCGCCTTTTTTAATTAAAATGCATAGTAAACATTTATATCTCTTGAAATAAAGTTTGTAACACTACATTTAAATGATGTTTGGTTATATATCACTTTTGGAAAAACTAGCTTTATGATTTTATTACACATTTTATTACCTACTTTCTAGTATTTCTGTTAATACATAGATGGCGCTGGATCATGGTGTAAAAATGATTTGCTAGATAATTTTATAATTTTTAATTTAATTTTGTTATTTTCTGTTGTAAAATCCGTGATGCACTAAAAACATGAAGAAAATTATGCAAGAACAATATTAATAAAACCGTAAACCTGTATGCACACATCAGAGAATATAGCATGAACTTAAATGGCTTGCGGGTTTAAATTAGGTTGATGTTTGTGATAGTTAAAATCTAAAAGCACTTTTCTGAACGGTGTGCCGGTGTGCAAAAGTAGCGTTACACAAAGGACCATTCTGTGTGCAAACGATCTTATCAGTCCGCTGTTAAACACTGGCAAACTGTTAACTCTCTTGGTTTACACTTTCCTGAGATAGCTTTAGTTGCTGATATCAACTATTACATCCCTTAGTACCTCGCCAGATCGACACGCAAATCCCCCAAGGTAAATAATATGAGTGTTTAAAGTTGTAAATTTAACATTAGCTCTCCATTTATTTAAAAGCGTTTAATAACAATTAAGTTTTATCTATAACGTAAATCGTGTACGGATATTAAATTAATGTAAGCGTCACATAATTAAATTAAGTAATGATATTAAATTTTAATAATTTCAGTATAATGTTTTAAAAAATAATGATTAAAAGCTATTTATATGATCTGGATTAAAGTAAATTAACTTTCAAGGGTTACAAAATAATATTTGTTGGTATACAATATAAATCTAAGAAACACTTTTATACTCGTATTTGCGGTTTATGTGACATAAAATAAAACAAAACAAACCTAAAAACATAAAATAGAATTTTCTCGTAAATGTACTAGCTTGCAATTTATAATATATGGCAGAAGATTGCAACACCACTGCATTTTACAAGTTAGCAGTTCAAAAATGAAATAAAATTGCGACTAAATCTGTTAAAGGAAAATGCATTCGTAATTCCATGAATTTTTACTGAATTATAATGCTACAAACACATTTCAATACAATTTTAATTCATAACATTTAAATTGTTTATTACCCAACAGATAAAATCCAATTACAGGATAACATAAGTAGTGTATGATTATTTAATAATAATTACAATTATAATTCTGTTGAATTACACAGAAAAAGTTCGATAAAGTAAATACAAATATGGGCGCATTTATCATGCAGCCTCACTGATCGCATATTGTTGCGTATACAACCAGCGAAGATCGGCGAACGAAGATCGGCGATTCCCTTCGCTCCTTCGTTCGCTTGTGGCGTTGTACCACACCAAGCGATCGATAGCGAACGATTACGTTACTGACGCTCTTATTTGCTTTCGATGGAGCGTACACACCAACCGAATGCTTTCGCTTGTTAACGTACGTTTGCCTTCGTTCGCTTGGTGTGTACCTAGCATATGAAACAAACCTATTGATTTATATTAGTACATTCATGCTACAGCATTTAATTAAATTTAATTAAAGGTGTAAACATTAGTGTAGAGCTAAAAATCGGTATGAATGTTCGGAACACCAATAAAAATGAATTCTGAAAAGTCCCCATCGATCCCGTACCCCAAGAAAAAAATTCAATGGATAGACAACAAATGATGCACAAAAAGACACGAAAACCTCGTAGCCTCTTCATTGAGCCAAGTCACTCAAATCTTTGAAAATAATCTTCAATGAAAAAAAACATGGCTCAGGTTTCTCCAAAGAAATTTCTGTCAATCGAGAAAAACAAACATCGTTTAATCCACCTGTTAAAAACATAAATGTGAAACCATATAACATTTAAGTACTGCATTAAGGAGGAATATACTGACCTCATCACTTCAGCTGTCACTCTTACTTACCTCTTCTATTTTGTATCTGATCAGTTTTAGGTGCAATTAAAACACAACAACTACTACTGATTGAATCCATTTTTTTATATCCAAACTATTTCATATCAACAATTCTTCTATTAGTTATCTTTTCTAATTTTCAAGATATTCAATGCAGAAATGGGTCTATAATTTTTAATATTTAATATAGAGCCATTATTATTTATTGAGGTTATTCTTGAAAACTTTAGTACTTTAGGAAATATCTCATGTTCTAATATATTAATAAAAATGCAATAAAGTGGAGTATAAGTACATATTTTAAATTTTTAATATCGTATATACTGTTATACTATCCTATTCCAGGAGCAGAGTGTTGTTTTTTTTTAAATGATATAATTTTATCTAATTCAAATTTTATTATTTGGTTTAAGAAATTGCATATACATATGTGTTGAGATGTTGGTAAAGCTTTTAATTTTTTGCCAAGTCCAATATAGTTAAAATAATTATTAAAAATATTGCAATTTGAGTGTGATTAGTAATAGTTTTAGATTCAAAAACTATTGTACTATTCTTTTATAATTTGACATATTTTTTTAGTATCACCTTACTTTTTATTCTTAAAAAAAATTTCATAAAAATAATTTCTTGATCTATGACAAAATTTTATTAACGAGATTTTTCCTGAAGAAAAAAAAAATTGCAAGAAAAACTAGGCTGTTTCAACTCTAATAATTAGGTTTTATGTAAATGTAATACAAGTGTCCCCGGCGCATTCGCCATAATTGTAGAAATTTTAAAAAACTACCTAAAAGCAATAAAAACGTTTATGGCGTCAAAACTACTTCAATTCATTACTGTATCTATTTTCTATTTGTTTGTCAAACGAAAAGACATTAAAAATTTAATGATTACATTTTAAGTTAAAATAAGCTTTTAATATTTTTCCCTATGCAATAAAACTCTCAACCAAAGCTTCCATTAAAATTTTAATAATAAAATTACTGCGAATTTTCCACCCACTTTAGAACAACAAAACCTGCACATAAACAAACTTAAAATCTAAACAAAAAATCAATCAAATCCTATTAGCATAAGTTTATAGTAAATTTTTAATTAGAAGCTTAAAAGACGTTGAGTTATTAATAGCAAGTGCAGAAAAGTATTCGATCGTTTTTCATCAAGGCTGCTACGAGAAGAGTTATTAAAATTCAATTATCTTTTATGTAAATGTAAATGTGATATTCTCCTCGGCGAAATTAAAGCTTGCTTGATCTTTTTTTAGCTTAATTGTGAGTTTTAAAATCAAGCCTAATTTATTGTTTGAAAACTTAAGAGGTCAAAGTCTGAAGCTTTTTAAAGGAAAATGCTTAATTAAATAATAAATTAATCATACTTAAATGGAATTTAAAAAATCTTTATTAAGTTAATTAACTTTGTGGGAATAACATATTTTTTTATTTTTAAGGACAATGCAATCTCGGCCTAGGAATGGAATCTGGGAAAATCAAGGACTCTGCTATCACAGCAAGCTCAGCTTACGATTCAGGTAGCGTCGGTCCCCAACGTGGAAGGTAATTAATATTATATTTCAACTTATAAAAAGACTAGCTACTTTTATCGTTGAAAATAAAAATTTAGGAGCCGAATTAACACTTTTATACACCATTATCAAGTTTACTTACTTATAATCTTTTATAAATTTAACGAGAAGCTGACAAATATTTTTTGAAAATTTTATTAATTTTGTAAATATGTAAGTAAGTCATAAATTATAATTTGCGAATTTATTAATAATTCGTGAAATGTTTTTTGTAGAAGGAACGATTTTTTCGATGAAAAAGTGTCATCTGGCGTTTGAAACATTTTTTATACTTTTATAGTACATCTGGATCCACACATAAAATGCAGCAATTGTGGAAACTGCGGGATATGTATAAAACGAAATTGGACACCGATAATTACTTTTTGATAGCGACCAAAAATATACGGTTTAAATAAACGGTAATGCCGCAGTCTAATAATTATCTAAAAAAGGGAGTAATAATTTTGATACACAATTTAATAATTTTTATAGGAAATTTTATTTTTGATATTTTAACCAAATTACTACACTTTTAAATAATTTTATTATAAATATTTTAATAGGCGATATTAAATATTTAAATAATAATAATTTTTTATTAGATTTTTTAGTTTTTCATATTCAATCTTTTGAATTTTTGTATAAGATTAGTACTTTATATTTACTTGTAACCTATAAATGTCCAATAAAAATAAGTACTGAAATTTTGACTAAATTTGAACAACCCTAAATGAGAAAATATTTATTTTCATAATTTTGAATCTTCAACATTGTAAAAGTGTATCAAAGTGCATTTGCAAAAAATCTTGAAACTACACCTTTTCCAGGTGTATTTAAAGAAAGATCAATTCCATTTCAGAAATTATCAATTATGCGGCCATGTCTTCCATTTCTAAAGCAGCTGCATGCACGATTGTAATATGTTCTGGAGTTGTACTACAAGAGTATAATAACAACCAACATAACAGGAGAAATTCAAAGTTGTCTTGTAACAACACTGCTTTAATCTTAGAACAAGGTATTTAAATTGGGTTTAATATTGTTAATGGTGTATTGTTTAATTGCCAAAGCATATTTTTGATGAACTGTATTTGTCTGTTGTGGCTCACGTAACGTGAACACTTCATCGACAGTCAATTTCATCGACAGTGCTTTTTCATCGACATGACCTTTACATCAACACGACCGTATCATCGACATAATCTTTACATTGACTTGACCATTTCATTGAAATTACTTTTTCATCGACATAAACATTTCAGCGACATTACCTTTTCATCGACAACCCCTTCTTCGTCAATATCTTTTCATCGACAAGCACGTTTCATCGACATTACCGTTGCATCGTCAACCGTTCCATCGACACTACCTTTTCATCGACAAATCCTGTTTTCTACAAGAATGTTTCATCGACAAACAATTTCATTGACATCATTCTTCAACAATGTCGTTTGTCATTTGTTGATGGAAATGTAGTATCGACAAACTTCTTCTTCGAGAAGGACATTTCATCGACATTACTTTTTCATCGACACAGACGTTTCATCGAAATTTCCTTTTCATCGACAACCGTTTTATCGACACCACCAATTCATCGACAAATCTTTCTTCGACAAGAATGTTTCATCGACATTACTTTTTCATCGACACAGACCTTTAATCGACATAACCTTTTCAAACCCACACATATCTCAAAGACACTACCTTTTCATCGACAAACAATTTCATCGACATTCTTCGATATTGTAGTTACATCGACAAAACTAGCCATAAAAAGCATTCATTGGCGATGAAATATGTTTTTGCGATAAAAGGGTAGTGTCGATGAAACGGCTTTGTCGAATAAAGGGCTTTTCGTTAAAAAGTATTGACGAAATGGTTGTCGATGAAATGGTAATGTCAATGAAACGTCCGTGTCGATGAATTGGCTATGTCGATGAAACGTCTGTGTCGATGAAACTATCGTGGCGATGAAAGTGTATTGTCGATGAAACTGCATACAACCGGTTTACCTGCATAATAACCGCCGAAAACTCTTTTCTTCCTCATACTTTTTACAATTGGTCCTTTCTGAAATTATATTAATTTTTCTGAAGTACAATTGATGATTCTGAAGTATATTTGATGTTTTTTGAAATGTAATTTGATGATTCTGAAATACAATTGATACTTTCTGAAATTAATTGATTTATCTGAAATTTAATTGATGCTTTTTGAATTACAATTAAAAAATTTATAGTTGATTTAAAAGTTGCTTTTTGATCGGTCATAAAAATCAAAAAGCATCAAAATTTTGAAAATCTTCAAATCTCTAGCCTTATTTTTTTTTTTGAACATCGACTACACAAAGAAATAATAAAAATGTACAAAATGTACAAAATGTAAACGGTGTCTTAGAAAATTGCTATATCAATAAAATTAGATAATACTAAAAAAATTAAGAAACTCACCTGATTTTTTTTTAAATTATGATTAATTTTTTTCTACTTTTCTCACAATATGAAAAAGAAATAAAAAGTAAGAGTGGGTTGTATGTAACATATTTTTTTTCTTGCAACGATTTTGATAAAATTCAAATAAATTGGTTGTAAAGGAAACAAGAATGGACATTGCAATTTTTTAGACAAGGGCAATCTTTTTGTTAATGTTAAAAATCGATATGGGTTATGTTCATCTTTAAAAATCTGATAAAATCAATTTTGTTTTAATCATATACTTGACATTTTACTTTTAATTTTAAAATGAATATACAAAAAAGTCAGTTTTGGGAAGATATTTTTTAGTGTTTCAAAAAATAATTTATTAAGTTCTAATAAAGAATGTTTTATGGTTCTCAATATTTATTTATTTATTAATATTATACAAACAACGGACATACAGTTATTTTCAACAACAAAAAAAAAATTAAAAATTAAAAAAAAAAGAGTTAAAAGCGTGTCTTTTCTTGTGAATATTCTGAAATCCAATTAAATATAATCAAATGGCATTTCAATCTAAACTGATTCATTTCTATTCCTCTTTTTGAAAATTATTTTGAATTAAACCAAAAAAGACGACTTTATTTCCTAAAAAAATTCTTGTGCGTTTTTAGCTTTCTTAGTTTATTTTATGACTCATGGGATGGTTGTAAGAATTGTCTTTGGAAAACATAGAAATAATAAGCCTTTTTCCAATTATTTTCGAAAATTGTTTTTTTTTCGTCAAAACCTAATTAATTTTTTCATAAAAAATTAAATCATATTAAATCATATTTGAAGTACTTTTTAATAAGTCGCCTACCTTTACCTGCTACTCTATAATAAAAAATAAGAAAATGTCAAAAAAAATTAAAAAAATATTTTTTTTTCTTCAAATTTTGGTTTGACTGAAAATGAGAAATCAAATTAAATCAAACGACACACTTTTTCGGAGGTTCTATTTTTGATGAGAGCTACAAAATGTAATCAAATTATGAAATATTTAATTGAGATTCCAAAATATAATTAAATTTAAAAAATGACATTTTTCAAATTTTTATACTCCTATTATAAATATGTGTATCCCTTTTTCGATTAGAACTAAGAATTTAGTTATAAAAAAGTTTAATTTAGATAAAACAAACCACATTATATCCCTATTAATACTAAAAAAAAGTTATTCTGGAATCATAATATTCGAATGAAATTCACAAATCTACCCATTTTTTGTGAATTCAAAATTTTAAAACGTATGGAAATAAGGCTACTCGAGCCTAATACTTGAAACTATTTTTGTACAAAAAAAATATAAAACTTTCTTTTTTTTGAATATCTAATCATTATACAGGGTGATTTTTGAGTTAATACTTTTTTGACAGGATGCTAAACTCAATAAACAAAGTTGCTATGCAAAATACAAATCAAATTTAAAAATGGAGATGTATATTTTTTTTGTTTACTCTCCTTACACAATAATTTTAAAATATTATCAAAATTAATGTAAACATAACTTTAGATGAAGTCATAGTGAATTTTTCAGTTTTTAAGCTTAAAAATGGAAGATTTTTTTGTTTTTTTTTTTAATAAAAGCTCTAATCATTATAAGGAAATTTATTTTTAAATTTTCAAAGGAATTAATAAAAAATTGAAGCGTTTTAAACGTTAAAATTTTATGTTAAAAGCAAGTTTTATGATATTTTTTTTGAAAAAGAAGGCGTATTCAATAATTTCAAGTGAAGTTTTATTTAATTTTTAATTAATTGCATATTTTTTTATAAAATATCGAGTAAATTTTTGATGGATTTTCATATTTTTAGTATAAACATTCACGAAATTCCCTAAATCAAATAATAAGTTTTATAAAATTTGACGTGAATGAAAATGCAAGAATTTCATAAAATTAAGTGGAAATCTTTGTTTCTTAAATTTAATAAAATTGTAATATTCACGTTTTTGGTTAGAAAAAGCAGACATAACTTCTCTTCTGAGATGTTCAAGTTATTTTATAAAAAAATGTTTAATGATTTTGTTGATAAAAGGAATACAAAATTTCTAGAGTGTACTAAGTGTATTAAGGTTATACAATATTATTATAAGTTTGTATCCGTGAAAAAAATCGTGCGTCAATAGGGTGAAGTATGGTGTGAAAACTTGACAAATGATGTGAGCATTCCTTGGCGTTTCTAATATTAGTCGAACCATGAAAGCGTACTGAAAGTGAAATTCTGAAAAGTGAGCAGCACTCTGAGTTTATCTGCGAGTACAGGTAACCGTAAAATGTCAAAACGCAAGAAACGGTGAAAATATGTTACGTTAAAAGCATTTCAAGATCAACTAGAGCTTAAAGAAGTAAAACGGCTTGCTATTGCATTCAATTTTGTGGATTATAAATGCGCTTAAAATGATGAAACGTTCAAATGATGAGCGCATGCACGTGCCGTAAATCTCTTCACTTATGCTTTATCGCATATGAAATAAACCACAGTGCAGTGTTTACTCCAGCCTCCATCCCCTATCCCGAATAAATTCAATTAATTTTATGCTGGACGTTTCTCATTTGAGCTTAAGGTAATTTGTTAGCACGATCATTACCCCTTTTAAATGTTAATAACAATTAGCCCACGTTCAGGTATTTCTCATAATTACACCTTGCAATATTACAATGAATTTATGGTTGGATAAACAAATTGAATTAAACCTAATATACTCTTTTAAACTCTCATTATCTTTCAATAAATTACAAAAAAAAGTATCATCCAAACTTTGAAGATTTCAAAAATAAAATAAAATTAAACTTTTCGTCAGGGGATTTCTCGATAATATCCCCATTTCTACCTCAATTTATTTTACAAGACAGATCGGGCACATTTCCTTTTCTCTTCGTGTGAGTTTTTTTCTTATTGAAAGCGTATCCATATATTTCTTTCAGGCTACGGAATGACAAGTACGGAGGTGCCTGGTGTCCGAGACAGATGGTTTCTCGAGATGCAAAGGAGTATCTTGAGATCAACCTCGAGGAGCTTCATGTGATAACAGCCGCTCGAACTCAAGGAAGATTTGGGAACGGACAAGGTCAAGAATACGCTGAGGAATACATGATCGAGTATTGGCGGCCTGGATTTGTCAAGTGGGTCAGGTGGAAAAACAGGGAGGGAAAGGAGGTATTTACTATTATCTAATTTACTAAACATTTAAATTGCGGGATATAAATTTACCATTTTACTAATTAACATGACATTACGTTTAGTCATAAAATTCTTCTCTTAAGGGAAATTGTGTTTTATAACCATATTGGGATATTTACAGAAGTAGCGCATTAAAACAAAATTTTACTTTAATAACGCGCTTGGGACGCACTTAAATCTCAATTTTGAAGATTAAAACCGCCATGATAAATTCTATTATCATAAATTGTAATTTGCAATTAACAAAAGAGGACACTCTTTATATTTAATCATCCTCGAAATTTATTGTGTATTTTATTGTTATATTAATACCCAAGATTAAATATCGGCCATTTCTCTACTCTTTAGACTTGAGTATAATTTTTCATTCTATTTTCAAGTAGCTCTATTGTCATTAAGGACAATGTTCGCGGACGTTCATAAATTACATTAATTATTTTTCACATGCACATGCCATAAATTTTGTATGCTAACAACCACTTACCAGTATAACCTAATGCTATTTTAATTGTGCATAATTATAAATTTATTTAATATTTGTGTAATTAGTATTACAACTTTGATTATTTATTATCCCTAAATAATTACATATATAATTCGGTTAAAAATAAAATTAACACCATTTAATTTAATTTATAACCCATATTTATTACCTCATTACCTTTAATTACTAACTATTTGGGGTGAAATCACTAGCGTATACTCAAGCTAGAAAATAATGGAAATATTAGCTAAATTTTCATTAAATTCACTAAAATTAATGAATTTTTTATGTTATTTTTGTTTAAATAAATACATTTATTTTTATTACTTACACGAAATGCACTCTGTTTAAAATTTTCTGTGTACGCCACTGTCGGAATAAATCTGAAAATTTCGAAACGGTCTTGAACAAACAACAAATAAAACAGTTTTAAAATAATTTTATTAAGAAATAAAAAAGTTACAGGTTTTGTGTTATTTTAAGAAAAACCACCTTTTTTCGAAAAAGTAACATTTAAGTGTAATAACTTCGAAATCGATAAAAAAATTTCAAAAGTGTATTAGATTTCTAGAAAATACAACTAATAAAACAGGTTTTTTAACTTTGCATTTTTTGAAATTTCTTTAAATTTTTTTTTCAACAAAAATAAAAAATTCAATCACAGTTTTTCTACAATTAATATTGGAATTTTACTACAAAATTTTCAATATTAATAAATCATAATATCAGTAATTGTACAAAAATTTGTAAAAATAATCATAAAAATAAAAAAGTTATTCACATTTTCAAAAAATATTAATGACTGAAATTCGAAATAATTTATAAAATCATGAATTTTCTCATGTTTCCATTGGAATTTTAACAAAAATGTTACCATTATTATGTAGGAGTATCATGTATACGTTTACAAAATTTTGTAAAAATTTCCAGAACAATAAAAAAGTTATTAACATTTTTATAACTCAAGTTCCAAAAATGTTAATTTTCTCATGTTTTCACTGGAATTTTCCGACAAAAATTTTACCATTATTATGTAGTAGTATCATGAATACATGTACAAAATTTTGTAAAAATGTCTGGAACAATAAAAAAGTAACTAAAATTTTGTAACTCATGTTCCAAAAATATTAATGACTGAAATACGATATAATTTATAAAATCATGAATTTACTAATGTTTCCATTAAAATTTTTCAACAAAATTTTTTTCGTTATTAAGTAGTAGTATCATGTATACTTTATTTAAATTTTGTAAAAATTTCTGGAACAATAAAAAAGTTATTAACAATTTTGTAACCCAAGTTCCAAAAATATTAATGAATGAAATACGAAATAATTTATAAAATCATGAATTTTTCATGTTTCCATTGGAATTTTTGGACAAAAATTTTACCATTATTATATAGTAGTATCATGAATACATGTACAAAATTTTGTAAAAATGTCTGGAACAATAAAAAAGTAACTAAAATTTTGTAACTCAAGTTCCAAAAATATTAATGACTGAAATACGATATAATTTATAAAATCAAGAATTTTCTTATGTTTTCATTGAAATTTTCCGACAAAAATTTTATCATTATTGAGTAGTAGTATTATGTATACGTTAACAAAATTTCCTGAACAATAAAAAAGTTATTAACAATTTTATAACTCAAATTCCAAAAATATTATTTTTTTCATATTTCCATTGAAATTTTCCGACAAAAATTTTACCATTATTATGTAGTAGTATCATGAATACATGTTCAAAAGTTTGTAAAAATTTCAGGAACAATATAAACGTATCTAAAAATTTTGTAACTTAAGTTCCAAAAATATTAATGACTGGAATACGAAATAATTTATAAAATCATGATTTTTTTCTTGTTTCCATTGAAATTTATGGACAAAAATTTTGCCATTATTATGTAGTAGTATTATAACTACATGTACAAAATTTTGTAAAAATGGCTGGAACAATAAAAAAGTAACTAAAATTTTGCAACTCAAGTTCCAAAAATATTAATGACTGAAATACGAAATAATTTATAAAATCACGAATTTTCTCATGTTTCCATTAGAATTTTCTTACAAAAATTTTACCATTATTAAGTAGTAGTATCATAATTACATGTACAAAATTTTGTAAAAATGTCTGCAACAATAAAAAAGTTATTCAGGTCGCTAAAATATTGGAAACAACTAACAAAATCCACAATTTTTCAAGTTTCTGTCGGAATTTTTTAACAAAAATGTTACTAATGATAAATTAGAGTATCAAAAACAAATGTACATCAATTTATATAAATTTTAATAAAAATAAAAAAAGTTTTGAACAATTTTTTAACTCAAAACTTTTACAAATAATGACACAAATACGGAATTACTTAAAAAATCATGAATTTTCTACAGTTTCCATTGGAATTTTCCAAGAATAATTTTGCTATTATAAATAGTGGCATCATGCATTCATGTACAGCATTTTGTAAAAATATTAGCAACAATTAGAAGTTATTAACAATTTTCTAGCTAAAATCGTAAAATTTGTACCTAAAATATTGATTTTCTTCAGAAAAACACAAATTTCTAAGGTTTCATTAAAATTTTCCAGTAAAACATTTTTCATTATTTTACTACACTATGTTAAATCAATTGGACAAAATTTATAATCAATATATAACAATAAAAAAGTTATAAACAATTTTGTAATTCGAGTATCAAAACTAAAATGATAATAAAATATGAAATAATTTATAAAATCATGAATTTTCCCATGTTTCCATTAGAATTTTCCAACAAAAATTTTACCGTTATTAACCAGTACTATCATGAATACACTTTAAAAATTTGGTATAAATATTAGTAAAATTAAAAAAGTTATTCACAATTTTGTAACTCAAGTCGTAAAAAAATAAGAAATTACTCACAAAATCAACGGTTTTTCAGGTTTCCGTTGGAATTTTTTATCAAAAAATTTGCTACTGATAAATTGAACTATTACAAACAAATATAAAAAAAATTTATTAAAATATTTATAAAACTAAAAAAGTTATTAACAAGTTTGTAACTTAAATTCCAATAATAATGATTTAAATACGAAATTACTTATAAAATCATGAATTTCCTCAAATTTCCCTTAGAATTTTCTAATAAAAAATTAAACATAATTAAATATTAGTATCATAAATTCATGTGTAAAATTTTGTAAAAATATTAGAAGGAATAAAAAAGTTATTAACAATTTAGCTCGAATCATAATTTCTTAAAAAAAACACGAATTTTCGAAGGTTTCCATAAAAATTTTCCAGTAAAACATTTTCCATTATTTTACCATGGTATACTAAACATATGGATAAAATTTTGTAAAAATTTTGGTAACAATAAAAAAGTTATAACTATGTTTTCTTACACGAGTCACAAAATTCTATTATAATAAAAAAATATTTTTTAAATCAAAAAATTTTCTAAAAGGTTTATACTGTTAAATTTAATAATGGCGTCAATAATTTAACTTAATTTTTTTTTATATTTTCAACAACATTTTCATAATTATAATTTTTTATACTTACTCTTCTTAAATTTTCCTCAAAAATTGAACAAAAAATGAGGAAACTCCTTGCAAGCCCCATCTTTTATCACTTTTTTAATTATTGGAAATTATTGGAAATCCAATGGCGTAAACCTGGAAGGGAGGTAGGGGTTTGGTATACGTGTCCCTCTTAACTGGCAAATAATTGAAATAAAAGTAAAAAAAATATCATTAAATTCACTTAAATTAATGAAAGTAGAAATAAATTTATTGGGCGAAAATACACTTTTGTTAAATATTTTTTAACTTTAATCTTATTTTAAAGCAGTAATTTTAAGATTGTTGTCCTAATTTAAAATTTATTCAAGCTGTGGAATGAAGAGATTACAAAATCGAGGTTTCTTAAGCATTGAAGGAGGATTAGCCAAATCTAAGATTATTAGCGTCTGGAAGAGGATAGGGCTCTTCCAGTCTTATATCGGAATGTGTATCCAATAGTACTAGAGGTTTTCAAGTGCGCTTTGTACCATTACATTTGATACTTGTATAAACAGGAGTCTGTAACTAAATCCTTTTGAAATATTAAGGCGAGAACGTGTTTTTCTTTCTTTTCAGTTGCAAATTTAATATTCCTTACAATCAGTTTAAAAACAGACAAAAGGAATCGTTATGCAGCTTAAAAATGAAAAGAGGATTACATAAATTTTATAATAAACATATTTTGTATAGCTCATATTTATTTATAAACATTTTTTTAATAAAATAGGACTGTGCTTTCGCTAGGGTTAAGAGCATCTTCCTAAACAGAAAATATAGTGGTTTAGTACCCCAGAAAAATAGGCTAGTACGAAAAAGATTTTTGTATAATTTTTTTTGTAGACGATTTAGAAGTCATTTCTATACCTCCCAGGGGAAGGAAAAAAAATTGGAGAATCTACAAAAAAAAATATATTGACCTAAAAGTACCTTAACTTTGGACCCCTCTAATTAATTTTGTGTTAGGTTGCAGAAGGTGACTATCGGTTAAGTTGTAGCCTAATTAATTAAGATTATAAATCTGAAAAAAAATTGAAAATCTAACGAAGCAAACTTGAGTTTTTTCTGGGCTACTAATGCTCGATTTCATGATTTATCACAATTATTCCTCCCAAACTCGCGCGCCCTCTATGGATTCGCATTAATTGTCAGTTATTTGTGAATAATTTGCAAAGAAGCTCCAGAAAAGTGGGATGGATTTTCTATTCCTTGTTATTATCTCCAACGGAAAATTTATCGCGGGCGTCTAGGAAGATGCTCTTAAGAGATGAAAACTCTTGAATAAAGTGAAGAGTGTCATTAAGCCATCCTCTTTTGAATATTTAAGTGATTTTAAAGTTATCCAGGTTACAAATTATAAAAAGGTTTAATTTGAAATTTAAAAAAATATTATATAGGGTAACCCAGATTTTATTTCACAGCAAACATGTCAGTTATTTTAAGAGATTAAAAAGTAAAACAAAAAATGTTTTTAAATTACATAAATAATAAATTGTTGGTTTTTACCAACCTTAATTATTTTTAATAATTCTTATCAAATCTCGGGTCAGAGTCCAAAAGCTTTTATCTGTAATTCGTTTTTGAAAGTTCAAAAAATTATTCAGAAAACGGTCTTAATTCTATCTCCAAACTCATTCCTCCACCGACGCCATCTTAAAAAATATTCGAATTTTTCGGAGATCGTCCATGTTTTTTTTAATATATCTAAAACGACGTGTTCCATAAAATATATACTTTTCCATATGAGAAAATCGTATATGTCATTCATATTAGTGGTTTAGAAAATCTATCATTGCTACACTAGTGACTTTGGTTTTCTGTTTTGTAACTTGAAATACTTCTTGTAATTTTCTATAGAGGCGCTGCGAAGAAATCCCACAACCTTCTCTTGGATTTCTATGAACTTGCAAGAAAAGGACAGTTCAAATAAAAATTTACTATTTACTATTTACTATTAAAATCATTATACATATAATTAACATTTGTGTAACTTTTAAATAAAATAACAACATTTTTTATTCGTTTCGATCAGTTGCTTCCGTCATACAGCGCCACCTACAATTAGGTACATTTAACTAAAAAGAATCGATATCTTCAATGTCAGCTAATGTTAACATAGGTTATGTTATGACTTTTTAGTTGTTACTACAAAATCTCCGAGGTCGTCGGAAAAATAGCGTACGCAACTCGCAAGAAAGTGAATTTCGTGCTCGTGTAATATCCTCACTCGGCTAACGCCTCGTTCGGTTACTTCAACACTCGCATAAAATTCGTCACTTTCTACCTCGTTGCGTAATATTTTACAAGTTTTGTTTAAGACATTTTTATCACTTATTTTCAAGATATTTAGCTGGCAAATAGATAATGGGACACTCCGCACATAAGTACGAAAAAATCGACAAGTAGTCGATTGTTGAAAGTATCCTCTATGTGTTGGTTGTCAAAGGAGTGAAAATTTTTAATTGAAAAAACTTTGACAGGAAAAGCGGTATTTAACTTTTAAGTACTTTTAAATAGAACAGATCAAGCGTAATCTGAAACCAGCAGAATAATTTACTTCGATTATTCGCAATCATGTATGCGTGAGTTTTACAATCGAAACACGTGAAGCTTGACGGAAATGGCTGAATCTGACACTCGGTCACGTTTGCTGAAATCGAGAGCAACTATTTGAATATCAATTCACCACTTTAAAATAACCGTATGTGTCTGTATTACGTAATAATTTATACTTACAAATCAATTCTTTTGAACACACACCCTTAATTTCTTTTTAAATCCAATTTTTATATAAAACCAATAATAAATTAGATTCTTTAAAACAAAATTATCGGAAAAGTTTTGTTTATAAGTTTAACGATAAAAGTGGGGAAAACATAAATAAGGTTTAACTCCCAACACATTTCAAGTATAATTTTTTTTATTAATCCCTTAAAATATATCCTGAAAATTTATGACCATAATATTTTTGTATAAATATTATCACGATATTTTTAAAGTAATTAATAAATTTTCAGTTAATTAAACCTAATTGTATATTGACTCTAAAATCAAAAATTAATTGATGATGAAACGAAATAATGCATTCCATAATTCAAAAATTTGTATGGATAATACAATATAAAGTAATTTAATTAAAAATTAATTTTATAAAATTCCATTTACTTTATTTTCTTTAAATACCCGATTAATGTTATTTCAGTAAAACAGTATTACTGCTGGGCTTACAAAACATAGTTGGTTCGTGTACCTTATTATTTTAACATTACATTAATTACGGTCGATTCTATCCGGATGGTTTGTGATATATTATTTTATAAACTACGTTTTTTTTATCAAACTATCAATCTTGTTTTCGTCGGTTAGTTTTATAAACTGGTAAATTTGTTACACGACATGCACCATTATATTTAACACAGCCATCACTATAACTCTCACTAATTCCTCTTTTTCAACACGTTTTACTTCGATATCCGTACTTTTTTTTAACGTGGGTAGTAAAATAATCAAATACAGAAGGTTAAAACTACAAATACAAACATGATTTATTAAGCTTGAAACTTACTAACAACTGAAATAGTTATTTATGCAACAAGTGCAAAAAGTGGATAATATTTGCATGCGACGTAAAAATGCTTTTTGCACTAGTTGCGTACAATATTTTTTTCTACGGACGATAATCATAACCCATTGAAAATAATAAAATGCTGTTTTGCACTAATTAACGCTTTTATGCACTCGTGCAAGAAAGCATGATTTTATGTACTGAAAATAAAATATTCTACTTTTTTGCATGATCGTAGAAAAAAATATTTTGTAATCAATTTAAATAAGTGGTGGATCAAATTATGAAAGAGAATTTGCAATTAACGTAACCATTGATGGTTTAGCAAAAAAAAATTTAATTAAGATAATAATTATAGCTGGTGTTTAAAAAAGTCCTTTGAAGTATGGTAGGTTTACTTTTAAGAAGAAGTAATATCCCTCTGCTATTTATAATAAAGAGAGCTTAGTTGGAATTACATGGAATATCTTTTCTACTTGGAGGCAATGTAAATTTGCCATCATATCTAAGTGAAGTAGGTTTTTATTGCAAGGCAACTCGTAGGTTAGCTATTAGCCTAAGATATAGAATGATTTACCGACTCGTAAATGTATATTTCATTTTTCGCTCAAGAGAAAAGCATTTTGCTATTCAAGAAAAACTTAATATTTTATTAGAATAATACGTGTTATGCCATAAGGACGTTGGAGCGAATATAAGAAATATCAATTTCTTAAGCTCCAACTACATTTCTGTTGTTTTTATATTGAATTATATTATACTTTTTGTAAATCTTTTATTGGTTGGTTTTTTATTACTTAAAGCAGTTCATCAATTCCTTTAAATAAATTGTTTTATTTAAATATAAGAAAACGTAGTCTACTCTATAATGAACCAAGATACTTATAAAACAAGAGTTGAGATGTCCTGAAGACTAAGGACTAAGAACTAAGGAGACGCACACATAATATAAGCGCCATTTGGCATTTTTGCGCACATTGTGAACGTCTTTTTAATGAAAAACAGCATGAAAATAGCTTTTAGTTGAAGCGAGTCTGGACGAACAATATGGCAATAAAACAGTAGGTTTATTAAAAGGCTTGTGTGGAATCGAGCGCATATACATTCTAGATGTTGGCGACTTTATGCCATATACATTATTCAAGCCAAAGGGTGGCGATAATGAGAGTGGCAATGGAAATGAAAGGAAACTAAGCACTGATATGGATGGAGGCCTGCTTTTCAATCGAGACGACCGGAAGTTTGAGCGTCGAGGCGTTCTCATTATGACTAATAGCCCTTTAAAGCGCATGCCTAACAATCAATATTGTAATTGACAGCTTAATATCTTGAATATTTTATCAACATCAATAGCGAAAATGACAAATTGTAAAAAAAAAATTCTAAAAAACCGATCCAAAATAAAAAATCTATAAAATATTGATAGCGATTTTGCAATAGCAATAATCAAAATGTTTGAAGTGTCTAAAATCTAAAGAAACAAAAAGTTAACCATCTTACGATAAATTTTTAATTTAAAAAAATGTGAATTTTTGAATGGAACAACTCTATTTTTATTGAAAATTGGGACAAAATTAGAGAAAAACTGATTTTTTTCCAAAAACCAAAAATTTGAAAAAGTGTATTATTGAATCAAGTATTGTCAATTTCTAAGAGGAGATTGGTAAACACCAAAGAAGAAACAAGTCTGGTAACCTCGCAGACCGTTTGTATACCATTTCATCGACAATACACTTTCATCGACATAGCTTTTTCATCGACACAGACGTTTCATCGACATTATCTTTTCATCGACAACTATTTCATCGACTCAGACGTTTCATCGACACTACCTTTTCATCGACAAATCTTAGCTTCGACAAGAACATTTCATCGAAACAGACGTTTCATCGACATAGCCAATTCATCGACACGTACCTTTCATTGATATTACATTTTCATCGACATTTCCTGTTCATTGACAACCGTTTCATCGACACCACATTTTCATCGACATTACATTCGACTATGTCGTTTCATCTACTAAATTTTCATCGAAACTATATTTTTATCGCTAATATCGTTTTTTTGATATACGCACGAAAAATGTCAGTGAAACGGGTGTCGAAGAAAATGTTATGTCGTTGAGACGTTTGTGTCGATGAAACGCCCTTGTCGAAGAAAATATTTGCCGATGCGTAGGTAGTTTCGATGAAACGGTTGTCGATGAAAAGGAAATGTCGATGAAACGTTTGTGTAGATGAAAAAGTACCCCAAAGAAGAAACAACTCTGGTGATCTCGCAGGCCGTTTGTATACCATTTCATCGACAATACATTTTCATCGACATAGCTTTTTCATCGATAGTCCATTTCATCGATACAACCGTTTCAATGACATTTTTGTCGATCAAAAGGCAGTGTCGATGAAACTAGCGATGAAACGACATTGTTGAAGAATTGGTAGACGATGAAATTTTTTGTCGATTTTAAGGTAGTGCCGATGAAACGTCCTTGTCAAAGAAAAGGTTACTCGATCAAAAGGTGGTGTCGATGAAGCCGTTGTCGATGAAACGTCTGAGTTGATGAAAAAGTGATGTCAATGAAATGTTCTTGTTGAATAAAAAAATTTGTCGATGAAAAGGTAGTGTCGATGAAAAGGTAATGTCGATGAAATATTTGTATCGATGGAAACGTAGTGTCGTATATAACTGTAATTGCTGGGAATCAATATTATAAGATAAAAATTGGCGTGCGTCAAATTTAAAACAATAACATTTCTGTTTTAGATTTTAGTAAATTTGTAACTTCAGATTCATTGTTTGTATTGGATTGGGTTTACACATGACCAACAGATCAAAATCTCCTTTTTGTTGTGGATTGTAAGCAGGTTGTGTAAAAAAAATAAACGTGATTGTAGATATAAATAACATTGTATTATAAGACATATTATAAGGCAGTTTATGACGATGGTTACTATTACAAACAACCAGTAATACCCGGGCTAACAAATACGTGCAGGCTTTGCACAGATATCTGACGACTGACTCACACTCGCTTGAAAACGTTTCCCACATTGGCTTAATTGTCATGCGCACACATTGTGTATAAATATCGTATACATCTTTCATAATTCTATCATTGTCATATACGTGAATAAATAAGAGTCATTCCTTGTCATATCGTATACGACATCGTATCGAGTGATTAAGAATAACCCTCCTGGTTAATATTAATTTTTAACCAAATTTATTTTTCTGATCCATATTTTTTTTCTCTTTGAAATATTCGTAAGGGAAATTTTAACCTTTTTGGCTTACATTTTATGTTTATATCAAAGAATTTTGTGTTTTTATGAAAAATGGATGTTCTATTATCACCTTCAAAACGTTTTATGTCATGAAATTTTAATTGTTCGAGTTATGATGATGGCAATAACCTCTCCAATAAGTGAACTTTTGCGTTGCTTAACAATTATATTAATTTATCCTAATTTTTTTATTTAATTATTTAATTTAGGAAATATTAAACTGTAAATTATAAGATAAAAATCGGTGTTTGATCTTTTTTCTGAAATGTTTTTAAATTTTAGGAAGTTTTAGCCCACAATTAATATTTAATTAATTTAACTTGAAGTAAAATATTTCTGGTTGAAATATTTAATATTTACAATACAGATCCTGTATTGTTTGAAATTTGAAATTTGTTTTCAGCGCGTTTAGGGACTTTGAGGTATTTGAATAAATGAACAAAAAGTTGTCGGTAAACGTAAACGTTCGCAATACATTAGAGAATTGGCTTTGTAAAATTAGCTTTTCACCATAAAAATTATAATCTAAACACAAACTATTTTTGTATAAACGAAAGATTAAAAATATTTATAAACACGTATATTTTTTACTAAGCAGATTTGTAATATCAAACTTGATAAAAATACTAATAAACGAAATCGTTGAATATTGATTTATTATAATCTCATTGAATTTAAAACAAAATTGAGTAATTCTATCATATGTTGTGGCTCATTTTCAAATTTTCACTTGATTTTTTTTAAATATTTTATAGTACCTGAAAAAAGGTACGTACCGTATGTTGTAAATCCATGTATAAATAATTTTAGTAGACCTTAATATTACATCATGCAAAATGGGTGGTGAAGTTATAATTCTAGTGCTGTAAAAGTAAGTGCTAACAAAGATTTCTACAAAATATTTCACTTTTGTTTCACAAAATATTATTTCAACTTTAATGTTTGTAATTGATTACTTTCATAAAAAAGTTGTTATAATTAATATAGCTTAAAATAACCCAATAAAGTTGTTTTTCATAAGCAAATTTCTAATAAGAAAAATCGTTTATTTTTTATGTTTATATTAATAATTCATGAATCGGCATAAACGAAAAACTTATTAAATAATTAAAACTTCTTTGAATTTTTTATCGATGAAATAAAACATTTGGTTCTATACTTTCTAAATAATTTATTTAGTTTTATTATATTTTATATTTATAATTTAAGTTGCTCCAAATTGCTCCATTAACTTTTCAAGAAAATTCAAACAAATACATCATAAGTTTATTTTAAATAAATTTGAATATTATTTATTTTTAAATAGCAACGAGTATTAAAACAAAAAATACGTTAAATACTAAAATAAGCAGTTTTCAATCAACGTTTTTTAAATGTTCAATTAACAATTTAGGTCTCTTTCATTTATTATTTTTATTCAAGAATAAATATTTAAAGTTGTGAAATGCAATACAATTGCTATTGAATTCAATTTTATTATTATTTGTACAAAGTATTTAAATAAACAAATCTTATGAAAGTATGAAAGGAAACTTTAGTAAATAAACATAAAATTCAAATATTTTTATAACAAAAAAATCCAATTTCGTAGTTTGAAATTCTAGAAAATAATACAGGGTGTCCCAGAACTCGCGCATAAACTCTCGCTACTTTGTTAACGTATGCGCAGGTCCAATCAAATTTCAGGATAACAAGGTGAAAACAACAATTAATGTTATCGACAATTTCTACAAAATTTTTAATAATATCCTCAATTTAATAATACTTTTTAAATAATTAATCTTTTTGCAATTCTAAATTTTTACTGTGACTATTCAAGTAAAAATCTTGTCCTTTTTTGCTTTTTAGGTTCAAGTTGAGTTTTAAAAATCCATTAGTAAATGTGATTGTGGTAGGTATCGATTATATACCACTCGGCACACTTTTTGGGCCAAAAAATGTAAAAGCTCTTTTTTAGATTTCCGGCACTAAATACAAACTATTAAATGAAATAAAAGCGATTTAATTCATAATCATTATTTAAACATGTCGCTTTCTTACTTTAAAAAGACTATAACATGACATACAAAAATCAATAATAAGAATTACCCTTTAACTAATTTAGTACTACAATAATTTAGTAGTTTTAATTTATTAATTTTGATAAATTTACAATCCAAATTATTAGTAACAAGAGTGTTTCGTTTCAAATTAAAAATTTGAAAGTAAACAATTTATATTTAAAGTCTAAAGAAACTTAAAAATAAAAAAAAATCAAGTCTCTACGATGTTTCGTTAAAAGTTATGAATTTTTATATAATATATGGCATTCAGGTAAATAAGTATAAAATTTGTACAGATAAATTTCTAAAAATTACTGATATTAACAAATTAATTTTTTTTTAAATTTATTTATTTTTCTGATATACATAACCTAATTTTTTTTTTGATTTTTAAGTTTTTGGGAGGGTGCATCCATTTTTTATTATCTTTCTTGTTTTTTCGTTATTTTTTGAAATTTCAAATACCCTATGCGTGGGAGCTTTCGGTTCAAAGAGTAGATTCTAAAGTCTTTTTAAAATTGAAAATCTGATAAATAGAGACCCGGCGGAAGCCACTCACCCCTAAAATAAAAATTTCGAGTTTATTTGTACGTAATTTCCCAACACTACCGAATATAAAAATCTGTGTGGCCATTACACTGTAAAAAATATTCCTTTTTAAAGTTGCTAAAGAAAATTGTAAACATTTTGAAAACTGCGGGAGCCAGATGGGCCCAGGTTGGACCGCGTTTTACCCGATTTTTTGAGCATTTTACGTTCGATTTTTTTCCAAGGTCCAGGGTAAAAATTTTCAAGGTGCCGATTTTTTATCTCATAAGTAAATAACAAATAAGTAATTTCCAGAACCCTGTATTTTTAAAATTAAGCATTTGAATCGCTCTAATGTAGCTTTAATTAGTTGTCAGCGAACTCAATTATTTTAGTTAATGGAATTTATTTTATTTCTCTTTAAGATTTTGATTATATCAGCTTATTTTAGACTCAGAAATATGTTGTAGTTTTTTGTAAAGACCATTTAAAATTTATGGGTGTGTCGCTGTACCGGTAGGACGGACGCTTAAGGTTGATTTTTTCTACGAAATTAGGTTTTTGTAAAGACCTTTTACAGACAACTTGTATAATATTGCCAGTGATTTAATTTTATAGATGAAATTTATTGAATAAAAAGTGCGTTGCTGTCAGTTTCATGAGGATTTTGACAAAAAAAAATCACGAGGCGACTTTCGCCTGAAGATGATATCTTATTAACATCGAAACAAGTAGCGTTAAATTTTGAGCTGTTTATCTGTAGTGTTTTTCTTTATTATTTGAAAATTATTGTTATAATTATGCCTACATCAAAACTGTATAGGCTACTGCAATGTTTATGAATTTATTTAAATTTTTTTCAATCTCTGGTGCTTTTAATTTTTTTTATTTTTAAATATTGCGGACACGCTTTAGTTTAATGTCAGTAAATTTGTAATTTTTCCCGGATGTACTAAAAGGATTTTAAAAGTTAAAAAGAATGCAAATTTTATAAATTACACCATTTGCAGACGGTACAAATGTTCCGCATGTAAATACAAATGTAAGTTATACAGTAAAATTAAGGTCAGACCGACCACTCAACCACGAATAAAAAATATTTCTTTCCCTGTCATACGCATAAAGCACAAAACTTAAAATCCAGTCAAATTAGCTTAAGCGATGATCAGTTTAATTCCACAAGCCGTGCTTAATGGAGTAAACAATTAATTCAATAAATTTAATTGTTTGCCTTGTATAATTTACATTTTCGCCTACGGCTGAATGAATTTTTGCAATGAGTTTACTTTTTTGTGGAACGAGCTTTGAATTTTTGTCGAATTAACATTACCGTGTGAAACGCGCCCATTAGCACGTAGGGTGTTTATTTTTTGCCACCATTATCGCTTTGGTTGCGTTTATTTTATTTATTTGGTGTTTGATAAAACCTAAATTAGGATATTTTTTATTGCAAGGGTAATATTTTAATGGTATCTCTATTTTTTTCAGCTTTTATCTGGAAATAAAAATACATACACCGTGGTTGAGCAAAAATTAGATCCTCCAGTTATTGCTTCGAAAATAAGACTACTACCTTACAGCGATCACGTAAGGACTGTCTGCATGAGAGTTGAACTAGTTGGATGCAAATGGCTAGGTAAGCTGGGAAAATCTTTGATTTTTATTATATACTTTACACTCGTTTTAAATAACTATTATTTAGAATCATTTCTAGAATAATGTAGTAGTACACAAAGGAAATTTAATTCTTCAATTTTGCTGAAAACAGAGCGACGTTGTAAACCAGCAAATTATGCTTGGATAAATATGAAGCTATTTGTATTCTAAATCTACTAAGTGTAATTAATTTTGTGCATCATAAGGTGTACACATCAAAATATTATTTCGTGTAATTAATTAGTGTCTTAAATTTGAAGCTTAGAACAGATGCTAACTCTAAAGATAATCTCATTATTCCTAGTAGATATATTTGTATTTATAAAGTCTGACGAACAAGACAGTTTTTAATTAAAAAAGTTCGCCAAACATGGTAGTTAAAGTTAATAACTTTAAAAATGCACACGCTAAAAACGGTGCAATTCCCAGACCTTTAAAATACCTCAAATATTTGTTCGGAACAAAGTTTTTTCGCGAACGAACGTTAAAATTTGATGACGGCACATGCAACGTGGAATATAAGGTTATCACTGTTTTAAAGCAGCAATGTTTAAATTGCTGACACGCATAGTTTTGTTTTCTGTTGGAGGGTGAGTTAAAAACAATTCAAATCCTCCACCACTGGTGCATTTCGAGCGCTGGTTCAGCATGGGGAAAGAGACGCCATTACGTCAAGCGAAACAGCAACCCTTGGCAGCAAAACAACGAAATTAACTGCCCTTCCGCCCCCACACGATGTATAAAACTATATTTATTACGTAAATGTCATACAACAGGTGTCCAGCATTATGTAAATATTAGGAAGCTTTAACTTTATTTGTTCAGAACAAAAACTCAATTCCAATTCTACATTCTTTTTTATAACATACAAAATACTAGTTTACAAGCGTTTTTCAAATTACATTTTTTAAAAAGATGGTAGGTACTGTGGCTTATTTTAAAAAGTGATACGAAGTTAAAAAGCCTTTCAAGCAAACATTATCCTAGTAGAGTTTTATCAGGTACCTCCGATAAATTACTAGAGTTTATATTCTTTCTATACAGGGTGTTCCGTTCATGGTTTACCAAACATCGGGGTTAGTCCAAATTTAATCGACAAAAAAACAAAAAAGTGGGGATTTAGCTTATTTAGTTTTAGAGCCATTTGAATTTATAGTCACCGATTTTTATCACAAATGACATAATCGCTAATTACATCTTAACCAATGTGTGTAGGGATAACAAAAAAATATAAATAAAATGCTAAAACCGTTCCTCTTTTAATAGGTAGTAACAGTAGAAAAAAAAAACAATTGTTAAAATCAAAAAGTAAAAAATAAAAAAAACTTAATTTTTTTTCAGTAATTTTAAATTTTCTCCTTGATAAGACTCATTAGTGTTGTGTTTTTTTTAATTTTCTGAAACTTGTTCATATTCTCAACACACCAGAGAACATTTTGAAACCGTAGCTCTTTTCCTTCACTTAGTAAAGCCTTTGGAAGTTACTTCTATCAGAAGTAGTCCTGAGGATAGTTTGTCAAATTGGCTGTATACGGTATATCAATAGGGGTGCATAGTTTGTCAATTAGGCTATAAGGGATACCTGATGAAATTCAAAATATTTTATAATAGTTTCACGTCTGTCCACCCTAACGGACTGTGTGCTCAGAATACTTCTTCTAGGAATAACTTCAGAAGGCTATAGTAATAGAAGGAAAAGAGTTATGGCTACATATTTTTTCTTGATTTGTTGTAAATATAAAGAACTTTTTATCTTCCTTTTTGTTTGCGAATTTTTATTCAACATTATATCAACCATTTCTGTAATACTGTTGTTACCAATTGATAGAGGATGGTTTCAACTTTCTACTTATGATTTTCATTTAATTCTACGTATATTGCTTCAAAAATAAATAACTATTTTATGACTCCTGACAAATCGTTTTCGTTTTTTTTTTTCGATTAAATTTACTCTAGTTTCTAAAACCCTGACGTTTGGTGAACCTCGAACGGAACACCCTGTATTATCAAAATCCCGGAAAACAAAAACAAACTTTAAAGAAATCCAAAATCAATTTCCATTGAGCGGACACAATATTGTTCCAGTCCTTTTTTGTTTCCAATCATTTTGAATTGAGGAATTGGAAAAACTACAATTATGTTTTGGGAGGAAGAATTCTCATTCCTTGTGTTTGGTTGAATGTACTCTAGTCTCGTTTTACTTTTATCTTCCATATAGTTCCTAGTGTTGTATCCAAACCATTTTCTTGAGGTTTCTTGTACTGAGAATTTTGTTCTTTAATTTTCATCAACAATTTGAAGAAATTTCGGACCTTTTTGGCATGAACTCGTCAGAATTTGAAAGAAAATTATAGAATGTAATTCTTCAATACTTGAGAGATGGAAGAAACCTCCAGAAAATGAAGTCATCTGGAATTTAATGTTTCTAGAAAATATTATTTTCAGAGTTTGTTAAAGTCGCAATAATAAGCCAAAAGGACTGCAAAAAAATTCATTGGTCAAATTAACTTGGCTTAAAACTCTATTTATGCTCACCGATTTAAGATTAAAAATTTATGATTTACCATTTCTTAAAACAGGGTCCATAAATCCCATAATTTTCTTAGTTTAAATCTTTGAGCATAAATAGACGTTAAATAGAAAAAAATTAATAAGAAGTAATGGGGTGTTGCAGTTTGTATTGAGATATATTTCTAGGAGAAATAGGTAATAATTTATGTGATAAATAGAATCCTATTGTAAATTGTTTCAGACGGCTTGCTGAGTTATTCAGGTCCCCAGGGTTCGAAGCGTGGACTAGAATTAGATTTGTCCGACAGGACTTACGATGGCCACGAAGAAGGCGGCATGCTTTCGCAAGGCTTGGGACAATTGGTGGACGGGCAAAAAGGCCAAGACAATTTCAGACTCGATACGGGCCATGGCAAAGGTGAGCTTTCCATTTACATTTATATTACTTCCCTAGCAACGTGTTGTTCTACGGGCCCAATTTCATTTTATATCAGCATTTTATCCAACCAGGCGACACTTGTATGACCTAATGACTTTACCACAGACGAAACGACATTTCTATTGTTTGCCTTTTTCATGACAGATTTTTTATTACATTGCGAGATTATATTACATTTCATGTGCCTATGTTAGCTTTTTTTGTTTATTCGCTTGTTACGAATGCTTCGATATTACAACCAGAGTTTGTGGATTAAAATTTTAATTTTTACTCAAATTTTCAAATATCCATCCAGAACAAATATTGATTTTTAATTTTTATTTGATTAAAACCATTGTTCCAAAACTAGTTTTATTAATACATTATATTTACAACACTTTTTGTTTAATAAATAAAAATCATGAATAATATATATACAATGCTTTATATTAAATTCATTGTGAAAAACTATTCTACTATTCCAACAATTAAATATTTATTTTATTCTTTTTACTCAATACTATTTTAAATATTTATATTAATTTAATTTTCATTTAATAAAAAATATTTTTCTTCAACTGTATTTTAGTTCATAATATAAATAAAACTTTATGAAATATTAAATCAAAAATGATTTTTGTTTTGCAATTTTTATGTTATCTTATTTATGTATTAAGAAAAGTTTTTTTTTTTAATTCCTGTCACTCTAGAAAATATTACTCAATATGAATAAGTAATTTCCCATATATAGCATCTTCAAAACTTTACTCGTTTGATGTGATCATAAATAATTCTAAGGAGCGAGTGTAATCTTATTGTCGAAGGCAATATTCCATAGCTAGTTTAAATATAGATGGATGTTCCTTTTGGACGCCATACATACAGTAAGGAATGATTAATAGAGGATGAGTCAGCAGTTTGTAAGTAAATTTATTATCAAAGGAGAATTAATATCGTGTCCGCCTGTTGATGGTCATCACCTGGGAGAAGAGTGACAGTAGCATGTTTCGTACTTCAAGGGTGTCCCTGATGGCTTTTAAGACGGATGAAGAGATTCAAGTGGGGTAAAGTGGAAAGAAGTTTTTGCACCTAAAAAATCACCCAACATCAATAAAATTCTTTAATACATCTGTGCAATGTTTAGCAAATTTAATCCATTATCTATTTTAATCATAACTTTAATTTACTTCAAATCCATTAAGGAGATTAAATGCTCTGTTTGCTCAATTTGCTGCATATACTTATTATTAATTGCTTTCAAGTTCCCTTCCGATAATGAATATTAGGATGACATTTATATTTTAAAACGACGCTTGTTAAAAAATATAATAGATGCTTATGTAAACTAAATAAAAACACAAGAGCAACAAAAAATCGTAAAAATGAAGCTCCATTTACTATTTTAACGTAAGACAAAAAGATAAAATTTACTTTTATTAGCATCACTAAGTAAATAAGAGTGAAAATAAAAGTTTCTTTTTTATTCCAACTATTTGTGATATTTATTTATAGTGTTAAAAAATAGAAAACATTTTAGGAACATTTTTGTCATTATAATACAATAATTTATTTAAAATATAGAACTAAAAAAGAACTATTTTCTTGTAAATAGTACCAAGGAAAATAATTATGAGAAATAATAGTCACACGACGTTTTAACGTTTAGATAAAAATAATATCGCCCGGCGCATTCACCATTTTATAAAATAGTTTTATTAAATACGTCATAATTAAAAAGAACTCAGCTGTTTTCTTTTATATTCAATTTATAATTTATAAATCCTATTAAATGAATTACTCCAAAATACTTTATTCAGGGACCAGTTTTGTGTCATTTCTACCCTTTTTCAGGCTACAGAGCAAACACAACAATTATCGCACATATTAGAAACAATAATTTAAAAAAAAGTATGTACAGGTAATCTACAGATTATTTACAATGCAAACACTTATAACATAATTACAATTTTTTACAATAAGTGTTTGCATTGTTAATAATGGCACCTCCAAAAAACTGTACAGGGTGATTTTTAGGTATGTAAAGCACAAATGGCTGGATAAACAGATTTGAAATTTGGTGGGATCAAATGGTAGAAATATTTTAAGATGAAAAAAGTTCTTTTTATCGCTTGAACTTTTTTATACAGCAACATATGTCATGCTATATTGCATCATTGGAAAGCTAATTTTTAGTACTATAAAATTATTATTTAAAACATAAAAAAATAAAATTGATAAAATTTTGTTATGAAACTTTAACATTTTTGGATTGTCGCAAATAACAAAAATAGCGTTTTTATTATTTATCTTTCAAAATTAAAATATTTTTCTGTTGTTTTCTTCAAAACTAGAAATGATGGAACTCTATTTTTTGGTTCCTTGACAATGAAATCTGTTCTACCTTCTAACTTTGAAGTTCTATCCCCCACGAAAGAGACACCCTGTATTTTTATCTACAACAATACATGTAATTTAATGCAATACGTATTAATTAATAATATTATTTAATTAATTAAAATATGTTTTTTGAGTTAAACTTGTAAGATATAATAATATTGTTTCCTCGTTTATAATTTCAAATTACCTAGTTAATAGTTAATGAAATAATTGTTTTACAGGCTATGAGTGGGTTGGATGGAGAAATGATACGCCGGGTTGGGCCGGGCATCCACTAGAATTAATATTCGAGTCTGATAAAGTGCGAAATTTCAGTGCGGCTCATCTTCACACAAACAATTTATATACAAAGGATGTACAGGTAAATTATTCGTCACAAAACCAAAGTTTACAGTGTTTAATTTAATAATTAGTTTAGATAGATTGCTATGGAGCTATATTACAATTTTTAAATTTAATTAAATTTATTTATTATCCTTTTATTAAAAATTTCGTTTCAATTTATTATTACAATAGCTAATAAAGTATATTAATAAATATTATGTTTAATAAATGAAGTAATAAAATAAATTTAAATATTAATTTATATATTTCAAAATTTAATTTAATACAAAAGAGTTATTTATTAAACAAATTTAATATATAAAATTTTTAATTTATTGTAAATTTCAGGTATTCTCTCATGCTAAAATATTCTTCAGTATTGGTGGAAATTTATACAATGGGGAGCCTGTACATTTTTCGTACATGCCGGATTTGGTTCTCGAACATTCTCGAAACGTTACTATTAAGTTACATCATAGAATAGGACGCTTTGTTAAACTGCAACTATATTTCGCATCAAGATGGATATTGCTCAGTGAAATCTCATTCGAATCAGGCAAGTTGGTATTAAACTTGTTTAATTGACAATTTAGTTTAAAGTTAATAGACCGTGCCTTCATAACAGATACTTTAATTATGAACTAGTTTAATAAAATTTATTAACATCATAATAATTTAAAAAAAAACACATCAAATTTAATTTAATTGATAATTTTACTTTGGCATCTTTGTTTTAGTATATTTAAAGTTTTCAGTAAGACACCCTGTTTAATATTTATAAAAACACAAAATAATTAATGATATAGAAGCATTTAGTATTGATTTAAAAATCTCGTTCCAGTTTTTTTTTTTTTATTTTGTAGTGGTGCTCTAATGATAAATTTGAAGTATGATAATTAAAAAAAGCTTTATTTTAAAAAAATGTATGTGTGTTTATCGGGTCAGCTAGCTTGTAATCTGAGATAATTAAAGACTCGAGACTGGTTAGTATAAACCGTGAGGGTTGTTATATTTGTAACACACCTTTTATGAGCTTTGGGAAAGGTGTCGGTAAAGGCACCAGCTCGTAATAATTAAACTAATTTATAAATAAATTTATAACAACGTTACTAAACTAATTATTACTTCCAAAATAGTGGTTTGTTAAACATTGTTTTGTATGTTTTAAAATTTTCGTACTAAGGGTTCTGTATTTTATGTTAAAATTGAAGTCTAAAATAATTAAATTAACTTAAACTTTAATATTTATAGAAACCTACACGAACTTCAAATATTTTACACCATTCCTCTTTTTACACAAAAAATATCAAGTTTCAAAATCTTCATTTATAAAACCCTTAAATTTCCACTTTCGAAGACAAGCGACTATCGGTAATATAAAACTTCTTGTTCCACCTTTGTCTGCCCAAAATTTTTCTAAACTTCGAACTTGTTAAATGGCATAAAACAGTAGATTTACAGTAACAGTTTTCGTTTCAATAGTACAAAGGTCTAAAGATGCATTATGCAGATTAAAAATTACCAGTTTTTGAAATTGCTTTTTGTAATGTTTGGTTCTTAACCAATATCGTTTTCTCATTCTTTAAGAGCAGTTCAATTGTTTAATATTCATGGTAACTGCAATAGCTTCGTTCTTCTTGATCTGAGATTGTAATCCTATACAATTATATGTTTCGTGAAACGTATCAGGAAACATAATCAGAAACGTTGTTGATACATTTCTGAAACGGGCAAATGTCCGCTAATTGTACAGCACATGTAAATGTTACCGTGCTTACATGTCAGAAACATAAAAGATGCACAGGATTTGTTGCATACCTGACACATACCCGTTTCGTAGTAAAAATGTCTTTATTATTTTTTTGCAGTTAAATCTAGTAAACCAGTCATGTTTCACTGGAATAAATGCTCAAATCAAGCAAGAAGCAAAAACCGCGTCGAACGGTAACTGACGCCGAGCCAAGTTATAAAATGGCGATTTGATATTTTTGGTCTATTGTGCATGCGCATCAATCGTTACAGAACAGCTACGTAAATATAACATAGATTGGTAACATCGCAGAAACAATTGCGTGAAATCCATATGAGTACGTTGGATGTTTCTTCGAAACATAATGGAAACATTGCTGAAACAAATTTGTAATGTTTCAGAAACGTATAGTGTTTGCTGGGTTACTAGTATTTAAGCTATTTATATTAACGTTACAGGTTACATGCTTGAAAGAATCTAACCAAATACCATTCGTACGTTAAAATCACTGATAATTCTGTCGCTTCATTGATAATTCAGTTGTGTTTCTTTGGAAACACAATTTCATTTATCAATAAATTGACAGAATTATTGTGGATTTTAACCTACGCATGATATAACTACTGGTAATTTGGATCATATCTAAAATGCCAAGGAAAACGTTTTGAGGTTTTCATGAGATTTCTTCAAATTATAAATTTGACATTTGAAGTAAAGACTGACGTTAAAACTTACGAAGAATCTTTTTATTTTCAGAAATTCGCTTGTAATTATCTAGCCAAACACAATTCGTGGTGTTTCTAAGGTGCACAATTTTAAGTGCCAATAAATTGGCCTACCTACTCATGGTATTACTACTGAAAATATTTTAATAATTTTGTAGAGTAAATCAGATACATATTTCCTATTAAATACAATAATATTGTATATTATTTTTTTCATGAATGATTTAAATGTTGTTAAAAATGAAAGTTATTTCCAAGTAATAAAAAATCACATTTTTATCTTTCTAATGAAAAAAACTAAAATATTAGTATAATATTTCCGGTTTGCATTGTATAAAATCATTGAGATAAAATGAGTTATTACAGTTGTCGTAAACGGAAACTACACGGACGAAGAGGAAGAGATTTTCGTTCCGGATTCAGATTCCGATTTAGCGAAAGAATATCCTTTGCAACGTGATGAAGTGAAAACAATATCGAGCAAAACGAATCAGAATTTAGCCGGCGCGACGACAAAAAACGACGCCAGTGATGAACCCAAGCCCTATATAGGTTTTGTTATTGGCGTATTAAGCGTCGTTATCATCCTCCTGGTGGCCGCGATTGTGTTTATTGTCTTCCGAAATCAAAGGATGAAAACCACAGGAGCGCATTCTGTGATACCAAGAGAAGACAAATGCTTTGATGATGAAATTAAGGTAAATTATTCTATTTAATCGAACACAAAAATAAATGCACCATGAACATTTAATATCTTTTTGTCATTGCTTTAATTTCCGGTGAAAGTACAATTTCACGTTTTATGTCCTGACATTTGTAATAAAGATAAAATATATAATAATTATCTTCAGGATTCTTAGTAATATTGTGCTGGCTAAAAAATATTTTTCCAGATGGATGAATGTGATAAAGCAGTTCTTTACCAGGAAAGTTTGCGACCTGTTTACACCCGCCAAACGCACACTCACAGCCCGGATTATACAGGTATATATGGCCTTATGTGTTTATACTGTCCGAAGTGTCTGATTGTCTGATTTACTTGGGATTACCCCCATGTTTATCTTCCTTGATGTAAACGTGCCTGTTTTCGTTTTCGCGAGATATTACTTCAAACATAAAAAGAGAAAATATATTCACAAATCCTATCCCTCTTTAATTTTTGCACCTTAAAAAAGTTTGTTTACATTTAATAAGTACAATTTGTGCTAATCTTAAAATTCCCTGAAGTTTTATAGAAAAAGGCTTAAATCAAAATCAATGATTTTTTTAGAAATTTAAATTAAAAAAAAAATCAAATTTTGTCTTTTGTGATTGATAATAAAAAAAACGAAAAAAAAATAAGCAGTAAAACAAAAATAAAAAATTTAGTAATACTGAAAAATCCTTACTTAAGCCCCTTCAACGAGTGTGCAGAGAATTGCTCTTAAATCCTGGGGGCATATTCTTGAATCGCTCGAAATGATGTTGTATACGTCATGACAAGTATAGACTCTATTTTTTTCTATTTGAATGACAAGGATAGAATGCTGACGCGTAAATCAATCAAATGGAAGATGTTAGAACGATAAAATTTAAGAACGTAACTTATTAGAAACGTATAACGGTAAGCTGCAAAATATCTTTTGTACCGACTCGATGTTTAATAAGTAATCGGAATACACTGGAATCCATATTAAGCCACAATACTCTAATCTTGAACTGACAATAGAAAAGAACATCGTCTTTAAGGTGTCAATATTAATGAATTCTATCTATTATGAATTACAAACCACAATGATTTTAGGGTTGCTTTCACAATATTTTCAACATCATTATTAAAGGATAGCTTATAATCAAAGGTCAAACCCAGGTCATTTATACTATAACATCTAGGTTTTAATTACTTAGATTGTATGTGTATAAAATTGGATTTTTTATGCGTATAGGTCCTATATGTCATCTATAAGCAATAGAAAGAAAAGCGGACCTAAATTCGGCCCTTAAGGTACCCCAGATATCGCTTGATATGATTGTAACCGTTATACTGTACATACTGGAGCCTGTTATCTAGGTACGATTTGAAAATACGTAGCAAGTTGGTGCTAGAACCAAATCTATTCAATTTATATAGTATATTACTATCAATTCTATTAATTCTTCCAAAGGCTGTGTTTTACAAGATTTGTTTAATGTTTGAGTAGAAAGTTTCACAAGAAAATAATGTTGAAATGGAAAAATGTAACCTTTGAGAACTGGATATATGAAATTATACGCAGTAGCGGATACAGAAGGGGGGCGGGCCATCTAGAATTTGTAATTGTAATAATTTTATATTATACAGAGTGCACAAAAAAAATACTATTGTGAATGTTGAAATCCAAATAAATGGCACTAATACAAAGTTTTAAGTTTACAACCCTATCGAGTTGATGTCGGTTTAGAGTTGACTCTTTAGATATTTTCTGTCTCATTCTAACTTACACAACAATCCATTTAAGCGGAAGCAGCGTTAGGCGTTACAAAAATCCACTTGAGATTTCAGTTGTCATAAATGGTTTTTTACAAAGTATTTAATAAATATTCTTCTGATTTTTACTTAAACTGTCAAAGTTACTATAGACTTTTTCTACTAGTTTGTCAGTTTCACAAATCACCGACTTTCCTAAATTCGTAAATAATCTGATTTTAAAAGATTTTAATTTTTTCGAAAAACATCTCAGAAACGATAACCAACTATTATTTTTGAAATGGCAACATGATAATAATTTCAAGAATAATCACACGAATAATACAAATAACTCTTTTTTTAATTTTAACCGTTCAACAATGATGTTTTCTAAATTTACTAACGATAGATTAAAACATCTTAACCAATCCAATGAGTATGAGTTTACGATGTGTCACCATGGTGTCCAACGACCTGAAAAACCGGATAAACCTGGATTTGTTAGGGATTTTTTGAAATTTCTGGAAAAATCAGGGAAATATCAGTAATTTTTGTTTTAAACCTGGAAACTTAAAATCTATCATAATATTACGTTTATTCTTCATTTCTTTCTTATGATTTTACCACCGATTCGCTGTACTTTGGGGGTTAGGTTAGGTAGGTATTTAATTGTGTCAAATGTTTTATTAGTGTTTGAAAATTTTCAAATATGTATTTAATTTAGAAAAACAAAGAAAAAAATGCCGAAACTAGTCACGAGATTAAATAAAGTGTTATTATTCATAATATTATCAAAAACATTTTTTTTCTTTCTTTAACACATATTTGATAAAACATCAACCTGGAATTTAAAAATAAAATGCCGGAAATACCTAGAAAGGTCAGGGAATTTATCATTTTAAATTTCTTAGACTCCCTGGTCAATTTTTTTAAATCTAGATACGGGCTAGATAAAATTCTTATAAAGACTAGAGCTTTGAAGATGAAGTTATGAACAAAACTTCATGAATGTACAAATTTTGTTGCTTCTTTCACCTATTGTACCTATACTATACTATTATTCGGAGTTTTGGTAAACAAAAGATATGCGGTTCTTGCCAATATTATGCTTAGTTAGGTTTGATTTCATTGGATGAGGGAGGAAAGTGGTCGATGTACCTTGAAATAGTTAAGAATTATTGATGTAAAAACAGCTTCAATGTGTTTTTCCCACGCCAAAAAGTGTGTGTTATATCTATTTTGTGTATCAGAAGACCAACTTTATGATGTACAATCACGCGCTAAAATATCGAGGACACAAAATAAATATTTTGACCCAATAGTAAACTATAGCAGACGCGAGATGGCACGAAATTTGAAAAAAATGAATACGACTCGGCGGGGTCTCTTCTTTTTTGTGTGATCTTGTGGGTCAGAGTATTTCCTTTGTGTCCTCGATATCTTGGTGCGTGATTGTACATATTGAATTGTAATATTAATAATATGAGTCTGTTTAGTTTATAGCTTCTTATGACTTTATAAATTATTTATAGCTTAGTTATAGTGAGTTTTTTAGAAGTTCCAGATGTAATTTGTCAAGAATATTCTGGTCCTAATCTACGAAGAGATTATACTTCAAGTTCTTTATCGCGGGCGCCACCGCCGGTTCACGATTTTCTGCCGAAGCCTCCTCCAATTCCTCCGCCTCCCGAAAGTTACTATGTACGCTCACAGGAAATATCGGAGTCATTATCTATCCCCACGACACCTCCCCTGTCGCCCACATCGTCTGGCCTACTCAAGTCTAAAATGAGCCACAACTTCATGCTACCCTTGAGCCCTGACCCGAGCGAGTGTATGCAGAACGAGCACATCGAAATAGAAATGGTCCCGTATGAACAATTGCAGATAATCGAAAAACTGGGCGAGGGGCAATATGGGGACCTGCATTTGTGCAGACTGCAGGGTTACAATGATAATAAATTTGTTATGGTGCACACCTTAAGGCTAGAGAATTATCGCGAGGAGTTTTGTAAGGAAGTCCAAGCTCTGGCGAGGCTTAAGGACCCCAATATAGCGCAGTTGTTAGGGGCTTGTTTAGATAGTGAGCCTATTTGTGCGGTCAGGGAGTATACTGAAATGGGCGATTTGTGTCAGTTCTTACAAGACCACGTAGCAGAATCTGCTACTCCACTAACCTCAACGACGCACACTTTAAGGTAAATTTGTAGATTGTATTTTTCTCAATTTCACTCACTGATTTTATTTTCAGCTACGGATGTCTTGTTTATATGGCTACACAAATTGCATCCGGTATGAAATGCCTCGAACATTTTCGTTATGTTCATAAAGATTTGGCAACAAGGTAAAGAATAAACTCCTCATAAAACTGTTATTGTTTTAATCACAATTAAAATGGTTTCTGCAGAAAATGAGGTTATTGAAATTGTAGTGTACTTGAACTTTTTAAAGGCAATTTAAATCTAAGCGAGTCTTTGAAAATGAAGTTAAAACTGTTCATTGTAATTTCCTTGTAACGTAAAAAGCTGGTGTCATATAAAGTACAATTACCCTTACTGTGCGACGACAGCTTATTACGACGTGCAGTATTTCGTATCACGTTCAAACTGTATTTTCCATTAGAGTTAGAGTTAGAAGACTTATTCAGTAAGCCGTCATTAGACTAATTAAAACGCGCTATGAGAGAACCCTGTCTCCTTACTTAATGTCTTGACAAGCTGTCGCTTTGTTTATGTACATAAATATGTACTACCACCCCATTTTAATAATCTGCGATTCGAATTATATTTATACGCTTACAATTTATTCTCTCAATTTCAACCCTCATGACCGCAGTTACGATATAATTTTATTTGTTTTGCTTTTAATGACATAATCTAAAAATTGCGTTTAATTAAATTTGATTAAAGATTAAATTTGCAGGAATTGTTTGGTTGGTCCCAGATATTCTATTAAGATTTCCGACATGGGAGCCTTTCGTCAGATCTACGCTTCGGATTATTGTCGAATAGGCAATTCTAATCCTCTGCCAATTAGATGGATGGCGTGGGAAAGCGTGTTATTGGTAGGTTACAAATTTAATCAATTAATTAACGCACGTGAATTATTAACGTCTCGAAATAATTAGGATTGTTTTATTATAATAGGGGAAGTACTCAACTAAAAGTGACGTGTGGTCTTTCGCTATTACTCTTTGGGAAATATTGACGTTTGCAAGGGAACAGCCTTTTGAAGAGCTGAGTGACGAGAAGGTTATCGAAAATGTCACTCATTTCTATCAAGATAATGGGAAACATGTAAGTTTACTACTACTAGTTCCTTTCTTTACAAGATTAGTATCAAAAGGTAAACTCAACCAACAACTTTTATATTTATTATTTTCTCTGCAATTTAATTATGTACATGTTACTGGTTAATGTAAAAGTATTTTCTTTTGAAACTCACGTTTTAATCGTGTCGAAAAGTAATGTTTGAATATAAAATTATTATTTTTGTATGAATAGCATTTGACACAGATTTATGTTTGTAATTATATTTTTCAAAACTCCACTTGAATGTATTTAATTCCCGTTTTATAAAATGTGTTATTTAAATTAAAAGGGTTTCTACATTATAAACTTTATTAATATATTTTTCATACAAATTACATTACATTTAAAATATTTATGTACAAGAAAAGAAGTTTAGCATTTTTAATAGTTTTAATTCAAATTTTAATTAAATTGTCCACCAAGTTTTATAAAAGTATTTCTAATTTACACACAAATTTTTTTAGTATTATAATGGAATTAAAATATACAGAATTATCTTGATTTTTTACGATAAACAATAAGTAAAAAAATTTATTTTTAGTATTTTAAACAATAAATTAATTAAAATATGCACGATTATTAGAGCCTTTTAAGAGGATAGTCATTATTTTTTTTCGGTCGAGGCTTTTATTCGTCTTTGCGGGATATACTCAACAATTTTAAAAAAATCTTTAAAGAGAGTACATCGTAAAAAATGGTCGTTTTTTACTCTTTTAATTATAAAGAAAAAAGAGGAAGTGATAACATACTTTTCTTATGCTACTTAGTAGAAAAATGTTAAAGCAGAGACATATAATTTTCATTTTTGATAACTTACTTAGTTTTATTAGGTTTTTAAAAATAGGTAAAGTTTTTATAGTGTTGGGATTTCTAAATAATTTTTTAGTATGTTATAAAAATATATAAAATAAGAAACGAAATTATGTGATTATATTTTAACCCTTTTATACTAAGTGGCACCAGAAAAAATATGTTGTCACTTTTTGTTTTTTCTTAATTTCAAAGAGCACAATTTTTACGAACTACTGTATTTGTTGCTTTCTGAAAACTCTTTGGTTTACCCCACACAGATAATTTGCTAAAAAATATTACTCCTATTTAAAAAAAATGACAAAAGTAAAAAAAAACTATAAAAACACTTTCACTAGTAAATGTAAACAATCACTGAATGTGGTTAGTGAAAGTAAGAACTATATTTACAATTTTGACATTCCAAGGACGTTTTAATGATTTGGAAAATTTATGTACAAAATATTATGGAAAAAAATTACAAATTCTCTAATTCTAAATACTACAATTTATTGCCATGTTGCAATAAGTATGTAATATTGTTATTTATCCATATGTTTTATTTGCATAAGGGGCACCACAAGTGTGAAATTAAAAAAAAAAAACTTTTTTTTCTTATTTTTGCATTTTCCGATAGTTTATACGTTTAAAAAAATATACTAAAATTTTAACCTTGGAATTTATAAGGAAGTACTTTCATCTTATTGTTAAGAAATTAATTAATAATGTTTTATTTTTGTTTGTTAATTTTATGAATTAAACTTAATTTAATACATAATATTTCTTATTTGTCACATTCACTATTATTTCATAGTAAATTTTAACAATTCCTAGTGACAGTTGACATTCCTTAGTAATAATAGCATTTATATACTTTAAATGGTTTTATTTAAAACTTTCACTGATTAAATAAGTGTAAACTAACTAGTAATTGTAAGCAATCACTGCACTTTCTACTTTCACTGTAACATATACGGTGACTGGTAAGTGGCCGTATTTCTTTCAGGAGGTGATGGCCAAACACATTTGCAACAAATTTAATCATTACATGCATTACCCCAATCCTCATTGAATTTTGGAAATAATTGATGTCGCAAAACAACTGAATTGAATTGTTTTGAAACAGATGTGACTTTTACCTTGCGTAATTTTTTTTCTATACACGCAATATACATAATTTTTGTTACATAACAGGTACTATTATTTAAACTGATAAGGTGAATCGAAATATTAGAAAAAAGCTTTAAATGTTCTAAAAAATTGCAAAAGAGGGATAGCAGAGAGTGAAATTTAAAAAAACTTAAATCCTGGAATATATCAAAAACGATGAGGATTTGGATGATTCATGTAATGGTTAATTTTGTTAAAAATGAGCTTGTCTATCACCTCCTGAAGGAAATACGGCCACTTACCAGTCACCCTGTATACAGAGGGGTGCACAAAAATGGCCAACGTAGTTTCGTTATTTCTTATCCGATTCTAATAAATGATATGTCAAATTAAATGGTTTAAAGAATGCTACTATCTGAAATAATTTTATTTTTTAAAACATCAGAGAAGGAAAAGGTAACTTTTCTTTTTCAAATGACAACATATTTTTTTCGATTGAAAAAAATTATTAACAAAAATAATCTAAACCAATTATACCAATAATTTTTTCAAATTAATTTTTTTAATTTTTTTTAATTTTTTTAATTTTTTTTTCTTATTAATTTTTTGAATTATGAAATTAAATTTGTCCACTCTATTTTTCTCTGAAAAGAAACACTTTTAATTTGAAACATTTTTCATACCATCATATTTTCATCCTTCATGTTGGGCCAGATCAGATTGGGTCAAGTTAGGTTAGGTTAGGTTCGGTGTAGATCTTTAAAAAACAACGGTTTTCCAAGCTTATTTTCAAATTCTTTTAGCCAAAATGGAACCATCGGTAACTCATAGTGATAATCTTTACTAACCTTTACAAATTTGTAAAAAAACTGATAAAATGAAAAATTTATAACATTTTTGAAAAATTATGCGTCATTCCTAACTAGCAATGCTCACAGCTCATCACTCTTTACTCGCCAAGATGATCCCTACTCACTGCTCGTTAAACTGACCAGACCATAACGAGTCACCGACCTTTTGTTTTCTAGTTGATTTAGTTCTTGATAAAAAATCGAGGAGCGTTGAGTGATGAGTGATGAGTGAAGAGTACGCTGCTTGAACAAGAACTCTCTTATTTATATCAAAGTGTTTATTTCATCATTTAATCAGTGAGGATCTTCTTAATGAGTAACCAGTGATGACCGTCAGCACTGTTAATTTGGTATGGCCATTGTGTAATAAATTAATTTAAAAAAATCAGTATTTCTTTGTAATTTTTTACCATTGATTCCTGGTAATATACAAAGTGTTTTTATGCATGCGACCCCGAGTTTGGCAATTGATTTTAAGATCAATTTTTATTTAAAAAGTAAGATTACATATATTTGCCAAAATATTGCAATTTCAACATACAAGGTGTATTGAAATATTCTTATTTATTTCAATTTCTTAACATAAAATCAAATTTTGAATGAAGCTTACTTTTGGCAGCTGATAATTCAAAACTAATTTCAAAGTGAAGATCTTTCTCTCTTAATTTTTATACTGTCCTTTATAAATTCAAAAGTTTACTTCCATGCACATTCCTAAAACTTTTTGCTCGCTTAAATTTTGTAATTGTTTAAAAACACACCAAGAACCTGACGCATAATGAAATAAATAGATTTGTTCTTTAAAATAAAATTGAATAATTTTTTTCAGTTTTTTAAAGCCAAATTATTGTGTAATAAAAAATTGTAAAAATAGTAACAAAATACTTCACCCTGTATTTTTGGAAAATTTGGAGAAAAACTGTATCTATTCTTAATTTTAATCTTGAAATGGGTCAAGAAATCAATTCAACAAGTTAGGAAACTACTCCGTACACAAAAATACAAAATTTTGTAAAATAAAAAAGGACTAATTAACCACTTTATAATTAAATGCTGAAAAGCTAAAATATTTTTAAAAATTGTTGATATTTATGAACATTTTGAAAAAAAAATCTATAAAATAAACGCTATTAATATTACAGAAAAATCAGATTAAGGATTTAAAATAAACTCTACGTTTTCAGCAAACCGGTTTTGGAAACTGTATATTTCCTTCTTCAGAGCTTATATTAATTGTAGAACCGTTAGTCAAAAACTTATATGGTAATGATTTCTCGCATTTCGACTAAAAAATGCCTTTTGTTATATCGCTAACGTTTCGTTTAGTCAAAAACATTAGAAATATCAAAAACTTTGTGTACATCACAAAAATTTGGTGTTAATAATTGAGGTTAAAAAAACGGCAACCATAACTGAGATAAGCTCCGAAGAAGAATTCCGAAACCAGTCAGCAGCGTTTGTTTATTTTTTCTATTACTTGAGGAGGTTTCGAATTACTAAATAATTATAACAATGCATTTATTTAATTTTTTACAATGCTCTTAAGATATGGTTGTAATTTGCAACAAAAATTTTGGTATACTTTTTGGACCAGTAAAAAAAATAAAATAAATAGGCGAACATTATAAAAGGGCTCTTGCAGAACCCATATTTTATGATTGTTTAACTATCCAGTTACTTCATAAGATATATAAATTTACAAAGTAAGATTCAGTACTTACTGTGTAAACTTAGTGTAACGTAAGTTTAATAGAAAGTCATTAAATGTTTAATTATAAATTAAGGAGATTATAAAATATGGCAGTCGTAAAATTATCCCTTTTCTGATAGTAAAGTCGCCCTGCGTAAAACATTCAACCCTTGTAATCTAAGTTGTAACTTAAATTTGGGTAATATTTCGCTACATCAACGATTCGAAAAGCTTATTACTTTATGGATAACTCAAAAATGTATTTACTAAAATTATTTTTGTGATTTCAGATGTTTTTGTGCGTGCCAATCAACTGCCCAAAAGAAATTTTCGACTTGATGTGTGAATGTTGGCAAAGAAATGAATCGGATAGGCCTACATTTCGTGAAATTCACCTGTTTTTGCAACGTAAAAATCTGGGGTATACACCTGATCTGCACTGACGCATAATTTTAAGAGACATTGATGACAATAATATTAGAAATACGTGATAAAATTGCACATAATTATAGAAATATACGGTGTTAAGATTTTTTATTACGACGAATAGATTATAATTAAATAATTAAAAGCATCAAGTTTTTTATTTGTATAGATTAAGCTTAAGGCTTAGATTATATTATAACTATAAATTTAACTCCTCCAGATATGGCTTGAATTATTTGCTTTTCTATAGAAGTTTCTGCTCCAGTGCCTTTTGAGGTTTTAAAATTGCTGAAATTATAAAGACGTTAACTAGACCGCTTATTCGTATTATTTATTAAAACAATAGTTATCTTCCATAATTTTATTTACATTTACTCTAATTTCATGTTTTAAACGAGTACAAAGTTACCTAAAATATAATCCCTAAATAATTTATTTGCACTGTTGAAACTGCTTAACAAATGTAAATATTCCTTAATTTTTTATGTATAAATGTAAAAGTAAAATAAATTCTTGTAGTTATAGATTTTTAAGAAAATTTTGCGATGACTGATAAATGCAAAATGTTATTTAAAGGATGATGCCATATCAGAATTTACTTCTAAATTTGTAAATAGTTATAAAAAACTATGCATGTTACTACTTTTTTTTGTAAATTATTTATTATAAAATCTGGTAAATTGGACCAAAATAAAGATTCTTGTTTATTAAGTTTCATTGGTTGATTGTTTTCTTTAGGTGAGCAATAAATTTGGTAAATTGATAAACAATCTTTTGATGGGTGTTCACATCAGTGGCTCTTATCGCAATGATGGATTCTGGCGGCATATTTGGCCCCAACGATATGCCGGGGAGGAAATTAAAGATTTCGCGATAAGTTCGGCATCGTCTTGAAACTCGTATCATTACATGTTTTAAGATTAATATTTACTACTTTTTCTTTTTGCCCTCGCTATTTCTTAGAGATATCTTTTCAGCGTAATGGTCACTATAAAATAACCTATTCTTTGTGTGTATATTGAACAAATGTATACAGCGAAGCTTCACCAGAAACTTCCTTAGGATCAAGGTAAGTAAAAAACGACCGCATTTACTCTTACAAAGAGATTTTCGCTTTCAGGACTTTATCAAAGAAAAATGCTACCAAAACCATGATATTTCTATCGTACCTATAAAATTAGAGATCTTATTAAATGTTTCTTTCAACATGCATGTCTTAAAAAATTTAATGTATAAAATAAATAAATTTAAACTATAACATTATACATACAACCCTTATACTAAAGTATACATGAAAGCTATTTTCTTAACATTCGGGTGCGGATGTATAAAATTAATAATTAGTACAACCTTGGTTGTACCTTTAATAATTTTCCAAATAATTAGGTATGTTTAACTAAAAGTAAGGTCGATTTTTAAAAAATATATATATCATCCATATAATCTAAATAAATAAAATTTTAAACTCAATTTTCTTAAAAAATGTAGAATAATTTCTAAACAAAATTATAATTTCTTTCAACAATTTAACTACGTTTCCAGGTAAAATTATGTATAAAGAAAAACAACTGCTTTTACGAATTTTTTTCGCGTGTTTTTTTCATTTTATTTCATTAAGCTTCCTCATTTTTTTACATTTAAAATTTCAGAAAGGCTTTATGCATCCATTAAGTTATTTTAAACGATAAATTTCAGTTGTACAATTTTGTTAAATATTAAAATGTAATTTAGTTATAAGAAATCATAAAAAATATTTAAAAAATGACAAATCCATAAAGATAATAATTACTCAAAAATATGGCATAGTAGTTTTAAGGGTACATTTAGCCTGCAGCCTCGATGTTCGCTCCATGCACACCGCCAAAGATGCTCGCTGCTCGGCTGTTACACAAGCCTCTAATAATTTGAATTGGTGCATTCATACTGCAGCTCGGCTCCTCGCGCTTTAATCTGCGCCACATCGATCATCGCCAAACGCCTTCAATGTAGCGCTGTTGTTGGTCCCTTCTTTGTATCATACTGTACTGTACAGTTTTATTCGAGAAGCAAACATTCTATGGAATATTGCAGCTGCAGTATAAATGTACATGGCGAGGAATGTTCCATAAAAAGAGTGAAGGTCCAAGTTTATATTTTAACCCGACCTAGGCAGTTTATGATAATGTATTCGTTACCAATTGGACTGGCATATGCACGTGTCGTAGTCGTTAGCTGCATTCTTAACAATCACAACACGTGAATAATCACTGCATGTGCATAAAATCGTTTTATCAAAGCAGTTTTGTTATGATTTCGTGACGACCAGAAAACTCGTTATTGGAACAAAGCTATGTCATCAATATTTACGGACGTCATTTCGCAATCGTGAAGTTCGTCACCGCACCATCGACTTACAGCCTAGCAAATTCAGCAACCATCAGCATCAATGAAGAGTTCAAATTTAAGTAGTTGTATACATACTAGTATATTAGTAAGCATTTTGTATATAAGTCATCCTATTTAAAAGGTGTAATAAAATTAGTATTAACCAATATTTCATACAAATACCACCTACAATCACCTACGGTTCTATCTCAACAAACCAACAAGAAATCACAAAGTTGTACATAGTCTTTCGAACCTTTATCCCAATCTTAAAACCTAGCAATGTTTAGTTCATTGGTACGATAATAACCCTTTTGGTTTATTACTGTTTGTGTTGCCTTTCCAGGTGACTCCAAAATGTTTAAAACAAGAAATGGAAAATACGTACCAGCCTGTCATCAAGCAAAATGATCTCGGGCAGAAATTCTTGAAGATGTATAACCATATGAAAAAAGACATCGCAATCAGAAAAAACATATAGTTACATTAACATTCGGCAAAATACTCCGAAATCAATATTAGAAGAAACTTAAACTAATCATGTCTAAATAGAAAAAGTCGAAATAATGCCAGAACATAACTACAACGAAAGGTTTTGCCCATATCTATAATGATATCCGACAAGATCCCCATAGATCCCGTTCCTGGAAAAAAAATTATTCAAAGATCTTAAAAATGGGTTTTTCACGAATATAAAACTTGTAATCTTCATAATATGCACATTATTCGTCAGATTCATAATCGTCTAATATTCACGATAACGGGTTCATTTTTTTAACCAAATTTCAAAAACCCCGTCTGGAATTAAAGGGGAATGTTTGATTTATAATCCTATCGGAATGGATTTTTCTAAGCTGTGGGAAAGTCATTAAAAGGTATTTCAAAGCTTTTTTTGGCACCACCGCCTTGCCCTTGATGTCAAGCACCATGGGTTCTAGTCTCCTTCTTCCGGAAAAGGCTAGCACTTCCGTTCATCCGCGTACTCATGAATAGTTGCTCCTTCTGACATTTTAAGTCTGAGAACCCCGTCATACATGACGTTCCAAAGTGTCGGGCTGAGTATAGACACCCCATCCATGTTTTCGGCTATTATTTTTCTCTTGCTTAGGTAGCTTTCCAATATTCTACGAAGGAATGGAGCCACTCCTCTATCTCTCAGTTCCTTAGCAATTTTTTTCGGAACGAAGGAAGCCCTGTAATGTTTTAACATTGGAACATTAAAGGGTTATAACAATCCAGGATTATTATGATAACATATCAGACTACACGATGGAACTCACGAATGTTTAGAAGCCATCTTTTATTTTAACATTGACAAGATGATCTGGGGATCAATTACAGGAAAAAATCATCAAAAGAAATTGGGATGCTGAAACCAATAACTTATACACGAACAATCTTTGAAGAACCCCAATGAAATTCGAAACAGGGAAGAATTATTGGAGTTTCTAAGAAATAGATTTCAAATCTTTATGCCAGTTTTCCTCGAAATGAACAAAGTGAAAACAAAATAGAAAATCTTGTGGAAAGAATTAAAACTGGGATTTTTTACCAACTTTTTGAAGACTTGTATTTTTAGAAACCGTTTTTGCTTTATTTTTGGTGTCCCGTGCATACGGTAACATCGAAATGACTCTAAACTCAATCTTCTTTATGGAATGTTCGTTACATATTTTTAAACTTTTTTGCCTGATGATGAATTAAGTCTAAATTCGAAAGTTTGCTAATTTATAAAAAACGTTATTTGTATAAAGATATACCTTTATTTATTTATAATAAATTTATTAAAACAAATAACTATATCATGGATTATTCAATAATTGAATTTTTTATGGAAATTCGCCAAAAATTGAAAGAAAATTAAAGAGCATAATATATCAGTTCCAGTACGAGAAAGTACAATAAAATAGAGTAGGCAAAATGGTTTGTGTGCAACTTAAGAATAAATTCAGAAATCTCTTTTTTGGGCCACAGATCATAATACATACCAACCACAAATAAGATTGAGTTTTTGGATTAGTTTAAAATCTGTTTTAATTTTCCCAGTTTTTAGATTTAGACAGAATACAAACTCGACTAGTCCTTTTAGTGGAAAACCGACATCTGAAGCCATGTCTGAAACAAAAAAAAAACACCAACTTCAAACCAACTTCAACAAACTAAAACCGATTGTACCCGATTTTTGACGAAAATGTACGAATATGACAGTAGACTCAACGAACAGAAAAATTACTTATTACAGCCTGTCAGGTGTCTCAGAAGGCTGTAGTTTAATGACGTTTGAAGAAAAAAATCATGTTTACTGTTGACATAATCTGCAACATTATCAAATATATTCCAAGCATTGTATGAATTTAAAAATTTAGTCTGAGATATTTAAATATATTATAGCTGTGTTTGAATTTAAAAATAAAAATATTCAATTATTATATTTTGCTTGATGTGAGATAGAAATTCCATGTTATTAAATTTGATTTAATTTTAATAAAAAGTATGATGATCCAAAATTCCAGTAGGAAAAATCCCAAGGTCAGTGAATCTCTAAGCTAAACAGGAGAGGATTTGATGGCCTCCACGTTTACCTCATTTTTTCCGGTTATTTTTCTATAAGAGTATTATAATGAAAAATTTAAAAATTATCTTTTGACGTGCTTGAATAACAAAACCGCTTGCACAATAATCAATTAAATAGCGTAAAATTTACCTTACGTAAAATTTGATATGCAAACAAACTATTATATACAAACTAATAAATGACCAAAACATTAAACGTGTTGCAATAAAATTTTCTCTATTTTAGTATTTTAATAGAATAAAATTGGTAATAAAAAGTTTTATTATCCTCAATAACTTTTATAACAAGTTCATACTGATAAAATTTTAAAACAAAAATTAATATCAATTAAAAACTTAACAGATATTTCAAAACCTCCACTGAAAAACCTGTTTCAATTTTAATTTTCTGATGATGTTTTCTAAATGAATACAAAAATTATTAGTTGGGTTGACTTGTACGTGGAATTGAAAACGTCTATGGTTTAGTAAAATATATAAGTCCCGTGGGGCGTAGTTTAAGCCAGACACTGCATGCATTTCATCCCCAAATGATTTAAAACATACGCACTCGCTTCATGTGCACTCTTGATTTATAGCTAACAAACTACAAGTGACTAAATTATTAACTCCACTAAATAATTGATTTAAACAGTTGCAAAATTAATTGTTGGTGCTAATTCAAACAATAAATATTGTTTATATAAAAGTTGTTCAAACAAACGTGGACTACAATAATTACAAATAACAAATATTCATCAACGATATTGGAAATTTCATATTTACCTACTTTTTGTAAAAAATATTTATTCTTACAAAATAGGACACATATGTAATGGATTTTAATCATCGATAACAGAACATTAAAGTTTTCTACGTGAATTTTATTACTTGCATTTAAAAACTGTAATAACTTTAGTACTAATTGATTTTGGATATGAATTAATTATAGCAAGTGTCGTCCTTAATGATAAGCACTTATTATATTATGATAATAATCATACAATGCAGTGTTACAATTCAAAATAATCCAATAAAATACCATTTGAAATGTTTCTTTTACTGAACAGTTCGTAATAATTCGTGGAGAAAATTAATGATAGACTATTTTTTGAAATATGCTCAATTTTTATTTTAAGTCAAAAAATTAAACTAGATCCAAATTTATCTATTGATACTTCAGTTTTCAGTCAAAAAAGAATCATTTTGTTATCATTTTTAGTTTTTGAGTACTGGCCAAAAATGTATTAAATCTCACTTTCGAGCCAAATTTAGTCCCAAAATTTTTGCATTTTCGTAAAAAAAAATTGAGTCTTGGAAAACTATACATGGTACAAAAAAGGTTAATGACTCAAAATTTAGGGGATGACTTGTATTTCACGATCGATTTAATAAAATATTTGAAATTCTTCAAATAAACTCTCTAGGGCCGGATTTGTGAATAAATTAAAAATAACCCTAAAATTAAACAAAAAATCTTTATGATTGCGTACTTAAACATTAATTTGTTTACTTTAGGTCTCGATTTGTTTAGAATGAATATTTGCAATATTCTTATGGATTTATTTACTTAGCTTCTAATTAATTATCTAAAGTAATACATAAAACCACGATTTATAATTTATGTAAATATGTAGATTTGCATTGGGAAAAAATTATAAAATGCTCTTAAAAATAGATTGTGTGCTTGGCATGCTTAAATGCAAGTCATCCATACCTTCCAAATTCGATGAAAGCGCAAAAGCATTAAAAGCCCTTTTTTATTTCCTTTCTTTTTCATATTTGCTTTGGATCGTGACCAGAATGCCTGACGGTTGAATGTGAAAAGGAACTTTTTCGCCCATTGGCCATTTATACGATCCATTTGGTCTTTCGCTCATGTATACATGTTTAAAAATTGATTTACCGTTAAAATAACGAATAACAAATCCTCCCCAGAAAAATTTATTTCAAAAATTAATTTCAGGAATGTTTTCAGGCATTTTCAATTAACTTACTTATGTAGATACAGAAATAAAAAAATTGAGTTATCCGCATGATTTACAAAGATCAAAGAAAAAATTGTAACCGCCTTCTTCAATAACAGTTAAGTTTTTTGAAAATATCTTATCATAATATTAAATTAAATTCCAAATTGACTATTCTATACAATAGTACACATTGAATCCAAAATTTTTTAATAAAATCAATATTACAAAAACCAACGTAGTCCGGTCAATTTACACATGCAAGGGTGCACAAATTAGCGTAGAGCTAAAATATGGTATGAATGTTCGGAACACCATTATAAATGAATACTAAAAAGTCCTCATCGATACCGTACCTGGAGAAAAATTGTATTCAACGTCTTAAAAATGGTTTTTTTCGCGTTTTTTCAGCAAAAAGGTAAGTTTTATGATAAAATTAGGCTAGACAAATATTATAGATCATATAATTATCTATAAAAAATGACTTAATACTTTTCCTCCTAAGAGCCATATGATAAAACTTACCGTTTTGCTAAAAAACGCGATAAACCCATTTTTCAGATCATTGTCCTTGATTAAAATTTTTTCCAGGTACGGGATCGATGGGGACTTTTCAGCATTCATTTCATTTAAAACTGCTTTATAGTATCTTATTTTTCTTTATACTTCATTCATTTTTATTTTATGTTTGTCGTTAACGACCAACAAATATATTTTCTACAAATTTGTTAAAACTCGCTATTCTAAGATTCAATGTTAGAAGTTATACAAGTAGCCAATTAGCTTCAATAAACAATTTTGTACAAAGTTTTCACTGATAAAATTTAGTACTTTCTTATAAAAAATATCAGAATGGTGCAAATCCTCCAATAATATTAAAGTAGGAATGTATTACAGTAATTTTGTTATATGTATTATTATATTAAATAACCTAATTAGAATTATAATATTATCATTCATTAGAATAATAAAGCACTTAAACTGAACGTAAGCCAGAAAATGAATCAACAATATAAGAAACACAAGAATATATGTATGTATATTTAGATAAATAAGAATTTCACTAATTAAAACCAACTGCATAAATATGTGCTTATATAAATAAAGTGCTCGTACAGAAAATCTTTAAAGCATATAGTTTGTAATTAAATTTTTAATTAAGTAGAATTTTAAAAACTAAAGCAAAGTTTTTTAAATAGGATATAGAGTTCCCTAGAGAAACAGGAGTTCATATTATATTTTACAAACTACATGCTCTTAATATTTCCTTTAATTTACCCAGGTAAATATTGCTTAAAATTATGTGAAAAATAGTTAAATAATAATGGAAGATAAAACATATTTTTATAAGTTTATGTAGTGAAAATGATAGAAAGTTATCTTTCGTGGTAAACTGTAGGCTTGTGATCGATATGGTCTTGTGTCTGGATTCAAGCAAATAGCTTCAGGCCTCGCGCCATCCATTTATTCCTAATATTTTTGTTGCGGAAATTGGATGATTCTGATTTCCATATACCTAAGCTGGATCAATGGAACGACCAAAATAACACGAGAATACTCGTCTGTTAGTACTTAGCCTTGTGGCTCTAATCCACCGACTTTAATTATTTTTCTCCCGGATATCGAAGGGAAAAATCGCATTTTGGAAATGATTTCAAACACCAAGGAAATTGATTTGTCTCCAAAGTTCGTGGATGGGCTAACAAAAACGAAAACGAAGTATTTTAAATAAGTTCATATAAAATTTTAAATAATCCCTCGAACTTTAGATCATTCATTAAATAGTATGATAGGGTAAGTAATACCTCGTTGGAAATATTTTTTCAGCTCGAGTAATATGCAAAAAACAAAAGTTAAATCTATCTATTTGTTTTAAAGATATTCAAAATTTAATATCTATAGCCAGATTATTTTTCATTTAACAAAACAGATCTTAGCAAATCAGTTTGAAGGAAAGTAGTACAAGCTGCGATGACATTGGATCTAGTATAATAAAACTATTCAAGGTCATACATATAATTCGTTACGTCACTGATGGAAGGACGAGATTGTTGCCACGTGTAGACCGAAGGCCACCATAAAAAGAATGATCCCTCAAATCCAGTTTTCTGGAATCAAGGAACTTCATAAAAATTCGAAATTTACCTGAAACATCATAAATTTTTGTTTAAGAAAAGCCATCCGGTTTTATTCGATATATACTAATGGAATACAATAAATTTTGCGAAATACTACTTGGGTCAAGCACGCACCCAGCCTAAGCACCAAGTAACTGCATTATCAATCCATACAAGAACACAAATATAGGTCTGCGACTTCGTTTATGCTCCTTCGAACAATAGAGTTAAAATAAAATTTCAGAAACGCAACGAACTAGCTTAGATATGAGACTATCGTAAACCATCCAGCTACTCGCCAATATCAAAAAAATCTGGAAATCACGGAAAAATGAAGAAAACTTAAACTCCAAGAAGAAACCCTTCAAAACTTCTAGGATAATCATCAAAATATGGAAATAGACCATGAATAGATCAAACACTGTTATAATGAAGAGCTTAAATTGGCATATGGAATATATGGAAAATATGGAATATATGGATTATATGGATTATATGGAAAATATGGAATATATGGATTATATGGATTATATGGATTATATGGATTATATGGATTATATGGAAAATATGGAATATGGGATTACGAAATGTACTTTTTCTCAGTATATTTTAGAACCTGGAAATGGAATGATTAAAGAAGATTTGGAAACCAAATCATCAACCCTGAAAACATCATAAGCCAGACAAACATCTTCTAAAGTTCTGATAAACTCTGCTAGAGATCCTAGTTCCGTTGTGTTAATCTTACATTTTAAATATTCCCCCCAAAGAAAATTCTCAAAACGAGTAAAATCGGAAGATAGGGACGGCCATTCTAAAGAACCTTTACCTAAACCGGATGTATAAGATTGGGAGTGGCTCCCTCTTGTTGGAAAGTCAGATTTATGGTCTTCTAAAGTTTTGAAATACATCAAAGGGGCATAATTCAGTAATTCTTTTTTGTAACTCTGCTAAATATCCTGGTATTGTTGTGCAAATCTTACTTTTTAAATGTCCCTAAAGAAAATACTCAAGATTAGTAAGATTTGAAGTTCGGGTCGGTCAATCTAAAGGACCAATGAAACATCGAGTCTAAGAATTCCCAAATTGAATATCTATGATTGGAGATGGTTCCGTTTTGTTGGAAAGTCAGATTTGTGGTCTTCTAAAGTTTTGAAATACATCAAAGGGTCATAATTCAGTAATTCGGCATAAAACGACGTTTACCTGTATTAAAATATGTAACCATCAAATTGTAGATGTCTTAAGGGGAATTAGGATAAATAAATAATAATTTTAATGGTATAATATTTTAGTCCAAAAACATTGTCTGATACATCAATTTGTATAAAATAAAAGAAATTTGCAAATTGCGTGTCTGCTTAAGAAAGATAAGCAATTTCGCCATTAGAGTAACAAAATAAACGACAAGCACACTCAATAAAGGATGCATAATTTAGTCGACATAATTTACCCGAATATCAAGTTCCATATTATTTTTCCATTATGTGCTTATTTATCGAGTGCAAAGATGTGGGGGGAGGGAAATGAATCTGCAGTCAGATCACGCTCTACCAGCTAATGCTGGCACCAACCCTTGGATAAGATAACTATTCCAATATATTATCACCAAGTCGCATTGTGTTTGTATAATAATCCGTGCAAAACGTGTCTCTGTCAGAACACAATTTATATCAATACCAAATAATATTAAAATACGGCAATAAATTTATAATGTGAAAATTTATTTTTAAGGCTAATGCGACTTTAATAGATTTTTTTTATTGAATAAAATTGATATAATTTAGAATCTTCAAAACTTTATCATTAAAATTAATATCTTACAAGGCTAGCTTCTTTCATAAATTCTTTCATTGTGTGTCTAATACAGGAAATATTTTATTTTGTGCGAAAGTATCTGCAAAAGAATTCCTGGTTTTAGGGGGTGGCTGTAACTCTTTAATTGCCGCCTGGAGAGGAAATAAATCAATTACGTGCAAGGACTGATAACCCAATTACGGAAATGGTAGTTTCTCGAGGGCAGTGCGGGCTAAATGTTGTGGCCAGTCCGCCAGACAAATGTACAAAATCAGTTAGCGCCACCCTTTCCCTAACTGCTTTTTTCACAAAAGGCGCCACCAGAATATCATTACTGAAATTTAGAACTAATCCAAAAGCCTCTAATCCAATCTGATTGCAACCTAATTCAATTGATTAGTATGTTCTTTGATTAAAAATTATTTTTTAACCACGAACTTCTCCAAAAAAACGAATAACTTAATCCTTACAGATCAATTTTGACAAGTCTTTTTTTAATTAAAAATTCCGCTATCATATTCCTTTATTACATTAGAAACGGATAGTAGGCCATGGTATAACAGTGTATTTCTAGTGGCTTTTCAAGCTAAATGATTTCCATCTTTCGACCAAATTCGGAACTAATGGGATGACGTCAGAAGTAGGTTAGTGGCCATATAATTTTCAGTTGCCATCGCTTTGCACTGTCTTACTATTGACCTCATTTAGAGATTTAATTTGAATCGTTAGTACCAGAAATTCCTTATAGTAAGCTGAAATCTTGAACAACATAATTGACATTCTTGAATATTCTAAAGAAAAAATTGGATTACTTACTTAATTTCTAAATATTTATAAGGCGCTCATTTCAATTTAAGTAGATAATCAATTTGTGTGGTAAAATTAGCCACGCGATTTAAAGGGGGTGAGCCATAACCGCAACAAGAAAGCCGTGTTGTTACGGTCTGCACATCCGTCTTCATTACTAGCCTCATTTACCCCAAAATAATAACAACCTACACAAAGCGGCTTAATATTTAACCTGTCGTCCACTAACATCGTGTGGTAAAATTTAGCCATCATAAAGCTCAAGAAGTTTACTTCTCACAAACTTTAATTTAGTATCCATTATACCGCATTAGGGTTAACTAAAGGTTACGAGTTCAGATAACTTCTAAATTTTCTAAAACGAATATTTTATTTCAAAATTAAAATTTATAACTTTGCTTTATTTTCTTTTTAATTCTAAATTATTCACGGTTTTAGTCTGGATAATTAAATTTTCTTCCACTGTCTTTTTAGAAAATAAAAGCCTTCTGTCTCGAAAATATCAATTTCCTTAAGATTAATTTTTGTAAGTTAATCTGAATAATTATATACCGGCTACATTACATTATTTATTTAGTACCTTAAATTTCCATCAATATGGCCTTTTTATCTAGTGAATTATGGTCGATACTAAATTTCATAGATATGCCTATTTTCTGGACATAATCAATTGATTGACATAGATACTCGACCAATATTACCTTTTTTTACTACAAGAACGTTTTACCGAAACTAATTTTTTTATCTTCAGCTAGGTTTCATCGTATAATCTTTTCATCGGCAATAGTACATCATCGATATGACCATTAGATAGACAGTCTGTCTGTAAATTAGTATTCAAGAGAAACATCACCAGAAAGCTCAATTAACTCGATAATTACCAGGAAAGAGGCCTTTTAGGAAGTTCAAAAACGAGTTGGAAAAAGCGGAGAAAAAATGAAGGACGAACTAGACATTGACAGAATAGACCCAGATATTCTGAAACAGGTAATCAATCTTAACTTTGCAAAGACTAAAGAATCTGATAACTATGGAAGTAATAAATATATTTAAAAAATATGAAAAAAAACTCAAAAATTTTCCTAATCTACAAAAAGTATATTCCATGACTTTCAGACTAATCTGTCTTTTAGACATCCTTGGAAATTTACTTAAATAATAGTGTAAAAATTATCAAATAAATAATTGTCAAAAGTTTAAAAAAAGTCTAGATCGTTTTATGGAAGAAAAGTCAACTATACAAGAAACCATGAGAGTTAATATCGCCAAACACCAAAAGCCTCAAAACTCTAGAATATAACTGTGTATCCAAATAACGGTAGACCAGCAAAATCTGTGGAAGGTCGTAGTGGGAGAAATAATCAGGAAGATACTCAGGATAGATATCTCATAAGATGATGCAACTTTACAATTTTTAGTTATTACTCTATTTTTAATAAGTATCGAATGTATTTCTGGAAAATTTTCTCCCAGGAGGCTTAAAATAATTCCATTTTTATAAAAATGTTTTCAATTTTTATAAAAAAAAAGCTGGTGAAACTTCAAAAGAAGGAAAAGTCATTGAAAAGTTATTTTCTACCTTAATCCCCCACTTCCCCCTAAAATAAGTAACTTGCAACCGATATGATAAACCGACACCCCTAAAAATTTTTTTGAATCTAAAACTGAAAGTTCTGTGGTTCGAACTTTCTTAAGTTCAAACTCGACGAAGTTCGATCTCAGTAAAGTTCGAGCTTGGTGAAGTTCGAACCTAATAAAGTTCGAATTCGATGTAATTTGAACCCAATAAAGTTCGAGCTCGAAGTTATAATTTTCTCATCGAACTTTGGAATGAAAAGATCTTATTTACAAATACTTCGTAAAAGTCGTACTGCACTAGTTCTGAGCTCAAGTTGCCCACCTCGATCCCTTGGTATTCGTTTTTTGATGTCAAATTTCTTATCATTTATGAAAACTGATTTTGTTTCAAGACTCCAGTCGTATCTTAAATAATAATGCATTTTTAGCTATATTAGTGAGTTTTAAATTTTTCTGTAGCACCGTAACACTTCAAAAATTGACAGAACTTTTCTTCAACAAGGATATTTCATCTACAAAGGTTATTCATCCATATTACCTTTTCTTCGATCTTACATTTTTTGAGAATAGCCCTTGACCGACTTTAACTTCTAATCGATATAGAGCTTCATCAAAAATATGACTGCATATGACAATTTCATCGACAAACCTTTTCTTCAACAAGGATGTTTCATCTACAAAACTTCTTCATCGATAATAATTTTTTATCGATCTCACATTTTTTTTAAGAATACCGTCTCATCGACTTCAACTTCCAATCGATACAGAGCTTCATCAAAAATACCACTGCATATGACAATTTCATTGACAAACCTTTTCTTTAACAAGGACGTTTCATCTACACAACTTCTTCATCGATATTACATTTTTTTTTCGATCTCACATTATTTTAAGAATACCGTCTCATCGACTTCAACTTCCAATCGATACAGAGCTTCATCAAAAATACCACTGCATATGACAATTTCATTGACATACCTTTTCTTCAACAAGGACGTTTCATCTACACAACTTCTTCATCGATATTACATTTTTTTTTCGATCTCACATTATTTTGAGAATACCGCCTCATCGACTTCAACTTCCAATCGATATAGAGCTTCACAAAAAATTCCACTGCATATGAAAATTTCATTGACATTACCTTTTCTTCGACCTCACTATTACATGGACATTAATATGTTTTAGCAATACTAGATTTTCTTCTGTAATAGCCCATAATGAAACTACAAATTGAATAGTCTTTTAATTTTATAATAAAATAAAAAATATAATCATATCTTTTTATTTTTCTTAAAAACAAAACGAAAACTAACAAGGAAACTCGGAAAATCCCACGCTGGCACCAACCGACGTAATTGTGACTCGGCGTATAGCGAACCGGCGCAAAACGACGTTTACCTGTACTTAGTAATTAATTGTGGACGACAATAGATTATTGATTCAATATTTTTTGCAGATATCAAGTAACACCTCTAGTATGTATCCTATACAGTTCTAATATTCATCATTAATCAATGATTTAAATATTACATATATTCTACTTTGTATTTTAGTGAAGTTAGTTACTTTAGGTGTATATTAATTTTGTCCTAATATCCATGGCTATGTACTGTTCTTGTCATATTGACAGTAGTGGTTTCTGAATATCCAACATGATTAACCACAAGAGCTGTTCTTCATGCCAATGCCCTTTCTATAAACCAATCTAAAATTAATTTATATATAAATCTTGATTTATGTAAGACGAAACTTGCATTTAAAACTTATCATAACAGGTGAAGCAGTATTTAAATTTGGCTCATAAATTACAAAATATTTCGCGGCAAACTCTTCAGCTGCAGTTAACTTTGGAATACATTATATATTAATTTATCAAGCTTCCATTAAATCACGTTATTTATTCCTTTTTGTGTTTTGGCCCACGAAAATAAATTGCAAACGCAAATGTGGATGCATTAATTAGTAATTTATTTGAAAAAGTCATCATAACGATTTAAATGTGAGATGAAAGTAAATTTTGCAGATGCGCTTGTTTGAGGGCAAACTTGCGTTAAATTGAATATTCTTTTGGAATTGTTTGTTTTAATTGTAGGGATATTTTCTCGTTTATACTAGTTAATGAGAAAATATATTAAGAGCCACTGAAGACAAATAATGTAATTGGCCTTGCTGACAGATTGCATTGTTTTGGGGTGAATTATGATGTAAATTATAAAACCCTGCAGGGTCACGCTCTAAAGAAAACTTTAATCAAGGCTTTTAATAGAATAGAAGATCTTATCACATATTCTTAAGAACAACAGCCTTTTATTGTCTAAACAATCATTGCGTAATTAAGTATTTTTATTATTTGACTCTCCATAATTAATTTTCATAACAAAAATTTTAAAAATATAATTAAAGTTTACCAAATGGGGTTGCTTTTAAAAAATTTTATGATAAAATTCAATAAAGGCACACAATAAAAAGTTTGCAAACGAGTATATGGTGTGCATGTATTATCAACTGTGCTGGTTGCATTCTTAAGATACGTTCACATATTGACTGAAATTTTTCAGGTAACGTCCACGTATTTTTATTCGGATGCCAAACGTTGAGAAAATTGTTTTTCACGAACTTCTAGTCCAGAACAACACCATTTATCACTTGCAAGTTTTCATTGAAATATCGTATATTGGATTCAATAGAAGATGTTAAATATTTAGTATTAAAGCGGAATATAAAAAATAAATTATTTAAATTTCTGATAGTGGAAATTGGAACTGTTAAAACATGATAGAACAACTCGAGTGTAACGATGATGCATTTTTAAAGCGGTACATTGTGCAATTCTCTGGTTCATGTAGGGAAACCAATCAATAAGCATATAAGAGCTAAACACAGATATTATGCAAATGTTATGTTCGATTTATGCAATGCGATATAAACATGCGACCAGTGCGCTAGAGAATTGAATTTAATTTACAATAAAATTATTGCGGAATAGCAGTGAAGTAACAATACTAATTCGGAAAATACATTTTCCTAATTCTGTTTACCACATTAATTTGGTTAGAGGGCATTAGCACATTGCAAGTGCTATTTCAAATCGTCTCAACTAAATGCAAACGAATTTACTTAAAATAATATTATTTACGTTGGTATTTTTAATAATTGATATGTTTGTGTTTTCCTTGAGGTATATAAAGGAGTCTCCTGATTTCAGGAAGATGAAATTTTCCTTTTATTCGGTGACTTTAATAATATATACCGGACATATCTACGATATGGTTTTCAATTTCAGGTGTAGGGTTTCAGCGGAGCTGTGCTACCCCTTAATGGCAACATTCAATTCAATATCTTGTTGGGGTAACATCAGGCACTATTTTATTCGCTACATCATCATATATGTTACTATAAGCGCCCACCTAGGTAGGTCACACTCTGAACAAGCATAAAAATAACCTATATTTTTACGACTTCCAATTTAACTTTATAAACATTCAAATATCATTCTTTAGATAAAGAAAACCCCAGGTGCGAATGTTATTATTATCCTTGTAATTGCTAAAAGTTACTCATTGTTTTTATTTGAAACTTTCTTCAGCTCAAAGCTAAAACAGAAGGGAAATTAAAAATGGACTTCAATTGTGAACGAAATGACAAAGAATAGCTCCTTTATTGGCTTTTCTTTCCACTTTTACAAAAGAAAGATGATAGCTTTTATATAGTTTTAATGCAATAGTTATTTATTTATACATTTATTTAAAAGCTTTATCATGTATTTCACTAAAAATTATTATAAATGCTTCTTATAATATTAAGTTTTGTATTAGAAATAACAATTTTGACGTCACCAATTACATTAAGAATTGATGAATGAACGAAAAATTTAAAACGAAAGCTTTTTTAAACAGAATCCTAACGTCAAAATTTATACTATTGGTAGAGCTAAGATTAAATCGGCTTAGTGAGGAAAAAACCAAGAGAACAGAAGAGAAACTATATCTCCATCTCATAAATAGGAGAAGTAAACCTAGAATAGTACAGGAATTCATTTTCAAGAGGAGCATAACCAGGAAGCACAATAAACTTGATAACTTCCAGGAAAGAAGCCATTTTCAAAACGAGGTAGAAAAGGTAGAGAGATAATAAATTGACGAAATACACCCGGAAATCCTAAAATGGATAATCAATCGTAACATTGCTAAGGCACTAAATAATAACTGTGAGAATAAGTATATCACAAAATATGAAAAACTGTCCTAATGTACAAAGAAGAAATTCAAAAAAGGATACTCGACGGCCTACAGACCAATCTGGCTTTTGGACAGCTTTGGAAAACTGATTAAGTAGATAGGCCAGAATCTTACAAAGGTGATTTTGTAAAGGAAAACTACACTATTCAAGCAACCATTAGAGTTAATTTTGCTAAAGGTAAACACCAAAAACAAAAATCTTGAAAATTCAGAAAATAACTGTGTATCCTAGTAATGGTAGATGAGAATCCATAGAAGGTCATAATGGGAAAAAATCATAAGCTGAGACTACTTTCCAATTTATTGTTTTTTTTTAATTTTCTTTTGTATTTCATTAGTGCTTCGTTAGTGCTTGTTAGTGCATCAAAATAACTATTTTTGAAAAAATAATAAACAGGTATAGGTCTTTTACTTTTTCCAATCCAGCGACATTTTTTTTATTTATCATATTTTTCAGATATGCTTTTGAAATGTTTTAGACCTTCAGGCATCAAAAACTCACTACACATATTTTTAGGAAATTAAAAAATTACAGATCTCTTACTTTTTTCGACACAGCGCCAATTTTTTCATTTATGAATTGGATGCGCATAGAGTTAGACCTATTAGTCAGTTATTTGTCATCCGATTTTAATTAACTAAAAAAACCTTGATTAATAAACTAATAAGCACTAACAAAGCTGTAATACAATTCAAACTATGCACAATACAAGATTAAGAGTAAGAAATATTTTTGTTCTACCTCAGCACAGAACACAAATGTTTCATAATAACCTAAGTTATTAAACTATTTAATTTATTACCTGAAAATTCAAAATCTGTAAATGGTACTCACAGTGACGTACCTATATATTACTTTGTAATCGAAAAAGAAGGAGTAAAGGTTATTATTATTAAAAAAAAATGTCGCTTGGTTGAAAAAATAAAAGATCTGTAACTTTCCTATTATTTCAAAAATATAATGTTTTTTGATGAACGATGTACTAAAAAGAAAATTTGAAAAAAATATATGTATAAAAAATTGCCATTTGGTCGAAAAAATTGTAATATTGGTAACTTTCTTATTTTTTAAAATATTTTGTTTTTCTGATGCACCAACAAGCACCAAATTCAAAAGAAAATTTAAAAAAATATATAAACAAACAATAATTGTCGCTTGATCGAAAATATTTACTATTTTCGACCTTTTACAGGTCAGTACCTTTCTTATTTTTTCAAATATATGGTGTTTTTCTGATACACTAACAAGCACTAACAAAACACTTACGAATTCAGAGAAAAATTTGAAAAAAAATTGTCCCTGGGTCGAAAGAAGTAAAAATTCTGAAACTTTTATATTGTTTTCATAAATGGTATGATTTTTTGATGCAGTAACAAGCAGTACGAAGAAAATTTCAAAAAAAAAATAATAAATAAAAAAACTGTCGCTAGGTCGAAATAAGTAAATGAAACTTTCTTATTTTTACAAAAATAGTAGGTTTTTTAATGCACTAATGAAATACAAAAGAAAATTTATAAAAATGTGGTAAATAAAAAATAAACATTTACTCACTTAAAACTTAGCCGCTAATTTTACTAATTGTTGCACTAAAGAGCACTAACGATGCACTAACGAACGTTAGTGCTTCAAGTCTGACGCTAACTTCACGCACCTCCCCGTTATTAGTAAGTATCGGATGAATTTCTTGTAAATTTTCTTCCAAGAAGATCAATATCGATTTTGACAATGGATATATTCAAAACCCTAGTAGGATCCTGAAAAAGAATCTATCTTTAGTTGTCTGATTGAATCCTAGATTTATTGGGCACCAGAACACTAAAATCATTTCGGAAAAAGCTGTTTTTTTAACTTTGGAAAACTGTAGCTTCTCCTGGTTTTAAATCGAAGATACCAAATCAGGAACTTTCTGAGATCCTTATTAATAAGATCCAGAAGTTTTGATCTTCTTCAAAAATCAATTTTTTTAACAGAAAAATGATCTGAAGTCTTTGGTCATTCAGAAAATAATAAATTTTGGGGGAATCAATTAGTCGATTAAGATAGTTGATACCTTGACATTTGAAGGTTTCTATAATCTATGGAATCTTTTGGAAAATACACTCTACAGAGCCAAATTTATACTCAAATTTTTTTTAGAAAAAAGTAATACTTTTAATACTTCTATTTAGAATACTTATCGAAGTTCGAAATTTTGAATGAAATACTTGACCTTTGTACAGTACTATCTGTAATATTCTTCGTCGTTTTCTGGTGGTTGATTTTTGATTTATATATTATTGATCATTATTTTTACTACACACGACGCTTGGTCTCACCAAACAATATGAGGGTTAGTATAATTATTATAGAATAAATTTTGCCCCACCTTTGATAAATTTATGGTTAATATACTAAATTTTCAAAACTTTGAATTTTTTTTCGAGGAAACTGCTTAACCTATTTTCATCAAACGCAACTCAAAATACTTTTAAATGTTCTGAACCTCTATTTTTCATAAAAATGTTTATACTTTATGCATGAAAATACAGAAAGAATAAAGAGATAAAATCGAATTTTCCAATTTTCAACATTTTAGTTTAAACGCGCACTTACAGTGTATTTTTTATATGCAGACTTTACATCCTATCCAAAAAGAAGTACCGGAATGGGGTAACTAAACTTTAATTAAAATTTTAATTTTGAAAGTAATAACACCATTATTTCTCAATTTGTACGTTTATTTAATTACTTCTCTACCAAGAAACTAAAGCTAAACTGATCGAAATTAATATTAATTGATATCGTAGAATAGCTTGATATTTCAGAGGAATAATTAGAATTTTAAGCTTTTTCTTCAACTTTCAGTAAAATCCAAACTAAGCGTACTCTTACACTTACAGCAGCTACTCCATATTGCGCAACACGGCGAACCGAACGTTGTGCACTAAGCTCGCGTGTTTCCGTCGCACGTAGCGAGCACCCCACCCCTTTTCCCACTGCGTTCCACTATACATATATTTGTGTAGGTATGACATCAACACATGTTTGTACAATTTTGTACCAACAATTTTTGTCATATCAAGATTTGCCAGAGTAGAGGAAACTTAAATTTTTTAAAAATATTATATTTAATATATAAAATTGATGCAAATGTTACAAATTTAATAATATGTTTTTAAAATTAAATCTATAGAATATTTCAGTAGCTTTGTGTTATTTGGAAATTGCGGTTGCTTTGGATAATTTACAAATTCCATCTTATAACTGGGTTGTAATAAGCTTGGGAATTTGTACCTTTGAAATAACAATCAAAATGGACTTAATTTAGTTAGAATCTAATACCTATACGTTCTGCAACTTGGATACTCAGCATATTTATAAATGAGTTCACCGCATTGAATTTTGATGTAAAATTAGTATAAAATAAATAAAATAGTTTTTAATATTTAATAATAAAAAACGTAAATATATTCATAATTTATAAAATTCTTAATGAGCTTCTTTTTAAATTTTTTATTAACCCCATTAGCCCCATCATTAATTATAACTCTTGATAGACATTTAAAAAATAAAACTTAAATACTTAATTTCTTTTTGTGTTTATAAATTCAGGAATAAAACAGAATTTATAAACATAAAGATAACCTTTATTTTTATTATTAATTTACTGAAACAAACGAACCTCGTCAGTTGTGCGTAATACATCCCCCTTTTCCATAATAAACTTAATTTAAACGGTGGACAATAAAATTTAACTATCTTTTTTAAAATATCACATTTAGTACGAATAAAAGAGAAGGCAGACGACCAGACATGTAAGGTCGTCCAAATGACATTTTCCACGCTAATCAGTGGTCTGTTAATACCGACGTGGCTATAAAAACGCCCATCCTAAACCTATATATAAAAGTAACCTAAAAATATTTGTGTTTGGCCTCAACTTTCTATAATGTATTATTTTATAAATAATTTAATATTATACCTAATAAAATTATTAGATCTGTATGAATATAAAAGCGGGTAAAGTTTTATTGCCTTTATTTAAATCCCCTACTTAAAATTTTATATTTTTCACGTTTGTCCATAACGGAAAAAGTTAGATCACATTTGAAACTTTTAAGTAGATTTTATTTATGATATAAATATTAAAGTAAGAAGCTGATTCGAAAAAGAAATGCATGAATTTAATAATAAAAAACTTTTTAACAAGTCATATTAAAGAATTTAAAAAGGTAAATAATTTAACAGTAAAAAAAATCAAAAAGTAAGATTTTTTTATAATTGCGCCCAATTACATCCGTGTTATAAAAGAATTTAGATGTATACAGGCGCGCCCTAGTAAATTTATTATTTAATATTTGATTAAACCTCTAGATTGAAACTAAATGGATGCATCTCATCCAAAATTTACCTTAATCGCCTTCCGGCAAGTCTGCATGAAAAATTTATTGATAATTAACCGCCTAATTGTTTAATTATTGATTTTGTCATTAGATTTCTTGTATTCTTTTACACCATTTCTACATGTTTTATAAAATTAGTTTATTTAGATTATAATTTATAAAATCCAATTTCTTTATATAAAAAAAACATTAAAAAACTTAAACAATGATCCTTTTTTTAGGTTGCGTGTTCATAAATCCATGAGATAAATTTATAATAAAAATTACAATTTAATTAATGTTATATTTCTAAAAAGCATTGTGTTTCTATTGCAGACATAAATTAAAAAAGGGAATTATTTTCAAATTACTGTAATCAATCCTTGAAACACATTTAAAGAAACGTAACTGAGTTATTCTGCTATGCAGACCTATACATGATGCAAATTTATTAAATTAAAGGCTCCCTCAAAATGAGTTCTTAGGCTTTAATTTATATAAATGAAATTAAAATGTCAAATAAAAGTACAGTACTTTATTATGTTGAGGTTCTATTTGTTTTACTAAAAAAATTAATGGCAAAACCTTTTTATGAAGTATGTATATTAATTTTCACCGTTTTTACAAACAACGCAAAAATATTAATTTTATAAATTTGAAATTGAAATAAATTACTTGTACTCACTTATTGATTGCACTATTGGTATAATAAAAATATCTCGTCTTTTAAGTTAAATGTGTTTTTTAATTTTACATTTAATTAAATATATAACCAACTTTTAGGTTTATGTATACAAGAATCTCACACTATATTATTACAGGAATAGTTTAAATATTTTATTTTGACAGGATGTTGGTTATAAGCGGGTAATTAGTGGTTTTGCTTCTAGGTTGTTAAAGCCTTTCCCTTAGATATTTGAGAGGAAGAAGGAAATCATGGTCTTTGTCCTGGTAAAAATAGTTTTATTTAGATATTGGCCTCTGTCGATATAAAAGCAGTATTTTTTAATAGTTAGGCTTTAAATTTTATTATTATTTTTCATCGAGAAACGTTGCAAGAAAATTCGTTGCGACTAAAACTAATCATTGGAAAATTCAAATCTTCCTTGCAAACTTGGGTTCCATAAAAACGTATTCAAATTTTGAGCAAAGAAAGAAGTGCACACAAATGTAACAGTGCTCATGAAAAAAACCGCACAATGAAAGAGAGTATACAGGGTGGATAAAAAGTTCGGCGAAGCCTATTTATTTTTTTTTTGAGAAAGATTAGGAATATTACCATGACTTTCAAAAACTACTTGAAGGTACCGGCGATAAGTTAGCAATAATACTTCCAACAATAAAAAGTAATTATCTAAAAGAGGTTTTTTTAAATAACTTTATTTCTATTTAAACTAGAACAAAACAAAGTACATCATTTGAAAGCTACATTAAAGAGGGTCGTTCAAGTAGAATTGACTTTGCCTATTCGTTCAGATTTATCTGTCAATCAGGGTAAAAACAAAAGTCCAAAAATTCAATGATTAAATCGAAACGAACAATCAAAACTACCAAGGTTACTTTAATCCACTAGAAACATGCTTTCTTCTGAGTGTTCAAATTTTTTTTATGGGATAATTGCATCAGAAGATATAATTGATTACAAATATTCGAAATTTCTGGAAATTCGCAGCGTGGAGTGACATATACACATGTTTTCGGAATTAAATTATCTATCTTTCTGTGAAAATAACTATTTTATGGAATGTGTGCAGAAAAATCTATTCGCGTTTAAACATAACGTTTTAAGGAGTTTTTTGCGTTTTTTTTTTATAAAAACAAAATGAAAAACCAAAAACACCTACACCACGTTAATCCACAAGAAACGTGCTTTCCTCTGAATGCTCAAACTTTTTTATGGGATAATATGGCGCGCCGTTGGCACATTTAATCCATGTATACGGATATCTAAAAGTTATCTAAAATTGGTCACAAGATGCACTTGGTCGCTAAAATAAACTTCATCCTATAAAATGTCTCCAAAATTACAGGAAATTGCCTAACTTTTTATTGTAGTATGCGGTCCTTTGGTACAAATAAATGCCGAGGTCTTTTTAATTCTTCCTCAAATTGAAAGTATCTCTAAAATTATTCTCAAAGTATTAACATCCGTCGAAATGAAATTATAACTGTAGGTACATTTTTATTTTAAAATCAAAGTCATCGGAAATATTTCTTAAATCAAAGAGTCTCCAAAATAAACTTAAAATTATCGATGAGAGCAAAAATAAAGCAACGCCAAAAATCAATTTCTAAACCAAGGAAAAATATTACTAAACGTCGTTCTACGCTGGGGTTCCGGTTTGAGAGACACCGGCGTAAAAAAATCAGCCTAAAATGAATACACATTTTTCGCGTTTTTTTCGCCCAATGTTTGGGTTCTGAATCAATATTGTCGCTCATAATGAAACAACAAATTGAATATTCTTTTAATTTTATAGTAAAATAAAAAATATAATCATAGATTTTTATTTTTCTTAAAAACAAAACAAAAACTAAATCGGAAACTAGGAAAATCCCACGTCGGCACCAACCGTCGTAATTGTGAATCGGCGTAAATCGAACCTTCTTTTTTATTTTTTTTTTAAGAAAGTTGCTTTTTGAGGGCTCCAAAAAGAGAGGGAATACTGGGCGCAGATCTATTAGACCGAATATAAACCCATCCCTGTTCTGCCAGAAACAAATCCGAGTTTATTAATCCAAGGGGAACTTCAAAAAATTGGAGTCTATCTCTTCTCTCACATCTATCTTTATCATATATAAACATTATATCGGTTATTTTTTTTATGAAAATATAAAAACGTATACGTGGATTAAATTTAGAAGCCCGGAATTAGAAAAACTGGTTTTAAATAAAAAGAAGTAATTTCCTGTCATGGTTTATTTTTATAATGCTTTGTATTATGAAAAATATTATCTTTTTAAAAATCCCGAGTGATTATCATGCAACTCACGGGGTGATACTTTATTATTTTATATTCCTCACTTAGTTTCTACGGGTTATGTTTAAGCTTGTTCGTATTTCGCATCTCTACGTTAAAAAATAATTAATTTTGATGTTTAATGTTTACGCGAACTGTGCTTTGTTTTTAAATAATATGAGTTTAGTCCAATTTTATTGGGTAAGCTTGTAGTAGTAATGTTGTGAAAAACAAATTTAATTAAAATTTTCCATTTTTCAATAACGTTGATCGAAAAACAAAAGCACTGATAAAAATACTATTTTTTAGTTAACAAGTTTACACAAGGCCATACTGTGTTGTAGTTAGGTAGTGATCACAATAAAAATTACCGTTAGGCCGCAGGATTGTACGGCTAGCGTATCCAATTACCGGTGGGGTATTGTTTAATGTGTGATTGGATCTATTGGGAGTCCGCTCTTTCGCTAATTGGAAAGGAGCAGATAATAGCTATGTCTGCGGTGCATCCACCTGATATCCTATACCTCAATCCAACTTATGTAAATCGAATTGTTTTTTCACACAGTTGGACTAATTAGCAATCTATGCAGCTGTATAAAGATTTCCAACGAAATTCCTGCAAAGCTTGAAAGGCATTTAATTAATTAATTGAACACTTCCATTTTAACATGACTATTTGCATTGATAAATTAAGAGCTTGCAGACAAAACATAAAGAAATCGTTACAGCCACTTACTAATTATATAATTTATTTATAGTAAATACATGCTAATTACAAAAGCAGAATTACGTTTGTAAGCTCGGAAAAAATATAAAAGCAACCGTAGGCTCTTTATACTTAAATATTTTTCAGGTGTACATAATAAATGCGCTTATAAATTAAACCGGTGTAAGTTTTAAATATGTATGTTCCAGGATTAAGGCTTCGTAATGACATAATCCTTCCCGGTAAGCCTTCTAATTCCGATGAATTAAAGCCGATGAAGACGTGGCATAAAACATACCCGGATCTTCTCCGGAACGGTCTGGATTAGCTTCCGACTTTAGGCTATAGGAAAATCCTCGCCACGCTGACAAATTTATTAAAAAAAGTCTATGGAAAGAAATATTTCATCATTAATATTAGCCATATTAACCATTAAATAAAATAGTTTATTAGTTTAATAAATGCATATGTAAATTGTCTTATTAACATTTGTAAATTAATATAAATTTCGCTATGATATTAAATTAAAATTAATTGTATATTATTCGTGTTTAATTAGCAACTAATTAATTAAATGATTTATACTACTTTATATTTATTTCAATATTGTATAGTAAATTCATAGAATTTAAATTTATAGCTTTAATTACATATCGAATTAAAACGAAATTCATTTGATATAAAAGAAGTTATTTTCAATTAGTATTAACTTATAATTTTAGTGATGTGGCGTATGTTTACAGGGTTATTAAAGTTTATGAACTCGTGAATATTTTACAAGAGCGAAATGCAGGTATATTGTGCTAACACAAACATAAACAAAGGCGATAATCGTACATTACGCGTGTCTCCTGCATGCATTTGCTGACATTAATATGCTTTGCTGACGGCTCTTCTGCTATACTTTTAGGACTCGCAAATTTCACTACCAATCGCATAACTTTAACGCTTAATATTGGAAACATATAATCATATATCAACTAATATTCGAGTTCCAAACTCTAAACTCTACACTCTTATTAATATCATGATAAAGTAGATTTTGCTTGCGTCATCGCCGAAGTCAACTAAAACTGCCAAAGCATAAATTATAAGCGATTTTAAATTAGGAATATAATAGAGAACTCTATTGCATGACATTATTTGTTAAAAATATCCTTTTTAACATGAAACAACTTCTTCATACATTTTCCACATTACCCTGATTTTAGTATTCATTAATTCATTTTGTATCACATTCATGAAATTTTCAATGTTCTTATCGGTCTTCAAAAAGAAGCCTACGTGAAAAAAGGGGGTTGTATATGACCGTTTCCTCATTGAATTAGGTTCGTTCCGAAAACGAATTTTGGTACCGTCACAATACCATAACAGAACTGCGTGAATCAGCTTTATACGCATGCGCCTACTTCGTACCGACCAAAGACTATCATAGAAGGCCGCCTCGTTGGAACACGATTACGTACGGTTTGACGGTTAACTATTAACTTCATTATCTAACACAATTCCAATCCCAGCAAACACTGTACCTATCTGAAACGTTTCAATTTTGTTTCATTTGGGTTTGCAACAAATGTTTCATATATGTTTCTATTGTGTTACCAAGAAACGATCTAGCATATTTGTGTTTCAAGGAAACAGTTGGCAAGAAATGTTTCTGCTATGTTTCTGTTATGTTTCGAAGATACTCATTTGGGTTTTACGCAAATGTTTCTTCGATGCTACCAATCTATGTATTACTTACGTAGCTTTTCTGTAAAGATCGATGCGCATGGGCAATATAACAAAAATATCAAACCGCCATTTTGTCTCTGGGCTTGGCATCAGTTGCCGTTCAACGCCGTTTTTTCTTGATGCTTGATGTGAGCTTTAATTCCACTCCCATAAATATGAAAGTGTTTTATAATTTTTAGTGTTTAATATTAATAAAGTTATTTTTTAGTTATATGTCATTATAAATATATACACCCATCTAAAAACGGTGAAACATTCCAAGAGAAAAAATTATTTTCAATTTCGAAGACAACAAAGAACATGTAGGCTTTGGTATTGCTGGTTTACCTTTTATCTATGCTTTTATTCATTAGGTGTTATATTTGTAGAATTAAAGAGAACCCGATGTTCCCTAATAAAGGGTTAATATGGTAACAGAAAACTGGAGAGGACAATTATTTTACAAACCATAAACCAGAAAAGGAAATTTACCCGACCATAAAAAATTAATTTAGTAATGGCTCTATAATAGACTGGTTTATGACGACAAGAAATTTTTGTTTTTTATGTAATTTGTAAATCTGATCTACCAGAAACGGTTGTGTTAGGTATGCAACAAAACATGTGCATCTTCTGTGTTTCTGACATGTAACGTTTGCATGTGCTGTACAAGAAGAGCGACATTTGCACGTTTCTGAAAGGTATCGTCAATGTTTCTGAAAACGTTTCCTGAAACGTTTCACAACATGTGGAAACGTTTATGTAACAGCAACGTAAAATTGTCTGCTAGGATGATATTCTCCATAAGAGGCTTTTCTAAAATAACTTGTTTTTATATAAACTAGAACAAAACAAAGTAAACCTTTTGAAACTGCATTCAAGAGGATCGCCTGGATAAAATTGACTTTACTTGTTCGTTCCGATTTACCTGTAATCAGGTAAATAAAGCTCTATCCAAAAATTCAATAAAAATAAAAATTAATTCACAATAAAGTTTGGCCACTCAAAAAAATACCTTTCTCATGTATATTAAGGTGGCATACCTAGTTTTGCTTTATATTTTCGATTTAACCAATAAAAAGTAAAAAAAATTACTTATTATGGATTTTCCGTTAAAAAGTTATGTTCAAACGCGAATATATTTTTCCGCACACGTTGCATAAACAAGTTATTTCCACAGAAAGATAATTTTTCTTTTTGAGGCCCCCAAAAAGCCAAATTGCAACTTTTTATAAATAATAAAATTAAAAATAATTATATCCCGCAATTTTTGCCCCGAAGTGCTAAATCCGCCCCTGGGCAGAATTTTTAAATATGTTTTAATATACTGCAAAATTAATTTTAGCGCAGTTATTTTTTTAAAGTTTTTAAATATCGCTTTAAAGCTTCAACAAGTAAAATAGTGCAATTTATAGAAAATCTCATTTCTTTTAGGTCTGCCTTGGATTTTTTCAACAAACTCGGGTTAGTTTTTTGCAGAATTTTCTATTTTTTTCAAATCGACCTTAAAATTAATTTTAGCTCGCTTATTTATTATTTTATAATTTTTTAAAAATCACTTTTAACTTCAAAATATAAAATGGATATTTACAAAATCTCAGTTTTTTTAATGTTTCCATTGGAATTTTTCACAAACTTGGATTTATTTTTTGTAAAACTCTCTAATTTATTTAAATCCATCACTAATTTATTTCTAGCTCACTTCGTTATTTTTTAAAAATTTTTAAATATCACTTTACAGCATCAAAATGTAAGAATGTAAGATTTACAAAATCTTAAAGTTTTTAGTGTTCTTTATGGAATTTTTCAACAACAGGGGGTTAGTTTTATGCATTATTCTCTAATTCATTCAAATCGACCATAAAATTAATCCTAGCTTGCATATTTACTTTTTTATAAAATTTTAAAAATCGTTTTACAGCTTCAACAAGTAAAATAGTGCAATTTTCACAAAATCTCATTTTTTTTTATTTTCCCCTTGAAATTTTTCAACAACCACGAGTTTATTTTTTGCATAATTCTCTGGTTTATTTAAATCAAACAAAAACATATTTATAGCTCACTTGGTTATTTTTTTATAAATTTTTAAAAGACATTTCACAGCTTCAACAAGTAAAATAGTGCAATTTTTAGAAAATCTCATTTCTTTAAGGTCTGCCTTGGATTTTTTCAACAAACTCGGGTTAGTTTTTTGCAAAATTTTCTAATTTTTTCAAATCGACTTTAAAATAATTTTAGCTCGCTTATTTATTTTTTTATAATTTTTTAAAAATCACTTTTAACTTCAAAATATAAAATGGAGCAATATTTACAAAATCCCAGTTTTTTTAATGTTTTCATTGGAATTTTTCACAAACTTGGATTTATTTTTTGCAAAACTCTCTAATTTATTTAAATCCAACACTAATTTATTTCTAACTCACTTCGTTATTTTTTAAAAAAATTTTAAACATCACTTTACAGCATCAAAATGTAAGATAGTGAAATTTTTACAAAATCTTAAAGTTTTTAGTGTTCTTTATGGAATTTTTCAACAACAGGAGGTCAGTTTTATGCATTATTCTCTAATTCATTCAAATCGACCATAAAATTAATTCTAGCTTGCATATTTACTTTTTTATAAAATTTTAAAAATCGTTTTACAACTTCAACAAGTAAAATAGTGCAATTTTCACAAAATCTCATTTTTTCTTATTTTCCCCTTGAAATTTTTCAACAACCTCGAATTTATTTTTTGCAGAATTCTCTGGTTTACTTAAATCAAACAAAAAGATATTTATAGCTCACTTGGTTATTTTTTTATAAATTTTTAAAAAACATTTCACAACTTCAACAAGTAAAATAGTGCAATTTTTAGAAAATCTAATTTCCTTAAGGTCTGCCTTGGATTTTTTCAACAAACTGGGGTTAGTTTTTTGCAGAATTTTCTATTATTTTCAAATCGACCTTAAAATTAAGTTTAGCTCGCTTATTTATTTTTTTATAATTTTTTAAAAATCACTTTTAACTTCAAAATATAAAATGGAGCAATATTTACAAAATCCTAGTTTTTTAATGTTTCCATTGGAATTTTTCACAAACTTGGATTTATTTTTTGCAGAATTCTCTAATTTATTTAAATCCATCACTAATTTATTTCTAACTCACTTCGTTATTTTTTAAAAATTTTTAAATATCACTTTACAGCATAAAAATGTAAGATAGTGAAATTTTTACAAAATCTTTAGTGTTCTTTATAGATATTTTCAACAAACGGGGGTCAGTTTTATGCATTATTCTCAAATTCATTCAAATCGACCATAAAATTAATTCTAGCTTGCATATTTACTTTTTTATAAAATTTTAAAAATCATTTTACAGCTTCAACAACTAAAATAGTGCAATTTTTATAAAATTTCAATTTTTTTAAGGTTCTTCGCCGTATTTTTCAACAAACTCGGGTTTATTTATTGTAGGATTTCCTAATATTTATTTAAATCGCCCACAAAATTAATTCTAGCTATTTTAGTTATTACTTTTTATAATTTTTATAATTTTTCACAAATCATTTTACAACATGTAAAATATTGCAATTTTTATAAAATCTCAGTTTTTTTATTGTTTCCTTTGTAATTTTTCAGCAAACTCAGATTAATTTTTTGCAGAATTTTCTGATTTATTCAAATCAACTGTAAAATGAATTCTAACTCAGGTGGTTATCTTTTTTTATAAAGTTTAAGGTCATTGGCAATATTTCCAGATAGTGCGTCACTAAGAATCCTATAGAATTTGTATTTCTTGGTGGAATAAAATAGAGGTCGTTTAATTTTTGTTTGTATAAATTAAAATAATAATAATTAAAGAAAAACTATACCTACTAATTGTAGTTTCAAAAACCCTCAGTATCTACTCCCCTGTTAGTCACGTACGCGTGACCTGTCATATTTTAGTATCCTAATAAGGAAAAATAGAGATAACATTGGCTGGCGGCAGTTACCCCAAGAATTCATTATTTTAAATATAGTTTAATCCTTTTAAATAAATAATATTATCCTATAAAAAGTTTATATCAATTTAATGTAGTACGCAATATTTTTATCTAAATTTAGTAGTAGTCAAACAAATATTCGTCTTCGGTGGTGATAAAAAAGTTTAGTGCTCAATAAATGGATATAAATACTCCCCAGTTATGTGCCTAGATGTTTCACACGCGGAGAACCATGCATGCATCCAACCCCTCCTTGTACCGTACACGCAACCAGGAGTCGCTGAAAATGAAATGTCCGCTCTCTGGATGTTTTATGTTGTGTATTGGGGAGAAAAAATTCGTCAACCAACGATATCACGCATTCACGCACTACATACATACACGCAAATGTACTTATTTTCGAAAAAACACGGACAAAGAATAAAAGTCGAGCGCTAAGTAAAGGATAATGCATTTCATGCCCAACAGAGCCGAGTTCAACCCTCTTTATATCATTATGAAGAAAAAAATGAAAGCAAAATTGATTAATTAGATATTTTTTATATATTTTTTGGTGTTAAAATAAAAGTACTTTAACCTTCAGGTTTTTCCATCCAAATTTTCTCAACGTTAAGTATTTTTCAAGGAAAACATTTGTTACGTTTTATAATTGACTATTATAGTGACATCTCATTTCCTTAGGGAAGATTTTAAAAGTTAAACTTGCTCAATCGAGCATTTACTCGTTGCTTTCATTTCATACTTGTTTATTTACAGCATGCTTTCTAAACACGAGTGTAGAGTTTCAGATTTTAATTATTTTGAGGATAGAATTGACACTAATTAACAATTTTAATAAAGGAATTTTCCAGTGTCTACACAATTTTCGAAATGATATCCGTATTTATTTAAATGGCAGCAAGAATAGAATCGGATGTGTCGATCTCAACTTTGGTCTGAAATTATACCGCCATAAATCACCCTTCTCAAGTTAATCTTTTACTTTTATCTTTTACCTTCCCCTAATGGGGTAGTCCTGATTTTTTTATGTTTTATAAGGTGGAGGACTAATGACAAATCCAAGATTTCTACCTAAGCCAAGTGCCGAAAGTACCTGATATTTCCAAAAATAATCGAAATTTTCGGATTTCGTCCATATGTAGACTCCAAAATTTTTTATTGATGTTGAGTCAACTGTTATAAATAAATGGATAAATAAATATATTCGGTCGTAAGTCATTGGCCAAGAACCATTTTAAGTTTTTTGGACCCTTATCCTCATATTTGGAGATAAAATATCCTATATTAGGAAGATCAGCATGTTTTTGTCGATCAAGTCATCTAATTTAACTAAATTTTGGTAGAGAAGAGTACGATTGCTCGGTAGTAGAGTAAAGGCACGTCCACATCAGGGCCCGCACGCAAACGAGGCAAGGCGAGGCAATGCTTTCTCTCCTATGTGTTTGGTGCAACGCAGAAATAGAAGAAAAAGCATTGCCTCGGCTTGCCGCGTTCACGTATGTGCTCTAATGTGGACGCGCCATTACTTTACCACTTTCCTTCTACCACTACAGTCCAATCAATTTAGACATGCAAGGGTGCACAAATTAGCTAAAAATTGGTATGAATGTTCGGAACACCATTATAAATGAATGCTGAAAAGTCCCTATTGATCCCGTACCTGGAAAAAAAATTATTTAAGGTCAAAGGTCATAAAAATGGGTTTTTCGCGTTTTTCAGCAAAACGGTAAGTTTTATCATAAAATTAGATCTAACAAATATTGTAGATCATATAATTATCTATAAAAAATGTTTTAAAACTTGTTTTCTTAAGAGCCACCGTTTCTGAGATATAACGAATATAAAAGTTGTAATCTTCATAATATGCACAATATTTGTCAGATTCATAATCGTCTGATATTCACGATAACGGGTACATTTTTTAACCAAATTTCAAAAGCCTGGTTTTGAATTAAAGGGGGGCGTTTGTTTTATAATCCTATCGGAACGAATTTTTTTAACCTACGGGAAAGCTTTCAAAAGCGCTCCTGAAAAAGTCAATTTTTTCGCGATTTTTTTCGAGCGTCCTCCGGCGGACTTTGAAAAATTGTAGCTCCGCCGGGTTAGGAATCAAAACGACCAAATCAGGCTCCCTTTTTTCCCACATCCTCATTTACTTTATCCAAAATTTCCGACTCTCATAGGTTAATCCTGTGGCGAGGACGAATTTTTCTTTGAAAACGTCAAAATGTTGCGTTTTTTTGCCAAAAAAACAAAAAAGTTAATATTGCTTTGCTTTTGACTGTAGCCGGAGTGAAAAAATCGTGAGTAACAAAGAGCAAACAGATTTACTTACCCATAGCGGAGCACTTTTTCGAAATTTTTGTTTGTATCTCATATTCTGACGTTTGAAAATCGGGGTACAATTTTGGACATTTTTTAACGAAATTTCAAAAATCGTACCTACAAAACCACTGGACCGATTTTAACGAGACTCGGCTTATATTATGGCTAAAAGTACCGTTAATACCCAGAAAAATAATCTGTAAGGGATCGATGCGTACTTTTCAGAATTTATTTATAATGGTGTTCCGAACATTCATACCAATTTTTAGCTCTACTGTAATTTTTTGCACCTTTACTACTAATTTTAGGGCTAAACTGATTCTTGAGAAAGGTAAAGGTTGAAATAAATTATTATTAATTTATAACATTGTGAAGAAATTTCATAGTTTTAGCATTTGCAAAAGTAAATTAATGGACGATAATAAATACTTTGTAACTAAAATAAATTTTATAAATGTGTATAAAAGAAATATATGATGCGATTAGAATTTAAAAGGAATCATATAAAGTAATGTTAGTTAATGAACTTGATTATGAATACAATAGTGTACTTTTGATAAGCTAATGTAGGTTTGTGAGCAAATGAAATAAAGTTCATCATAAATTGTAAAAATCTTGATAAAATGCAGAATTGTGCATTGTAAAAAACATATTTTATAATGTGAAAAATATTGTTTTGTGTAATTATTTTATTTTTGAATAGCATGCAAGCTTAAATCATAACAAAGTATTGATTGTTGGTAATTCTAGACGCCTAGTAAACTATGGGCATTTGGAATAATAAAGTCGGCAGTTAAAACGAACATGAATATAAATGAATTATTAATTTAGAAATTTATTATCGCCTAATATAATTTATTTGCAATTTATTCAGGTGATCCCAGCACTCGCACCTAAGGTATTATTTATTTTGTGAAGGTGCTTTAGTAACTGATGGGATTTTAGGGGGAAAGGTGCAGGAATTTCGCCGCAACGAAATGTCGGGATGATGGGTTCGAAATGAGTGTTGGACGCACACTCCATGATCTTGAAGGCAGTTTATCTTCAGACGGACCGACCGCGAATAATGGCACCTTGGGGTCCTAACAGAATGCCATTACTTCATTTTCTACCGAAATAACATTCACTTTTCTCAAACATAAATTACCTTCAAATATTTTCTTTGTACAAAAAAATTACTCCGACTTTTTATATCACGAGATTTTATGTAATCTAGGTACTTATTTTCTACAAATCTGAGAAGTTAATTTAAACTCTATTTTATACAAGTATAAAAGTGCTTGAAGAGCGCAATGTATAAAAACATTTATCAAAGTATTTTGTAGTCTACCGTGAACAAGAATAGTATTTATGTAACAACATGTAACATGTGCAATTTATTTTAGACGATACAGTGCAATAACTCTAGCAGTAATTTCTTTATTTTATTTCTAAATTTAAAATAAGATTTCCAAAAGCTTATGTATTATTTTATCAATAAATTTTTGATTTACTCTACAAACACATCTCGTTTATACATATACGTATAATAATAATAAGCTACACCAAATTTTATAGTACTATTTAATCCTACAGTAACTTACTTTTGTCTTTCCAATTCTATCAGTGAGAAAAAACTCACTTTTTAACCTTCTATAAATCTCTACTTCTACCTTAAATTCTACTTCCATTAAATTGACATTGATGTAATCATTCTACATTGTGTTCAAAAGGTGCCAGGAAGTAACATTACTATAAAATGAAAAAGTTATCGACAGAATAATATACACTATTTCTTTTTACTTCTGTTGAAAAATTCAGATTTTTTCATTTTTCTTTCTAAAATAATATTTTGTTTTATTAGGAGTAAAAATTAGACATTTTATTTACATACAACACACAATACAATCTTAGTGTATATTGGGTTGTCTAAAATTCATTTCTACTCCGCTTGTTTATTCCTTGTCAGTGCAAAGTAGAAAATTCTACTCCTAGGTAGTACAAAGTGACCATAGAATCAACGAACATAAAAAGTGACATTTTAAAGCCTGTCATACGTCACAGAAGACTGTACTTTAATGACCATTTCGAAATATGTACAATTTCGAAACTACTCAGTTTGGATGTTAAGACTTTCATTGGAACCTATTAAAAAATATAACCTTGGAAATAATGGATATTATAAAAAAACTAAACTGTTTCACCAGTTTCAAGATTTAATTCAATAAGAATAATGATAGAAATTTCAACGATGATAAAACTAAATATTCATGAATTTGATGCCACAATCGTTTATTTAACCCTCCGGCGGGCGCGCGCGTGTTAAATTTACACAGAAAACAGCAATTTCTTACTAAATATTTTAAATAAAATGAACAACCCTAAAACTATTCAGTAAATAATACTAGGGCCGGAAAAACTATACCCATCCTTTTTAAAGTATAAAATATCTCATTATAATAAAGCAAAAATAAGTAACTTGTTACCCAAAATCAATGTTTTTAATTATAAAATTAAGCATGTGCTTTATCCTACTTTTTCCGCAATGTTTGACAAAAAGCGAGCAATGCTAGTATACTAATATAGTGAAGTTTCTTTTGTGAATATGCTGATACAGTTTCATAGCATCAGCGTAAAAGCAAACGGGTACATTTTTAAGTATTAAATTCAAACTTATTGATTAAACATGAAAAGCTACTTTGGGCTTTAGTTTTTGTGCATTATTTTAGATGTTTGAACTTTCTGATGGGAAAAACTGTTATATTATAAGAAAATTTATGGGTTATGAATGAAATTAAAGTATGTAATTTTTATTTGCATCAATATTACTAGAAAAACTCAAAATTAAGCTATCAATAATTCCATAATGAGAATTTGATGTTTGAAATTATCTTTAAATATAAAACAAGCAGAAATTAATATAAATTATAATAATTGTGATGGTCATTACAAGGCAAATGATATTCGTCAGCGGCGTTATATCGCTGCAGGATAGCGTGATTATGAACAATGAAGCAGCATACACATGATTGATTGTTATCTACCAACTTTATAAATTGTTACACATCTACTTACTTGAATAAAACATTTCGGTATACAAATACAAAATTGAGTCATTCAAGCAAATGTTACTTTTAAAGTACTTCAATATTTGTACTGTTATAAAAAGAATCATCAAAGCATAATGCACCACGCTTCACCGTTTTGTAAAATGCAGAGCGGGAATTTAAAATAAGAGCCGCATGTTTTCGTATTTTTTTCAATACGCATTCTATTTCCTACCCATATTTTATTCATTTATCTTTTTACCTAACAAATACATAACCCCTATCCGCTTATCACACACGAAATTATTATACTTCAATAGCTTATAATATTATTAATCTGGGTTGTTAACATTTCGAATTTTAGTGCATGCCATTCGGGTTCCTTAAATTTTTCATAACGTTTTATATAAATTTATCATCAGAAGATGTAATCGCGTAATAAGTGGAACCCGCGGTTTGGTCGTAGAGGGTTGAAATTTTGTAGTCGGACAGATGACGAAAATACAAGAGTTATCGTCAAAATATGGTTTTAGACGTTAAATGGACCCTGAGTTAGATATTCCTATAACAACATGTAATTGTTCATCACCGATTTTCAAAATTATGAGGAATGTTTTTTACTCAAGTGGACGAAATTTCAAATTTTTCGGATCTTCGGAACGTTGTCAAAAACATTCCCGAAAAAGTTAAATTTTTCGCGCTACGAACTCCGATGTACTAAATTTGTGTACTAAATATGCAAAAACTTTAGGATTTTCTACTAAATTTTCAAAAAGTTTGGGACTTTTTTTCTGAAGAAAAATACCTCAAACTATTCCAATTCAAGACCGTTATCTACAGTAGAAATTTCTATTTGATACTGTCAATACTTCTGGAAAAATAAATTAAGAACAAAAATAAGAACAAAATTTCCCAAAATTCACATAATGTTTTTTCCAAACTTACTTCTCTTTTAGGTTACTTCTTTCATATCAGGACTCCAAACATACCAAAATTTTGAAAATTTAGAGGTTTTCAAAAAAATTAGCTTGCTTTAGCTTACAGATATTTCAACGCTTTAAATAGCGTTTAAAAGCTCTTTATGTTCTCTTTGAGGTGTAAAAAAATTCATTTCGATATCTTTATTCTTTTTTGAGTTATAGACCCAAATATGTAGATCGCTTAAGATTTGAATATTTGCCAAAAAAATTCGCCAAAATATTTCAACATTTAAGTAACTAAAAAATATCGAAAACTATTTGACTTATCGCAACGACTAAAGGCATAATCTTCGCAGAGAAATCTTCACCACTGGGAAATTGTAAAATAAAAATTGTATATTTATTTCATCTGAAACTACGCCCTATAATTTTTTTGAAAATTTTAAGTTTAGGGAGAAAAAAATTTGATAGGAAAATTTGAACATAACTCAAAGATTCGCAAAGTCGGGTTGTGCCTGGTTAATCTCACCACCAACTAAATGTGGGACGATATTAATGGATGTTCCAAGCCGCACGAAAGCGTCTGCTTATTGGCTGTCTTAGCATTTCTTTTGTGTACCACATAATGGTGGAGCATATCGTACGTATTGGTACACGTTTTGCCAAATTGCCCATTTCTACTTTGGTTAATAACTTAAACAATTTTGTGAATATATTTAGTTTTGGGACACTCTGTATACATTATTTTTTCTATTTATCGTTATTCGTAAAGTTTTAATTATTACGCAAACAAATAATTGCAACTAACTACTACTTTGTTTTATATTACCTAACAACTTGATCTAGTATTTATAAAAAAACTTCAAAACAACTTACGAAGGTGAACCTTTCGAAAAATTAATTAGTGTAGGGTATGTTGAGATTCATCTCTCATATATGATTTTAGATTTTGACTAAAAAAATTACCTTTGCAAAAAAAGTTGACAGTTTTTGTTTATACGGTTTTCATGTTTTCGTTGTAGGGATATCGTTTGGTACTTATTTATTTAGGATAATAAATAATGGTATATTTTAGAATGAAGGCAAAGTAATTTTTGTTTTTGCTGTAATAAATATTTAAAAGAGTCTGCACATTAAAAGAAATGAAATGAAGTGAAGTGAAAAATAAGCGCGTTGTATAAATTTTTTAAACAGGCATCAATAACGTCTGTCAAATAGAGAGAACATAAAACAAAACAGTTGTCTTCTTCCCCCAACAAGCATCGAGAAAGAAATCCCTAGTGTGTAAATAAAAGCCACCTTAAAATTATAATTTATTGTCCGTAGGTTTATTTATTGTTTCCGGTTTAAAATTTAATACGCGCATTTTTCAAGAAAACAAAGATTGGGTTCCTTTTTTTCAATTTAAGTACGCTTCTGTTTCTGCTGACCACTACTGAAAGTGAGTTGGATACATTGTTTAACGGAGGGGTTTGGGAATAAATTACTGCATATCACTGAAGTAAAGAATGATGGGTAACTGCCACGGTCGTAACCACTGACAAATGATGATGGGGGAAATGCTGATAATTCGATTTTTTCGCTGGAATTCAATTTGTATAAAGGGTAAGTGATTCTAAGCGCCTTTTACACGTTTTACATTGACATTTGGCTCATTAGCAAAAATTGTAGCATTTAAGTGTAAAAAGTGGGATTGTATAATACCCAGTGGATTAGTGTTATCACAGTATACTCTTGTATTTCATGAAAAACAGGATTGCTACGGTTTTGCTTTAACGGGCAAAAGCTCCCTAATAGAATCTTGAATCCTTGAGTGCTCTCCTTTCATAAATACTAAATTCACACTTTACTTGCAAAGAAAAGGCATGAAAATTCAATGTAATTAGTAAGTGTGCCTAAGCTGTTCTCCCTGCTATTTTTACTAACCGTAAAATTTTATTTATAAAGCATATACTCGCTTACTTTTAAATTAATTAAATTTAATCAAATTATTTTTCAATAAAAATTTTGTTATTTCAAATTTTTATATCAAAAATTACATAATTACTTAAATTCTTGTTTATTTCTTTTGCAACGAAAATAAAACGTGCACATTTTGACCACCCCAGGTCAATCCAAACTTTTTAGTATCCAACAAATTTTACTTTAAAATATATTTTCCAAGCTACTGGCTATAGTAAATATTTATAAACGAAAGGAAACGTATGTTTACTTTATAAATGACACGAAAGATGCCAGAACCATTTTTAAGGAGAATTTTTGACAAGCGAGGAATTATTAAAATAGGTTTATATAAGGATTTCTTTTATATTTGAAGGATTCAAAGTCATGGTAGTAAATATTTTATAGAATAACTGCAAACGCAGCAGGATTATATATTGACAATTTTCCAATATTTCCTACAAATTCATGTACTTTATATTTTATTCCTATATTAAGAGTTCTAATTTCAACTAAAATGGGACAATGAGTATAATATTTGCATTTCGAATTTAGACTTTTCATTAATTATAGAAGAATATTATAAAATAAGCTTTCTGGTATAAATTAAAATCACAATAAAAATGATTTATGATAAGAACATGATAGAGTATTGTACACTTATAAATATTTTTAATCAATCTTAATCTGTATGTGAGTAATCAAGGGAACTCACAAATGGCAGAACACAATTTGACTTCCATTAAATAAAGATAAATGATTCACGCCTGTGGATTCTAAATGCGTGAGGTGTTGGTTTAAATCATAATTGAAATGTTATATTTTCCTGCCATAAAAATTACCAGTATTTTATTTATGTACCTACCAAATTATTAATTTATTTTAGTATAAGTTATTTTCCATTTTTCTTGGTTGTTTTTTGATAAAAACAAAATAAGTATCTTCTATAAAATCCTGAGGTAAAATTTATAATCAAGATTATAACCCGTTGGGAACAACATTATTCTATCAATAGAGGCTGTAAAGTTAAGTAACACGACGAAGGTAATATATTCCCTTAGGAAGCGAAGATTCTATTATGACTCGAAATATTATTAGTGAAGTCCTAAAAGCGGCCATTTTCGGCCAGGGCAGCGGTCCCGTCATTTAATGGCCCGAGAAATCGCAACATAGACACAAAAGAACATATTATACACCCTTGCATTCCAAAATACCGCTTGGAATTACAACGATATAACATACAGGTCGCACATTATTTTCCACATTCCTTAAAACAATATAGAATCATTTTTTAAATACGAAAATATTTGCTACATAAAATAATAACGGATTGCCATTTAAATCGTAATAATATATACAGGGTGTCTCACTGAAAACTTAAAATGTCAATATTTTTAAGCAATTAGAAATAATAAACCTCACCTTTTCTATTCACCTATAAGGGGACTAATGTATTCTTTACAAAAACTTAACATTTTTCAATTAGCAATTATTACTTGTTTATACCTAGGATGCGGAATGCGTAAACACATTCATAACAACCAGGGCGTTATAATTCATTACGCCCTCGTTCATGCAAGTAAATTCTTTGTTCAATGTCGACAAATATGCATGTACAGATTAGAAACAAAAATCTTAAAAGTACAACAATTAGAATATATAACAGAGATTATTTATCAACATCTTTAGTTAAGTAAGAAATATTGCCATCACGAAACCCTTTTGAAATTCCATTTAAGCTTTTCAATATTTCATAGAGAGTTGATGAGGGTTCAATAACATTACGCGAATTTAATTATTAAATCTGGTTCCTTCATTTCGCCAAACAGTTGATGAAGAATCTTCTTTATCTTTACTAGATGTGTGAACAGAAGTAATAGAACTGGCAATTATTCCAGAAATTCTGTTTTTCTAAGCGATATTTTCTTCTACATAAGACTCAGCTATACTCTTCCATTTACCATGCACCTTTAAAGTTTCAAAAGTAGCATCTGCCTCAACCAAAAGTGTTGATAACGTACGTCGCAGATCAGGGTCCAGATTATAATGGCCTTCGTTACGCGTCCTCGTACGCTACGGGAGTGGGGACGGCCGTAAAGCGCTCTCTACGACGAGAATTCATCGTTACCTGCGTCACCCCTCTTGCCGCACTTTAGTGCGCGCGGATTTATCTACATATTTCGGTTATTTACGAAGACTGCCGAGTATGCCGTTGCGTACGATACCCGTTTTGTAAAGAGTGCCCCTACAGTATACTATTTCGCATTATCTAATTTCGGGTACTTTGCAATTATTGTCGGTAAAGTTGCTCCCAGCTGGAAGTAGGACAAAGAATACGCGATCGTGATTACTTTTGTCCTACTTCCAGCTGGGATCAATTGTACACTGGCGATGGAGTTTTTCTCAACTGCTTTACCAATGCAACGCTTATACCTGTATGACAAGCGATAAGTGGTGGGTTAATTCTTTCGGTTATTTCTTCGTGAAAAATTCAAATACGTACGGAACGTTGTTTACGAATCCTGGATATTCTCATAAGTTAATATATTTCGTTTTTGTTAAAGTTCCTGGTTTTTGTTAGACAATTAAAAAACATACCACAGGCCAATCGCCAACCTTTGTGTCTTATTTTTTTCTGGAAAAGGGTAAGAAGCAGATGTAGTTTCTATTAGTGGCGGTATTTGATCTGTAGGTGATAATAACGTGTCTGAGCAATCTCATTTAAGAATCGTCTTCTTCCTGGAATCTCTTCATCAAATTCGCTTTCAGTGAAGTGGTTACAACTAGTGCTGTTCACCGAACCCGAACTTTTTGAAGCTCGAACCTTCAAAAATAAAAGGTTCGAACTATTCAAACCCGTTCCACATAATAATAAAAGTTCGAACTTTTATAAGCTCGAACTCTATGAAGTTCGAACTCGATAATGTTCGAACCTACATGTTTAGTATCACTATAATCGTAAGTAGGGGTGGGTTTACTATCATGCCATTTGGAAAAATAAGGATATTTGCAAAAAAACGCATTTTAAAAATTACTATTTTATGCCATATAACATATTAAAATTTAAAATTTTTATTTTCACAAATAAAGAAAGTACAGGAATGGCCCTAGTTTCGTGGACACCTGATATATGTTGTACTTAAAATTAGTTGTAGAATGTCCTCCTAAAGTTTGGCCCCTTTATTTCTGGACACCCTGTATAGAGAATTTGCAGGAAATAATATGTATAAGTTCAATTTGGTTTCTTTGCATAACCATATTACTTCTATAGTCAGGTGTCAGAGTATCGCAAATCAAAATTCTCTTTCCAGGTTGATTCTTCAGGTATGGACTCTACCAAATTGACAAAGATGTAGTTGTTGTACTTGTACCAGCCCAACTTCGTACGATTGTATCGTGCACACTCCATGAATTGTACATGTAAATATTGTATCAACTCCAACAGCACTGATCATTACCGAAATCGATGGTTTTGTGAGGTCCATCAATCTCTCAGGATATTTGCAACCTCTTCTAGTTATATTTTTTCTTCCGGGGTCTTTTAATATTTTGACATTTTCTGTATTAAAATTCATTGTTGTGTCGTTTCAAAAATGAATAAATAGATACTTTTCAATCTAACCACATATTTTCTTTTTTTGTCCAGGAAGTCCTTGATGATCATTCTCAATGTAATGGCATCATTTAGATAACCCCGAACGTTCTTCAAAGTTTGACAAACATGTTATCTGTCCTTCCTGAGATTTGATATTTCCTTCCTTTATTTTCTGGCGATCCTTGCAATGATGCAGCATTGTTTACTTCTTCTTCCGCATCTTTGTCACGTTTTTAACAGGACTTCTTTGACATACAGGGACCCTGTATATAGTACCAGTACTAAATATATCACATTTTATTGTAGGTCATTTTTAGAAAATTTGAAACTTGTTCTATCAGTTTTGTTTCTATTATCCCCATAGTTTCTATTCATCTAATTTTATGGTACAAATATCCATACTGGATTAAAGAAGAAGACTCACAGATACTTGAAAAACTATTTTTTTGGGCTGGTATTTATGGCAATCATATTATAAGCCCAATAATTATTAATGGTAACCTAAAAGAAGAAAAATATTTAAATAAATTGGATTATAACACTCTAGAGGAAACTTAGTTAATCTTTCAGCAGGATAGAGTTCCTTCATAATACATGTTACCAGTACGTTAATATTTAAATAGAACTTTTCTCAGATGGATTAGGTTAGGAGTACAATGGAATGGTCAGCACGATCACCTGATTTGATGGCACTAGATTTTTTTGTGGCCATTTAAAATCTAAAGTATACCAAACAGAACACGGGTCTTTAGACGACTTTCACCAAAGGATTATAAATGTTTCCTGAAATACTACAAAATGTTCGTCAAAAGCGTTCATTATTTTTTATTGCTACCGTTGGATTGAAATTTTTGGATGGTTACCAACACCCATTGACTTCGTTAAACGCTATTTGGCAACTACCAAAATTTCATTGAAATATATTCTCTAAGCTTACAAATTTAAAGATTTCAGTGAGACATTATTAAATAAAAATATAATTTTGAAATTAAGTAGCACTTGCAAATTTTTAAATTTAAGCATTCGTAAACGCTACTCAATTAATTAAAAATGCCGTAGGTAAAACCGTGGGAATTATAAAATTGCTCACGCAGCTAAAAAAAACTAATTAATTTTAAGATCAAATATAAATATTCTTGATGTTATTTTAGCTTTAATAAACAACCCATTAGGTAATTTAATTAAAAGCCGTAAAAAAAGTTTTTATATTATTGGAAATAAAATCGGGTTGAAATTTTCCTGTATTTTATTTTTATACAAAGGGTATTAAGTATCGGAAAATTTCAAGTCAATTCAGTGCAGTTGTAAGTATATTTATGTATATTTTGTACTGTAAAGCGCTAAAACCGGAAGAGAAAAATCGAATCTTTACGCTTTTCCGAACAGCATTTAAAGCGAGTTTTGTTTAGGAAAATCCCTCGGGTCGGAATTGGTAAGGTTGGCGCGCACGGTTTAATTTTGACGACTAAATAAGAATAATGTCTTTTGCTTTATGAACGTTCACCGTTCACGAGAAAACTTCTAATGCTACAAAGATTGGCGCAGTTTTCTGATAGCAAATATTGATAAACGTCCCAACCTTTTCGTACGTCGCCTATTAAATCCCCTCGTCGGATGGGATCATCTTGTCGGTCAGCAGGATTTGCGTTTTGACATTGTTCGTGGCCGGGCAAGTTAGTAATTGCTTTTTATGTGTTCAGATACACGCGTGGATAACACGATCGCAGCTGTTATCTTGTCAGGATAATCTTACCAAAACCAATGCCGAGGCAGCATGTGAACTCAATATATAAATTACGCCAGGAGCTACAAAATTTCTGGCGGGCATAATAAATCAATCATTCAAAACAATAATTTTAACGATTTGTATGCCAACTCAAACGTAACGTAACATTATTGGCCACGTAAATTATTAGACCCCAATTTATGAACTTCTGCAGATAAACAAATGAATTAATTAAGCTATGCACCATTTCATCTTCTATTTAGTTTTATATTAATCCATAATTCAGTTATTATACATAATACCATTTAAACACATAATTTTAAGTGCGCTATATTTCAAATTTTTAACTCATTATTGGCTATTAAAGTGATCTGTTGCCAGCAGTTTATCAAAGGGTGATAAAACCTCATCGGATAACAGCAGTTCATTGAATTCCGGTAGTTAATCAGGCTTGATCAGTTCATACAAATGAAGCAGTTGAATTACAATAGTGTTTCATTCAGTTTTAACAGTTCAATTAGAACTTCAACATCTCCCATGGTTTAACTTCCTTCACAAGCCTTTGACGCAATGTGATGAACGATTTTTATTTTTTAAATATACCTAGAGTTAAATAGGGATTTTCAAAGTTTGAATATCCAGGAAAAAATGGCTCCATTGATGGTACACATATTGTAATGGTTCCTCCACAAGGTAATGAAAAAAAGTACCTATACTAGAGGAAGTGGTGCAATAGTGGAAGCGTGGTGGTAATGTGGAAACGTTTCCTGTAGAGCTTGACCGGTGTTGCAATGTGGAGGCAATCGCTTAAGCCTATTGGTAAGTTCCATTTTTTAATTCCTAGGACTGTTCTCTCAAAGTTTTTCTCAACTTGTCAATATTTTAAGAAAAGTTTTCAAATTTTATCAGATAACCTGTTATGTGATTGGAAAGTGGGCTATCAAAAATTGTTAAGGAAAAAAACACTACATTCTTGTGCAATTAAGTAAATTAAGAACTTGAAAACTTAGCTTAATTTTAAAAATAAAATCTACTATGACGATGTTGGTAATATGGAAAGATAAAACTGGGGGTAATGTAAAATTGAAAGGCCTTTAGTTAGAAACATTTAAGGTAAGCACGGAGATTGTCCATTATAGCCCTTATAACAAATTTAAATTAAAAGGCCTTTAAACTTAAATGATTTGACCAGGATCTGGGTATTAAGCATTTATATATTTTAGTAATCTATTATAATTTAATATTTTATTTCATGATTTAAAAGTTATTCAAACAAAAAGAATATGTTTCCACATTACCAGCACAATTTGAGAATTTGATTGAAGTGTCTGATTTAAGAAAATACATATAATATTTTAATTTATTTATTATTTTATGATAAAACTAAAATCATTTATTGTTAATAATTACTTGATGGAGGTTTATAAATATTTTTGAAATATGTATGTATCCACATTTGCACCACTACCTCTATGTATTTGGTAAAACGTTCAACTTTATAGATTTTGAATACACATTTCTTTCAAATAACAACAACAGAAAAATTTGATTGTTATGAGATTTAGGATACATCATTTGACCAATCCTACTAGAATCTATTTTAGAATTTTATTCGCCTTCTTGCTTTGATTCAGTAAAAAAAAGATTTAGTAGACAATAAAATCTATTTCTTCCATAATCTTAGATGATCAAGTTTCCTAATAATATGTAATTCAACAAACTAATAAGTCTAACTAGCCTAACATAAACTACACATAACAATTCATCATAATTTTTGGTAGATTTAAGTTTAAATTCATTCTGGAATCGCTCAAACTATTGGACTCACTTTAATCAAAAATTATATGCAAAGTTTCAAACAATCTTGATGAAGTGTAAGATAAAGTTAAAAGTGGGTTGTACACATACATATGTAGAGTATTTCCTTTTGAAAATCGTGACGCCTTGAAATCACACGAGTTCCCTCAACCGAAAGAGAAAAAATTCAAGAAAAATAAAAGAATAGAATTTTTAACGATACCCTACATCCTACATTGTTTGTAAAATAAATTTGAAAATTTGGCTTTGAATTTTTTGTGATTATCAAACTTAATCCCTTATTAACCAGCAATTTTTTTAAAATAAATTATTCTAAGTTTGTCAAAAGTGGGTAATATTTTCGAAATTATAATTTCATGGTTCAGAATTTTCCTGTATAATTTACATTAAATAGTTGGAAATTAATTGGATAAAAATGAGTAATAATTAAACGAATAGAATAATTATCATGGATCAAAATATTAGGAAAATCAATTTGATAATTAATATTATATTAAAATAATAATTAGTTTAATAAACAGTTTAATCATTTAATTACTTTTAAATCAAAATTTCTAATATATTGTATTATACAGGGTGAGTGTAAAGTAAGGCACAAAATTCATAATTACCTTATTATTTGGAATTTTGAAAAACGGTAAGAAATGTTGTAAAACATAATCAAGGTATCGACAGGGCCCAACATACATACATTTGTTAAAATTGGTGTGAAATTCTTATTAATATTAATTTATGTAAAAATTATATTAGAGTTATCAAAACGTCCAAAAAATATTATAAATCGAGGTGTCAACATTTAAAGTAATTTTTGGACGTATTGATAACTCTAGTATAAAGTATAATTTCATATTATACATTATTTAAAAAGGATATTTTAGTTGTTGGTCTTCAACATATGCAACCCAAGGTACAAGGATCAAATTATCTCGTTCTTCATATAAAACTAATTTTTAACGTTATTTCTTTCTCATTAATATCTGGAAAATATTATAGTGTTGTATAACTTTTATATTTTGTAAGATTTTAGTTTTTTAAACTCTAATTTTTGGGTAGACAAAGCCAAACAACTTTATGCTTGTCAGGATTTTGATATTTGACATTTGAATGTGTTTAAACCCATTTTTTTAATTAACGTTGTAATTGACAAGTAAGTTGTCTTTAAATTTTTACTTGATGGTATTTTTTTACAAACAATTGTAATTTTAGTTTGTCCTGAAGATGGAATTACGTGCCGAAACATGTTGACCTGTTTATAATGATCCTCCTTATGATCTATCTGTAATAAAGTGCACCAATCCACTTCACTGTTTTCTTTAATTGAATTACACACCCGAGGCTACCCTGTTTTTTCATAATAAATAAAAATTTTTATAGTATTGTAACCAACTCGTGAGTTAATAGGTGATTAAAGACCTCAACAACATTAACGTGCTCGCTTATGCTTGTGCGTTAAAATCCTAAATAACTATTTCCACTGAAAGTTTCGTTAAGTTATCATTACTGCAATCAAAATGAATGAAAATCGTAGAGTAATTATCTCTATTCCTATATGACATTTCATTATACAACTATTTATTATGTATTCAAGGCGACACGATTTTATATACATTCCCCGACTCAAATATTTTTAAGGTAAAAATAAAAATGATAAATAAAACTTTAAAAATTATAGGTTAAATTTGAAGTTTTTTGAAGAAATGAAATTAGTTTTTCTTAGTTTTAGCGAGCGAACGAGAACCAATTCGTGAGGTAATGGGCGAATAAGAAGCTCTACAGCATTAAATCGTCGAGTTTCATTATTTTTTTAAATAATCGACTCAATGTTTTTTACCTGTTTTTATAAAAAAGCACTTGAGATGAATGAAATGAAAAGTTGAATATAATTTATTGCGTTATTTAGTAAAGTTTATTTACTCATTTTAAAACTTTTTAATCTTTATAAAAAGCTTAAAAATAAATTTTATATTAGAAGGTAATTTTATCTTTAGAGCATAAATTTAATGTACTTCATACGAAGTTCTTAAATATTATAATGGTTCCCAAGTGGATGGCAGCTTATCTTTAGAGTACAGCCAACATGTTATAAACACGATGTCTACTTTCTAGCCCTTCTATTAATATATATTTAAGAAGCGCTGGTGCTATTTTATGTCAACATATATACGTTTTTACGAAAAAAAAAATAAAATAAATTTGTATGTAATTATTAATGAAATAGGAGCGCAAAAATTGATGGGTTGGTAAATGATGTCCCTTTTGCTCGATATTCGTGCAATTTCCTAGAGTAATTATAGAGTTGATAATGTAAGCTCATAGTTTCCGTATTCACAAGTTATCGTGGGCAGTGGCGCATATAAAGTACTTGCAATACCAACGCTATTAAATAATTTATATTATCTTCCTTTAACACAATACTTCGTCAGCAATAAAAACGATCCTCCATCTGTTTTATACAAAAGATAGGCTCGACAAAACATAAAACACCTTCAAGAACTATTTATTACGATGCAAATGATGTGAAAAGGGCGCCTAGTGCACGTCAAAAGCGGCCTTCTGAAAATTTAAATGAAAATATATCCTGCAGGCAGTGTAGAGGTGGTAAATTTTGAATAGACCTTCCGTCGGATCTTAGTATTCTTCGCGCGAGCGAATTTTTAGATATAACTTGACGGCTCTACATTTCTTTACTAGAATACAAGCGTCTAATCTATACTTTAAAAAGAATGTATCAAGTTTTAGGGAGAAATTAGCATATCAAAATTCTCTTCTAAAAGACCGTCGGTCCGCAAACAATCAGATGTCCGGAGCAACGACCGGAACTCCGGAGGATCCCGCTTAGGATTATTCCGCTCGGGAAATTTGGGGACACCAAACTTCACGCTCAAATCTTATTATGTTTAAAAAAGAAAAAAATGAGATGAATTTTAAATTATTTCATTCTTTTATTCGAATCTCGGACATTTTATTTAGTTATGTTACATTTGATTTATATCTCTTTTGTATTTATTTATACCACCCGTTAATAATAAAAGAAAAAGGGTAATATTCTTACAAACAAACTAACTAAATATTTACGTTAATGAATTATTTATTCGCTTTATTTTATTGGCACAAAAGTCGATCCACTAAATTTTAAAATAATAAATAAATTAGGTTAAAACTTGTATTTTTTACCTATTTGTAATTATACTTTATTTTAAAATAAAATGTCACCTATTTATTCAGTTCTCATAAATATTCAAGAACACCGACAATTTCCCACAGGTGTAAACGTCGTGCCTTTTGTTTTAAAAGCATAATTATTGTGACAAACACAATTGGAATTGAATAGAAGTAATTTCATACAACATACTTTTAATTTATTAATATCCACCTCTTTTAATTTTCTTTTATAAAAATTTATATTTAATAAATTAAAACCATAGCATGATATTTTCATAAAAAACAGTCTGAATTTTTAAATTATTTTTAAATATGTAACTATAATGAAATGAGTGTATAGTGGTGGCATAATTTGTAAGCTAAAGGAAAACTAAATGTATTCAAATGACCTCTAAATAAAGATGTCAATAAAAAGGTGTTGAAGTAATTGCACGTTGTCTTGAAAAGTATGAAGGGCTTAGAATCACGCGATCTTTTCTAGTCTTAACTAAAGTATTAAACGTTTTAGCATTTTTGCCTTGCTTTCATTCTTACCTGCTTAAAAGAACAAGAACAGCATTGTAAATTGTATAAAGAAGAATTTAAGTGTTAGCTCTTAAAACATCTATTTTTCATTTTTATAAAATTTCATCATGTTTATACCCCTTACAAGGTTAATCCAATAATCCACAAATTAGCGTAGAGCTAAAAATTGGTATGAATGATCGGAACACCATTATAAAAGAATGCTGAAAAGTCCCCATCGATACCGTACCTGGAAAAAATGTTATTCAAGGTCTTAAAAATGGGTTTTTCGCGTTTTTCCACAAAACCGTAAGTTTTATCATAAACTTAAGTCATACAAAAATTGTAAACCATACAATTATCTATAAAAAATGTCATAATACTTTTTTTTCCTAAGAGCCGCGTTTTCTGAGACATAACGATTATAAAAGTTGTAATCTTCATTACATTATTCGTTAGATTCATAATCGCCTAATATTCACGATAACGGGTGCATTTTTTAACCAAATTTCAAAAACCCAGTCTCGAATTTAAGGGGAATGTTTGTTTTGTAATCCTATCGGAATGGATTTTTTTTAAGCGACAAGAAAGCTTTCAAAGGCGCTCCCAAAAAAGTCAATTTTTTCGAGGTGTTTTTCGAGCGTCGTCCGCCGACTTTGAAGAATGCGCCGGGTTCAGAATCGAAACGACCAAATCAGGTTGGGTTTTTTCCCACATCCTCATTTATTATATCCAAAATTTCCGACCCTCCTATGTTAATCCAGTGGCGAGGGCGAATTTTTCTTTGAAAACGTCAAAATTTCGCCTTTCTTAGCGAAAAAACAAAAAGGTAATATTGCTTAGCCCTTGACTGTAGCCGTAGGGAAAAAATCGAGAATAGCATTTATGTAAAGAGGAAACAGACATACGTACCGATAGCTGGACACTTTTCGAAATTTTTGTTTGTATGTCATACTCTGACGTTTAAAAATCTAGGTACAATTTTGGACATTTTTTAACGAAATTTAAGAAATCGTACCTACCAAACGACCTGATCGATTTTAACGAAACGCCACTTATATTGTGGCTAAAAGTATCGTTAATACCCAGAAAAATAATCAGTTTTATCCGGCGCGTCTAGTGGCGTCGGGTTATTTTTTCCAAAGCGTAGAAGAATATCGATAAAAAACGTCGCGTAAAGAAAATTGGTAGAGGAAATGGGGTCAAAACGGGACAAAAAATGAAATATTGCTACACGTGACCTGCAAGAAGATTAATTGAACGAGGTCGGTTTGAAGTTTTGAAATCTCTATCTTCTCATTTCACCTCACACCGACCTATTAAAGTCAAAATTGTTACATAAATGTTACATAAATGCTGCATAAACGGTATATAAATGTTACATAATAATTTTTACGTCTCGTGCAAATATTGCACTTGTTCAAAAATAATTTTTCTAGATGATTTTAAAATCATTGCACTAATTTCTAGCGTATGAAAGAAAATAGAGAATGTACAAAAAAAATATAATTATCTAAAAGTATTGCCAGTCATAATTTTTTAACAACTTTTTGATTCCTAAACCACCTAAAAATTAAAAAAATATACCTAATAATGCCATCATTGATGTTCTCTTAAATTATATTTGGATCAACTGTTTTTATAACAAATGAAGTGTCATTTATTTATAAATGTTCAAAAAAAATCCTGTAAATGACTAAATTAAAAAGGGGTCAAAACAAATCATATTTTTCTTTTCAGGGTAAAATGATCTTAAAGCTGATGCGTCACTTAACCCCTGCTCCCATCAAAAGTAATAAAAGGGGTTGTTCCGCAGGGGAGTGCATAAACAACTTTCATTTCATTTTTAAAAAAGATGTCCCTACGAAAATAAAAATCGACCTTGGTGAATTCTTGATTCACCAAACGAGATGCAGTGTACAACATGACAAGGACCCATTTTTTGTATTTGAATGACAAGGATAGATTGAAAAAATTCGTGTATGACATCTTGTCGGTTGGTTTGAGAATAAGTCCCCTGCCTCTAAATTTTTTATTTCTCGATTTAAAGTGAACACAGATTTGACGTATCAACAATTATAAGAATGTTACCTCAATATTTACCAAACATACTTACCCCTTAGTAGTCCCCAAAAATTTGTTTGCTTTTGGTTTTCATAATTATGACTGAAACATTTGTAGTTCTTTTATGATTTTTCTCATTATGGAAAAAATGCATGCATGCTTTAATCTTACAATGTTTCACTTTGTTTTTCCAAAATTTTGAGCTAGAATAATAAAATATTGTAATAAAAATTTGGAAAATACAACTTTCGCTACTTGGTGAAACTTATGATAAGAAAACGATTTGTCAAAATCTTAGATGGTTTATTAATAGTTGCCCAAAAATCAATAATTATCGTACAAGGATAATTTCGTAAAAAAATTTAAAAGAAATTAACTGTTTTCCAAAATTTTGGCCCTACTAAATCTCGAACACAATAAAATTCCAACCTGAGGAAATTCGAAAATGACAAAGTATGTACTTTAGGAAGTTTGAACTTGAAGAAGTTCGAAAGTGACATAGTTATAACCTGAGGAAGATAGATCGTAGGAAAGTTCGAAATTTGGGATATAAATCGTCGATCTAATTCAGAACTATCCTAAGTCAAATTTTACATAAAACGGGATAAGGGCAATTTAGAATTCAGAATATGACACTTTTAGTGCAGAAACGTCCATACTTAAATTTAATAAAATAAATCAATCTAGATTCTAGAAAAAAAACTTTAACATATCACTAAATTTTAAAATATAAATAATTTAAAAAAATGCGTCCACCTCAAAAAATATTTCTTTTACTTAAAGCCCATACACTGTCAAACAATTTGCGCAACAGAGGGTGTTGTTCAAACACGTTGACAATGTATAGCGATTTTTGAGTTCTTGCACAAACTGTGGTGTAAATTCAAACATGTTTGAAATTATTTGCGCAACGCTCTGTTGCGCAACAGTTTTGATAGTATATGACCGAGTTGCCCAGTTGCGCAAACTGTTTGATAGTGTATGGATCCTTTCAGGATAGTTCTGCATTAGACCGACCGATGCCGACGATACATTTTTTTTCAAAAAGTGTAAGATTTCATTGACAAAATTTTTATTTTTCATTTTCACACTAATTGGTGGCCACTGCAATTAAGATAAGAATTTTTTTTAATAAATAAATAATACATTTTCTTGTACTAATTTGAAAATTATTCCCGTATTATTAAATTTAATGAACCTTACATTCAATTTGCATACTTAAAGACTATCTTAATGATAATTAAAATATCGACATAAAATTTGTATGAATTCAAAAAGTTTATTTTTTTTTTGAAAAAGTGGGCTCGTCCGGGATTTGAACCCGGGACCTCTCGCACCCAAAGCGAGAATCATACCCCTAGACCAACGAGCCGAGATATTGTTTTAAACAACGCTAAAAAAGCTCAAGTGAATGCATTAAATTAATGTATTTTACTCGTCAAAATTTGGAGTAAAAAATTCACAGGAGAAATTATTTATTTATATTTGGGGAATCAAAATACATATTTGCAAAAATACTCCCCACAAAATTTCAAAAATTATTATTGCAAAGAAACCCTGGTGTAAGATCAAGTAAACGCGTTGGCCGTACTTTTGGGGTAAATTCAGCGAAACTAAAAAGAAATTCCTTAAGAGATTTTGCTAAAACGCAATCGTGCTTAACATCTATAAAATTAAAAAAAATACGTTTTTTAAATAAATTATTTAAAATAATAAGTATGTCAATAATTTACTATTTGTTATTTGAGTTCCCCAAAGCGTGCATTAAAATGTTTTAAAATAAATTAAATATTTCTTTGTAATCCACAACGAAATTCGTTTTATGTTTTATGGTGGTATTTCAAACATTTTAAAATTAAAAATGTTTCAGTTTATATAAACTTTGTGAATATTTTATAATGTAAAATGGTTCTTGTTTCGTACTTATTAAGGCAGCTCAAGAATAAAGTTGGAAGATTGACGACAGACAGATTTCAAAATGAACGTTAGGGTTATAACTTAAATGCACGCATAGAAAACCTATTATCTTGTATTAACTTGTCAGCAACAAGCAGGAAATTATAGATTTTTTTGCTTTAAATTATTTACAAAAATTAACGTGCTTAAATAATTTAACAGAGAAAGCAATTATACAAAAATGCCTTCTTTATATATTAATATATTTCGATTAAATTTACCTGGAAATATAAATATTTAAAATATAAAAAATATATGACCATTATAATAATAATTAAAAATAATACTATCGTGCTAATAATGAAATGAAAAAATAAGTATTATGGTTTACTAAAATAATATTAAATTTAAAAAGTTTTAACTACATCACGGTATTTAATTAAAAGTCTTGGAAATAATTAAATGTTATCGACATTTTCAGTTCATTTACTGCACTGTACTGAAGTCTCGAACACATTTAGTTCGAATTTTATTTACAATATAAGTTTAATTGTTATTCGTGTAAATTTAGTTGAAATTATTTCCTTCCTTTTATTTTTGAAACCTAATTTAAGACTTCCTTTAAAGTTTCAAGTAGATAAAATAAAATTTTCCGCAAGGAAAATAAAAATTCTATCTAAATTAAATTTATTTCATAGACATCCATTAAAATAAAATGATACCATTTGTTGCAATTAAATTTTTAGTCTGGAAACCTAAGTATATTAACTGCTCGAACTTAAAACGCAACTTTAGCAAAAAGCTCGCACATTAAGGATTAAAAAGTATTTATCGAATTGTAAAATGCTTCCACTCATACTCTATTTATAAGTAGTTTAATTGTTTCGCTTAAAATGTGCAGTATACATCCTTTGTTTAAGCCTGAAATGTTTCCGAATGCACGAAATGGAAATTAGCTGATGGATTATGGTTTAGAAATTGATTGTATATATTTAATCTGGGCTTTTTATGGCGATATTATTCTAAGCGTGACTAGCCAAGTTATAAATCATTTTATTTTATAAATTATAATTAAGATACGAAATTAATTTAAATTTCGTTTAAAAAACTGGTATTTGCGCCGATCTGTCCAACACGTCATTTCATTGTGATTTATTAATAAATTTGCATTAACCCAGGGATTATGGCCTGGGGTAGCCTGGCACCCTAAAGGATGTTTAACGATAACGTTACCTTAGATTTTTTAAGCTCCCACGATATTGTTTTACTTTAACCTATTTTAATAAGAAAATACAGATCCATTAAGTTTTGATTTAAAAATCGTGCAAAATTTTTTTTACGAATATACTTTAGAAATTTTGAGTTTTTCAGAATAATAACAAAATCCGAGTGATAAAAGTTGTTTTTCTTCAAAAGTTATTAAAGAGCGATTTTTCGGATGAAGGAGTGATTGCTTCATACTTTTTTTTTAATGAATGTGGTGTCACTACTTTGAGCAATAAATTGTACCATGAAAATCCAATTTCCAAAAAGCTTCAATATTTTTAGGACCGAAATTTTTTAAAATTGAGACTTCAACTCAGGTACTATCAATACCAGATCTCCCACTTGTTGGCCAATAAACCACAAACTACAAATAAATATAAGCGCTTAAAAAACAAAAACAAAAAAAAATTCAAAAATATTAAATCGAACAATTTCCAAAGAGTTCGAAACAAAATTAAATAAATATCATTTCCATAATTAACCACAGTATTATAATATTGTGTACGATATTATCATTATATTGCGACAATATTGTGACAATATCGTGTTTTTTCTCGAAATATTTGTAAGGTATGTTACGTGGGTTGTAATGGACCATTTTCACGGCTACCTTAAGATATTTCATTTAATGGATTGCACCGAATTGCATTATTAAATATTTATAAGGAAAAAGAACCAAAATAGAATATTGTGAGTATATCTTGTAGACATTTTGACAATATTGTGGAATGTGGAACTATTAAATTTTTAATTACTAGGAGTCACATTTTATATAAATTGTAGAAAATATTACTGAAATATTGTGCAACCATAAGTTTTAGGATAATCTATTGTAATATTTACACAATATTCTGTTCATAACTTCATTAAAATATTGTAAAAAGGAGTTTACATAATATGATAAGAACCAATATTGTCTAAATGTCGCTGGATCATTTTACTCATAATATTGTGAAAATAATGTGAATATTTTGAAAAACTATATTACAAAATGGCAATATTGCCACATTATCATAAGCTGAATACAATTTTGATTTCTATAGGGGAATAGGGTTTTACAAAAATGCCTAATTGTTGCTATAAATTTTAACGATATGTGTTTGGATATTTAATAGGACCATAAAAAATATTTTTTTAGAAGCTAGATATTTATTTGATATTTTATAATTTTCAAAAAACTGGATATTTAAACTCAGAAGTTTTTGGATGCTACCTAGATGGATGAATGGGGTAAGATCGTAAACGGAGTCAATTCGTAAATGACCTGCATTTGTTATAAAATAAGTACAATTTTAAAGCTAAGTATAAACCGGGCAAGATTTATGGTTCACTGGTGCCAACATGTTTACAACAAATTTCTTGTGTACAGGAACTTTTGTCTGAAACCATGTGGTCAACAGTGTTCCGCGTCAAAACCAAATCCAGTATTAATTCTACTTTTATTATTATAGGTTTCTAAAAAAGAAACGTGAGATCCAAGGTGATATTTATTTAAATAATGACACCCACTATGCTAATGCTGTAATTACTCTTAAATGACATTGGGTTTTGAAGAACATCTTTGCTTGTGGTTAGAAATTACCAAAAAGAATACAAACTATCGTGTATTTCATTGATTTCCCTTATCAAGTTGAAGTGCCAATTGTTCATAATATTGAGTTGTCCATTTGAACAAAAATTCGAAAAATCTCCAACATATTGGCGAGTTTCCGCCAAATTTTTTTTCGAATTGCCGCGAACATATTTCCAGCACTTTATACCGGGTCTTCAATAATGGGTGATACATAATAATAAAAAAAATAAAGCAGGTATATCCATAGCGGACTGACTCAGGCATGCGCGTGTAATCGGCGCCGGTAATCTTAAAGCAGGTAAAATCGGAAAACCTGCTTTGTTTGTCTTTGTACACTTAGCCTGTTTGGGAAAAACTTTTATTATTTCTTTTAAATAAAATTTATAAAAATAAATGGATTGTTTTAAGGTTTATGTTTTTAGAAGATTTTCTTTGACTGCTAATTTTAGAAAAGAAATTGGTGATATTAGAGGAAAAACAAGAATCACTAAAATAGGGGAAAGTATGAACCCTCCCATATTATCAGAAATGCGAGTAACTTGATCTGTATTTACGTGGAAGGTAGTTCTGGAAATTAATGGTTAACTTGCTATTTAATTACTGATAGGTGACAAGAGGCAAAAATTTATTAGATTGATTCGTGTTCATAGACCGTTAATATGAAGCAATCAACTGTTAAATTAATCCCATCGACATTTGCTTTGGGGGAATATAACGTTGGTTATTGTGATCTAACTCACGGTATTAACATGAAGGAATTTATAAATATAAAAATATTATAATGTGAACAATTGTTTATCGGTTTTACTTTTCTTTTTACGATGATGAAAACAACTACATTTCAGTAAATAAAATATTTCAATTTACTCAAGCTTTTCTAGTTGAATTACATGTAATAGCTTTAAAGAATATTTGAATTATCTTAGAAATACTGTAAAAAACTGTGTAGGTTTATCAATATTCAACGTGTTTCGAGGGAGAATTTTGTTGTAACATGGGAGATATTTCTTAGCGGAGTTTAATAAGAGAATACAATCTTTGTCTGGTAGTGAAGTTTTGTACAAACGCGACACCGACACATTCTCGTATATAAGCTCAAAGCTATCCCACAGGTCATAATGCCTTCACCACAATGCGGCTGACATTCCTGACGGAATTTCTTCTTTTCCGTTTGATCTGAGAATATCACGAACATCATCTCCACGTTTACAATAAGTTTAAGCGATTTTCCAATTTTAAAGCTTTGCACTGAACAATAACTATAGACGAAAGTGCTTCAAAATGCAATACGTAAAGTGGATGAAGTATTGCTTTATTAAAATATTGCTTTATATTCATGCGATATCATAGATTAATATCTAGTTTTGAAATTCTTCAAAGTGCTTGCTTGAAAGAGAGGATAAAAACTTTATTACGCGAGATATTAATAGGCAGGTTAGGTTGTCTTATCAGTGATACAGATTTATATTGTTTCCTGTTAGAATATTTCAGCGTAGTAATTTTGTAAAAACTAAATTACGAATTCCCCTGAGAGAACCCTTATTGTTTGCGCGCTTGTTATAGCTGTAGCATATAAAATTGGAATCGCTTTTGTGAACAATCAAAAGCCAGCTCTCCAAATATTAATATAGCCGTGGGGTAATTTTGATAAATTTTGCAGTATTGACATCGCATGCAAAGAAAGTAACTTCATTATGTTTAGAAAACCAGTTTGTATTCTGCGTGTACGTGTACGAGTATATGTATGCACATCTACATGATTTACGTCCTGCTTCCACATTCCAAATAAATATATTACTTACATCCTCATAATCTACATTAGATATAAACATCTGCATTCAAATTATTAATAACACGATAATATTTATGATAAATGATATCACCAACATTACCATACCACAACTAACATGATAATATAATAATATAACCCGTACATTTAAAAAATTTAATAACTACATACAAGAATTATTCAATTCAAGCATGTACAAAAAAGATCCTCTCATTTTTAAAGGAGCTTTTTATATGCTTCAAAAACCTACAATAGGTTTGTTACCAAACCAACACAATACATCTTTCTACTCGTGATAAAAAAATGACGACAATGTCGTGAGATTGGACCGAATAAATGATACCGACGTATTAAACTTGAAAGACATGACTTACACGTCTTTTACGCTTTTATGGCAGTTTTACACGCGTAGGGTTATAAACATCATTAACTCGAATACTCGTCATATTTATATCAAACCTGCAATAAATTTTAGATTATCTAAATACATCATATTAAAAAAACATAAATTTTCTTAAATTTTGCTTGTTTTTCAACTAAATAATCAGTTTTTTGAAAAAAATATCTTAATATTTGATTAATTTTTTTTAGTTAGAAATCAAAATCAAGTAAGTGAGCAAAACAAAAGACTGATGAGATTCAGGAAACACCAAAATATGTACCTGCTAGGTAACACCAAATTGTACCTTCATGTAACGTTGTGCACCAATATTAGAAGCACAAAACTTCATGATTGGGAGGTACTGAACACTGAAACCTTAAGTGATCACAGGTTCACATTCTAGATAGATGAACAGATCCAACCAAATGACCAAACTCCATGTTACAAATGGATATTCAGCAAAATAAACGAGGAGACCTTCAGGCAAAGAATGGAAACAGGATAGGTAGTGACTTACATTAATCCAAACCGGAAGACATCATAAATATAATAACCCCAGTAGTTGGAACGTGGTAATATTGTACGAACATGTAAATATTGTAGATCGTATGGAATTTTTGTGAAAATATTGTACAAACATTTGTGCAACAAAATGTTTGGGAATATAGTGGTAAAATTCTGATAATCTTGAAATTTATATATTGTTCTGGTATTGTGGCTTAAAGATTCTGAAATGATGGTAGTCTAAATATTGTGTTCATTTTTATTACAATATTGTATGAAATAGATATTTTTGTCATTCAAATACAAAAAATGGGTAGGTACTTGTCATACTGCATCTCGTTTGGTCATTTGCAGAAAGAAAGAAACAAAGACCCTGCACATTCATGATAGAAGATACTACAATCAAAATAGGCAAGAAAGCGAAATACTTAGGAATAAAACTGGACAGAACTATGCAGAACCAGGGGTGGTTAAAAGGAAACTACTGCTGCATAATCAATAGTATTGTACGGATCCTCAATATGGGAATCGATAATAAAAATGAACAGGTACAGGGATATGTGTGGAAAGTTCAAAAGAATTCTTGCAATAGGGTGTGTAGAGGTTACGAAAACCGAAAGAAACCAGGATGATTCCTCTCGATTTAATGATAAAAGAAAGGAAAAGAATCTCAGGGTTTAGTGAAAACAAATGAAAGGAACAAAACATTAGAGGATTCGCCAATGAGATGGGAAACACACGAAGGAAGCAATTAGACCAGAGGGCTGATACATAACATCCACGATTTTCGAAACAAATGAAAACAATGTTTTTTGGACATTTTCCATGGTTACCATAAAAATATCTCTTCAAAAACTAATAAAAAAGACTTGCAGTTTGAGCAATTCATGTAAATAACAATTTTTATATTATTTAAGAAAGAATATAATTAATGTATTTGTTTCTTTATTAGATCATACCCGGCGCATTCACCAGACCAGGCAGTATTTTTCGTCAAATGGTGTATTTCAGAACTTTACCGCGTTAAATGATTTTTTGCTCCATTAAAAATAAATCTTCCTTTTTGATAATATATTTGATGAACTATTTTATGCATATTTAATGCACAACTGTTCAAATATGTTTAGAAATTTTGCAATTACGATTAGAAGATTGGATCATTTTCTGCTATCAAATGAAATCAGTATGAATACAAAATGAAGAAAAACCAAGTTTGTCGGTTCGTTAGCGATACAAAATCTTATATCTCAATAGTTGAAATATTACGTGAATTGATACTGTTGTGCGATGTGTGAAGAAGTATCTATTTTGTAGGAAAAATACTAACAAGCCAAAAAAAAATTTCAACACTTTTCAAACCTAAAATAAATTACAAATATTTGAATTTTTGTGTATATCAAAATAAGTTGATTAAAATAGTTTTCAAAGAAACTTTAGTATATAACAAATGGTGTAAAATTATAAGCGCAGTATTTGTTCGTTTTGTAAAAAGGCGTTACATTTCAGTAAACGTGAGTACAACGTGAATCATTCCAATTATGGCCGATTACAGCTCACGACCAGTAGTAACTGCAACACGCGACAGTAGATTCTAATTATTTTTAAAACATAATCAACTGCGCTAATTAATTATTCTGTTATAATTTTTAAGAACAGGTAAAAAGTAGCTTTAAAAGAAATAAGTTAATAAATAATGAGCAAAGTAAATTCAATAAACAAGCTACGATTTAATTATAAAATCCGTGTAAGAAAGGGTGCGTTAAATTAAAAGAAAAAACAAGTAAATTAGACAGGTCATAAAATATCCTGCCCCTGTTTAACAGCGCCAGCTCTCCCTACGCGCAATTTACTAATAACAGTAATTATTAAGACTGTATATTATTTCTAATACCGGATATAAATGATGGGACTATCCCGTGTGGCTTCATACAGGGATAGTTAAAAGCGCGACCCCGGCGCTAACTACCCCGGTGGGATCTTTACGTGGGGTGAGCCTCCTTCGGGATCTGCTCATATCTCTCCACCTTACAAGATGAAAGTCACAAACAAAATATTCATATGTTTACAAATGGTTTCTTATCTTTCCTTACGAGATAAACGAATATTGCCTGATCCTTTGTTGCTTTGCCTAATCCTTCCATTGGGAAAGCGTTATACTAAACAAAAATGTCCTATCAACTTTTCGCTCCTAAATATTTAACTATATTAAATCATATAGACCAATGAGTGACTTAAGGTTAAATTTGGAAAAAGCTATTCGAGAATTGGTACTATGACCTACAAGGAGTCTTGATCCTACTTCTTTTTATTAAGGCCTAGAGTGGTTAAGGTTAATCAGTTTAATCAGCATGTTTGTCTCTGTTATGTTTCCTACTCCCCATTGTATAGCCTGCATATGGATTCTTCTTTCCATATACCCATTTTGTATAGGTATTCTTTCAGTGAATGTCCTATTATCAGTCCTATCACTACCTTTAACTGCCTTCTGCTGAGATGCAGTGCTTCAGTAGGAAGTTTATGAGATGGATTGCGCATCATTTTTTTTTCTGTGTTGGTGTTCAATTATTTGAGCCCATCTTTCACGGTGTCTTAGTTTTATCCACTCGTTGACTAACTCCCTGGCAGTGGATTTAGTAATTCCTATTTATGGTCCATGGTCAGTATACTTTTCTTCAACACCTTTCTTTGCCAAGGTGTCTACTTTCTCATTACCTTTTATACCGATGTGACCTGGCACCCATGCTGTTATTTGTCAGAGTTTTAATGTCTTCAAGCCTGCTAAAGATTTTTTTGGATTTAAATTGGTCGCATACTAACGCCTTTATACCGGCCTGGCTGTCCGTGAAAATATGGATTTAACTACTCCAATAGTCCCTCCTTATGTTATCTTGGACGCGGACCGCCAATGCATGTATTTCTGCTTGCAAAACCGAGCAAGAATTCCTTTGGTATAGATAGTCCGTACCTTGGAGCTTGTCCATAAATTCCTGTTCCGGGACTTCGATCGGTTTAGGAAAACTTCCATCACTGCAGTTGGAGTTGAGCTTATTGCTCTTGTTACAAGAACGCATTTAAATCTCTGACCAGTTTCCTTTTGTTGTACTTTTAGCCACCGTATTGTAGAGCCGTATGTCAGGATGGGTCCAACTACCGGATTAAATAGCGAATATACCATATGCTGTTTCAAACCACATGTTTTGCCCAGTATCCTTCGTGTTGCCAATAGCACCATGTTTTCAGGACACCTGGGGATATTTTCATGGTCTCGTTGGATCCCGGGAAATATGTCTGGAATATAGTTTTCACTGTTTTACTACAATTCACTGTATATTCTCCAGAGGGTTTCCTAATTGTACCTACTGGATTTATTGGATCTTTTGCCAGAAGTCTCTGGAGTCCTGTGACTTCTGATGTGTTTTAGACATCTTCGCACAGTTTCCTCCAAGATTCCCTCCAGATTTTGACATAAATTTTGTAATAAAATGGAGGAAGGCGAGTAAAGGTTTTATTGTGATTTGAGTTTACTAAAAAATTGATTTATATGTAAGTATCTACACATAAAGTTTACACAAACAAGTTTTTATTTATTACTCCACTACTAGCTTTACAAATTACCGCCAGAGGTCGTATCTAATTTCAGAAATCGGGAAAAATGTAATTATTTTAAAATAAATATTAATAATTTCCTTTGATGCGATAAAGGAAGCTTATGATAAACAAAGTTTGCTAACTAATTTAAAATTCTTAAAATTGCACAAAGTACATAAAACTATTATTTTTAATTAAAAAGTTTTATTGAACTTATTCCTTAAGTATTTTAATGTATCTTTCTAATAATTACTCCGAGATTAACTTAAGCCCAGTTAAATAAACTTAAAAACTTTTATTAGGTAATTTTTCATATTTGGTTGGTGAAATATTTTCTTCCGCCTCGCGCTATATATTTTAATAATAAAAAAATTACACATTATATTTTTCCCTTTTCAATTTTGACAGGGTGATAACGTTTGACACGTAGGAGGTGGGAATGTTTGGGCGAGGCAGGGGGACTGTTTATTAAACTGAAAGTGGCCCGAAGGTGTTATCTTCGAAGATCGATAGTTCGTTATGAATTCATTTCTTGCGTGTTATTCGACCGGCACGTTAAAAGAGCTGGTGTACAAAGTAATTGTTTCCACGAGATCGAAGCGCTTAGATCCCGACCAATCTTACGTTTTATCGCGGTTTGTGTTTTACCCGAGCGCCAAACACCCCCTGAAGCCCCGATTTCTATGAAAAGGATTTGTCAAGGAAACGAAGCCAATTTCTTGGTCTGCAAATTCCGGCTTTATCGATGATGTTCTTCAATTCACAAACCTTAATAGAAACTAAAATATGCGCCCATGCATAAGTCCAAATGAAAAATGGAGAAAAGTGCTTCACATTTTTTTATGTCTACATTCTAATAGCATTTTTTTCCATTAAAAACGAACAAAAATCATTAAAACTAAAACAATAAATCAAGGCTATATGGGGTGTCCCCAAATTCCCTCCCAACCTCCCACCACGTTATTGGGGATCTTTAATCGAGTAGTGGAAATTTGAAAAAATATTCACCGTAAATTTATGTATAGTTATTAACCAAAAAATAATAGAAATTTGGCAACACTTAATTACACTTGAATTAACTTCAACTAGCTGTAAAAGACCAAAAACGTTACGAAGATATGGTCAATCAAAAAAACTTTTTTAAAATATCTTGCACAGTTTTGAAGGTTAAATATTTGTTTCTTGTTTATACATAATTATTTATAATGATCCAACTACAATAAAGTAACATTCTTAGGTTCAACCTACACCAAATTAAAAATTCATCGAGTTAGAACTTTTGGGGTTCGAATTACATCGAGTTAGAACTATATGTATAATATATTAGGTTTGAACTTCATCGAGTTCGGACTTCACCGAGTTCAAACTTATGAAAGGTCGAACCTCAAAAAGTTCGAGTTCGGTGAACTGACTTTTTCAATTTTCACCACAAAAGAAAACATTATAAACAACTGCAGCAAACGGAATATTGTCTTCGTCGTCAGTAGTCAGTATCCGAATCATCACATATTTCATCCTCAGCAACATCATGCACACTCAAAATATCATCCATTTCACTTTTAGAATATTTCCTTTTTCGAAATCCATTTCTTCTGCTTCGTAACTTATAATTACAAGTCCATTTTAATCTCTTTGAATAAAAACACGTTTTCTAGCATCTATGAAATTCAATTACACCAACAACAACAACAACACGGATTGTATATGATCTAAAATGCTATTATTTAAAAAAAATTGTACACGCACAGCTGAACACTGAAGCATTTACCCGAAAGGTACCTAAATCTTTGCAACGCAACTATAAACAAAATTACAACTAAAAATAATATTCGTGGGGTCACGCAAAATCCCCATGTTGTCGTTTGAGGGCTAATAAAATCTAAATGGTTTTTAAATAATAAAAAACTTTTAAGCTAAATAAAAAACAGATAATAATTATTAACGTTAGATTTTGGGAGTTGAAATTAAATCTATAATCAGATTTTTATAATTAAAACAAATTTATGAATAATCAATATAAAAAATTTAAAATATTGGATTTTATTGCAAAATGTTATTTTTTTTTTGAGAGAGTTGAAATTTTGCAGATGTACGGACGAGAAAAATTCAAGACGAAAGTGCTTAAGCCACTTTTCGGTCGGACCGTCCCACAGTGGGAAAAAAGCCCGAAGAAAACGTGGCAAAAAATCCAAAATTTAAGTTTTGATTATGGGACTTTTTTGGACCAAGTATACCATAACTAAATATATATTTTTGTCATATAACGCTACCATTTACAAGTCACTTAACTGTCCACTGTGTGCTTTGTAGTTGTCAGAATTTGATTTTGAAAAGTGGATTTTATTTTTGAGAGTATGTATATTTTAACTACATGCTTAAAATTTATTAGAATTCGTTTCTTAATAACGTAATGTAGCATGTAAAATATGCCTTTTTTGCGATCCTATTCTAAGAAATAAAAATTCAAGATGGAAAAAGTTAAGATTCCCACGGTTTCCAACTCTAAAATCAATTTCATCATGTTTTTTAAAGCTTCCTTTAAATATCTATTAAGTTTCACCGACACCTAACGCCATATTTTTGTATTATTTAATATTTTGTGTGCGCGGCGCACATTGGCAAAAATGCCCAACAACGTGGCCAAAACTACTTTTTGTTTTTCAATTTTTATGAAAATTGGTAAAGACATATTTTTGAAGTCACTGAATACGAATTTGACATTTTTTTTCTAATAAAAATAAAATAGCGGATCCAAAGTGGCCACATACTGATGTTGAGCATTATAAACCATTTTTTAATAAAAAATTTCGGCCATTTTGGATCCGCCAATTTGTTATTTTAGAAAAAAAATGTCAAATTCGAAATCATTGACCCCAAAAATATGTCTTTACCAATTTTCACAAAAATTGAAAAACAAAAGTAGTTTGGCCACGTTTTCGGGTTTTTTTTTCCTACTGTGCACCCCGAACGAAAAATCGAGTTGAACCCCTAATTTTCCGAAATTCACCCCGAATCTCATCAAATTTTAGTATGTTATAGACGACCTATCTATTAAGGGGTTGGAGATACAACCCCTTTTGTATTTTTGCCTCATAATCGTACTATTTTTGCGTGAACTCATTAAAAGTAGTATTTTCCGTCCGATTTTAAAAACTCCAATTAAATCTTAAAGGGGAATAATAACAAAGTCGAAATTTTGAATTTAGAAGTGGTCGACTCCCGTCGGCCTATTTTTAACGGATTTTCATTTTTAAAAACTCTACTTTTAGAAGCAAAACAGCCCACGCAACGAAATCTTAAATTTTTTAAAGTCGCATTTGTATTCGAGTTTCGGTCTAATCAACCCCTCAAATTCTATACTTTCTGAAAACATTCAATGACCACTTTACGACAAAAAAGAATTATTTCGCTTTATCTTTTTGTTATCGAGTTATGACTGAAAATATTGCAAAGAAAAGTAAAATCTCTGTTTGCAAAAAATAAAAAAATTGATTCAAAATTGCGTTGTCCAGGGCAGTATTTGTAGCAAGAATTGGCCAAGATTTTGGGAATTTTTTCCAAAAAAAATACTTAACCTATTTTAACCAAATATTTTTTAAAATGTGTTTATTCACGTCGTTTACTTTTTCGATAAATATTTGAAATCGCTAACTTTCATAATTTTCGAGAAAAAATATAGAACCCGATTCCTAGGAAAAATTTTAGGTCTTAAAAAAGTCTCAAATTTTTTTTTTTGAATTTGATATTAGAAAATAAATTAAATATAATTCAGAAACAATTATTTTTAAAAACTTGAGCGCCATCTGTGTTTGTAATATATAACTACGGAATTTTTTTAATACCGAGGGATTAAATGAACCGTTATGGGACTTTTAATCCCTAGAGATTAAATGAATACTTGGTAGTAAATTTGTTACTTTTAGTAAGAGTAAAATGGCTCATTATTGTTTGGAAGTGCAAAATAGTTATTTTTGCACCCCAAAAATTAATAAAAGATAAAAAATAAATTAAATTAAAAAAAAATAAATTAACATTATATCGATAATTTTTAGAAACTTATGTGTATGAATTTTCGTTTCTAAATTTTAGTGATTAAGCGAAATATGAATTTTTAAAAATTTACCTTTACTTATTCATCAGAATGTCACATTTTATTCATAACTTTTGAACGAAACATCGTAGAGACTTGATTTATTTTTTATTTTTTTTTTCTTCTTTCTTCTTTCTTCATACTTTAAATTTCAATTATTAACTTTCAAATTTAAGTTGAATACGGTCAATTCTAGTAAAAACTAATTCGTAAACTTCCATTTTTTTAAGTTCGATTTAGTTAGATTTGCTTCTTTAATATTTGAGCTAAAACTTTCTTTACTCTTAAATTTATTTAGGTATTTTTACTTAAATTTAAATGTTTTAAATATCGAAATTTATTTTCATTTTTAAATTCAAGTGAAGCGAACGAATATGTTGGTAAAATACGAGAATCCCGGCGCCTTCGCCATAAAGATGAACGTAAGAAGTTGGTTTATTTAAAAGAATCATGCAGTGCGACCTAATTATTTATAGATTATCGTGATTTATAATTAAAATTTATCTTAGATTAGGATTTAGATCAAAAATTAATAGTTTGGGATTTAAATTAACGTTTTATGGGTTTTTCTTTTTTATAACGTGATTTAGTACTAATGATTTTAACTGGTAAAGTTTTTATTAGTAATACCCTAATAAAAAAGCTATTCAATTATATTATAAATCACAGAGTACTTAAAATTTACATAAGAAAAGTATTATAATGCATTTTTGAATCAATAGTAAATTAATTTAACAAGTTTTTCAAACTTTTGTATCTCTTACTTGACGAAAACTTTCCCGTGGTCTATGCCTGTAAGCTTTAAAATGGAAGCCATTGAATAAAACTTTTAAAGTTTTGTTGTTAGGAACTTAAAAATGTATATACGTAAATAACCTATTGCAACTCTACTTAAAAAATAAAATCGTATATAATTTTTTATAATAAGATTTTAATGCTGACTTTTGTGTTTAAAAAATAATTAAGAGTTTGAATAAAAGGGTTTTAAAAATACAATTAGGCTTTTTTCGATATTGTGATAAATATCGTAAAAGTTGGTGAGTTTTACGCTGCGTAAGCTATTTGAAAGCCGATTAATCCATTAAAATTATGTGAGCTTTGGTTTGAAAGTGTCTTCACAAAAACAAGTCTTTTAAAAAAGTATTTATTTAAAGACCAAATCATTTTACCAGAATTTAATCTACTTAATTAAAAAACAACAGATGTATTAAAAGTAATTTAAAAGTTTATAAAAGCAAAGCGCAACAGCGTTCATTTAGTAGCGCAGGTTCGGGAACGGCAACTTGTTTAAAATCGATGCTAGTTAGAAACGACGCTCAGTTAGCGACGTTTCGCCGTCGGTACAGGTGCGCTTTTCAAAAACGCAGTGCCCGATTTTCCGAGACGAGTTTGTGAATTTATTTGCGCACATAAATTTTAAAATAAATCAATTCGTTCTATTTAAATTTATTGGTAAGAATTATTTATATAGAATTTTTCATAACGTTTAAATAAATAGCATTTTAACATAAATAACTAGACAAATCTTAATACAAAAAGTTACGTGCGCTTTTGATTAACATTAAAACAAGACGTGTCGTCTACTATTCATTAAAACATGGCCTTTCAAAATTAAATTGCTTAAAAGTTGGTATTCGCATGCTAGAAGGGTTTTCAGTATTAAAGTGGAAAATCACGCCTTGTTGACATTTATTGTTTTAATAATAACCAAACCACAATCCTTTGGCAATTCACAAAGTGTCATTTGTGTGTTTGAAAAGTTTTAATTACTAAACTTGCACTGTAAAAAATTATTGATCATAATTTAAGTTATTTTTTATGTTTTAATATAATACATGAGTGCGTTTAAATATAATTTTTTATTTAACAAATGATTTATGGTAAATAACAATACATTAGAACAATGACGCAATTTAATTAAACCTCAATAATTCTATTTCACAACAATATAACTATTCCTGTGGCTTTGTTCAATTAATTTCAAGCTAACATAGATAAACCAATTTAAATTCAGCCTAACATTGTAATTTTTGTAATCTTGAATTTGTAGTGTTATTCCTATTATTACATGTGTTTATACATATTTAACTTAATTATAGTGTTATTTATTTAATACTTCACGTGCATTTGTACTGTAGTCTATTAAAAAATGCGGGAGAATTTTGTTTCTAAAGAGAATTGTTTCCAACACTTAAGAGCATCTTCCTAGACACCCGCGATAAATTTTCCGTTGGAGATAATAACAAGGAATAGAAAATCCATCCCACTTTTCTGGAGCTTCTTTGCAAATTATGACCAAATAACTGATAATTAATGCGAATCCCTAGAGGGCGCGCAAGTTTGGGAGGAAAAATTGTGAAAAATCATGAAATCGAACATTAGTTCTGCAGTCATAATTCAAGTTTCCCTCGTTAGATTTTCAATTTTTTTACAGATTTATAGTTTTAATTGATTAGGCTACATCCTGCCAGAGAGTTACCTTCTGCAACCTAGCACAAAATTAATTAGAGGGGTCCAAATTTAAGGTACTTTTAAATCATTATAATTTTTCTTCTACATTTTCCAATTTGTTTTCCTTCTGGCAAAAACCATAGGAATGACTTCTAAATCATCTACAAAAAAAATTATACAAAAATGTTGTTCGTACTAGCTTTTATGACTGCAGAACTAAACCACTATATTTTCCGTTTAGGAAATTGCTCTTAATGTGTTCTTTATTTTCAATAAATTTAATGCGAAAAAATACGAGGCGAGGAAATTCACCTAAGAAACAATATCATGTTTCTAAATTCTTTGTTGCATTTATGATAAGGAAATTCATAAAAATTCTGAAAATTGATAAAGATATTATCGTTTTCTAGAAATTCAAAACAAAATCTACCATGGATTACTTCAAATATTAAATTATTCATAAATCTTAAAGGTAAAGCTCATACAGGGGCGGATTTAGCACTTGCGGACAAAAGTTTTTATGGGTAAACATTAAAAAAATGAGATTTTTATAAAAATAACGCTTGTTGAAGCTGCAAGATTGTTTTTAAAAATTTATAAAATAAATAACAACATGAGCTAGAATTTATTTTCTGGTTGATTTGAGTGAACTAGTGAATTCTTCAAAATATTAGTTTGCTGAAAAATTAACGGGGGATTAATAAAAAAATTTAGATTTTGTAAAAATTGTACTATTTTACTTGTTGAACCAGTAAGATGATTTTTAATAATTTATAAAAAAATAACCAACTGAGCTGGATATAATTTTGTGGTCGATTTAAATAAACTTGAGAATTTTACAAAAAATAAATTTGAGTTTGTTGAAATATTCCAAGACGAACATTAAAAAAACTGAGACTTTGTAAATATTGCACTATTTTACTTGTTTTAACTTGTAAAATGATTTTAAAAAATATAAAAAAATAACTAAGTGGGCTAGAATTAATTTTGCGGCCGATTTAAATAAATTAGAGAATTTTGCAAAAAATTAACCCGAGTTTGTTGTAAAAATCCAAAGAAAACATTAAAAAAATTGAGATTTTGTAGAAATTGCTCTATTTTACTTGTTGAAGCTGTGAACTGTTTTTTAAAAATTTATAAAAAAATAACCAAGTGAGCTAGAATAGATTTTGCGGTCGATTTAAGTAAATTAGAGAATTCTGCAAAACATAAACTCGAGTTTGTTAAAAATTTCCAAGAACAAACATTAAAAAAATTGAGATTTTGTAAAAATTACACTATTTTACTTTTTGAAGCTGTAAAGTGATTTTTTTAAATTTATAAAAAAATAATTAATTGCGCTAGAAATAATTTTGAGATCTATTTAAATATATTTGAGAATTCTGCCCAGGGACGGATTTGGCACATAAATTGCTATAGGCGCCCGGGATGCTACAAAACTTCCCGAAATATTAGCATTTATTTTTATTTTTTTTTAAGTTGCAATTTAGCTTTTTGGGCTCCTTCAAAAGAAAGGAGCGTATATAAATCTACCCCTGAGCTTAGGAGAATTTTACAAATAATGCAGTTAAGTCGGAAAAAAAATTATTTAGAACTCAAAATAAACAATAATTTTGAGCAACAAAAACATTTCATAGGATTGTGAGTAAAGTAAGCGAAATTTCATGGATAAATTGCATTTTCAAGAGGTTAATCAACATTACATGGCTAAGCTGTTATATAAAATAAGGTCTTCTAGTTCCAGCAGCGATGGTATAGATAGCTGATTCAGGGGTTCCCCAGGGCCCTATACTGGAATATTTAAAAATTAATAAAATTATCTATTTAATTTGAAGTTTTAAAATCGTTATATTATTTTATTACTCTTTAACACAAAAACTCATTTGTTGCTCGACCTAATTTTTTAATCTAATTTTAACACAGGGAGAAAAATGACAGATGGTATTTTATTGGTTCGGAAATCTAACGTGAAATCGATGTAGGCATTATATTTTCATACGGAACCATTAAATATAAATATGCATACGAGCATCTTTGTATATTTTTATTTGTCTTCTGAGAGAATGCATTATTTTCAAGGGATGAAAGATTGAAACAAACGTTAAGCATATTTATGAATGTAAAAAATGCACTTACGACTATCCTTTGCTACGAAATCACAACCCGATTTTAGGAAAATTTTAAAAAAATAATGTCTTGGAAAATATTGATTTGCGGGTTTTTTATAAATAATTTCCAATATTTTTCATGACCATAGAAAAAAGATAACAAATTATGTATTGTGTTTCAAATTTTTATGTAGTAATGAAATAATTGACAAAAATAATTTCTGTTAAAACATTTCTATATTATATTTTATTTTTTATTAAATATCAAAGTAACTTATTAACAAGAAACCCTCTGAAATTTTTCTTAATAATGCTGTGATTCAGTTTTCCAAGCTATTTATTTGTTTCTGTCAGAAGAATAACATTTGTTTCCTCATCAATACAATTTCACGATTTAAAAATAGGATGAACTGAAACATGACGGGTGTCGAAGCAACTCCCATCTTTTGTTTTATTTGTATGCATCAGAGATCGAATTGACTTTGCTGTCTAAATAGCATCGTTTACTTTAAAAATCATTTTTAAGCTCCTCCAAGCTGCCTTTATGTACATTTTATTTTTCTAAAAACAGCTACGAAACAAAATAGTTTAATGAGGTTGAAAAAACGAAAAAAATGCATTTTAACACACAGTTGCAAAAAATTGAATATAATGATAAGCTAAATAAGTATAATATGTTTTATTTTTGGTTGTATTAGTTTTTAATAAAACAAAATACAGGGTGCCTCACTAAAAACTATAAATGCCTACATTTTTCAGTGAGACACCCTGTATAAATCATGCTGGAAATTTTAGTCCGTAAATTTAATTGAGTAGTAAGAAATTTATGCTATTGCAATTCTTCTTATTTTTTAATGAATTGATAAAATTAAAAAATACTCTTGAAGGTTTTTTTAAAACATTGATTTATTTATTTTTATTAGGTAATTCTACATTAATTAGCGAGTTCGAGGTAAATGTACTCGTATTGATCAGCACTTACAATAATTCCTTTATTTTACAGCTTTTAGTTGGAAAATAATAATTTTAATTAAGTTTACAAGCATGAAAATAATTAATTAAACGATTTGAAATTATAGATGTAGCAATAACGTAACAATGGTCGATACTAACAGCATACAAACAATTACGTTTGTACGTTTGGGGTTAAATTATAAGCAATGTTATAAGTAATTCATTTCCTCTAATAAGGGATTTTTGGAAACAAAATTGTAATTACATCAAAATTTGCAGCTAAATCAATGCTTTTCAGGCTGTTTTAAGCGAAATGCTTTTTAGTAAAGAGTCGAAATTTATGCGCTTGCAGTATACATATATGTTTTCAATTTGACTACTTCAATATAAAAGATACAAGAGAATTTTCTCATCTTCACGCGCCCGCTATATGCTACTTTTTATGAGTTGAAGCTGTTTTTTATACGCGCATTATCAAATATTCAATTTCGCGTTTTCAGACTCATTGAACTTGCAGTATTCTAAGCACTTCCACATACGAACTTTTTTAAATTTCTCTCAGGATGCTATGCTTTCTATCTATTATTAAACTGAAATTGATTGCTTTTAGGCTTCGAACACTTTTTCATAAAAGCAAAAGGGGACGTTTTACTTACATCATACGAAAAAATTATTTACTTATTTATAAGCTACTTTTAAGTTAATTATTTAGACTTGTCAATAATTCCATGCTATAAACCTGCAAGTATTTCTTTAGTGTTACTTGGAAATTTATCTTCAACGACTTAGTTTTTAATTAAGAGAATTATTAATGGGCATTGATCCTTTTCAAGACATGAAATAGGTAATTATAATTAAACATTAAATTACAGAAAGCAAAAAAATATCTAATCAATAAATCTTATACAAAATCATTGATCAACTTAAAAAATTAATACCACCAAGATGTTTATAGACGTAACTTTTATGTCTATATTTTTAAAATCAGGTGAACGCGTAGGCCATAATACAATATCAACACCTTGATTTGATTATTGAAAATCCTAAATTTTTAGCCCTTTAGTGTAGATTTTAGTAAACAAGCTTTTATAAATTTGGATATAAAATTCATAAATCTGCAAGTAAATAAAAATAACGGAAATCACATATTTATTCAAAGGATGATTTTGAATGAGTTTTTATTTATGATGAATTAATTGTAAAACGAGACAATTGGCACAAAATCTATGTGCTTTAAATTCCTCGTTGAAATTTAAAATGGGGTATTTTCTCGTATCTATATAATCGCGTTAATAAACTGAAATATTTTCTGAGGCCTAGGGCAATTCTGCTGCAGGTTTTTGTGTGCAATAAAAAAAATGCTTTCATTTTTATAACAAAAACTCAAATAAAAAACGCATCTCTATAGAATAATACAATTTACCAAAAACAATTTTGTATGTTGATATTTTTTTAAATTTTACCTTTAAAGATATAAATAGCAAAAATCAAAAAAAATTGTTTACATTATTAACATTTTTATACGATTTTTTCACCATTAATTTTAAACTGGTAATTTATTTAATTTTGAAAATGCGTCTTTTCAAAAATTTGAAAAAAATAAAAATAGATACTATTTAATAATACAGTAATTTCTCAAACTAAGCAACTTACCTAAAACAAAAAATGGATCTTACTTCAAAAAAGTGACGATGATATTAACAAAAAATATATTTTTTTAATATTCAAGATGTTCTTCACAAAACATAAATATGTAAATGTTGAATATTTCCAATTTGTTCACCAAAAAACAGGAAATTTCTTCTATTCGAAGCCATTATGCTTATTTCAAGGGAGATGAAACAAAAATAGTAGCTTAGTTTGAGAAATTACTGTAATATAAACATACAGTGTCCCACTTTTTTTTCAGAAATTTTTTTTTTTAGATAGTAAATGTCAGTCTGAACAAAAATTTTCCGATGAACTACAATAAAAAATTACAGCAATTTTAAAGTTTCAAAAATTAAATGATTTTTGTGGGACACCTTGTATAAATTTCATTTAATTTTTTTTTTGTATTTAAATCAAGTATGTTTTGGATTTTATTTATCTTTAAGCCAATAATATGCTAAATTTTTCTGAGGGAAATTTAACCCCCTCGGTCGTTCACTTATTTTTAATACAGCCAATAATGTTCAAAAAAACCAATTTGGCAAAGAAAAAATCCAAATAATAATTGATTAAAATAAAAAAAATAATAAGAGAGAATATTATACAGGGTGTTCCACAAAAATTATGAAAATTTATCAATTTTAAAATTGCTGTAACTTTTCAAGGAGTCGCAAAAACATAATAGCGCATAGGAAAATTTTTGTTCAGAAGGACATTTACTATCTAAACAAATTTTTTTCTGAAAAAAGTGGGGCACTCTGTATAGAGGGTGAATCTGTAACATGGAATAAATTCAAAAACTTAGTGAAGGTTCTAATTTTAAAAAGAAAACGTCAAATTATGTTTGTAATTTTGAAAATTTTGCGTTATTTAATATTTATGTGACGTCATTTGAAAATTCTGAAAATCGAACTTTTTCTGACATCTTGACTATGTTTCATATAACAACTCACCCTGTAAATTTTATTTCAGATATTGACTTGTTACTTGAATTTCAGGAATAAAAGTATTTAAGGATTCTTTAAAATAAAATTAAGTTTTGATCAAATTATTCACTCTTTTACTATTTCTAGTTAAATATTTCAATTCTTTTTAGATTTTTCAAAAACGATATTTTTGAAGATATAACTTACAAAAAAACAACAAAATTGTGTCCAAACTATTTATCTTTTTGTGGATTTTTCTAAAACCACAAATTCTTCGCTTACCAATTTTGTATTTTACAAAAAATCTAAATCTTAAAAAAATTATCTAAAGAGGATAGTCGGCAAATGTGAGCGCTAGATTTTGAAATTCTCTTGATTTTTGCAGTTTGTCTCATAAATTTTTTTCCATATAAGATTTTTTAAAATTTCTTTTTTTGTTACACACAAGAGTCCTGTGGCTACTACATAGAAAAAAATTCTTAAAATTTTACTTAATTTTTGGGATGCTGTAAAGAGCTTAAAAATATACTTATAAAAAAACGAAACGGGAAACTCTTCATTTAAACTTGCTAGTTTTGGAATTTTTTTTTATTTCAATTAATTTTTGATCTGTGTGGAGAACGCCGCTAAGCGAACGTATTTTGTAAAACGCCGTATGAGTATTTGATTGGATTTACTAAAAAAAAATTATTTCAAATTTGGCGACTAACGCCTTAAACATTTTTTTTTGTAAAATTGTTTTAAACCATGAACAAAAATGGATGTTTTATTTTAAAATGTTATTTCCGATGCTATTGAAAAAAAAAATGCATAAAATGTGTTTTCTAGAACTATAGAACAAAAAAAAATTGTTTATATAAATAAAGAAGTTATAGTGGTATGTTTCGTTTACACCCGGTATATTAAAAACCTAACAAACCAAATCGAACAAATTTTATACATATTATTTTTTTTGCTGTTAAACGTTAAAAGTTAAAAGTTAATTAAGAAGTACGAATTAAAAAATCGTTTAAAAATTGACCTCGTAGAATCAATATTTATGTAAATTTATTTATTAAAAATCTTATTAAGATTTAAATCGAGTAAAATAAAAGAACATAATAAATTTCGGGAGGATAAAACATGATTTGCTTTCTTATATAAAATTTCGAATTTATAATAAACACGGAATTTATTTTCTCAAGCTTATTTTCACGATATACTTATTTTTATGCTTGCAATAAAAATAATTGCTACCAGAGCTGATCGTTATTTTCTCATTTCCTCTCTCACAATTAAATCGGTATGTAAAACTATTTTAACACTCCTAATTTGTAGATAGACATCATTGACTTCCATTTAAAGATACTTTCGTGAACTTTACATTATCTTAAAAAATATTAGGAAAAAATTTATTAGATTTCACCAGTTTTATAGTAAGTTGTTAAAAATTTGTTATGTCTTTTAGAATTAACTTGTTGAAATTTTATTATAAATTTCTTTTGGATTATTTTAGTATGGTAGTAAATATTTTAAACAATAGATCTTAAATGTAATTGTGCTTATTAAGTAAAACAATAGAAAAACAAATAACGTAACCGCAACTGGAAATCTAGCGCAACTTAACGTTGGAAGCTTTCCCGGGCTTGTTTAAACAATTAATTGAAATTTAAAATTTAGGAGTGCGCCGTTTCGGTAGGCTCAAAGCATAAAACTACAAACGCACAGAAGGATCACACATGTATTTATAAAGAGAAAGCACGTTCAAAGGACCTTAAAATATTTGCTTTGTAAAAGTTTTTATATGATTTCTCTTGTTATATTTCAGGACCGACGAATGACGAAATTTATTCTAGTACCCTTTTGATTTTTAAAATGATTCTTTTAAGTCACTGGATAACATTTCACATCCTACCGCCATTTAAAATATAACGAAAATGTTACATCCAAGAAAATAACATGAAATATGAATTATGGCCGATCTCACCGACACGTCTTAATATTTAAGAAATACTTTAATGGCTAAATTGACAGGATCACAATACAAAATCTGTCAATTCAAAATTTAAGTACTACTTTTGCGCCTAAGTCGTGTCGGTGAGATCGGCCATTATTGTCTTTTATTAAATAAGTTAATGGGCCTTTCCACGATTTTTTAATTTTTATGTAGTCTTAAAGATAAAATTAAAATAAAAAATAATATCCAATCAATTTTTTGATATCTTTTGTGTAAGAGCTAAAAATTTGAATTTATGAATCCGTGACGTCATAATGTTCAAAAGTTCTAGTCTGGCAACGTTGTTGTGTCCCCAATCGTCTCGTCCACGACAGAGCTCTATAAACTCTGTTTTGATAGATGACGGTTACACAAGCTAACCAACAAGGAAATAAGTTTGACAATTGCAATCTATCATCACCGATCACAGACTCTAGAGATGGTAGAGTTGATACAGACGACTGCACACGAGAACACACTAGGAACACCAGCAACGTTGCCGTTTTTTTGAACACAATTCTAAATAAATTAATTTACATTTTTTTGGTGCCCTAATTAAAAAACAAACTAGCCCATTAAATTGGGTTTTTTAAGAGCTATGCATAGTATAAAATTCATTGAAAAATATTGTCTTGTGGAAAGGCCCATTGGAAAAAATCAGTTTATATATAAAAAAAAATAATATTTTTTTGGATAATGTGTTATAATGTTTATACGATATCTGTTCATATCTTTACAAAAATATTGTGGGTATATCTACATTGTGTTTACAACTTCACTAAAATACTGCGGATATTGGTACATAAATTTAATATTTATACAATATTGTAAAAATATGTTTTCATAATACGATAGGAATCATATTGTGTAAATGTCGCTGGAATGTTGTATTCACAATATTATAAATATAATGTGAATATATTATAAAAACGATATCACAACATCACAATATAGCCACATTACCACAAGCTAAACACAATTTTGATTTCTACAGGTTTATTTATTATTTGTTATGATTACTATGTAAAAATGTTAAACTATCTGTGTTTTCCCCTCTTTTTCACAAATCCCCAGTCTTAGATAATAATTTGAATGTTTTTGTAGTAAAATACCTATTGTCTGTCAAGTTATTTTTAATAAAAACAGTAAGGAGGAGTAAGACTGGTGTAAAAATAAATAAACAAGCCTTTTAGCCGTGCCTCTGAAGTTTTAATTAGCATTTAAATTATTACGAGGACTTAAAGTGTGCGGATGCTGGATAAAATTGTAATGAGGTACCTGGCGTATTTTAAGGGATAGGGTGGTGCCTTTTTTAATAAATTAAAAAAAACCGCATCGAAAGATAATTTAATAATTTTTAATAAATCGATTAAAGGGAGTATAGTTTTAACACCAAGCTATACTTTAGGCTTTGCTCATTTCAGGAAGCAATCACATAGAGTGACTTTTTATGAAATGAGAGAATTTAAACGGTTGGAAGCCGAGCGACAGGTAAAATGGTAGAAAATGTTCATTTATCAAAGTCCTTAGAGATCTAACCAATATTGTTTATATTTTGCTTGTAATGAAAATCGTTTGCAATAATAATTAATGCAATTTCTGGTTTTAATTTACGATACGAATTAAAATTTAATAAAAAAATTTAAGGGGGTAATTAATTTAAAAAATTCATAAAAACTTAAGGAAAAGAATGAATGCAAATTATTTCGGTGATGGTTATGCGTAAAATAAAACAAGTTGGCCCATAATTCTGATGACATATTTCAGAATTTGCAAAAAGTTTTTCAATTAATAAAAGATGCTTTCTTTAAAGTTATTCTCGTTCATTCTAAGTAAGAGGCGGTTATGAAAACTTGAAAGAACTAATAATTGGGGAGCACTGACCCTCCCCTACTATATACTCTACACAATTTAGTTGTGTTGAAAAGGGGTGAAAAGAGCAATCAGGTTTTAACTCATCCATGACTGATGAGTATGTTTTGTGAGGAAGTTTTTCGAAATCAAATACGTTAAACGCCCGGGGAGTTTTTAAACCTCCCCACTTTCCATGTTCAATTAGCATCGTGCCCTTGTCATGTGCACCCCCACCGCTAAACCGCGCCACCTACTGACACTTTCCCTCCAGACTTCACTTCAATATGTTGTGTAGTCAAACGATAGCTTTGTATAAATTACATGGTAATATTTCATAACCATGCAAGATAAACAAAATTGCCAGCTGAATATTTATTACCCTTTTTACGAGCGCTATTGCAATTAATTTAAGAATTTAAAATCGTTTAGTGACCTAGTTATTTTTAATTACAAAACTAATTTTAATTTACCACGTATTGTTTTCAAAAATATCAAAGTTTATGTTTTTCTACATAAATTTGATTCATATTAATCAATTATTTTAACTTTTATTAAAAAGTAGTATACAGTCTGGAACAGAATCTTTACTACTTAATTTATGCCTCTCGTCTATTTTAAGGTGGAGGGTTATCTTCCAGCTGCTTTAGCTTTGCATTAAATAAGGGCGTGTTCATAGTGAAGAGTCGATAAGCCTTTTCACAGCGAATCGAAGGTAGCGCTGCTGATTTAACGCGTAGATCAACTCTTTCAATGCTGATAACAGTCTCGAGGGGACAAAGTAAAATAGACCCGCTTGGAAGAAAACACTGGAGTAGTTCGGAGTTACTCTGAGTAATTCATGAACATTGCTAGATTAGTATGTTCACACCCTAATGCTACGTTGAACGATACATGCAGTATGTAATATGTAGGCTTTATTGTTTCCCAGACTAGGTAGTTGCAGAATCTAAAAATGTTTAGTGATGTTCTTCTTTTATGAATTCAGGGTATCCCAGCGCTGCGAGGAAGTAACATTACTCTAAAATGAAAAAAGATATAGGCATGAGGTTTTTGACAGAATATACAATACATTTAGGCACACACTCTAAAGGCATTTTATTTATATACCGGGTGTCCATTTTATGGGTCTATCTTGTTTGGCTGATATTTGCCATTTAAGCGAATAGAAGATCGATTTTTGAAAAATCACTGGTCTAAACCAGAGGGCAATTTTGGCTTGAAATTTGGACAAAATCGTTTCCATATTCTCTAGTTTACAGCTATCATGTCAAATTTAAATTTGTCATAGGCTTATACCAGAGTGGCTCATGAAACCCAAATTGAGCAATAGGCCTTTCCACAGTAAAATATTTTTCAATGAATTTTATACTATGCATTGCTCTTAAAAAACCTAATTTATTGGTTTGTTTTTTAAATAGGGCATCAAAAAAATTTAAATTAATTTATTTAGAAATTGTGTTCAAAAAAGCGGCAACGTTGCTGGTGGTCCCGTCGTGTGTCCTCGTGTGTAGTCGTCTCTACCAACTCTACCAGCTCTAGAGTCTGTGATCGGTGATGGCAGATTGCAAATGTCAAATTTATTTCCATGTTGGTTAGCTGGTGTAACCGTCATCTGTCAAAACAGAGTTTATAGAGCTTTGCGGTGGATGAGACGTTAGAGGATACTAACAACGTTGCCGGACTAGAACATTATGACGTCACGGATTCATAAATTCAAATTTTTAGACAAAAGATATCAAAAAATTGAATGGATATTATTTTTTATTTTAACTTTATCTTTAAAACTAAATAAAAATTAAAAAATCGTGGAAAAACCCATTAAACAAAATTTTCAAATGTATATTTTAACATTAATCGATTACATTTTTTACAAGTTTTCTATAATCTATAATCAGTGTTGCATGTATAATTACTTTATTTAAATTTACTTAATATTAGTTAAAGTTAGGTTGGTTATTTACTTCTTAATGATAATTAGTATAATCTATCAAAAGTAATTTTCTTTGGGTGAGGTTTACTAATAAGTGATTGTTGCTTCCTTGGGGGAAGTATATCCCTAGATAGATTATAAGTTAAGCCACCCCAGACGTCGATACATTATCGAGTCATCCCACGAATGAACGGTCAAAAAGAAGTACACTTGTTGAACCTAAGCTGAAAATAAATACTGCTTCAGCTTGTCTCTAATTCCTTCTTATACAAGAATAAAAAATGTAAGTTATCTACTGCCACCGGAGTTACGAAGTAAATATATTCGAGCTGTCTACTTTTTTATTAAAAGCAAGAAAAATGTTTTCAACCTTATCCCTTCATCCAA